>LR990669.1:10889523-11501474 GCA_905147715.2 Xestia xanthographa | reverse complement strand
CGAGTTTCCTCCGTGCCTCGGAAAGCAGTTGAAAGCACGTTAAGCAGTTGGTCCCGGCTGTCATTTGTAGATCTTTGACAGTCGTTAGGTAGTCAGAGGCCAAAAAAGTCTGACAACCAGTCTTACCAATGGGTATCGTTTTACCCGGTACTAACTGGGTTGTGGAGGTCAGATAGGCAGTCGCCCAATGTAAAATACTGGTATTCAGCTGCATCCGGTAAAACTGGAAGCCGACCCCAACATAGTTGGAAAAGGCTGAGTCGTTCATCAACTCGTCCCACAAGCCTACGGCCCATTTGGGACGAGTTGATGAAAACCAAAATACGTAATATTTTCGCTAGGCGATTCTTGCCTTTTATTTCTATTGTTTTATATTTTTCTTTTATATCTAGAACACGAGTTCCCAACACATAATCTACTATTTCAAATGAAGACAAGCTACCATTTCCTTAATTGATCTTTATTAAAATCACAGGAAGCATTAAATTATCCATGTCAATATTTATGCCATTGATGGACAAAGAGGCGTCCCTTCTTGTTATTCAAAGTTAGTTTGATGCTAAATTAAGTCCTAATTAGGTATTATAATAGAATCGGATGCCTACATCCTTTTGTACATTGTTATGCAAATTGGTTAATAGTTTAAATAATTGCTAACAAGCTCGTGAATCTAGTGAATCTGCCTCGATTAAATGCAATAGCTATGTCTGTACATAATGAATTTTGGACAGATTAAGCGTTTGATTGTATCCTCCTACGAAAAATATGTTTTTTTTTATGGTAATTTGACCAAGCAATCAATTGTTATGATTATCAGTAAGTATTGAATAGGCATACTATTGAAAACCAGTCTATATGTTTCCTAATTAAGGAAACCGGCACGTCCTAGAACCAACATTTCGAAGAAGTTTGTCATCTACCAAACGCCACTAGGGCTACGTCTTTGGTTGCTCCCACTCCCTCGCACAGAGAGAATGCCTGTATCCCAGCAGTGGGACCATTATTAGCTGATTATGTTTAAAGTAGTAGCCGTTGGTCCCGGCTGTCATTTGTAGATCTTTGACAGTCGTTAGGTAGTCAGAGGCCCGAAAAGTCTGACAACCAGTCTTACCAAGGGGTATCGTATTACCCGGTACTAACTGGGTTGTGGAGGCCAGATAGGCAGTCGCTCCATGTAAAATACTGGTATTCAGCTGCATCCGGTAAAACTGGAAGCCGACCTCAACACAGTTGGGAAAAGGCTAGGCAGATGATGATATGTTTAAAGTACTAAAATGTAAGAGAGGGCAATAACCAGTGAAGGCACAAAAGCCTGATAATGAAGAGGTAAATAATTAGCCAGAAAAATGATGCTTTGTTACTACCCTCCAAAAGGCCCATCTTCTTACTAATAAACAATTAGGTTACGCCCAAAAGGCAGCCAAGTGGCTAATTTGACCGCCCCCCATCGTGTTGATGAGTTTTATGGAAAGAAATCTAAAGCAAGATTGTTTGTCACTAAGTCAAGTTAAAATATTTTGGGAAACAGACGGAAAATTCCCAACTTAAGGAAGATTATTGGTATTTACTAAATTAGAAATCGAAATGCGTTGATACTGACTAAGGAAGGAAACTCAAAAAGACTACGTGTACTTACCACAGAAAGCTTTGGTCGCGGAAAAAAATCTGCTGTACCATACATTTAGGTACCTGTTCAAGTTTTCTACGGGACATTTTTTTTCGCGATGGTGGTCCCATGGAGAAAGTCGTTCAGTTTGATGGTCTGAATCACACCCTGAAATATGACCACATATTTCTGATACACACTGTATGTTTACTTTTTATTTGTTGTTTGAGGAATATGTTGTGAAAAAACACGAGTTTTATAATGCAAAAAAGCATATTATTCACTGCAATAAACAAAACCAGAAAAATATATGGTATTGTTCAGGATAAATGCTAGTATGATAGTGTTTTGAAAACATAATAAACTAATTTAATTCCATAAAAAAAAATCACGAACTTATCTCTAAAAAAATCTTTTAACGAGTAACAACCATACTAAACACACATGCATACATATACATGCGATCATTCTGATTTTTTGCCAAATAATTCTACAAGCAACATATTAGCATGATAGTGTTTTATTTTTTTAGTCCAATCAATAGATTTTTTGTAAATCGCAAAAAAACACTAATTTCGCACTATTCGGCCCGACTGATGTAACAACCACTTTGTAATGCAAGCTGATTAGAACTTTATTCTAACAGTATTTCAAATGAAGTTTGAACCACCACAAATAGAGTTGCTTTAGCTCCTGTAGTCGCCTTAAGGCGGTTCCCCGAGCAAAATTAGCAACTCTATTTGTGGTGGTTCAAACTTCGTTTGAAATACTGTTAGAATAAAGTTCTAATCAGCTTGCACTACGAAGTGGTTGTTACGTCAGTCACTGCAGGCCGAATTGTGCGAAATGAGTGGTTTTTATTCTTTATAAAATCAAATTTACGTCTTTTGGAAAAAATAAAACGATAATTATGTTCATTATTAAATTGCCTATCCATTAGTATAAGTAGCAAATCAAAATAATGGTTACTTTACGAGGAGTAGCATTTTATAAATCATTATTTCTCATTTCTGTGGTTTCATTGAGAGGGGATTTATTAAACATTAAGCAACTTAAAAAAATATATGAAACTACAATTTTGGAGTCAAGAATATGTAGTAATTTAATGTATTTTTTATTAGTTGGTATTTCTTTTGGATAGAGAGGAGTAGGCTCCAAAAAACTGCTCTCTCAAGGTCATTTGCTCGGGGAGCCGCCTTAACTACACACTCATTCGTCAGAATGCACTGTGTGAAAGATAATATGCCTAGCAAAGGGGTGACTACTGATATAAGTAAGTAAGTATAGAAGAATACTTGCTGAGCCGACCCTAAAATAAATAGAGTAAATAAAATAGAGATAAGGGCAAGAGAATGACGATGTCTATTATTGACTTCATCTAGATGGTGTCGGAGCTAGAACAAGATCTAGACAGCTTATTGTTCTTAACAATTGATTAAATGAATCGGGTCAGGTCACGACATTGCACAACTTTTGTAGTTGATAGTAAACAAACTCGTGTTGTTGACAAACAATAAACAATCAATGTGTGTGGACTATTCAATTCATGATGAAGAGGGAATATCGATGCATTATGCAAATAGAATAATTGCATATTCTGCTAGGTATTTCTTAGGAAGGGGGAAACTCCATGGAAAATAGGGGATGGTTCAAAAAAGAGACGGCAAAACATTGGTCATAAATTAATTATTGTCAGTTTCATCATCTATACCAAAATCAGTAAAGGTGACTGAGATTACACCAAAGACAGCAATCTTAGTATTGCTAATCTAAAAAGTAGCTCAACATGGTCATGTAATCTTAATAACAGCCCTAATTATTCAGTTCCCATGTGACTTTAAAGCTACCTTTCATAACGTTAGCGAGAGGAAGCTCAAACACAAGATATAATCTTAAGACCACACAATCTAATGCTCTATAACGAACTGTGTCAAGTAATCTACATAATATGCAGCTTTGTAACATCCAAGCTTCCCAAATGAAATCATAAAGTGCATGAAATATTTGTTTTGGATCCCAGATATAATATGAGAAAATATTACCAAAGAAATTGATGCTATCGGAGGAATTACTAAAGAAGCATGACTAGAAGTCAGATGGTCATGTACCAGGGAAATATGAAATGCGGGGGTTAAGAGATTGATTGATAGATCCTTGTGATGAAGCAATTTCTAAGAATAATCATCTGCAATACCTAGTACCTACCTATTGCAGATATTCTACGGGGCTGCTAAATCCAATGCTGTCGGGCTGTTACCCCGAATTTCAGGCTTTGGGCTAATAATTAGTTCGTGATTCAGTTTAGCGATTAGATATGATTTAATTTAGCAGGACATTTATTAATAACCCTTTTCAGAAGAACAGGACCAAGAATAGCAAAATATTATTTTAATTATAATTCAAATTTTATTATTAACTTTAGAATCAGCAGTTGCTATTATTCAATGTTATGTATTGCAATTTTAAGTACTCTAAAGAATCTTTCCCACATTGTGGGTTTCATCTGTCATACCCGTGGCGTTTTCTTCTTTTTCATTTCCCATGGGCCTCTGACTTGGCTTTTGCGTAAATACGCCGATTTTTAAATTAAAAACACTCGTTTAACGTATAATTTTTTCATAATATTTTAAGAATTTATTGATATTTATCGATTATACTGATTGCTTACGGCACGGCACACGACGTTGGCATACAAAAAAACTTAAAATCTTTTTTTTTAAACACGACACTAATCAAATCATTTTCTTCATTCGCAGGTACTCCGGAGTTGAAAGCAGCATTACAAACCACAGTTCTACGAAAGGCAAGTATGCATTACAGCTGCACTTTAATGGCCACTCAATTTAATCAGATTCCCTTGATGCTCGTAAACCATTGAGGTAAACACTTGACTGCTCAGAATTACCGCTAAGTATCAACAGACTATTAAAGCCACATTATTTTTATGGCCAGTTCTTAACCACGTTAGTAGTAATGGTAAACAATGATTTGTGGGACAACAGGTTGGTGAAATTGAAGTACACGAAAGTAAAGTTCTGTGAAAAAGTAATGGTAACGAAATAGCAACTTACGCAAATGACGAAATGAGTAGAAACGACAGTTAGTTATATATGGATTATAGCAATATGGAATCCATCAACGTAACCTAGTTTGTCGTTTTCGTATGAAAGAAATAGGAAATGTCGTCAATGGCGTTCTGAAATGTACACTTTGACCTCGAAGTTTTACGGCTAAAGTTGGAAAAATGATAGTCACTTAGCAGAGTAGCACACCAAAGCCATCGAAAGCAGTCGCTGTGGCCGAAAGGGCTAGATTACATCCTCATCATTATCAGTGTGATTCATACAGGAAAAAATAAAATCTTATCCAAGTCTGTGGCCTTGCAAGTACCTATTTTTTGTTTGCTGCATACAGCTCCTGCAGAGGACCAAAATAAGTGGCAGTCGCTTTTAAAATGTTTTGTTTCCTGCGACGAGTTTCAACACAATTAACAGAAGCTTTTTGGTAGCTCATGAATTCAATACATTTTTGACTTTTCTGGTCATCTTTATAGCTAATAAAATGTCAAATGCCACTCTGTGTAGGTCCCTAAGATATACTAGTAAAAAATAGGTGATGTTCCATTTACTTCAGAAAACAAAACATTGTAATTTTAATGATGACCTAATAGACGCACGCTCGACTTCACAAAAAGCCTTATCCCACTATTTGTCGGTTATTAAGTTCGAAAGACCAGTAATGGCGGTTTCTTTACAAATATGGTGTGATCGATATCCTAGTTACGAGATGATGTCATGATCTTACCGGTTTATATTGCCGTGTATCGTTGGCTAAAAATAGTTTGACTTATCTCCTGTCGTGACTGTCTCGGGCGATGAGGATGTTGTATGGAAAAGCCCCAATGAGAAACGCCATGGCGTTTAACTAGCTTTCCATGATGCATTATCATCTACCTATCTTTTCTCAACTATGTTATGTTGAACTATGTTGGGGTAGTTTCCATTCTAATCGGAAGCAGTTGGAAACCTATGTTTTACATGGAGTGACTATCGCACCTCAAAAACCTGATACGACACCGACTGGCTGTAAAAAGATTTTTCTAATGACACCTAGCAACAAATGACGTGGTATTCCTCGCAGGAGATTAATGGACAGGGTTCTTATTGTGGCCCGCGGTGGTCCTGGATCTAAAGATTTGGAAGTAATAGCAATAGTAAGCTAAGCAGTAGTAAGCCCAGCAGTTGGATGACAGGCTAATAGTAACAGTAACCTAGCAACACCGGTCTAACTTTCCATAATGATGAACGAAGTAACTAAGCACGTGATTATAATCAGAAACAACAAGGAAATTCCGATATCAAAATTGATTTTAACTTATAAATTCGAAGGCAACAACCCAAACAATTTGGCAACAAAATCACAGTTCACATTTCACCAAAAAATAACAATCTTAAATAGAAGCCATGTCTTTTTGTTTATCTTTCATATCAGCCTTGATAGGCTTGGTACAAGGAAAACCGTGCTGAATTTGTATAATGAAAACGGAAGCACTGAAAGCGGTTACAATTTTATGAACCACCGCACCGCGTGGTTGAGTACCTTTTGGCACGTAACCTTTTTGAATTGTCTATTGAGGAGGTTGTAGAGCAACTTTTCAGGCTTTGTCGCGTTTATTGGCACAAGTATTTCTGAGGGTTTATAGGCTGTTTAGTGTTTGTGGTTTGAGAGAACGTTTTGTAGTTGTTTGGAGATGTTAAAGCAGAATTCAATTCATATTTAGTTCGCTTTGTGGGAATCTAGCACATGAAGAAGGAAAAGAAAACATATAGAGGACCGCTACACATAGACTAAAATCAGATTATGAGAATATATGACTGGTTCCTGGTGGGAATTGGCTAGTCGCAAACTTTTAAAGAAACGTGGTGTTCAATGCTAGTTTGATGTTTCATAAAAAGGGGAATCCAATAAGGTACTGTTAAGATGCTATGCTGGTCTATGAAAAAGATCTTGTTGTCAGAAGACTACGAATAGGCTGTAGTGTGTGTGTACAATAAGGTATGATTAAGATTTGTGTGCTTACTTAAGATTCACATTTCACCCACATCTGCTAGCTCCGACAGATCTCATAAGCATGATATTACGTTATGTTCTGAATGAATAATGTGTTACGTGGTAGGAAGCGGGAATATTCTATTCCTCCCAAGTGTCAAGGGTCATAAGCTTCGCAAAATAACGTCGTCGTCTCCAGTACTGTCGTTTGTCACTGTCTTCACGTAGAGATTCGTCCTCATATGCAGTAGATTCGCCGACATACACTTTCAACTGTAAAGTCCGGAATTTGCTCGCGATTTATCTTAAAGATAGGGATTGTAGGAAGTCAGTAACGAAGTGTCTCCGGATTTTGAAATGAAAGAAATCGTGTAACTTTTAAATTTTGGAGACTTTCGACGATGTATAAGTTTTTTTAAACTGAATTCATTGATGGACATTTGAGAGAAAATTCGTAAGTTACTGCTATCTCTCAAGCCTCAAAAGCATCTCTAGAGGCTAAAATAAAAATAATTAAGAATAGGGGTTTGTGGGTGTCCTATAAATACTCCTCTGCCTGACCCTTTGAGAATTAAAGGCGTACTGTTGCGTAAACTCAAAACTGAATAATTCAAATTACATAAGCCAAGACAAAATGTCAAACTCAATTAGAAAGCCGATCCTTGCAAAGGTCAAGACGTAAAAACTCCAACAAATTTTTGAAACCTCTAAAATACTTTGGCATCTTTAATTTGTCGAAAGTGAAACAACACGCAAATAGAAACACAATACTATTCAGTAATCCAGTCACAGTACCGAAACGTTTGAAGCATACCGATCACCATAATGGCGATAAAAACTCCATTGTTGATGCCCATAGGATCCTCAGTATCACCATGTTTGTAATGTGGTGATTAATCGCCAGTGACACATCTGAATATATTGCGATGATTGACTATTGTTGGCGGAGTGGCGTTTGTTGATGGATTATGATCCGGCGCACGTGGGTATGATTCATCTGGTTAATAGCTTCAATTAGCGTCAATTCACCTTTGATTGTTGCAGTAGGTAACTAGGTATAGCTCTAAGCAAGTCTATAATTTTGTGTTATTCCTTTGTTTTTACTATGTTGTATACTTTGTGTTTATATTCCTCCATCATCATGTCCATGTTGTCATACATGGACGTTATAATAAGGAGCATAGTGTCAGATTCTCATTTGATGCTACAGTGCATTTTAGCTCTGTTTCCGCAAGGGGAACTAGGCAATTTTGTTTTGATCGATTGTTGTTCCTTTATTGATGGTTGACGTGGACGTTACACCATCAATTTGATGTCATGAACTGGTCTAGTTATACGCGAATTGATGAACCGCCAAATTGGATAGAGCGGTATGTTACGTTTTCTAGTTTATGTTCAGTGAAGTTTGGAATATTTGACCCAAACGACCATCATTCAAGCAACAGTTATCAGTATAACAAATCACGAAACCTAACAAATTAAAACAACATAAATGACTTCAAAACAGTCCAATTTAAAAGCAATAAAAACAAACAGTTAATAACCGCCCTTACAAATAACTAGCAGCGAGCCACCGGTAGTAAATCACGGCCATCTTGGTATGCCAGTCGCGGCGAGTGAAAACTGTTGCCGCGTGCGTCTGTATTAGGAATGCGAGTAAAAGTGTCCAGACGCCGCTGTAGAGGCGCCATAGTGGTGGAGAGTTGGAAGACTGTCCTAAAATCCTAAACCATAGAGAAAAGGAAGATGATATTTGATTTGAAATAAATCCATGGATTGGAAAAACTATTGTGGGTAACTATAACTTTATGAAAGACCCTAGTGAGGCCAATGCTGACGACGTGATTGAATCGTGGTCGAAACTTATGATATGCGGAATCGACGATGCTACTACGAAGAACCCAGTAATACTATTTATTCATGTGTTTTTTTTGTGTTTATGTGTTGTTTGTTTTTATAAGGCAGTTTTATAACTTACAGAAACTAGTAGACAAGATAGCTTAAAAGTTAACAGTTGGGAATGGAAGAAAAGGACGTCAAATAACTTGGGTCAAACGCAGAAAGAGAAGAAACCGTAATGGACAGTAAGTTCTTTATCTAGTATGAAATTAAGAAAGATTATCAAAACAAAGACTCAGGTAACAGGTAAAGTAAAAGTAGCCAACGAAATAATTGATTGAAACGAAACCCCTAATTCAATTGACGGCAACCAAAATTTGAAAGCCCCCAAAACAATAAGCGTGTAATTCGTTCTGGTCAGTTAATCTTATTGTTTCATTAAATAAGGGCATGTCAATTGATACGTAGCCTTGAACTGCTCAATTCATTGTTGTACACACGGTGGCGTAATAAGCTATACATTTCCAATAAAACGTGCCCTCGCTTTGTGTGATTTCCCGTACGATGAGAGATCCACTTATATTAGTTTTGTATAGCTTGATCGGTCGTCGTGCGTACCCACACGGGTACACTTAGCGTCGCGTGCGCAACCGATACATCAATTAAATCCGTGTTAAACTGACGTAAGCACATCAATTCGATTATGACATGCTGTGCTACATTTGAGAGCAATCATTTGCGAAGAATTTTGTCTAGGTATTTTTATTACCGGATACTTGAAAACTACCGTGTGGTGCCCGCCGAAAAATATCTAACGAGAGGGGACCTCTCTTTCGGGAAATCAAAGATTAGGTCTGAAGAATCCGTTTGCCCATAAATAAAAACGACTACAGGATATTTATGTCACTGTAGCTGCCTTACGTCAGCCACAGCGGCACCTTTTTACAACATGACCTTCTGTCCTTAGTTCATCAGTTTTCACTCTGAGCCCATATTATCCAATGAGATCCTTTTATCAGTCATCATCTACCTTCCCTTGTCCCATGTTACTTGGGGTCGACGCAACACTTTTTTTTCTTCCATTCTCCTCTGTCAACCGTAACGCTATCATTTACTCCTTTTTCTTACAAATCATTCCTCCACAATCCATTCATCGTATCCTTGGTCTACCTCTCCCTCCTTTCGTCATTACTCAGTACCGTGTCAATAATTGTGGATGTTAGTGTTCTGGAACAAATAAAATTAACAGCTTCTGAAAACCTAGTAATAACACAATGATGTTAGACCAGTACGTTCCGGTGATTCAGCCAATCAATGTCACTGTATTTATAAAACAATACACCAAAGATTATGTCATGTAATTTTTGCAACACACTTACTTTCCTCCCATTGAATATGCTGGAAACACGTACTAAAATGGCTTTGTGTTGTGACTGAGGTGATTCATTTTCACTATTACCAGTAAGATATGCAAACTGTGGACATTGATGATCACCTCAATATTTAATTCAAGATTTTTAGTTCTCCTAATTTATAAGCATTGGCCCAAAACTTCGCCTCTTCCAGCGCATGAGGTCGCATGTATTTTGGCTTAGCCGGCAAGATAGGGGATCTATTTAATTAATCTATGCTCCATAATCTGCACTATACTGGATTCTAGTCTAGTAAAGCGGCTTGGTACGACACCCATCTTCTACTTTGTTTCTCTGAATGTATTAAATTTTATTGGCACATTAAGTTCCCCACTACCACCGAATCCCAAAGGAATGAGGCATATTTTGCGATTTAGTTCCACATCCAAATCCTTCAGACGCTCCGTCAAGGTATTCCCACGGCTTATGTCTGCTAATTGAGTTCGCGAACGGTGCAGTGACTTCAGACCGAAAATTCCAATTTAGTCTCATCTATACCTAAAAAAAAATCTTAAGAAAAAGACAGTTAATTTCAAAGTTCAAAAACAAGCCATTAAAACAAGAAAAGTGATCAAAGAAGAGAAAGAACTCTTCTCAAAACTTTAGTTACTAACTCAATTACTGAAACTGTTAGAAATAAAAATTAACTATTTATTCGTCCGTGAATATTGTATGGCCAATCATGTGGCGTGCCAGTAATTATTAATTGGGTCGAACGAAATTACTGTGCATAAGAGTGCGGTAGAAGGTTCTAGGGTTAAAAAACTCGTTATTGAATTTTAGTTTTAACGAAGCTCGGTCTTTTGCTGAGATGGAAATTAGTGCAAGCTTTGTTGATATTGAAAGAGTTTTTTAAGCTTGAAAAATAAACAGGATTAGAAATCTGGAAGGATTCAAAAAGGCACCTCATCCTCATAGTAATAAGAGTACTTACATAGGCATCGAAAATTGACATATGGACACAAATTTCTACCAATTTACACTTTCATAGCTAATTGACAACGAGTGGAGAGTCATCATTCTGCACCTCGTAACCACTGACGGGCAGATCTAGATGAAAACTAGAACATACCCTGAAATTTCATGACGAAGAAATACCTGAGTAAAAATGTTGTTTGA
This sequence comes from Xestia xanthographa, assembly GCA_905147715.2. Taxonomy (NCBI): domain Eukaryota; kingdom Metazoa; phylum Arthropoda; class Insecta; order Lepidoptera; family Noctuidae; genus Xestia; species Xestia xanthographa. Next base: position 11,490,449 of record LR990669.1, on the reverse strand, counting down.
TTGTTTCTTCCGAGCTGCAGCGCTTGTGCTAATAGCTACAACAAAGTTTCCAAGCTCAGCTTTAATGGACCATTCAGCTTCTAGAACTTATAGTTCATTCCGTTCAATGTTGCTAACGTTCCTCTTAAAATTAAAACTCTTTGCAATACTTACTTCTCTGTACTTACATTAGTTTATGTGTTTTGAAAGTTTTATAGCTTCATTAGCGTTCATTTCTGCTAAATAACGTTGGTTTTATTCAAATCTATCGAGATTGCAATCTTGTTGTTGGTCATTATTCAAGATTATCTAATCGTTTGTTAGTGGTACATTGCACTGTGTGAGAATGAGAATAAAAATCTAGTACCCACAAATTATATTACAATCTGCTCAGTTGTAGAATTTTATTTTAGTTATTTTCTTTTGCTCCTAGGCTATTTTAAGGGGTCCCTGGAGATTTGGACAAGTGTAAAGGTAAGTTAAGTTTGTTAGCTGATCAAAGTAAGCTTTGTACTACTTGGGCATATGCCTTGCTTTAAATTAAATCCGTCCGTTTCACATTCTCCATCTAATAATCAGGCATCTGTGATTTGACATCCTTAATTGTGGTCATTACTAATTATTAAGAAAAGTAATTACCCAAACTAAACCTAATCGAAATCAGCGACGCTTTTATTAAAACTAATATCGGATACATTTCACATCAAATACAGTTTCGCTGGAACTATAAAAGCGTGTGTTCCTTATAACACTTGTTCCAGAATTCCACATAGTTGGACAATGTTTACTTTGTCGACCGGGAAGTGGGTGGGAGGTGGAGTCTACCCAATTTCACTTTTCTACCTGGTAGATGGAACTTTTTTAATTGGTTTCCGATCGAGAAGGTCGTCAGCGTCAGCCATTTTGATATTTGTGGCCTTCGTGTAGCTACAGCATTTTTTGTTTGACTAGCCTAGATTAGTTTTGGTCGGATCGGTTAGTTTTGCGGCATGCTAGAATTTTTTGATAGAATTCGATTTGTTGGAGGTTCAGCTGTTTTTAGGGTTCCGTACCCAAAGGGTAAAAACGGAACCCTATTACTAAGACTTCGCTGTCTGTCCGTCTGTCTGTCACCAGGCTGTATCTCATGAACCGTGACAGCTAGACAGTTGAAATTTTCACAGATGATGTATTTCTGTTGCCGCTATAACAACAAATACTAAAAACAGAATAAAATTAATATTTAAGGGGGGCTCCCATACAACAAACGTGATTTTTTTGCCGTTTTGTTTAATGTATAGATAATGGTACGGAACCCTTCGTGCGCGAGTCCGACTCGCACTTGGCCGGTTTTTTTTTTTAGTTTCATTTTCTGGAATAATTGGACTTGGTTTACTTTCCATTTCATACCTGAATGAAAGTCTTCATATCAAGTCTGTCTATTTTTTAGAATTTATTCACTCTTGGGATTTTCCATCAAGAATTTCTCATTAGCAGCCACGGAGTCAAAACTGGTGAAATGTGGGTGTACTATTTATTACGAATTCGTTGGACTTGAGATGATAGTTGAAGAAGATTGTAAACACGAACATGTACCTACTTACATAAAACAACGATATTAAAAATAATCCTTTTACGGAAGATACGAGCAACCAAAAATAATCAGATTACGAAAGTAACATTGATAAAAACACAACATATCATGCAAATAGAAATACTACAGATAGAAAGGAAAGTTTATTTGTTTGTTTGTAAAGGGGATCTCGTAAAACCGGCTTACTACCGAAGGGATCAATCGGTCATGAGAAGCAAATCCCGGAGGGTCACTTGTTTAAAGTAGCTAGGGCTACTTGACTGAAAGTGTGTAATGGAACTGAGAGTACTTCTTCTTTACCCGAGATGGTACAAGCTATAGCCACGAGAATATTCGATCATGCAGTGGTAGAAAGATGAGATATTTGGCATCAAATATGAGCTCTTATTTTCATGTTCAAAAATGTGTTCTAAACAGCTGTTTTTAGATAATCAGACTGTTATCTTTTCGGTGAACTTGGCTCTTAGTTAGCCTTTGATAACAGTCTTCTTCGTCGTGAGGTTGATTCCCTTTTTTGTAGTCAAACTATCTTCGACCAGAACTTTGCCATCTCGACGGCGTTGGTAGTGGCTTCGGACAGGCCTTTCAAAGTGCAGGTGAATAAGACATAGAGCAGGACGGGGCCATAGCTTGTGTTGAGGCACCGCATTCACACCCTATTTCATTGGAATACCCACTCCGAATCAACTTGTATCTGCACTTCTGTAACGGCCAATCTAGCTTCGCAATCCATTGCAAGCATGTTATGTTAAGTAAGAGAATATTCGATCATGCCCTGATAGAAAGATGAGTTAGTCAGTTGGTTGGAAGTGAAGCTGAATGCTCAGGGTGCGCTAGATGATCCGTAGTTTTATTAAAGTTACCTGCTGTACCTATTATAGTTGTCGTAATATTGACGTTATTGATGTCGGGTGGTATCCGGCAGAGTAGAATAGAACCAACCCATTACACTCACGGGTTTCGTATACTACACTCACGGGTTTCGTATACTGAGGCAGAACACCTTGCGCCTCCGTAGACCAGAGAATGGGCAGCAGCGTTTTCTGTTAGTCTTTCATCACTGCGATCTCCAATCCGCCTGCCAAGCGTGGAGATTACGGCAAATTCCTCCCATCATGGGAGAGGCTATGTGCCGTAGTGGACGTTATGGGCTGTTGTTGTTGTTGACGTTATTGTCCAGTGTCCAGTATATTATTATGGTAGTAAAAGAGATACATAAAAATGCAAAGTGGCAATGCAAGATGGATGAGAAGCTCTAGTTACTGAAAATACGTATTTTTGCTGTTGGACTACTGTATCATATTTTATTATCTAGCTAGTTTTATTGACACAATATTTTAAGATAGATAACGCTAATTTATTCATGTTTTTCTCATGTCAAGTAAATACTGTTTTCAGCAGATAGTGCGTACCTACTAGATTTGGCAATAATAAAATAGGTAAGTAGTAATGACAAGATTAGATGCTTTTGATATACAACATAACTATTTGATAAAAACAAAAAAGAACCTAACCAAAGCCCGGTAGTAACACGACCGGATGATATATGACGTAAGCTAACCGGACATCATATTCCCAATGTCAACTCCTCTACTTCCGAAAACACACAAACAAGTTAATAAAACTCCCGACATACTCTAAATCAATATTTCTTTCCTGACAAATGCCTTAGCTGTCGTTTCTGACTCAAACAGCACGGCTAACAGTTTTACTACAATTCCCACGGAGTAAATAAATCTCAGTTTGACGTTTATTGATAGTTCAGCACTGCTAGCGACATCTGTTAGCTTAAACGTTCACTTTCATTTGACGTATCAGCTGATCGGCGCGCGAGTTGCGCGTTGCCGTAGATCGTTTATAGATGGCGTTAGTGGTGGCAATTATCGAAACAAATATTTGAGAAAGATGCAATGATGCTTGTGAATTTGTGATTCTTACGAGTATGTGTAATTAGAGTTGCACCAATATTGATTGTATACCTTATTATGTGTGTTTGTGATCATTCAAAATATTAGTTCAGTGTTAACATGCATTTTTTTCAAGTGGTCAATGAGTTTCAAACACCTGACCCAAGTTATTTCCATTTCATTCTAGTTATTGCTACAATCTTCTAAAACACGAACCACCAGAACTGAGAAGCAAAAAAGGCAAAAAAAATGTCTTATTAATTTCCTGAAACTTTGAAACAAAATTGTAATGCTGCATTGCACCATTTCTTAATATCCCCTATGCATCACTCCCCTTGTCTTCCCAAATATAATTACAGCTGCAGTTAGTAAGATAATTTCATTAGCAAGGCGTGTGACCTGCTGAACTGATTTAACCTTTGCCTTCATGAGTTTAAAGTCTGATTTGGGTTGTGGTTTTGTAACTAAAACAGATTCATCATTTGGAGAGAGGCTTGGTTTAATACGAATGGCGGGAGGAAATCCATTTTAATCTGGTAACCGCCGATCTAAAGATTACAGAGGGTAAATACATAATGAAGATTCAAAAGAGAGAAATAAGTTTAATTTTTATTTCTTCGTGACATTCTTTTGGGTAAGTATTATCATTAGATTCCTGTCTACGAGAAACCATACATTACCACTGTTCATGTAAAGCTTAGGTTAGCCTCGTAATCATTTTAACGTGCTTTCCGAGGCACGGAGGAAACTCAGTATGTAATGCCCATCCACAGACCAACCTAGGCAAGTACGGCTTAACCTAACGATCGACCCGAGCGGCTGTTATTATTGAGCCACAAGCTCCTGATGAAATTTCTTTCATAAATTATTAAATCACTAACATATCATAAACGTGGCTTCACTTTTAAGGGCCTATACTACCTCAAATGGCTTAGCATGATCCTCCGTTACGCCTAAAACACTGCAGCATTAATGTTGAAATAAATATATGGTAAAGTTGAGGATTAATGTTTGGCGAAAACACGATTTCATAAAATTTTCTCGATAGAAAAAAATCCCAAAGTTACCTCCAAATCGAACAATAAACCGCTGGTATTCAAAAAGTACTTCAAATTAGATCATGAAATTTTGCATACTAACTGAACTAACTATAAAGCAGGTCTTATGTTTTTTATTTTTTCCAAAAGACGAAAATTTGATTTTATAAAGAATAAAAAACACTTATTTCGCACTATTCGGCCGCAGTGACTGACGTAACAACCGCTTTGTAGTGAGCTTGCACTACAAAGCGGTTAGAACGTTATTCTAACAGTATTACAAACGAAGTTTGGACCACCACAAATAGAGTTGCTAATCTGAGGTAGTATAGGCTCGTGATTGGTAAACGAGATGAAACCTTATTTCACTTTTACCAGAAACTCACTATCCGGGTTATGTAAAGAATATTTTGTATAGCTACCCTTACCCCCTTTGTGCAAAGTTTCATCATCTGTTGACATTTTGTATATGTATTCAGTATTAAACAAATTATAAGTTTTTTTTTAAATTTTATTATAAGTGTATTGTCCTGCCTTTTGGATTATTTTACGGCTCACCAACACCACAACACGCATACAATCGCACTACACAACTACCCCGCTTAACTGCCGGAGCACGACTGACGCGTGACGTAGGCGCATGAGACAACCAACACTTTAGTCAATACACTACATCCCTTTTTTGTTTTGATTATTTTTTTTTTTATTAATTATCTATTTATTAGTAAATCTAAATTATAAGACGTTTTTATGTATGTAATGAGGTTTTCATCAAGTGTGATTATAAATTTGTTTTCTAAATTAATCAAATATAATTGATGTATTATTAAAGGTAAATCAAAACTTAAAATTATTTAGGTGGAGTAAGGTTAGGTTTCAACGTCCATTTTTCTTCGTCGTTGATTTCATTTCGATTTTGGCACACACTCCATTCTCCTTGATTTTTTTCAAATGCACTACATTCCTTCTAGGAATTTGACCAGTCTCATCATTTCGAACCGTGATATCTCCTCCTTTCTTATTTTCAACTGTGTGTGTTTCTGGATTGTACTCCAAGCTTAATTTATTTTCTCTATTCATGTTTTTGATATACACTTTATCTCCTGGTGTTAAGTCACATTCTTCAGCCTTCCGTTTCCTATCTCCATTTTCCTTTCCTTTTTCTTTTCTTTCTTGATCCCTATCCTTAACCTCAGTATCCTGTGATATACTCTCCTTTGTACCACTAACCATAGGTAATTTATCTTCAATTTTTTGTGGTCGGTAATCAAATTGCATCATAAAGTAAAGATGTTTAAATGATTGATAGCCCAGACAAGAGCAAAACTTCTTCCTTCTCTATCAGGCTATATCTTTGTATACAATCTGATATTTACATCTATATCAATACTGTAAAGCTGAAGAGATTGTTTTATATACGCCCAGTCTCTCTGGGCCTATCCTTCTGCAGCGAGGCGTGAGACAGGGAGACGTCACATCCCCGAAACTACTCACCACCGCACCGGATGACGTCCCGAAGGTTCCGGACCGGAGAGGGCCAGGCACCAACGCCAACGGCGAGCACATCACCCACCCTCGGCACGCCGGCAATACAGCGGCCACGGCTAAGATCCTGCAGGACCCCAGCACAACGCTCGATGACCTCAGCAGAGCTTCCGAAAGAGTAGGTCCCAAAATGAACATGGACAAAACCAAGGTCACATTAAACGCCCTTGTAACACCCACTCCCATCAAGATTGGAGACGCCACACTTTACTTTATATTACGTGTACCCGGGATAAACGGTCCAGCCAGGCAGGTTCAATTTCGAGAAAGAGGCCAACCGTCGAATCCGACTCGGCCGGGCAGCCCTCGGGAAGCCGCGCGGCATCCCTTCGTCCAACCCACCGCAGCGTCACAAAACGAAGTCCACGACCAGTGTATGTTGTCAGTGATTAGATCTTCTTTTTCTTCGTCGTCACACTTTTTGCAGAGTGGTCGTGATCGTCACATCAGGGGTGGTGGCAAGCTTCACAACCCGTCGCCATCCCTCCCGTACTATGGCTTTTCTTGTGCACTCGTGGAGTGGACCATTGAGTGCAGTTTTGACTTGACTGAAAAACTAAAGCCCTGATAAGTCTCACTTTAGTGGCCTTTGTGATGTTTCTGCTTCTCCATATTTTTCCAAGCCGATCGATGGAGGATCTGGTAATAGCCATGCGCCGTTTGATGCGCCGTGAAGGTTGCGGGGATCCGCTGGATAAGAGTCGCACGGGACCGGCCAATGGGGTGACACCCGGGGGAGGCCCACGTCCAGCAGTGGACGTCTCTCGGCTGAAATGACGATAGTGATGATGATGATAATTGGGATTCATTCTTCTCCAATCTGATGCCCAATACTTCCAATTTAATGGTTGCTCATTGCTTCCAATTTAACAGATGCCCAATGCTTCCAATTTAATGGATGCCCTTAACCTACCACGCGAAAACAGTGCATGGTAAGTGTCACATGTCTTTTGAAGTATTTGTTCTAGGACATGCCGGTTTCCTCAATACGTTTTCCTTCACCTTGTCAATTTAATGACCAGTAGATACAATCTACTGCGGTTCTGTCAATTTAATGACCAGTAGATACAATCTACTGCGATTACTGTCAATTTAATGACTAGTAGATACAATCTACTGTAATTACTGTCAATTTAATGACTAGCAGATACAATCTACTGCGGTTACTGTCAATTTAATGACCAGTAGATACAATCTACTGCGATTACTGTCAATTTAATGAGTAGTAGATACAATCTACTGTAATTACTGTCAATTTAATGACTAGCAGATACAATCTACTGCCGTTACTTTCAATTTAATGACCAGTAGATACAATCTACTGCGGTTACTGTCAATTTAATGACCGGTAGATACAATCTACTGCGTTTACTGTCACTTTAATGACCAGTAGGTATATCCTACTGCTATCACTGTCATTCTCTGATGACTTTTCAATTTAATGACCAGCAGGTAGGTATACTCTACTGCTATCACTGTTATTTCACAACTGTCAATTGAATGACCTTCAACCACCGTCGTCCTTTGACGACTTGTCAATTTAATGACCAGTAGATACAATCTACTGTGGTTACTGTCAATTTAATGACCAGTAGATATATTCTACTGCAATAACTGTCATCCTTTGATGACTTGTCAATTTAATGACCAGTAGATATATTCTACTGCAATAACGGTCATCCTTTGATGACTTGTCAATTTAATGACCAGTAGATATTCTACTGCAATAACCGTCATCCTTTGATGACTTGTCAATTTAATGACCAGTAGATATTCTACTGCAATAACCGTCATCCTTTGATGACTTGTCAATTTAATGACCAGTAGATATATTCTACTGCAATAACCGTCATCCTTTGATGACTTGTCAATTTAATGACCAGTAGATATATTCTACTGCAATAACTGTCATCCTTTGATGACTTGTCAATTTAATGACCAGTAGATATATTCTACTGCAATAACCGTCATCCTTTGATGACTTGTCAATTTAATGACCAGTAGATATATCCTACTGCAATAACTGTCATCCTTTGATGACTTGTCAATTTAATGACCAGTAGGTATACTCTACTAACAAAAAGCGTCCACTGGTGATGAGTGGAATAATAACACAAAATGCCTGTCTGGTTTCGAACCCACGACATATGTCGGACAAGGCCATCAACGCTCTTTAATAAAACACAGTCACGTACGATTTACAATTTCATGTAGGTTCGCACTACCTGACACAAACAATCACGTACGATTTACAATTACAACTACTACTAGTGCACAACTGTCAATTGAATGACCAGTAGGAATGTTCTACTGCTTTTGGTTTCTATTTAGCTAATGACTGTGTTATTTACTTTACATTTCTCACTTTTATCACGTCAGTTTAATTACCAAAAAAGCTGTTGAGGATATAATTCCCCTGAATATTGTCAAAAAGTGTCAATTAAATGACCAGCTATGCTGCTTCCATAATATAAATTTAATGATCAGTATAAACTGTTTACACTGCATAAAAAAAACTAAAACATAACTTTGCTATTTCAGGCACTACGCCAGCTTACTTGCTTCATTATGTTTTGAAATTATCCAAAGTAACCACTATTAAACACCTCTGCCTATCTCTTAAATATAAGAGAAATAAAGGCGTGATATTGATTTGATCATGATTTTTTGTTAAAAATAGCAGAATCACGTACACACACATCACACATATCACTGGGTGAGTTTTATAAGCGTGATTGTGATTATTTGCACTCCAAATTACATCCACATAAATACTTTGCTTGTATTATAAAAACTATAAACCTCAGTAACACGTTGTCTCTCTCGTATCAATTTAATGATCGGATTACTTTTATCCGCTATATTTTTAATACTTAGTTGTTTATATCAACAAATGTATCAATTTGATGATCAGATTTTAATCTGCTTAGTGTAGGTACCGCATAAACTTATTAGGTACTATTTTTATTCAATTAGGTAATATCAATTTAATGATCAGAGTTTAATCTGCTTAGTGTATGTACCTCACGTACTTATTAGGTTCTATTTTTATTTAATTAGGTAATATCAATTTAATGATCAGAGTTTAATCTGCTTAGTGTAAGTAAACACTTGTATCTCACATTACATAGTCACACTACCTTGTATGCACACTACCTTGTATCTCACATTACATAGTCACATTACATAGTGTCATTAGTCACACTCAGTTTTGCATTAATTTAGTGAAGCAGATCAATCCTAATCTGCGTGAGTTAGGTAGGTACCGACTTAATGGTCAACGGTTTTATTGTAACTCTTGCTATTTACCTGGATAGGTAACTAAACACAAGCAAAATTATCCTTACAACCAAAACAATTACTTGTACCTACTCTCCATAATTAAGCAGGATAGGTATAATTGAATAAAGGTAGGTAGTCAATCTAAATATGTTTTTCACTTAATTTCCTAAAGGTTTGTTGTTTACTAAACCAAAACTATGATTATACACTTGAAGTAGGTATATAAATATTGTTGTTATTATCCAATTACCTATCATTGTATAATACTAGCAAAATGTTGGTAAAATGTTCGACAGTCGTTATATAAGCCGAGATGCAACTGTATTGGTATCAATAACTAACGTTTATAACAATCGGTTCGTAATAATGACGTAACTTGTTTACTTCATTTTATCACATGACTATCTTTCCATCTTTTTTTCTTTAAATGGTTGTTATTATTGTGTACTCACTTTTGTCCTCGTCGCCACATGTATTGTCCTGCCTTTTGGATTATTTTACGGCTCACCAACACCACAACACGCATACAATCGCACTACACAACTACCCCGCTTAACTGCCGGAGCACGACTGACGCGTGACGTAGGCGCATGAGACAACCAACACTTTAGTCAATACACTACAATAAGGTTTTTTTGTACGGATTTCGATGAACTTGATCTTGTTAGTGTCATATTTGGTGAATACCTTCGTGTTTTTGCTGTCGTGTAAGTATCCCTTTACCTATCATTGTATTGCTATCCATTAAACCTTAACAGATTAGTTAAGCTATTTTTTTCTAAGCCATTTTATCGCTAATTCTTTGTATTTATGTAACATTGATATTTTTCTAGATATTTAATTGGAAAATTAACGCTATTTTGAAATTCAAAACATATTATTATAATCGACATCATACTTACTTAAAGATTTAAATATCTATGTAATTTCACATTCACACGTCACGTCAGTCCGAACTTATTTTTAAAACTAAATGCATTATCCTAACAAGCTGGCAGAAAGTTTTAAAACTCACATTTTTGACTGCAACCAGTGACAATTTCAGCACATGTTAAATTAACTCAGGTGCAGGGATATACATAGTTACTAAAACTAACTTTATTAACAACTGCCGTCGCATCTGAACATCACGTTTTGTCTGCTTTCAGTTGGCTTTCCTGGGTACGAAAAAATAAAAAGTGGAACTTTTAAAATCTCACGTTTTTGACCGGCTGTCACAGAGGTTTTTAGGGTTCCGTAGTCAACTATATCAATCACGCCGACAAAGTGGTAAAATAAGAATTGGAAAAAAATGTTTTATTAGGGTAGCCCCCCTATATGTAAAGTGGGAAGTGATTTTTTTTAATTTCAACCCTACCGTGTGATATATTGTTGGAAAGGTATTTTAAAATGAATAGGGGTTTCCTAAAATCATTTTTTGATAATGTCAATAATTTCGGAAATAATCGCTCCAAAAGCAAAACACAATGTGCGGGGGGGGCACATTGTTTTATATATTCATAACTTGATGGAAACAACAGTTTTTGTACAAAAAAGACAAAAAGTTGTACAAAATAATTTCTGAACTAAGTTTGTAGTATATTCGTATATGCAAGCATTTTTACATAATGGATACCCACCTTTAAACTCATAAGTGGGAACACTTATTGTGACGGACGGGAAACTACGGAACTAAACTACCTACTAACTAAACTGAGCGTGGCCCGACACGCTCTTGGCCGGTTTTTTTCAAGATAGAGCAACGTAGCAATTTTGAATTTCTGTTGTAACACCACAGTTTCGCTGCTCAATAAAAAAAAATTGCGTAATTTATATATATATTTTTTTGTGTTTCTTTATTGTTACTAAACTTGCCACTGAGCACACTTTGTATAGTCAATTTTTTGTACTACACACATCATTTAGGTGTATAGTCTGGTAGCTAACGCAGGTATATTACTTTCGCACATTACAGTATTTTATTATGACAGGTCTGCGACAGTTTCACAGACTGCTCAGGGTAATTTGGTTTGGAACTTAATTCTGTGAGCTCGACTCGCTCTTACCCGGTTTTGCACCGGTCGATCCATTTGAATGTATTTTTTACATCTTGCTAATTGAAAGTTGGACTAATTAACTATGTTGATTCATCCCTGAAAACGAGCAATTTAACGTTTTTCTATTTGTTTGCCTGTTTTTGCTTACGCTAACGATCTCTATGATTCTGTTACGTAATCTATTATTTCCTGACTTACAAATATGAAGTTCATAATACTTTTTTCCGATTCTAAGGACCAACATTGTCATGAGATTACGGTGAGGTAAAATATCGTGGTCGGGAGAAAAATTTCATCCCAATTGCGTAACACGTCTTTCATAATCTGATGGAATCTGAAAGGAAATTCCTAATCCTTTTTCTATAATACAGGTACGGCACCCTTGTGCCGTACCTGTATTATAGAAAAAGGATATCCGGATAGGTGGGTATCAGGTTAGCCACGAGCTCCTTAGCTCGTGGCTAAATAATAAAAGCCGCTCGGGATCTTCAGGTTAAGCCGCGCTTGCCTAGGTTGGTCCGTGTTTGGGTAACCATCACCCATTACATACCCAGTTTTCTTCGTGCCTCGGAAAGCACGTCGAGCCGTTGGTCCCGGCTGTCAATTTCTCTCTCGGCTCTTTGACAGTCATTTAATAGTCAGTGGTCCGAAAGTCTGACAACCAGTCTTACCTGCCGAGGAATATCGTATTACCTAGTACTAACTGGGTTGTGGAGGTCAGATAGGCAGTCGCACAATCAGCTGCAGCCGGTTAGGCTGGAAGTCGATCCCAACATAGTTAGGTAAAGGCTAGGCAAATGATGATGAGTTACGAAACATTTCATCAACATCCACTATGTATGATGTTGAATTGTCTAAATAAAGGCAATGCCATTGTAAAGTGTATCACGCGATTTTCCCGCTGGACTCTCTTAAATTGCCAAGCCTACACATCAGCTTGATCAATGGGCAATCTTTCAATTAGAGAAAAAAGAGAAAACTTATCTTTTCGCTGTCGCTTACGGGATATCTTCCGTGATTATTGAAGGCAAAGGCTGACAAGAGAAGCAATTGAAATTAAAAAACACAAAAAAATCAATCGAGAGGATGGCTTCAAATTGTCAAGTACGTGGAATCCAGTATTGAGTATGCTCAAAAGTAGCAGCCAGCAACATAATAGGGACTCCACAAAACCTGGTGATACTGTGAGTGTGTTTTGCCGTGACTTAGTGTCGAGTTCCAATAGTGCGCGTAGCAAAAGACAAAGAAAGAGGGTAGACAGATTTGTCTGCTCCTAACAATTTTTTCCATCCACCCGCATTCTCCAGTTAAGTAAGCCGCGATCATGGCGCTTGCAACAGCGTCGAAATATCGGAAGCTCAAAAATAATTAATAATCACGGACGATATCCCGAAAGTGACATTTTAAGTTTGTATATTATTATTATTGTCTCAATGAGATTATAACCGTTACAAACTTATAGAAACATTCACTATGCAGGATTGTAAAGTTCACTGGACTCCTTTCAAAACCGTGAAGAAATCTCAAGGAAATTATGCTGATCTTTTGTCAAAAGTTCAATAACACAGCGATATTATAAAAATGTCAGCGGTTTCTTTAATTAAGGATTTTGACCACAGGTTATTGAACTTAAATTGCTAAATTAACTGCGTGAAAGACCACACTTGCTTCTCAATTGCGATCTACGAATTAAAAGACAAGCTTCCCACGGAAAATCAAAGGTTTTAAAACCGGAACTTTAAACTAACAGCTGTAATTATTAGCAGAACTATTATTAGAAGATGTCTATACTTATTTTTACTTTCCATTGGTTGTCAGAGTAGAACAAAAGAGTGATCAACTACCGATGTGGAATCAGCTAGAGCCGATCAGTAAAAGCTTTCTTCTTCTACTTCAACCTTTGACCACCCAATGCTGAGTGTAACTCTCTTCCAAATCTCTCCACTTTTGGCGATTTTGTGTCATGGCTATCCAGTTTCTTCCGGCCACTTTAATGAGATCGTCTATCCACCTAATCGATTGTCTTCCCACATTCTTTCATCCCGTTCGTGTTACTCCAGCACTTTCTTCGCCCACCTTCCATCCAGTCTACGGCATATAGCCCGCCCACTTCCACTCAAATTCAAAGCTTTAGGTATATATCCATGCACTAAAGCGAAAATTCGGCTGGCGTCATTCGCCTTGTTTTTCGTTGAGAAGACGGAAGACGACTCCACACGTCCACACTAGGAATCGGCTTCAAACCCGATTCACTGTCAATAAGTGCGGTCCTTTTCCCAAAGGATGAATTGTGATTGACCAAATCGTGTCAAATCGAATCGGTTTCAATGATCCGACGGAAAAGGCCTATTAAGTTTGAGGAAGGATAAAAGGGTTTACGCCTGTTGACGGCCATGACGTTAACACTCACACTAATTTCCAAAAGGACCTGCTTATTGTTTTAGTAACAAAGTTTTCCGTCCATTCTATTTTAATGGAACCCTACTAAATGACCTACGTATACTCTAGGTTGGAAAAGCCGAGGCTTAAAAGTCTTAAAATGGTCAGAAATTAACTTATACAGTTCCCAATCAGAAAACCCTTCATAAGTCTTCTTTGCACTGTCATACAGATCATTTTCCCGGATCAGTAAAATAGAATACTGTTTATTGAATCAACTCTGCCTACCGCAGTATTTGCAGTCCACTGCTGGAGTTAGGCTTCTCCCACAACACGCTGTTCTCCACCTTCTGCATCCATTCTGACTAAGCCACCATTAATGTACATCATAATCCTCGTCGGACTAGTGGCCACAAGTGCGACTGCAAAGGTCCAATTCGATTCCTAAGTCGGGCAAAGTGTTTCTTCCTTTCTTTCATCAGGAATTTGTCAGCAGCAGCCACGAAGTCTGGATTTGTGCCCGGTTGATGGCAATAGGCTCGCTACACTTTGCCAGTTATATTTAAGTCTCATGTATGGATTGTGTGAGGAATGATATGCGGGAAAAAGGTGTAAATGATTGCGTGACGGTTGACAGAGGAGAATAGAAGAAGAAAACGTGTTGCGCCGACCACAAGTAACATGGGATAAGGGCAGGAAGATAATAATGTAACAATAGACTTATGAATAAACCTGGCAAAATGTATACTCCTCGGGTCGGGGGGACGTAACGACTTACCTTGGGGAAACACAGAAGTGATGTAATATTTTTAATGTTTTCTTATATCAATAAAATAGAATTTACCGAAACAAAAAAACTACAGAAACAAATTGTAACAGGCGAGACTGTCGCTCCACCATTTACTGAAATTGATAGTGAAACTTTTCGAATTGGACTCGACGGATCTTCACGCGCATTACGTCCAGAGCGATGTTAATTGTAAAATTAAGTAATTTCTCAGTGATTGTCAGTCGTCGGCTCATTCATCTGAGTCCGGCCAAGGCGAACGACACCCGGAATCGAAATGATTTTGTGGTACAAGCCAAGCGATCACAGCGATAGTCCAGTTTTTTTTTTTGTTTCTGCTTTTCCAACAATATTACATAGGGGTAGTATTAACAACCTCCGTTTTTTTTAATCGCTTAAAATTTGTGTTGCGTTGCAAAACCAGCGTGAAGCACTCGCATCCCAGACGCTTAATTGTCCATGTTACATTTTGTCCATTTTATTTCGTGCAGCAGTAAATCATACCTCGTGTAACTAGGACTCGGGATTTTTGAACACCACTTCAGCCGTGGTATATTAAAATTGTTATATTGCTACGTATTTGTTAGAGACTAATCATTTTCCTCTATGATGTCCCACTGCAGGACAAAGCAATATTTCCAGTTTTCTCTATTTAGAACTGCTGAGGACTAGTTCTTATTAAAGTTGTCCAGCCAGCTCATCCCAACATTTCCGTCTGGGTCTGTTGCGATGTCGCTAGCCATTCAGAGGCACCCATTGGGTCGTGAGTCTGACCTAATTACATTCCATTACTATCAAATGAATATTATGTAAAGCCTTGCAATATCCGCGTAGATCTTATACCTTGTACCACAAAGCAGTAACATTTATCACGTATTCTTCCGGCCGGCAATGTAACTGATGCGTCGCTAACCGAGTTAAGAGTGAATTAATTATAAAATCACACCGACGACTAGATTGTGGGACTAATTAATAGCTGTCTCTAACACTAATTTAAATATATGAGACGAATTTAGTTTGTAAGTGCATGAGGAAGTCGATTCTAAGATGATTTTGTGAGGGAAAGGAGTAAAGAAATAATGCTAACACAACACAACAGCTCTCCTGGAATTCCCGAAGGTGTTCCTTGTAATAGGGGTAAGCCTATTACCAACAATCGGGCACAAATCCAGTCTCCAGGCTGTTACTGAAAAATGCTTTATGGAAAACACTTTGCCAGACCTGGGAATCGAACTCAAGACCTCACCTCCTGCTTACCTGCCGGGGTTGCGGGACTGTTCGAAAGAGATACCGTGGCCCCGGAACACAAAAGGCGATGAAGGAACATGGATGGGTTTTAGTCAGTAAAAGTCTGACACTCCCTCCTGCTTCGCCCAGAGCGGGAAGAGTCATTTGATGATTTCCCATCCATACAAAAAATGACCTCATGTGAAGTGTGAAGAAGAAACAAAGAAGTGTCTTACGGCCTTTTCCTTCTGCAAAGCTTGGTTTATGTTAAGGAACTAACGGACCAACTCGATTTTGGAGTAAACAAGTTTAGCGTAGGCTAAGGAAATTCCTAACGCGCTTCGAAGGAGACTACTTTGGTCTAAGACAAACTAGTTTATCTCAAGTTTGGTTTGTCTCATAGGCACCTTCCTAAATACCTATACGCATCTACATAAATTAGCACTACAATACAAGATCATATATTTTAAGCACGTTTTGAAGCGATATTGCCACCAATACAGTGTGTAAGATGATGAAGAATGTAGATACAAAAATTGGTCTGTAGGTGGAGAGAATAATCTTTGTTTGAGTTGAGCTTTTTATTCCGAACTTCATAAGCCCCTTATAAAAAAGAATTTTATGAAACCCCTAACCACAACCACAAGTCATAATGCCAAAAGTGTAGAAAAAGTAATAACAGAATATGAAGCGGAATGTCTGTTTCTGATGTCATTAGAATGCTTCATTTAGTGATGATATTTAATCAGGTGACAAATCAATATAATTACTTAGATTAAAATTTTGTACATCCTGAATCTGTATTAGTCAGGAAATGAACATAACCCGGTACATTACAAGTGACCAGCACCCTGCCATTTATTATACACTTTACTATGGTCAATTGGTCATAGGACACCATGCATCTAATGGTACTATAAACTACGTTGCTATTGTTTAATGATGAAATATCTATACATATAATAAAACAGTAACTAAAGAAAAACTGTACATTGAGAATTTTCTAGAAAAAATAAGTGGTTTTTGTTAGAAAAACGTAACTGATGACAAAAGTGACTTTTTCGATTTTTTTGTCTGTGTGTATGGTACGGCTTCACGCCAAAACTACTGGATGGATTGAATTGAAACAGCAAAAATGTTCTTTGTAAACAAGGCAAGGCTTTAGGCTACATATTATTACGCCGTATGTTATGGGAGGTAAGCAATACTGATTTTAAAAGGTTTTTGTTCGTAATTGAATGCATAAAATAATTGAATGCACAAAATTACATGTGATAAGCTATGTGACGCAGACGAAGTTGCGCGGGTCAGCTAGTGTACTAATAAAACGCACAATCCTGAAAAACATTTTAGATATTTATGTAGATTAGATTGAACTATAAATAAACCAGATTAAATCTTTTTAGATGTCGTTCACATTGATGAATCACCAAATTCATATCTATTTATAGTTTTTCAAGTGCTTTACATACCAACTTAAACAAAAACAAAATATGATTCGACGCCAAAAATAGAAGTCTGCAAACACGCAAAGTTGTTCATACTTTCTCAAAAATATGTAAATACATACGTCTACTTGAGGGATGTAGCAAGTCAAGATTATTACAAACATGCCTTTACCATTCGCTCGGGCGCAATAAAAGAAAGTAATGTAAAGAAACAACTATATCTGCTGAAAACAACCAATAAGGGAGAACAATTTCAGTTATTTATAGCGCTGCTGTATTATCATGCTCCGCGTAGTTGTAACTTCATACGAATGCCATTGTATCCCGCTCAGTTTATGAACTGAATATTTCGGGTTCTCCTACCAACAGAGCAATTTTCTTTTTCGCTCGGCCCTAACGGAATGATTTATTGTTTCAGATGCCAGCGATGTAGACTGAGCGAGTTCAAAACATTGGAACGTTAAAAAAGTTTGACGTATTTCTGCACAAGTGAACAGTTTCGAAATTCCCATCCTTATTTGTGTTGTGACGTGAGCGTTGAGTGATGTTCTAAATTTGAAAATGCGCGATGGTGATTGGCTTTTGCGCCGAGTGTCATTGTGATTAGTGATGTGCTGTGTCGATAGTGGTTATCGTTAGTCGTCAAGATGGCGACGATGGATCTCACCAATGAGGTGGTCCGCTTGCGGGCCGAGCTGGAGAAGGTGTCCACAGAGCGAGATATGCTCCTCTGTGAAGTCTCCAACCTGAGGCGGGAGCTGGAACTGAGCGAGTTGAAACACTTGCAAGACGACGTCAGGTAAGCCTTATGTTAAATTATTTAATAAAACGGTCTCAGAAGGTAGCTTTACATAGAAGATAGCGCTCCACATACAATCTTTGTACATAACAACCGTTTCCGAGCAAACAAAGGGTGCCTACATCTTGTAGGTCCTTTCAAAGCTCGACAGTTCGTCGGGGACCTCTCATACCACAGACAATGATGAGGTCCAAGTGACGTACTCAACTCCACTTGTGTCTTTGTTTTATGTCCACATACAAACACTTTGTGGCACTGTTCGATGTTCAAAATCGTGTCAATAGTTTGATCAAATAAACCGTTGTGATTTTCAATTCTATTTTTGCGGTCTTTTCGAGAACATTATCGAATTTTAACTCAAAAAACTCAACTTTTTGAAATAAATGCGCTTTTCATAATTAAATTATGATCTTATAGAGATATACAATGGATAGTCGAAATCGCTCCCCCTCACTCTTTAACCCACACGTACACGCGTGCCTATTACTCCCATTGTTTGGGAGGTTTCCGTCGACGGTGACGTCAGAAGGTCCTCCGCGCTCTTTCAAAAGACCCTTTTACACGAGTCGACGTCGAGCAGCGAATAAAGGAGACGTTGACGTGACCGTGTATCTCATGAGAGCTCTATTTGGGAATATAAAACCTACATGATTTATAACTCTGATCAGGAGGTACGGATGAATTTTTGAGGGTTGAATCGTAGATTCTAGCAAGTGAAATGTTGTAGATGGGAAACGCAGAATGATCGTTGTGGCGATTTTTGAGAGAATTAATAGCAATAGACGTTCCTATCTAAGTTATGTCGACTAAAAACGTATCGTATACAATCTAAGCGTATACCATCGTATAACTATTTACGAATCTATACTAATATTATAAAGAGGTAACATTTGTTTGTAAGTTTGTATGTAGGGGGTAATCTCCGGAAGTAATGAACCGATTTCAAAAATTCTTTCACCATTAGAAGCTACATTCACCCTGAGTAACATATGCTATATTTTATCCCCGTACTCCATCGGGAACTACGCGGGTGAAACCACGTGACGTCCGCTAGTCTAAAATACAATTATTATCCTGTAGCATTTTAGTTAAATCATTTGCAACAATAACAATCAGTAACATCCATAGATATGAATACATGAAAATATTATAATGTGAAACCGGGTATTTCATTATAAAATCTATGTATTTACGTTACGTTTACACCGCAGCCTCAAGACCATAATATTATTCTATGCCGTTTACGTGTTTAGTGATTCTTTGTATCTTTGTATTTAACTTTTTCTCATTTTTGCCAAGAAAAAGAATGCTTTTAGGGTTTGATTTGCTCTCTGATATACATATTTGTCAGATAATTATTTCCGTCTGACTAAAGAAGTGGTTAAAGAAACACTTTCCAAGCCACTGCAGTACAATCATAATTACAGTATTACAATGTAAAGGTCATAGTTTAAATATAATAACAGGTTGTCATTTGCAGTACACTGCCTAGTTGAGTTATTTTCCTTAGCCAAGTCATTATTGCATGGGAAGATACTGCATAATAATATGCATTGAGATTCTTTGGTTTCAGTTTAAAATATCCGTACAATGATTTATGAATAGCTATATTGGTCTTAGCCGTGTGGTATCCGGCAGAGTAGAATAGAACCAACCCATTACACTGACGGGTGTCGTATAATGCGATGCGACTAATGTCTGAGGCAGAACACCTTGCGCCTCCGTAGACCAGAGAATGGGCAACAGCGTTTTCTGTTAGTCTTTCATTACTGCGATCTCCAATCCGCCTGCCAAGCGTGGAGATTACGGCAAATCCTCCCATCATGGGCGAGGCTTATGTCCAGCAGTGGACGTTATGGGCTGTTGTAGTAGTAGTAGTAGTATATTGGTATTTAAGTAAATACATTACATTGCTGTGATGCAAACAGATGATAGTTTATGCAGTCAAGTTGTATTTCTTTCACAAATTAAAATAAACGTTCTTAGTAGTTTTTACATCTGAATGACGGACGTTCATGAGCGGTGCATCAGTGAATGTTAATATTCTAGTTCACTGGTACCTTAAACGCGATTTAAAAGAGCTAATCGCGTTTAGGTTCATCGTTCGCCGGGCTCTATTAGTTACGCAATTCGACTTATTTTCTTAATTCGAAAAAAATCCAAAGTTGACATTTTAATGTAATTTATATTAACCTGTATTTGACTCAAACGACCAATTGCACAAAATTTCGAATGTTATGTTTACAGTCACGTTATTTATTATTATTTAATAGTACAGGTCCACCAACAGCTTCTGTGTATAACATTTAGGTATACATAGGTTTTACAGTCTTGGACTTACACAGTCGCCAATTACAGGTTAACCAGCATTCACGCAAATAAGTGTTAGCTTATGAGAGATTAAAATTAAAAATTAAAATGAGTGGCTATAGTCAAGTTAAAGTGAAAGTTCGATTACTATTATATGAGTCATTTCATCGTGTATGTTATCTTGTAGATTAAAAGAACTACCTGGGATACCTGTCTAAAGAATGAAGCGAAGAAATACATAATATAATAAAGAGGTGTTTGTATGTAGGGGGTAATCTTCGGAACTCATAATCCGATTCAAAAAATTCTTTCACTAACGGGAAGCTAGTTTAACCCCGAGTGTTATAGGCTACATTAAAACATTCCCGTAGGTTAATTTCCGTACCGACGCCGCGAGCAAAATCTAGTCTACATATAATCCAAGTAATCACTTCCTTCATCACACCAGACATTCTCTGCATTTTCCTAAACTTCATTCCACTCAACAATTTCACTGAACCACATACGTAGCTGTATTGCACGCTTCCAACGCTTAGTAAAGCCGATTGCACACAAAAATGCCAACCATGCCAGTATTACGTGACTGTGCAAGATTATCGGCCTCTGTGAAAAACAAACAAAATCTTGCTAACGTTACTTGCGAGTTAATCGGTAACTATTTTGTAATCTGTACTGTAGTTATACTGAGATTTAGATTTTGATCCTTATGACGTCATATCAGTAGTCTTTGCTTACGCTTGGATTCCCATAACTTATCTATACTAATATTATAAAGAGCAAAGATTTGATTTTTAGGGTTCCGTACCCAAAAGGTAAAAACGGAACCCTATTACTAAGACTTCGCGGTCTCTCCGTCTGTCTGTCACCAGGCTGTATCTCATGAACCGTGACAGCTAAACAGTTGAAATTTTCACAGATGATGTATTTCTGTTGCCGCTATAACAACAAATACTAAAAACAGAATAAAATTAATATTTAAGGGGGGCTCCCATACAACAAACGTGATTTTTTGATAATAATGGTACGGAACCCTTTGTGCGCGAGTCCGATTCGCACTTGGCCGGTTTTTTGTTTGTTTGTGTGTTTTTTACGATTTAACTCTAAAACTACTCGACCGATTTTAAAACATTCTTTCACCATTAGAAAGCCACGTGGTTACTGGGTAACAGAGGCTATATTCAATCCCCGTACTCCCACGGAAACGGGAACTACGCTGGAGAAACCGCGTGACTTCCGCTAGTTAATAATTATGATTTTTGTGATATCGCTAATTTCAGTCTGGAATAAATGTTTAATTAATTAATTATAAAAATTGTGATACGGCATCCAATAAAAACTTTATATTTGTATGGGTTTTAGTCAGTAAAATTCTGACACTCCCTCCTGCTCCGCCCAGAGCGGGAGGAGTCATTTGATGATTTCCCATCCGAAAAAAAAGAAAAAAAAGGCTTCCTGAACTTCGTTGAGATTAGTTGCCATGACCAAAATCGGTCAGGAGGATATTATTCCTCATCATCATCATTTGCAGCCTTATTCCACCTACTTCTCAGTATGAGCTCTTTCCTTTTGAGTTTTGCTTCCCAATGTTTGCACCAATTACAAATAGGTCTTACCCGCGATCTTATAACCCCTGACTGTGACCCCTAGCAAAAGTGAAAATGTGATTTGGACTTAATGAGAAGTCACTTTAGAGACACCAACCAACTTTTTTAGAAGCGATTTCATCAAATGACATATCCAAACGTGGTGCCGAGAAGTTTGAAAGGGTTTTACTTAAGGCCCTTCTAACCCTAACATCAGCAACTCTATTTGTGGTGGTTCAAAACTTCGTTTGAAATACTGTTAGAATAAAGTTCTAATCAGCTTGCACTACAAAGCGTTACGTCAGTCACTGCGGCCGAATAGTGCGAAATGAGTGGTTTTTTGCGATTTACAAAAAGTCTTTTGATTGGACTAAAAAATAAAAAAACATAAGACCTGTTTTATACTTAGTTAGTTCAGTTAGTATGCAAAGTTTCATGATCTAATTTGAAGTACTTTTTGAATACCAGCGGTTTATTGATCGATTTGGAGGTAACTATGGTTTTTTTTTCTATCGAGAATAGTTTATAGAATCGTGTTTTCGTAACACATGGTACTTAGCATTAATCCTCAACTGTACCATATATTTATTTCAAAATTAATGCTGCAGTATTTTAGGCGTAACGGAGGATCATGCTAAGTCATTTGAGGGAGTATAGGCCCTTAACCTACGCCACAATAAACGTTATTTATGCATGCATACATCATATATCTATTTAAATAAATAGTAACCAAAGACTTTCTACAGCTGATGTACACAGTTACTGATTTGCATAGCTACCGCGTGAAAGTGAAACTATATGGTGTTATGCTATGCCACTATGTCACGTAATATGAATATGTCATTCTAAAAATGGCTATTTTATAAGAATACTTCACGGGTAGCTGTCGTCACGGTAGGTGTACCAAGAAAGTGTTACAAATAGGAGCAATCATAATAGTCTCGGTATTTCTCATGGCTTTTGTAGATCATAGTTTGCTAGTAAGATTAGGATGGCTGTAGAAAATGTTTTAAAGAGGTGTTCAGCGAAAGAGATGTAGCGAAGGAGGTGGCGGAACGTGAGAGGGAGAGAATCTCACGTCCCAGCCCTAGCCGCCGCGGGAGACGCACCGGGCGACGGGGGCTGCGTGGTGGCCCCCGGCCACCGTAGGCGCGGGCCTGGGGACGCTGAGCTATGGGCTAGCTCGCCGTCCGCCCGTCATATGACGACAGGCCGTGTCGACGACGCGTTTGCCTCAAAAAGAGTCAGCAAACGGAAGGGGTCTGCAAGAGCCGATGCCTGCCGGGGCTACGGGACTGTTCGAAAGAGATACCGTGGCCCTGGTACACAAAGGGCTAAGAAGGAACATGGATGAGTTTTAGTCAGTCAAAATCAAAATCAAAATCAAATCATTTATTTCAAGTAGGCCAGTTGCAGGCACTTTTGAATTGTCGAAACAAAGATGAAAATTAAATGTAGCTACAGTCCCAGTCACAAGACATAAAAACTGTGAAAGTACTGTAGTTGCCCGTTCCCTAGCGTAGATCTCTATGGAGAAGAACGGGCAAGAAACTCCATGGACACTCTTTTAAATCATAAAATTGTTACAAAATCTTGGTTACATCATTCGTGTTGAGATGGTATATTATGTGAGAACAATGTAGCAAGATGTGCACGTTAAAAGTGTCCATAGTAAAAACAAAAAATACAATTAAAAAATAACATTAAAATAAGCCACGGCAACTAAGAGATGACCAGTCACAACTGACAGCGCCCGTTCACGAACATGACGCATGGATCAGCACCATTTAACTCAACCATTTTGTAGGGAACCAAATGATCGGACACACGCGCCACCATCAGCGAGACATTAGAGTGAGCATGACATACTCTCAACTGCCTGGGCACATTCACGTCAAGAAAAGACGTAGGTTTCCAGTGAATGATAGCTTTACATAGTACTCACACAATATGGGCTATGCGATTATATAATACTAGAGATTTAATCTATACAATGCAAAGATAGTTGTACAATCTTCAGCAGCTCCAACAATTATATGTAAGGCTATCTAATTTATGCGCCCCTGTCCATGTGGAGCAGGACCAGCATTGAGCCACGCATTTTTATCAGCGATATAATCGCCCAACTTGTAATAAGCTTGCTTACATAGTGTGCGTTTGATGCATGTTTTAAATTTCGTCTCATTCAGTTCAAGAATACTTTGTGGAATTTTATTATAGCATCTCAAACAGTACCCCATGAAAGATGAGTCTACTTTAGCGAGTCTGAAGCCTGGCTGAACTAGTTGCTCCCTATTTCTAGTACTGTAATTATGTCTGTCACCTCTTTTACCAAAAAGATGCAGATTTTTTCTGACGTACATTATGTTTTCGTAGATATACTGACAATGTACCGTCATGATGCCAATATCTTTAAACAGTTCCCTTAGAGAATCGCGCCTACGAAGATTATATATGTCTCTGATGGCTCTTTTTTGCAGAATAAATATAGACTCAATATCTGCAGCCCGTCCCCATAGCAAAATGCCATAAGACATTATACTATGAAAGTAACTAAAATACACCAGTCTAGCGGTATCTACATCAGTAAATTGACGGATTTTTCTAATAGCGTATGCTGCTGAACTTAGCCGCCCCGCAAGGGATGTTAAATGTGAACCCCATTGTAGCCTTGAATCAAGCGTAATCCCCAGGAAAACCGTTTTATCTACGAATTCAAGTTTCTCTTTATTCAATATTATTTCACAATCACTACTCTTAACATTGGGTAAAGCAAATCTTATGCATTTAGTTTTTTTTTCATTTAATACCAAATTGTTTGCTGTGAACCAATTATGTAAAAGTAAAACTCTGACACCCCCGCCCAGAGCGGGAGGGGTAATTTGTTGATTTCCCATACGACAAGAAAAAAAGGGGTGATATGATTAGGCCCAGCTGGGTTGAAAAGTCGAATACTTATAATATTGTAATAGTAACAAATGAAAAATATAGTAATTGTAATGAGCACAGCCATACAAATTATAAGATATAGCAACTAAGAGATATTGGCAAGTTCAGAAATAGGCAATATTTACAGCTGCCTCTAAAACTATAATAGGTTAACATGTAAGAAGCAGTATGATTCCACCGTTTTTATGTTAGGTTAGTCAAAGCAGAGTAACCTCTCAAAATTATGACGGACTTTCTTTCGTTTCTTTGTCACGTAATGTGTCACAGTAGAAATGGATATTTTATAAGAGCATTCACGGGTAGCTGTCGTCACGGTAGTGTTACAAATAGGAGCATTTGAGTCGCAATCATAAATGTCTCGGTATGTCTCATGGCATTTGTAGCTCATAGTTGGCTAGTAAAATGTAATATTGAGTAGGATATGAAGTGATTTTAGAGGCGTAGTATGTTCGGGTCTGTATAAAATAAGGCACTGCCGGGTGGAAAATCGAATATGAAATGTAGACAATTGCTTCGGGTCTGCTTTTTTGTTCAACAAATACTAGCGAATCGAATTTACCGACCAAAAAAAGTGTGTAGCCTTAAGAGCCATACTACCTCAAATTATCAACTCTATTTGTGGTGGTTCAAACTTCGTTTGAAAACTGTTAGAATAAAGTTCTAATCAGCTTGCACTACAAAGTGGTTGTTACGTCAATCACTGCAGGCCGAATAGTGCGAAATGAGTGGTTTTTATTATTTATAAAATCAAATTTTCGTCTTTTGTTCAAAATAAAAAAACAAGACCTGCTTTATAGTTAGTTCAGTTAGTATGCAAAGTTTCATGATCTAATTTGAAGTACTTTTTGAATACCAGCGGTTTATTGCTCGATTTGGAGGTAACTTTGGATTTTTTTTTCTATAGAGAAAATTTTATGGAATCGTGTTTTCGCCAAAGATAGGACCTAACTTTAATCCTCAACTTTATCATATATTCATTTCAAAATTAATGCTGAAGTATTTTAGGCGTAACGGAGGATCATGCTAAGCCATTTGAGGTAGTATACGCCATTAAGACAAAAAAAAAAAAAAAAAAACAGAAAAGTAGGGCCCCATTATTTTTATTTTGATGTAATAGTGGAGTAAAATAACCTCACTAAAATTCTAAGTAGGTATTTCGAATTTTTGGTACCGCACTAAATTGGTCCTTCGATACGTAACAGAAGCTAAGTGGATGAATAAATTGCTTTAAATATTGAGACATAAAATACTTTACAAAACCGTGTGATTTCGGTTACAAATATTACTCGACCAACCATAAAACCTTAACCGTGGGTGTGTACAAGCTATAAAATTAATTCGACTACCCACTTCTGAACTAATAGATTGTGGAAACGGAACAGGTCGAATGTAGAAGGTCTATTCTTGTGAACATTAACGGGCGACCATTTTGAAAGTTTGTGAATAGCCGTGTGGTATCCGGCAGAGTAGAATAGAACCAACCCATTACACTCACGGGTGTCGTATAAGGCGACTAATGTCTGAGGCAGAACACCTTGCGCCTCCGTAGACCAGAGAATGGGTAGCAGCGTTTTCTGTTAGTCTTTCATCACTGCGATCTCCAAACCGCCTGCCAAGCTTTAGATTACGGCAAATTCCTCCAGTCATGGGGGAGGCTTATGTCCAGCAGTGGACGTTATGGGCTGTTGTTGTTGTTGAACGCCCATAGACCATCATCATCATCATCATTTCAGCCTTCTTATTCTTTATCGTGTGGTTATTGCCTAACCTGGTGACAGAGTTTTATGCCGCCCAAGGGCCTCTGACTTGACTTTACATGCCGTCGAGAAATATCTCTTAGGCATGCTATGGTTTCCTCACGATGTTTTCCTTCACCGAAGCAAGTGATAACTATACAATACCTACACACATGAATTCTAAAAATCAGAGGATCATTTCAGCATTTTCCCAGCTATATCGGCTTCCAATCTAATCGAATGGTGCTGTTCCAGTATTTTACGTACATTTCGAGACCAAACCCAGTAACTAAGTGATAGCCCATTCATACATCAGTCTGGTTGACTTTTGGATTTCTGACTACCCGTAACCACTGCCAAAGATCTTCGAATGACAGCCGCTACCAACGGCTGGTTTTTTTTTTGGGACGAAGGTTCTCGATTTGTGCTGGTCACCCATTCACGGTCATCCACAAGCGTAGGCTTTAACTCCGATCGACCCGTGATTTTTATTCCCATTGCCCTAATAACGGTTTAGTACATCAGTCTGAGATGCCTGTTTGTCCCATATGAACGTGACAGCAGTAATTGAAAACTTTTAATTTTATGTGAAGTTCAGTTCCTCGTAATGCCTTCTGCATCTTCGACTGTCTGCCCCCTAGCGTGACTTCTTAAGGCTTTGTCTAACGTGGACAGGTATAAATATCAAACTTAAGCTCTTTAGTAAATTGATCCCGCTCATTTCGATCCCGCGGGATCAGTTTACTAAATTAATATTTTTATGTCATTTTCTTTAGTAGATTGGTCCCGCTCTTAAAATTAATAAAGTAGAAATTTTCGATTTCTACTCTTTGTTTTTTTTTAACGCAGTTATCTCTGGAACTAACAGTCTGATTAAAAATACATCTCCTGGCATTTGATAGCCCAATATTTGCGGAAGGTTATAGGCTATTTAACATCACGCTACAACTCTTAGGAGCTGAGCAAAACGTAAAAAAGTCAGAAATGCCTTCTGCACCTTAGATGCATGGTGCGAGTAGGTACACATTGTAGCAACGAGATCGTCCGCCCCCGAGCGTGACGTCATAAGGCTGGTTCTAACGTGGGCAGGTTTCTTTATTGCGTCATTCATTGCGACCTTGGTGTAACATACAGTTTCGATCGGTTTCCGATGATTGATTCTGTGAAATGCAGTTTGGTTTGGTTGTAGCTGTTGAATATTACTAGAATTATATTTTTTACAAAATTATTTACTTATATCTACGATTAGGTACTACAAAATATTGCTTTCTAACCCCTCTTCCATAAAACAAGAAATCTTATGACTTACTTACTTACATTACATTGTAATTAGTAAATATTTTACCGTATTTCGACTCCTAGGTGATCCTAGGAACCGAAATACGGCAAGATACCTGAAACTAGAGAAGCCTCTTTAATTTAGAAATCGGCGGCATGTTTACAAGATTATTTATTAAAAAAAAAAAAACGAGATTAGAACAATAATATTAAATTAATATAAAAAATAATAATTTAATTAATAATATTTAATTATTAAAGAACTGAAAACACAAAAAGTTGATCGAATTACTCATGAACAATATGAAGAAACATACATACCCAATCATTCAAATAAGCCACAATATTTCACAAAATGTCAATACAAAAACACTAGTTATAATTGATATCTTGTTTCCATGTCTAATAAGAAGTAGCTAAAAGGCGTGCCTACTAAACATTTGCAAATATGACCACCCACACATAAACGTCCTTGTCAGACTCGGCTAGGGTTGCCATTCGTCCGGATTTTTAGCTCAGTATCCGGAATATAGGGGGAATTTAAAATATCCGAAATTTTCACAAGCGGAAAAGTGACATAGTCGATAGATAGTCTATGTCATATAACTGCTGGGCATAGGTCTCTCCCCATGACTTCAATATGACATACAATTAACGAACTACCAGATTTAGCTAAATGTAACGGCAAAAAAATCACTTTTGATTGCCAAAATTAGTAAATGATCACCAAAATTAATCCCCGTTTTAAGCTTTCACGGTTCATAACTATACTTAAAATGTCACTTACGGGTTATCTTCCGTGATTATTGATTATTTTGAGCTCCCGATATTTCGACGCTGTTGCAAGCGCCATGATCGCGGGTTAACTGGAGAATGCGGGTGGATGGAAAAAAATGTTACACAAACAAACACAAACTAACAACAACAACAAACATGACACACACATGACATGTTTGTGTAACAGACAAACATTACTTTCCAAGGCTGACAAGAGAAGCAATTGAAATAAGAAGACACAAAAATTTCAATCGAGAGGATGGCTTCAAATTGTCAAGTACGTGGAATCCAGTATTGAGTATGCTCAAAAGTAGCAGCCAGCAACATAATAAGGACTCCACAAAACCTAGCGATACTGTGAGTGTGTTTTGCCGTGACTTAGTGTCGAGTTCCAATAGTGCGCGTAGCAAAAGACAAAGAAAGAGGGTAGACAGATTTGTCTGCTCCTAACAATTTTTTCCATCCACCCGCATTCTCCAGTTAACCCGCGATCATGCATGGCGCTTGCAACAGCGTCGAAATATCGGGAGCTCAAAATAATCAATAATCACGGAAGATATCCCGTAAGTGACATTTTAAGTAAAATTAATCCCCATTTCATCGTGAAATTAGAGCCAAAAATTTATTTTTTTAGTTAATGACCACCAGAAATTGAACTGTTATGCTCTTGCATCCGAGTCGAGGGAGACCCGGTCAACGACGTCTACTTCTAAATGGTTTAAAAAAAAAAAAAAAGCTATATTTTATCCCCGTACTCCCACGGGAACGGGAACTACGCGGGTGAAACCGCGTGTCCCCCAGTTAAGTGATACATCAAAATAAATTTAATACAATTATACTGCGTAATTCAAAGAAAAGTAAAGTCCGGAGATTTCTTAAAAATAAATAGGTATACGGATATTTCTCCAGAAAAAAAAAGCTCTGGGAACCCTAGGACCCGGTACTGTTTCCAACCGAAATGTAATCACAACTTGAGAATAATTTAAATAAGTATCAGTGAATGTGAAACATGCGGGCTTTGACATACCGTACGTACCGTAAGTGTAATAATTTAAAGAGGTCGGATTTGTCAACTTTAAAGATTAATTAATAGTTGGGATTTGGTCCAGAGTAGAAGATTAAAAGTGCCTACCACTGACAATAAAAATTGATCTTTGCATCGGCTCATGCTCATCAATGAACGTTATTAAAAAAAAACCTCGTGATTACTCGTGAATATATAAATCTTATATAAATGATATTTATGACAATTCGGGACAGGGAAGACCACGAAACAAAATGCAAAATATTTAAAAATAAACTATTCAAAGTGAGTGTGTTTATGGCTGCTATGTTGTATCGAACAACGTTACTGCACAAAATGATAGAGTAAAAATTTCCACTATCACCACTGTTTACAGGTAGATTAGCGCTATCTTTCCTTTTGACGTCATAAATCTTAAAAAGTCCAATAAAAACCACCTCTGAAAGCCTAAGCACTACTCAAGCTCAGTTAATCTTAAAAGTAAACAAGAAAACTCGTTAATAATTCCGACTCTAATACTACTTTGTCGTCTCCTCGTCTTCTTACGAAATCTTAATGCCAATATCCTTATAATAACATTATAAAGGCGACAGACCATTTATTAATGATGTATTAAAGTTGTGACAGAATGTGGCAACTGGCCATCTTTCTACGGTCCACGGCCTTAGAGGCACTTGCTAAAGACCGACCTGACCTCCACTGTCCGCGGTCTCATCGCCTTTTGTGCCTACCGACCTCTCTGATTTCGCAATGTTGTTGATCTATGCGCGGTGCAAATATTGCATTGCATTGATTGGATTATTGCAGGATATTAAAAGTTAAGGCAATAAGGAGGAGTTATTTTTATACTGCTTCTTAAGAAACCGTCTGTTAAATATTCTAATATCTAACCTTGAAATTAGAATATTGAGCCATCTATATTAATGAGACGAAAACTAACATCTTAAAATCACAAGATGAAATATTCAAGATGTCTGTCTGGAAAGCCACAGTTTCTTCTTCTTAACATTTTCTCGACCTGTTGCTGTGTCAAATTACTTCAAGAATGTTGGTATCATTTTATGTGAAGCAACTGCCTTTGCATGCAAAGTTTCCTCAGTATGACATCAATTTTCTGAGAAAAACAAACCGGAAATCTTGCTTTTATTTTTTCTTCGTCTCTAAAAGACACAAAGCGTCCATTTTTTGACCAATGACCAATCAACAACAACAACAACAGCCCATAACGTCCACTGCTGGACATAAGCCTCTCCCATGATGGGAGGAATTTGCCGTAATCTCCACGCTTGGCTGGATTGGAGATCGCAGTGATGAAAGACTAACAGAAAACGCTGCTGCCCATTCTCTGGTCTACGCAGGCGCAAGGTGTTCTGCCTCAGACATTAGTCGCCTTATACGACACCCGGGAGTGTAATGGGTTGGTTCTATTCTACTCTGCCGGATACCACACGGCTTCCACTGACCACTCAAGTCATCCATAATGTTCCTAAAATCCAATCTAACGAAGTCAAAAGTCCAGAAAGACGTCACAGTATCAAACAAGACCTCCATAAATTGCCCGCGGCGTAATAAAAACATTATGTTGCTCCGACCCCTGCTTTCGTCAAAAACATTCCCTTGGGGTTGCCCCCTTTGGCCTCAAACAAGCTAAATAAGCAGAATGCCCACACAATCATAATAGTAGCTAATATGCCGCTTTGTATACGATTTTCTTGTTAAATTAACTTTGCCGAATTAAATGTTTTGTATTCTGGATTGTTATAAGTTGTAAACTATAGTGGGAGGATGAATATTTAAGTATTTGATAGGCACATACACGGGTTTGCGTGTTAGGTTGGTTAAATAAGTTCTTCAAAACTAGAACGTAACTGTTGGTTATTTGCTTCGATGTAGGATAAATAAATAACAGTGGTACTGTTAAAAGTGTAAAAGGTTAATGTAATTATATGAAACTAGCTGTTGCCCGCGGCTTCGCCCGCGTATAGTTCGGTAACTGTCCCACTGAATCATACTAAAGGGATAAATAGTGTCCTACATGTGAATCCAGGTTATAAACTATCGATGTGCCAAATTTCATAATCATCACAACCACCATCACTGTCACAACCACCATTATTATCACAATCACCATCACAATCACCATCACAATCACCATCACAATCACCATCACAATCACCATCACAATCACCATCACAATCACCATCATAATCACCATCACAATCACAATCGCCATCACAATCGCCATCACAATCACCATCACAATCACCATCATCACAATCATTCACTATCACAATCACACTATCACAATCACCATCACCATCACAATCACCATCACAATCACCATCACAATCACCATCACGATCACCATTACGATCACCATCACGATCACCATCACAATCACCATCAATGTTGAATGATCACAACCGTTTCAAGGTTCCATCTATCTCTATACCAAAATTCATTTAGTAGGGATATACGATACACAACTGCACTCTGCGTTTCCACCCGTATAATTCCGGGATCGGGATCGGGATCTGGATAAAAAGTACCCTATGTCCTTTCCCAAGGTTCCATCTATCTCTATACCAAAATTCATCAAAATCGGTTCAGCGGTTTAGGCGTGAAAAGGTAACAGACAGACAGACAGACAGAGTTACTTTCGCATTTATAATATTATATATATAATATATATATATAAATATATAATATATATAATATAATATATAATATACAATATATATAATATATAATAAAAATAAAAAATATAAAATATAAAAATATAAAATATAAATATAATAATATAATATATATAATATATAATATAATATAGTAGGGATGTCAAGAATCGGTGGTACTTACGTCTTTACGTGACCTTGTAGTGTGGTGTGTCAGGGGACTTAATTGTTTACATAATTGGCTAATATATTGCTTATTAGTTACTTCGCTTTTAACATCGTTATCAAATAACCCTGGCCCGTTGTCATGGATATTTAATTATCCCAATTGATGAGTAACTTTGGTGAAATTGGTATTATAACATTTTGCCTTACTTACAAGTCCCGCCCTCCCTCCCACCCTCCCTCCCTCTAATACAGAGGAGGCCGTGTGTCCCAGCAGTGGGAACATTATAGGCTGATGATGCTTATGCTTACAACTAACTGTATACCTATTAGTCCACATACAAATTAAAAGAAAAGGTTATAAATGACAAGTAGGTACTTACGAATAAAAAGGCCAAGAGCTTTAGTGAAATTTTAGTCGACCTCGAAACTCAAAAGAGACCAATATTTGTCTTGAAGTGGACGAATATTCAATATCTGTTCAAATAAAACGCTTTGAAAGATCGAAAAGGCAGCTTCTCGTATTTGGTCCGACCAACTTTTGTAGAATCTTTTGTCTTTGCTCTAGAAAAGTATGAAGACGAAATCAAACAGTAATTTATGACAAAATGCTTCCTGTCTTTATAAATGTTATTCGGACTTTTGCACTTCAGGAACTTTGCACTTTTGTACGTATTCTTCCTGTCTGTAGGTATTGTTTTGAGCCAGAGCCTCAGTTTCATTGCAAAGAAATTTGGTCCTTTGAGTGTGAACCACACACGTCATCAGCAAAAATGCTTTACGTCATTTCGTGCGAAAAGGTTGTATTTTGCTTCGTTTTTTGATAAGAATACAGAATCTTGATACTGCATGATGTCATCATACTTGATGATATCATCTTAATGTGCAATACCAATTTATAACCAGCACTTAACCTTACTTGAAATCAAAATCAGTTTTGCAAGATATCTGTAGTACTACATTACAACTACTACAACAGCCCATAACGTCCACTGCTGGACATAAGCCTCTCCCATGATGGGAGGAATTTGCCGTAATCTCCACGCTTGGTAGGCGGATTGGAGATCGCAGTGATGAAAGACTAACACAAAACGCTGCTGCCCATTCTCTGGTCTACGGAGGCGCAAGGTGTTCTGCCTCAGACATTAGTCGCCTTATACGACACCCGTGAGTGTAATGGGTTGGTTCTATTCTACTCTGCCGGATACCACACGGCTAACTCTGGTACTGGTATCCGGTATCTGTAGTACTATAAAGTACATTATAATACACATGTAAACGGGTATTTTCGCGAATTTTTACCTTTAATATTAGCCCGAACGTTTCGACCGGATTGCACCAGCCGTGGTCGCGGGAAAACTGAAGTATTGGAGGTACCGCCACAGCAAAGCGAAGGTGTTTATTCAACTACCCTCACTTGATCTTCATAAATGTTAATTAGGGCCGGTTCACACTAGGGCAGCACACTACACTAACAGTGTCCGCATACTGAGATGATTTCAATTGACGAGTACAAAGAGGACTATAAACAATGACGTATTATAGACACATCATGAACCAACATCGCGGCGCTTAAAAACGGCAAAAATACTAGAACTACTTATAAGCGTGAAGAAAGAGAAAGAAAATACGGCGGGATGCCTGTTGCGAGAGGGAGATAAATATACATCTTCAGTCACGTCACAGGATAAGTAATAGTCAAATTACATGCTCATTATACGTAGCGTCGCGCGACAGGTTGGTGCGTAACTAAGCGCGATGTGGGCAATTGCCTTCATTTCATGTTGTCATTTTAGAGTGCGGACAACGTATCTATAGTTTATATATCATTGACTATAAAGTATTCAGTTTTCAAGTTCTTCCAAACAACAATACATTTCGTTCAAGGTTTAGTTCATCGCTTCCATCCATCCATAACTTTGTTTCTTTCAGTTATTGGTTCTCATCCATTTTTCTCCGGCCTGCATAATGAATTCTTATCCTTGTTCTGATTAATTTTATTGCTACTTATTATGACAAATGGATAGCTCAGCACATTGTCCCCTTGGTCATGATTAATAGTGATTGTGATTGTGACCAAAGATGCTTAATTCATTTCCTGACTATTATTATAAGGGATATGTATTAATTAAAGTACAAACATCGATCAACTTTAGCTTGTCTCGACCTTATTACTTAAGCCTATAAGGGTGAATAGTGGCAGACCGTCGTTGAACTCTGTAGTACCTAGGTCAACGTCCAATCTCAACATTATCATTAACACTAAAAATGGCATATTTACCAAGTCAATGTTTGTACTGTGTTGTGGTACTTGTGGTGCTTGCAACAGCGCCGAAATATCTGGAACTCAAAACACACAGCAAACATGGTACAGTGACCATGACCCAACTTCTATCTAATCTCAATATTAACATATTGAACCGTAAATCCATTAAATTATCATAGCTTAGCTAAACTTCGCAATGAAATCGTCTTTTGATAAAACACCAAACGAGGATTTAATTACTTAACACTTCCACATAAACCATGCACAAGCTAAAATGATGATCATTAAACTTGCATTTGGTATTTTTTTTATTAATGTTCAACCAGTAGCAAAGAAATTTACTCAAAACTGCGATGCTGCAAATTACTTACAACTTTTAGCAGAATGGAATTTCGCCGGACAATGCGATCGAAAAGTAAGTTCCCTCGGAAATTAGAACACAAAGTTCTTTGAAACTAACATTAAAGAATTTAATTTATTAACTTTAACGACTTTCGAGGTAAAAAATAAACTGGAGGTTTTTTTACTTTTCCTCTTGTGGAAAAGGTCTAATGTGCTGTGAAAAATATTCTGTGCAGTTAGCTAAAATGAGCCACCTGACTGGTTCCGTTTGCGTTCAGGCTAAACGATTTTTATCAGTTGGATGAGCAGTTAGCGTTCTCCAAATTATGTTAATTAACACAGTTATACGGAATAAACTATTGTTCTAAATAAAAAGTCCTGTGAGCAAAATAATTAGAATAGAAAATGGAAAACGGAATAAACGAATGTTCAATATGAAAAAAACCGGCCAAGTGCGAGTCGGACTCGCGCACGAAGGGTTCCGTACCATTATCTATACATTAGACAAAACGGCAAAAAAATCACGTTTGTTGTATGGGAGCCCCCCTTAAATATTAATTTTATTCTGTTTTTAGTATTTGTTGTTATAGCGGCAACAGAAATACATCATCTGTGAAAATTTCAACTGTCTAGCTATCACGGTTCATGAGATACAGCCTGGTGACAGACAGACGGACAGACGGACAGACAACGAAGTCTTAGTAATAGGGTTCCGTTTTTACCCTTTGGGTACGGAACCCTAAAAATGAAAAATCCTGCAGCTGAGGAAAATATTTAGAATAAAAAAATGGAAAATAGCCTGCAGAATTTACCCACACTATGTCAAAAAAATTAAAAAGATCGATTTCTTTTTTTTGTGTGACTTCGGTTAGCAGGATAATTTATAACTTAAGAACCTAAGCTTTCAGCTGCCATGCCATGACTTAAAGCATTTAAACGAGTTCCATATGCACGATTACAAAGGTTAGGTTGGCTTATCAAAATGTCGATTGAGTCTTAAAAATATTGAGAAAAACTATGGCTTTGTTTTGTTAAAATACTCAGCAAACCCAACAAATCAAATCAGAATAATATCCCAATTTCCAAAATTGCTCGTTTTTTTGGATATTGTCCTGTTCGGCACCTAAATTCTAATTTTATAGACATACCTCCTCAAAATCCATAAAGAGAATAAATCCGCGAATAAAGAAAGAACTGCCACTGATAAGGCTGCAACGTTATCTCCCAATAGGGAACCGCCCACTAGCAATGACGTCTGGACACGGACATATCCACCCACCTAATTATACACAGTTATTGATTTTATATAAACCACTAGTCTTCCTCACAGTTTAACACTGGATACGGATGTGAACATAGGAAACTTTATGGAAGCTTTTCCTGCCATATCTTCCTTAGAGTTTAATAAAAAGTTAGTATAAAGTTTAAATAAAAGGTGTATTCTTGTGTGAAAATTAGTGTTGATTCGTGTAGATTCTGTAGTGTAGTGATAAGAAAAAAAATGAGTGTAAGTAGTGTGAAAATAAAAGCGAATAAATTCTTGCCGTTTGTGTGTGTTACGGAGGAGTGTGAGTGTGGTTATAAGAGGTAAGTGTTTTTGTTATGGTTTGGGTTGTACCTATAGTTTTTATCGTGGTTTAGTAAACGAATGGTAAGCGGCGAAAAGGAGCTATTTAGTTACTGGATACGCAATCCAGTACTAGATAACTCCTTATCGCCGCTAAGCAAAGGGGATCAAGTGCATCATGATTTAGGATAGGCCTTTTACAGTACTCGATGACGATGTTGTAGGTTTATGAGATAGGTCTATTAACTTCAAATAATTATGTTATCTATAGGTCTAAATAAATAAAATTGAAGTGGCTTTTTGTGATTTCAAAATAACAGCTTTTTATTGAAAGCAATACATATACAATAGAAGTACGTGCATACTTCCAAATGATTATGGAAGTATGCACGTACGGTACTTTTAACAAAAAATCTATTTTTGTCTTTCAGTTTGTTCCGGCTAATTTCCGAAACATCTAAACCGATTTTGACGGGATTTTTACTGGCAGATAGCTGCTGTTATAAGGAAAAAAAACATGAAATTGGTAACAAAATCCGATTCAATTATGGCGGTAATATTTGTATAATATTTTCACGCGAACGGATTTTCATGGCTTCTCTGTATAAGAATCAGTCATTGAGTCATTTGCCCTGCAGTGAGACCTCATTAGAATTGTTTTATTATTGTGGTAAATTAAGCATATTATGTTGATGGATGGCGAGGGAGAGGAAGACCAAACAAAGATGGATGGATTGTGTGAGGAATGATAGAAGGAAAAAGGAGTAATGATAGCGTGACGATTACACGATACGATTACGAATATTACGATACAGGGGAGAATCGAAGAAGAAAACGTGTTGCGCCGACGGCGACGCCGAATAACTGGGACCAGGGGCAGGAAGATGATGATGATGATGATGATCGACAAATCGATACAAAATGGCAAACAATTAACGAACTACCAGATTTAGCTAAATGTAACGGCAAAAAAAAATCACTTTTGATTTCCAAAATTAGTAAATGATCACCAAAATGAATCCCCATTTTAACGTGAAATTAGAACCAAAAATTTAGTTTTTTAGTTAATGACCTTAGAAATTGAACTGTAATGCTTTTGCATCCGAGTCGAGGGAGACCCGGTCGACGGAGCACCGCTTGGCGGGGCTCCTACTTCTGAATGGTTTATAAAAAAATAACCACGAATAACAACAACAACAAACAAACAACAACGGTATACGGTTCGGAACGGTTTCTATGGTATATTGTTGGTAACAATATACCATAGAAATAACCTTCTAACTTAATCTATCCGTATCGGGTAGGTGCCCCAAGTCGGCCTAGCCAAAACTAGTTTGTCATCAACCACTTTAAAATTTGGTGCTCAATTTACTAAATTTGAAAGAAAGAAAGAAAGAAAAAGCATTTATTAGCCCGCACAGGACAAAACACAAATAAAAATGGTTAAATTACTGTTAATTTAACCATTTTTATTTTTATTAGTTGTAAGTACTGTTACTTACTACTAATAAAAATTAAAAATCAACAAAGAGAAAAATAAAATAAAAAACATGAAATGAAATTGGTCCTGTACGAGGCCAAAAGGCCCCTATCTCAGCATGGTGCTGTAACATTTAAAAAAAAACGTCACAGCGCTGGTATTCTGATAGGGCCCAGAGTGATGCCACGGTCAGACACGGATAAATAATAAATACATAAAGTGTAAACGAAAATATAATACAAATATGGGTAGATTAAATAGAGAAAATAATAATGACATCTTCACTCCACGTAACCACTACTTTGTGTTGACTTTCACAGGCAACACTGACGAACAGAGACGCGGGCGCAGACATACGCCCAAATAATTAAATGCCCGCCATAATTTGGTGATCAACTGACACAAAGTTAGTTTTGGTGGTCATTATATTTTCCTCCATACAAAATTATATTAACACGTGTTCATTAGTAAGTATTGTTTACTTTCGGTACGGATTTTGCTTTCGCCACGCTCTTAGAAATAATTACCATAACATATCATAGTTTTACATAACCATTTATATAGTCGAAGGTCATTCTGTCTAGACGACAAATACGTAACGGTAGCAGAACTGATAATAAAACACAATCTATCTTGATTAATTAATAAATCCGCAACTTCCCGCTCACTCGATCACTGATGACATCCAACATGGATCCAACATCCAACATGTTTATTTCATCACTTCATCTCGGATTATGGATCTCGGGTTCTTTAGTTCCGTGAAACAACTTTCTAGTTGCATGAATGTAAAGCAGATCATTTTGTGCATCAATAAGTACTTACTCGAATGTTTAGCTTTGCTCATAAGTTATTGTAAGGAATTTTGGTCCTAAGTTCCGAAGAACTTAATATTGCAGGAAGACTTAAAATAGCGTGTAATAGCCTCATCATTATAGTAGCCGAAATACGTCTAGTGCTGGATATACGTATAGGCCTCTCCCAAGAATCGCTACATCCACCAGTCTTCTGCTTTTCGCATCTAGTGGATTCCTGCAGTCTTTATCATGTCATTGGTCTACCTTGTGGAAAGCCTTACAATACTGCACCTTCCGGTACTCCAGCAACCTCAACAGGAGGTTTAAAGTAAAAAGATTTCGTTCTATACAAAACGGCACCTTTAACCTTTCTACATGTACAGCTTTTTACACAATCGAAAGTTGAAAAAACAAAACATTGTCTCCGGCTCGGTGTTTTATTAAAAAGCAAACCCACATTTTGAAAACAAAGTATTACCGAGATACATTGCGGATGGCTAAAACACAGAATCTTACAGATCTCTTAGAACAATCTTTCTGCCCTTGTCTCATTCTGGGAACTGGGCAACACGTTTTCTTCTTCCATTCTCTCCTGTCAGACGTCACGCACGGCATCATAGAAAGGAGTATCTTTTTCTTTCATATAATTCCTCACAAAATCCATCTATCGTTTCTTTGGCTTTCTTCTTCTTAGATAGTTCTAAGAAGAAGAAAGCCGAAGAAACGATAGAAAAACCAAAAAAAAACCAAAATCCAAATGTCCAAATGTTTTCCTCCGACTAGTGTCGGAGGAAAACATTTGGAAGACCGTCTGTGCCCAGAAGTGCGGCAGAGTAGGCTAGTAAATAACAGTGTCCTTTATTAAAAGTAAGTATACCACAAGTATTTACTTACGTAATACAGATTGAAACCTGTTCGTAGATAACTGGAACGGTAATGTACCCTAAGGTGATATAAGACACGTAACTCAAGTCAAGTTTTAAAGCTTAGTTTACATAGGTAACGTGAGTGAGTGAAAGAGTTCTGATTGCACCATTTTAAAGGATGACTACCTACTAGCAATTTTTAATAATGCTGGACTTACATTTGCTCGGTCACCCCCGTGACCTTTTAACTGCATCAGTGAGCGGAGTCCGCGTATAGCTGAATTTTCGCCCAAAAGTTGTCATACCTTTGGCCACTGGTACGCTAAGAAGTAAGGCTGGACGGGTTGTCAAAAAAGAGATGCGTTCGTATCACTTGTCAGATAGGTCAGATGCGTCCTCGTATAAGACACGCAAGGCGACTAGGCTTGCGTGGCTGACTTGATGTATGAACATGAACGAAGCATAAGGAGTATGCAGGGAGGATACTTAACTGGTGGTGATCTGTACTTTCTGGGTCCTATACCCAGAAAGTACAGATCGCCACCAGCTGGTTAGGCGTTTACGTATTACGTATATGTCTTCTATTGTTAGTATCGCATCTTTTATTGTTTGCAGTGTATCGCGTCTATTGCTACAGTAATGGTGTTTTCTATTGATGTTATTTAGTTCTCGTCTACCTGAGCTAGACTGTTCAGTCAAACTACATTTAAAAGTAATTTGCCTTTAAACTAGCTTCCACCGCTACATTTACATTAAACCTCTTGTTGGTACTCTCCACTAATTACCCGTCCAATGTAAACCAAGCTTTATGTAATTTATGTCAAGCTTTAACTTTTATCTTAAGAGATTACTTTGCACCATAAACGTCGTTGCAAGACGTAATGCCGACAGAAATGGAGGCTTAATTCTTGTTCGTTTAATTTCCGTGTTGTTCGTCGTATTAAAAATATTGTTGACTGTTGTTTAGCTGAAAATCTAGTGGGAACTGGCAATGGAATTTCCAAGCCTGGACCTGTCTTTGTCTTTTTAGGCTTTGACTGTATCATCTGATAGATCTGTCATTGTTTTAAGCTCATAATCACCCTGCCAATATCCCATATTTTTTTTCTGCGTCCTGGTCATTACTAATGGATCAATTTTGGTGATAAAGTTGGTGGCGACTTTTTCTTCCTTCGTTCATCAGCATCACCAGTCTATTTCTTTTTCATTATCCTTTTCATTTTTATCGAGTATCGTATTACCCAGTACTAACTAGGTTGTAAAGGTCAGATAGGCAGTCGCTCTATGTAAAATACTGGTACTCAGCTGCATCCGGTTAGACTTTAAGCCGACCCTAACATAGTTGGGAAAAAAAAACTAGGCAGATGATGATATCCTTACACTCTTTAGTCTTCATCGTCTCTGTACGTGCACGCTTTAATACAGACGACACACTTGCCTCCCCCGGGTTTACTGAAGAAATTAAAACTTTTCAAACCTGCATCCACATTACATTGGGGAGATGTGAAGTTAGCGTCATAAAGTTTGATCATGGGATCCAGTAGATATTGACGACTCTATTTCCAGTGTCCCTGAGGAAATAAAACGTTCAGAAGCCGGAAACATTTTAGTGTTGGAAACCTCGATACTTTTTAGAAAACAAAGTGCATTTTTCTGGAATTTGTAAGTAAAAGTAGTCGACTATCCACAAGTTTGACCAATCTTATATTATTATGCTTTCTGTATCCTATGGTTAGTGACTAACCTGGTAACAGAGTTTTCATGCCGCCCATGAGCCTCTGACTTGGCTTTACATGCCGTCGAGAAATATCTCCCAGGCATGCTGGTTTCCTCACAATCTTAGTCATATGAAACTCCAGTAAGGTTGAAACTGAATAACTATCTATGGACAAACACTCGTATAATATTCCTTTTCGACGTGCGAGTGACAATCATCCTTAGTGTGGCAAATCAATA
Organism: Xestia xanthographa; assembly: GCA_905147715.2. Classification (NCBI taxonomy): domain Eukaryota; kingdom Metazoa; phylum Arthropoda; class Insecta; order Lepidoptera; family Noctuidae; genus Xestia; species Xestia xanthographa. The sequence continues at coordinate 11,448,679 of LR990669.1, read as the reverse complement.
AACTGCTACTACTACTACATCAGCCCATAACGTCCACTGCTGGACATAAGCCTCTCCCATGATGGGAGGAATTTGCCGTAATCTCCACGCTTGGCAGGCGGATTGGAGATCGCAGTGATGAAAGACTAACAGAAAACGCTGCTGCCCATTCTCTGGTCTACGGAGGCGAAAGGTGTTCTGCCTCAGACATTAGTCGCTTTATACGACATCCGTGAGTGTAATGGGTTGGTTTTGTTCTACTCTGCCAATGATCAATAAACAGGTCGACTAATTTATACTTATATTTTCAAAAGAGATAGGTACAGTTAAAGTATAAATTCACTTCTTGAAACTTAACCCAAATACTGCCAATATTCTAACAGTACATTTGAATGTGAACCACAATCTGAACGCAGTCTCACCTTCAAACTCTGATCGAATTTCGATTCCTCAGAAACTCAAATGTCATCTAATTGATACTTGAAATTAGATACAGTTCTGTAATGAACGCACGAGTAGTTTCTGACTGAGAATAAATCTATACTTCGAAGTTTTTGTATAGTTGACCAACAGTAGTAATAAAACAGTTAAAAGCTGGACTCGTATTTGTTGAGCATGAGGTCCTGGCCTACCATGACGTCTTAAGAGCGGCCAACCCGCCATACTTTTCGCGAGAATTTTGACAATAGCTCGTGCGTGATTATGCCGTTGTTAGACATATATCTTTGATTTTTTTTTAACTAATAGGTATCTTGTGGACTATATCTAGGCTTCTATCGAAGCAGAAAATAAAAATTTGTAGAAACAAATTCAGTATAAGCCTCCAAAAATTGCTGTTTTGCACAACTTTAACCTCAACTTTGGCCGTTCATAATGTACCTACTTATAAATTGTAAAAGTAAAAAAGCATCCTGATAGAAGCCTTGCAAATGTAGTGGAGATTCTAAATAACAAATATTTATTTCACATACTTGTAAGACTAATTCAAAAACACGTATTTCCTGGAACCAGTTTAAAAAAAATTCGAACAATATTTTTCGTTCAATGTCCTCGCGTTAGGCGGTATGAGGTACGCGGGAGGCAAGTCTGTAGTGCAGGTTCGGGGCTAGGTAAGACAGGGGAGTTTAAAGAATAGCACCGCTGTGGCTCTGGATGAAACAACAAGCTTTTCGACCATGCTCGCGTTGACGAAAGGCGGGCCGGGAAAGGCCCTCTTAAAGCAGGATCGTTTTAATCTTGTTCCAGTTTGGATAAGAGACGGAGCTATAGAGGACGTTTACCGCCATCTCTTTCCCACAATGGAATTAATTTAAAACAATCCTGCTTTAAGATGTCATGGTAGGCCACCTGGTCACGATTACCAGTTTGTAAAAAGTGTTATTGGGTTTTTCCATTAGGAATTTTCATTAGCGGCCCGCGGTCTGGAATTTGTGCCCGATTCATGGCACACACAAGCTCGCCCCTATTGTGAAGCTGAAATGTAACATAACATCACACCTGGAATTCCCAAGGGTACCTAATAGTACATCCACAATTCCACATTTCGCGGGACATCTCGCCCACGCAAAAACTGGCCTGCGGGCCAGATGTCCACTTTTTAAAATGTGTATTGTTATAGGGGGCGAGCCTATTGACATCAACCGGGCACAAATCTGGACTGAGAAATAACTGATGGAAAGAACCAGTAACACTTTGCCCGACTCGGGAATTGAACTCAGGACCTCTTCTTCTTAGCGTGTCGATGGCAAATATTTATTAAATGTGTTTGGCCCAAAATTCAGCAATGCGAACTCCACTCGCTAACTCAATAATAATAATAATAACTCAGGACTTAATGCTCAGTAGTCGCTTGCGACTATCGTAGCTTAAATGTAAGTAACTGGGAAATGCGGGTATACAGGATGGAAACAACCTCGTTACAAAGCTATTAACCAAGCATTCTGTACATCAAACTAAGTAACTTTTCGTAAAAAATATTGCTGGGAAACGACTTTTTTTTTTGGGTGAAAAATCATGTTTTGTGGTATAACTCAATGTAACGCACTCAAAACATTGTGCTGATGGATGGATTGAATAGTACGGGGGTCGTGGAGGTATAAAAATCTTACATTATGAACTTGTCTTAAAAAAAAAAACTTGTCAAAAAGTTGGAACTTTGACCCCCAATATCTCCGTAACTAGAAGGTTCCTAGGTATGGTGTAGAGCAAAAAAATGATCGCAATGACGAGGAGAACAAGTGCCTTTCGGCTTCGTTAAGAGGTTTATTACACCGTTTATAATATAACCTCTGCCTATTCCCATAGGGGGATAAAAAACCCTGATGCTATGTCGTATTATATTGAAACTCCACATACTTTAGACCAGTTCCATTACAAAGCTTTACCATACCACTAGCGGTTGCCTTTACACAGAGTATATTTGCAACACTACCGTTGGGCAATAATTTAATGCACCATGCCATGTGGTCTGAATTTTGATTGTTAGTTACGATCACGAATACCCCGTTCTCGAATATTCTGTTATTCGAGACAGTTTTCGTACAGTTTCCGCTAGAAATTCTTGGATTTTTACACGCATGTATACGTCGGCTTCGTATTAGGTGTGATAAAGTGTTTTGACATACTTTTGTAAGTTAGCTCTTTTTCTCTTTAACGGAAGAGCAGTGTAACAGTTGGTGTTATAAAGAACTTTGAACTACATTCAGAACAATCTATACATATAATAAGTTTGTAGAAAAATCGAAAATATTAAAAAAAAAATGCCTGGGTGTTAAAGGATAACCAACAGAACTCATTTCCAGCATTTTTGGAATTTTTGTCTGTTTATCTGTTTGTCTGTTTCGATGATCAAGCATCACGTAAAATTTACGCAACCAATGTAGATAACTTTTATACATAAAAATTGTGCGCATCTTGAGGTATTACTTAGTTTTTGTTTCATCGTAATCGGTTAATTCTATCAAAAGATATATGAATATAAAGTGTTCAAGAAGAACTAATTATCAAATGTAACATACAGCGACATCTATTAGCGAAATATGGTACAAATGACTAAAAATGTGCTAACTGGATAACTTTCAAATCAACTGACCGGCTTTATAAAAAAAAAAGTTATAGCTAATGGTACTCTAGATTAGTCTACATGATGCTGCTTTAAAAATGTACACAGAATGATTTCCGTTCATTCTATTTAAGCAGTTTAACATCTTAGTCGATAGATGGCGTTGTTAATTTCACTCCATTTTCTGAATCGCGGTGTTAAGAGCCTATACTACCTCAGATTAGCAACTCTATTTGTGGTGGTTCAAACTTTGTTTGTAATGCTGTAAGAATAACGTTCTAATCAGCTTGCACTACAAAGCGGTTGTTACGTCAGTCACTGCGGCCGAATAGTGCGAAATTAGTGGTTTTTATTCTTTATAAAATCAAATTTTCGTCTTTTGGAAAAAATAAAAAATATAAGACCTGCTTTATAGTTAGTTCAGTTAGTATGCAAACTTTCATGATCTAATTTGATGTACTTTTTGAATACTAGCGGTTTATTGTTCGATTTGGAGGTAACTTTGGGATTTTTTTCTATCGAGAAAATTTTATGAAATAGTGTTTTCGCCAAATATAAGACCTAACATTAATCCTCAACTTTACCATATACACACATCAACACGGTCTAGGGATATTTTTAAAAAAGCGAATTACTATCAATGTGTTAATTATTTATATGACATGTATATATTTAAAAGATACGTTATTTAATATTCTACCATTTTTTAATAATGGTTAAGGTATAGATTAAAATTTCAGGATTTTATGCAAAAAAAATGAAGCATAGACGGAAACCGTATATGAATGAACTTTTAATTTGTGAGTAAAAACTGAAAAAAATTGAAAAATCATTTAATTTGTGTTTATAAACTTGAAGTTAGTAGTCTGAGAAAGCGCCCATGATGTTCATAACACATCGGCAACGATTCGGCATGCTCAGAACAAGGTTGTCAATGTCTTGCTGCGGAATATTGTCCCATGTCCTTCTGAGGTGCGCAAAAAGTTGATCTTCTGTAGCTAGATTTTCAGGATCTTCCTTCAGAGCTCTTCTTTGCAGCATATCCCACGCATGCTCAATGGGATTTAGATCTGGCGATTGAGCAGGCCAGTCTAAGGCCCTAACATTATGTGTATGTAACCAAGCTGCTACCGTTCTCGCCGTGTGTGCCCGGGCATTGTCGTGCATGAGCAGGAAATCTTGCCCCATTTGTGTTCTGTGGGGCAAGATTACGGGCCCCAGCACCTGTTGGACGTATCGTTCTGCCGTCATATTGCCCCGCACCCAAACGAGATCCGTCCGTCCTCCAAGACGAATTCCTGCCCAAACCATAATTGTTCCTCCTTGGTATGGGTGAACTTCCTGAGGGTTCTGGAGACGGCTCCATCATCCAGGAACTCGCCAAACACGCGTCCTTCGTGAATCTGGATGGAAGCCGAACCTGGATTCATCCGTGAACAACACATTGGACCATTGGTCACGGCCCCAGTCCACGTGGTTCCGAACCCATTCTAATCGTCGTCCACGATTGCCTCTCCGTAAAGGTGGGACCCGGAGTGGTCTACGAGAGCGTAGATTGCTTTCATGCAGTCGCCTTCTTACAGTTTGGTCACTCACAAGCACTTGGTGTTCCACTCGCAGCCTTTGGACCAATTGAGTCGCCGTTGCATTTGGTTGTGCTCGCGCAGTAATTTGCAAAAATCGGTCTTGTCTGGGGGTAGTGATGCGACTTGGCCCCCGGTGCCTCTCCGCTACTTCACCTGTGGCACGATAGCGTGTCCACAATCTTGAAATTACATTTTGATGGGTCCCTATGGCCTCAGCAACATTACGCTGAACAGATCCAGCTTCCAGCATTCCTACAGCTCGTAACATCTCCGCCCTCGTCAAATGTCGGCGTTGCATGGCTACAATACCTCAATTTTAACTTTATCTTTCGTTTAAAAATGAAAAAAAACTGTAACTAAACGTAATTCGTATTGTTTTCTAAATTTGCACAAATGAAAATTCCCTCTCCTATACATCAAGACATTTTTATGCCACCGAAACAAAAGAATTTTCAAAAATTTGAATTTGGAATTAGTCTGAGATAAATTACAAACAAATCGGTGTATAAAAGATTCCAATGCGGCCAGTACTTTTCGAGTTATTTAATTGAGTATGAAATATCCCTAGACCGTGTTGATGTGTGTATTAATTTCAAAATTAATGCTGCAGTATTTTAGGCGTAACGGAGGATCATGCTAAGCCATTTGAGGTAGTATAGGCCCTTAAGAACCATTGCTATCCACTTGAATCTTTAATAATATTATAAAGCTCAAGAGTTAGTTTGTTTTTTTGTTTGGTTGGTTGAACGCGCTAATTAAAGGAACTACTAGTTCGAATTAAAAAAAAAATCTTTTAGTGTTGAATACTCATTTATCGAGGAAGGCTATAGGTTATCTTACATCACGCTACAACTAAAAGGAGCGGAGCATCAATGATAAATCAATAAATGTTGTAAAAACAGGGAAAATTAGATTTTCCGTTGCGAGCGCTGCATAAACGGTTAAAGTTGCGCAATAATCGTGTATGAGGGATTGTTCCTCTTAAAACGTTCTAAAAAAATCCGCGATAGCGATATGTCTATCTTTTAAGGTTAACTCACACTCTCTCTAAACCTCTCTCTCTCTCTCTCATGTGACGCAGACGAAGTTGTGCGGGTCAGCTAGTAGGGAATATGCATGAAATACAAAACTCTTTTTATTTATGAAAAATGCCTTATATTGGCGCTTATAAACATTGTGGTACTTACACTTGTTAAAGTGTCTATTAAATCACTTATTTTACAATTTATTGTTTTATGTAGCATGTTTTTGGTGAAACGGAACGCACTGTCAAAACACACCGTCCTTGATAACGCCGGTATTGACGTCAAAGTTCATTGTGTCAAAAAAACACTTTTATTTAAAAAAATCTTAGTTTTACTAAAATTTTATTATTATATTGTTATTGCAATTTTTACTTGAATAAAGCACATACAATTAGTAAAGTTCTTTTATTGAGGCCAAAATTAGATGTAAATAAGACCTAGATTGTGGATAATGAAGTCACATCATGGCCGCAACAGCTACGATCGTCTGAACTGTCTAGAAGATTGCAGGAGTTTAATATAATTTTTGTGCGACAAGCAGTAGTTGGAACTTAAATTTTAATACTTTTCTTGGGTTGATACTAGTACTGTACTGTGTTTTTTATTGATTTAAGTGAAGCAAAAATTACGTGCATATTCCCTATTAACCTCAAAATATTTGCCGGTACAAATCCACGAAATACTTGTGCTCTTCTGGTTCCTCCCATCATCATTATCATCATATCAGCCGAAATTCGTTCACCGTTGTACATTGTTCTGTAGCCTTGCTCCACTGTTGCGGTCCTTCTCATATCCTGCGGATTTCCTAAAACAACTGACATTTAGCGCCAAAAATCCGACATATTTCTTTTTAAACACCGATCTAAGAATACCTGGGTTTTTGAGACGAATCTAATGATACCTTAATCATCGAAATCCATGCTGTCATTTGGAACATACGAGGTTATAAAGAAATTTACAAAGACACATACAGGTTACGCGAAAAACGAAAAAACCCTACCTTGGCAGTCGGGTAAAAAGAACAGGATAAAGTCAAGCTCAAAATTGTACGAATTTTTCAAAAGATTTTAGGTTAAAATTCGTGGGCGTTCAAGCGTATTGAATTAAATCTGCAAAGTAAAGGTCAACTTTGAATGGTCATATTTTCATGAATAATCTTCTAAATAATTCTCAGTCCAAACCTGATCATAGTCCTTTATGTTAATCACCAATCAGAATTTTAAAGCATATTAGTTGTATTTTATTCATAGTTAATCTTCGGACATCATATTCTAAGGGATGAAGAGGATTTGTTAATAATTTTCCAAATTGTTATTAACCTTTCTTGTAATAAAGGTTATTTCTATGATAATCCGGGATTGAGATACATAAGATATTTTTCTGTAATTTTGAAGTTATGTTTTATTCAAACCAGAGACGTCTTTTTATTAAAGACTAGCTGACGTCCCGCGGTTTCACCCGCGTAGTTCCCGTGGGAGTACGGGGATAAAATATAGCCTATTTTACTCAGTAAAGACGTGGCTTTCTAATGGTGAAGGAATTTTTGAAATCGGCGCAGTAGTTATTGAGTTTATTCATTACAAACATACAAATACACACACACACACACACACAAAAATACAAATCTTTCCTCTTTATAATATTAGTGTAGATGAAGTCGTGTCGTGGTTTATGTAGCATTTTAGAACCGCCATTGTCTGCTTTACAACTTCTTTAAGTATACATTTGACATCACAGACAAACTACAAATGCTCCTACTGCCCGTGCTAAAGTTTTATCTCCCTAAAGACAAAGAATCAAATCGTTGGATTCACCCTACCTTGTCAAAAGATGGTCACGTTGATAACAACATGAGAGTGTGCGAGACCGTTATTCAAAGAATACTCTTTCATGGTCTTTCGGGTCGGGAAGCTCGTGGCTAAATAATAACAGCCGCTCGGGTGGATCTTTAGGTTAAGCCGTGCTTGCCTAGGTTGGTCTGTGTATGGGTGACCACCCTTAAATACCGAGGTTCCTCTGTGCCTCTAAAAGCACGTTAAGCTGGTGGTCCCGGCAGTCATTTGTAGATCTTTAACAGTCGTAACAGGTAGTCAGTGGCCCAAAAAGTCTGACAACCAGTCTTACCAAGGGGTATCGTATTACCCAGTACTAACTGGGTTGTGGAGGTCAGATAGGCAGTCGTTCCATATAAAATACTGGTATTCAGCTGCATCCGATCCGGTTAGACTGGAAGTCGACCCCAACATAGTTGGGAAATGGCTAGGCAGATGATGGTCTTCATGGTCTCGCTCACTCTTACTGAATATCGAATCCATCGTTGCTTCTTATCAGTGCAGAATGTACTTTAGTACGACCTAAGAACGATGTGGGCATCTTACGGTTTAAATCTTTGCGTAAACATCAAATTGCGGTTAGCTACGAAGCAGAAAATGTAAGTTAATCACAGTTTTGTGCTACTGCGGTCAATATTAACTAGTTTTAAGTTGTAAACGAGTTAACTAGCACAGAATATTCTGATGAATCTACATCTACATGCACAGCTTTGGAATTCCCAAGGTAGGTTGCTAGTTTGGAAAAATAGGACGTGGGTGCTACCAAGGTTCTATTTGAATGCCGTTTCTGATACTGATTTTAGATATGTTTAAGAATTTAAATTAGTAGCTAATCTGATCCATAAACTTAATGGTGATAAATAAATAAATTATCTGATTCTGGCAGTACTGCATTATGACTGCCTAATTAGTCTAGTTATCACAATCACTACTACTGAAAATGTGATCCTGGGATCGATTCCCAGGTCGGGCAATACGTTATTTGGACTAAGTATCCCATTAGAAATTCTCAGTTGCTGTTCTGAGTTACCGACGTATCCCGAAGAATTGCCAAACTTAAGTGGCAGTGGGCAGGGCACATTGCTCGCAGAACGGATGGGCGATGGGACCGAAAAGTTCTGAAATGGCGACCGCGAACCGGAAGACGTTGCGTTGGAAGGCCTCCCACTAGGTGGACCGATGACCTGGTGAAGGTTGCGGGAATCCGCTGAATGCGAGTCGCACGGGACCGGTCAATGTGGCGACACGCGCGCCTTTGTCCAGCATTGGACGTCTTTCGGCTAAAATGATGAAGATGATGATGTTCTGAGTTAGGATTTGTTTCCGGTTGATGGCAATAAGCTCACCCCTATTACATGGGACTGGCAAATTGTGGTTGTGCTTAGTATAGCTCTGCTCTTCGGGGTATCAAGTTAATTAACAAGGACTGGCAGTTTTTCGTATATGTAAGTACGACATGGCATACCCACAAATTAAGCAGTCGGATATGATTCTTACAAAGGCGGCGCGGCGTATGTATATTTTAGAAATTGTAAGAAAAGTACCATCTTAAACAGAAATAATATTTTTGGTCATTGAATATTACAGGCTCAAAGATCACAGAGAATTCAAATTAGCTCTCTATGAATACAGAGTACTTATGAATATTCACAAATGTAATATTACTTTAGAAGGTAAACAATTCTATATTATATAAAATAATTCTTATTATGTAACGTGAGAATTTTTCTTTTCTTTTCAAATATGTATTATGTTCTCCAGTAGTTTGTTTGCCTCCGGAATTAAAATATAATCGTATTATGTCTAACGTTTTTCTTATAACGGTCGACTTTTAATGCCGCTACTTTTTAACCGACTTAAAAAGGATGAGGTTTCCAGTCTTCTGTTTTATTTATTGTCTTACTTTTCAAAGTCGTGCTATCTTCTCTTTACAGGCCATTTATTTATGTATCCTCTCACTGGAATACCATAAAACACCAATGCAAACGGACCAGGGGGTCTAAAATGGCCGCTTTAGCAGAATCGTTTTGTGAATCACGTTAAAAATTTAAAATTGTTAAAATGGACTTTATTGTTATTGACATAAAGTCCATTTTAAGAATTTAATTTTTTTAACGTGATTCATGCTAAGATTCTGCGTAGGATCTGCTATAGCGGCCATTTTAGACCCGCAGAAAATACGACTTCATCTGCGTCTTTCAATTCATCCTGTGCGCTGTGGACATCGAAAGAGCCTCATGTCACTTCTTCACTCAACTTCACACCTCACTCGCCATTACTGAAATCCCTTCCTGATCATTCAATTCACACTCACACACATAGAAGTCAGGGACTTCACACAATTTGTAACCACTTTCTTGTGTAATAAAGATTGAAAGACTGTTCTTCTTCTTCCCATGACTTTTCCGCTGGACAAAGATTCGCGACATGCCAACGACATTTGATCCTACACTATGCTTACTATGCGTAAAAACTTGAAGCCCTCATGCGTAACGTGTCTAGTTTCTGGAATGTCACGGTTACAAAACCAGGGGTTGTAACATCAAAAGGGCATGTAACAACCCCGCAGTAATGTTAGGGTCTGTTTATGTTAAGGTCGTTTCAAGGCACAACTTTGTGCGAGTAGAAAATACAGGTGAAACACAACTACGCGAAATTTTTGACGATGTATTTCCCAGTGGGTTGGTGTTTTAGGCATGTTTATAGTTTTTTTTGCTTGAGCCTGAAAGCTTTTTGTTTATTATGACTACATTATATGAGTCAGACGTTAGTAGCGCTCAATTTATGAGCGTTCCCCGAAATGTAAGTCTAAACTGAACTAAATTGAATAATGGGCGAACCTGTTCTGCTATATTTGGTCCTTGCCGACTTAATTAATAAATCAACTTACAAAGAATTTGTCTTACTAATAGTGCTCCATTTTTCCTTACAGAAAACCAACACAGCTTAATTTAGAAAGAGTTCAATGAGATTTTAGATAAACAAACTGATTAACAAGACTGATGCAACGCTTCCCTCTTTTGGATCGAGCCCTTTCGTAATCCCATCAACAAATCACTCAATCTCAGAGATCTGGCTTCCATTAATCAATACATGCACATAGTAAGTAAGAACAGTAACTAACTAAACATAACACCTAACATCAAAGCTACTCTCGTCGATAATGCTCAATTTACATTGCCGCGGAATGAAATGTAAGCGAATTTTTGTAGCTTAATGTTATAAAGCATAATGAACTTTGTGCTAATACGTGTGTACCGTACAAACTTCTGAATAATTCTCGTGCAATCTCGGGAACTCCTGCAATCACCAGCTTTTATCCAGTACATTACAAAATTGATATAAAATTGCTTTTGCTTTGTAAGATTTCAATTTTTGTCACTTAAATTCGCTTCCATTCTACTCTACGGCAATGTAAATTGAGCCTTAAAGACCTTGGTAGCATCAAAGCACCGCTTGCCGTTAACATTCAGCGGTTACCGTCCAGTCCAGTTTAGTGGAACGCGACTTGCATTAATAAGTGATGGAATTAACTACTGGATCTAAATGGCTTGATGGCCTGGAGATGATGTTTGATTGATGGCGATGTAGGGTAACTGATAGTGTTCTAGTTGATAGTTGCGTGACTCAATGAAGTTTTTCTTAGTCTGTTAGGTGACGGGTGTAATTTTTATTCAATTATTGCTTTATTTATAATGGGTGTAAAAATACCATAGACAAAGCCGAAAGGCACTTGTTTTCCTGACATTGCGATCATTTTTTTTTTGTTTTAGACCATCGATCACTTTAGACCATACTTGGGAACCTTCGATACTGAGATATTGGGATTGGGAGTCAAAGAAAAACTTGTACTTATATGAGTTTTTTTAAAGACAAGTTTTCAATGTACTTTACTTTAAATACCTCCACGACCCCGTACTATTCAATGCATCCATCAGCACAATGTTTTGAGTGCGTTACATTGGGTACTTCCGTAAAACGTGATTTTACACCCCGAAAAAAAAGTCATTTCCCAGCAATCATTTTTGCGTAGGACTCTACTTAGTTTGGATCTATAGGCAAACGTTGTTTATTTTTGTAGTGCTCATTTTGAGAAGTGCTATTTTGAGAAGTGCTATTTTTGAGAAGTGCTATTTAGAGAAGTGCTATTTTGAGAAGTGCTCATTTTGAGAAGTGCACATTTTGCGAAGTGCACATTCTGCGTCAAACCCCTTAGTTTGATCTACAGAATGCTTCGCTGAAGGGTCCGTTTACATCATTCTATAATGCGGACACTGCTCATTAAGTTTTAACATAATTAGGGTAGGTGAGTGCCAAATGTAGATGCTGAGTGCCAAAATTCAACAACGTTGGATTGATTTAATAATGGAATCACTTTTGATTACACAATGCTTGGTTGACGACTTCATTAAAGGGTATGTTTACACCTTGTGTATCGTCGTGATATACCTGAAATGATAATGCCTTTCAATTTGACAACTCAGCAACATTCATCGCTTTAGTTACGTTGTCAAGCGAATTTGAACCGTATCAAGTAACGGATTGGTTACCGTCCAGTCCAGTTTAGTATAACGCGACATGCATAAATAAGTGATGGAATTAACTGCTACATCTAAATAGCTTGATTTTCTGGAAATGATGTTTGATTGATAGCGATGTAGGTTGGGTTACCATTTAGGAATTTGAAAAGTCCTGACAAAAAGCCGGACATTTCGATAAAAGTCCGGACTTTTAGGTCACAAAATGGAATCATTACCCACTTAGTTACAGTGGTGTGGCAGGCATGGTAGCAGACGCTAGGATTTCGAGGGGGGTAGGATGCGGGGTTGTATTTAGTTTTTTATTGATTGAAGAAAATATTTTATTTTTGATCTAGTTGATTGTTTGCAAATTTCACAATAGAAGATTTATTATTAAGTTGATTGTTTGTTGATTAAAGACTAATTTGATATTAGCTTACTTAATATGTTATTTAAATACTCATATTCCATGTAATTTTAAAAAATCCGGACAAATTAAAGGGCCGGACAAAGTTCGGGATACAGTCTAAAAGTCCGGACTAATCCGGATGGATGGTAACCCTAGATGTAGGGTAACTGATAGTGTTCTAGTAATCTAGTTGATAGACAGATGCGTGACTCGTTCTAGCATGTAAAGTATCGGTTGTAAGTTTCTTGAATAATGAAGAAATGTGTTTGTAGATGAGTATAAGCCTAGAGGAAGACCAAAGAAACTGTTGATGGACTGTGTAAAGGATTATATGGCAAGAAAGGAGGTGTCTGATGAGATGACGAGTAATAGAGAAGTGTGGAAGAAGAAGACATCCTGCTACGACCCCAAATGAATTGAGATAACGGCAAGAGAATGATGATGAATGACGAAATTGACATTCTGTCTAATTATTTATTCATCTGCAACTACCCTGCAAATCCTGAAGCAAAATCTACTCACAATTTATTGGTCCTTCGAATCGGCCCTACGAAGTATGATAATTTGACAGTTCAGCAATGTAGGGTGGAGAACCTTGAATTTAATAAATCAAAATTGTGATGGTCGACGTAACGTAGAAACATTTTCGTCGGTTGCCAAAATCGAGAGATATCAAATCAAATTATAATAAACTAGCGGACATCACGCCGTTTCACCCGCGTAGTTCCCGTTCTCGTGGGAGTACGGGGATAAAATATAGCCTATGTTACTCAGTAAAGACGTGACTTTCTAATGGTGAAATAATTTTTGAAATCGGCGTAGTAGTTTTTGAGTTAATTCATTACAAACATACACACACACAAAAATACAAATATTTCCTCTTTATAATATTACTAGCCGACGTCCCGCGGTTTCACCCGCGTAGTTCCCGTTCCCGTGGGAGTACAGGAATAAAATATAGCCTATGTTACTCGTGGATAATGTAGCTTTCGAATGGTGAAAGAATTTTTTAAATCGGTCCAGTAGTTTTTGAGCCTATTCATTACAAACAAACAAACAAACAAAGTTTTCCTCTTTATAATATTAGTATAGATTAGTGTAGATGTAGAAGTGTAGATAATATTAATAAATAAATGTTTATTCGCATTGTAAGAATCTAATTGAGACACTTTTCAAAAATGGGTGTAATCACCCATTTTTGAAAAGTGTCTCAATTAGATTCTTTAGTGCCAATGAACCACTAAAAAATTCATAATTTTTTTATTCAATCGGTAAGTGCCATAGAAATGCATTTAAATATAGCATTTTCAAATTTCGCGCGTAATTTGACGAAAACGCTGGACGCAGTGGACGCCATATTGCTCTGTGGTCATGACGTCAGTTGGCTGTGTAAACAAATGCAGTGATATTTGAAGTTGACAGTTGACACTTCTAAGTTTACATAGCCGTATGACGTAATAACATGGCGACTACTTTATTGGTTTTATGAAACAGATTAAAAAAGCTGAAACCTTTGAATTTAATTTTAAAATTTAGTTTGCTATTTTATGAACTAACGTTTTCCGGCTGCTTTTTTAGATTTTTTCTCATATAGAGTAAAATACTCTATTGGTCTTATTCTAAGGTGTACATCATAGTGACTTAAAATAGGAGATAATAATAATATATAATAAATAAATATATACATATAATTACGTTACAATTACAGTTCATGTTCAATTTTTATCCATCATTGATGTCCGTTTCCCTCATATAATCACCATTAAGTAATTCATTCTCATTAAAAAGAACTGTTAAGAATGTCATTTGTATTAATTGTGATCGAATTTTAAAATTAATTATACCGTAATAACAACAATGTTAACTGTACAAGATTAATGATTGTTTAAATAACTTCGAGGCCTCATTAACACCTGTTTAAAATAAAACCACCATGTAACGATTTCAAGGTTATACAGAAGTTTGTACTCCCACATAGTTTGGAATAGGCTAGGCAGATGGTGATGAAAAGCATTTGAAACGCTCAACATATTATCAGCCTACACCGTTCCCACAGCTGGGACACAAGCCGCCTCTCTATGAAAAGGACGCTCAACGCTCAAGTTCAAATATTCTATGCCAGTAATATCTCAGGCAGGTGAATCGATCCACCTGCCATTGCTTGTTACAATCAAACAAGTAACATATTTGTTACCAAACTCGAATCCTACTGTCCACTTTGTAGACTAGAACATAGTATAAAGATAAGCAGTAAACCAACTTAGCTCTATTAAGGTTGTCGGCTTAACTTTTTGTTGTGTTGCACTAGTCGACTAACCACTTGTCTCGATGCGCATGCGACAGCTACGACCTACTCCCGCGTAACCTGTTACCTGAATCATGCTCAGTATTCGTCTAAACGCGTTGCATGTATTGACCGAAGGTTGCATGTGACTGTGTCTGAGCCGATTCCGACCATTTGCTTTTATTAACCGACTCCTAAAAAAGGAGGTGGTTATGTAATCCACCAGAATCTTTTATCATGTATTTTCAGCGATTTCTCCGTGATAACTGTCCAATTTAAGTGATTATTTTTTCATTTGTTAGAAGAAGCTTGCAGCAAGTCAGCAAGCAAGTCGGCTTTTATTTGCCGAAACAATTTTCGGGCTCTTCAGTCCCACTCCCACTCTTGTTAAAAGGTCTCCCTCCAATTCTCGTGAACCCACGCATCTTTCTTACAGTTCTGACGAAACCTATCCAGTCGTTCCTTATCCGTTCATCCCGCCATCTCCAAGTTGAAATATGTTACTACTAATATCTCTACTGTGGCTAAACTAGACAGACAACCACTTGTTCCGATCCGTACGGTGGCTACTCAAACGGGTAACTGTAGCAGTAGGTCAACCGCAGTCCGCTGCGCCGGCGCCGCATAAATGTTTTCAATCGTTTGAATCACTTGTGCGTTCACTAACAACATCCTTTGCATTATTGATCGAAGTTTGCATTACTGTAATGACTTCGAAATAAAATGTTCTCAGCGATGCGTTGGAGGCCTTTGATAAGGGTCGGTCCGTTGTTGCCTTAGAAGTGGAATGAGAATAGGGAAGCTTTTTGCACCGCTATGGGGAAGTACAGACTTGACAGTGAAAAATAAGGACTTCTTCTGGTGCTCCTTCAATTACCGACGGTTTGCACATCATCTTCGAATGTTTTTCTTTGTCCTCGGCAAGGTGGAATAGGTCAGTAGCACTCCACAATCAAGACTTTTTTACTGGGCCAGCACTGCTTTTCTCCGCGCTAAAGACCAAATGCTGTAGGTCCACCCTTCCAGTCCAGTGACAATGAACGAAAATTACCAAACGTTATTGAAATTATTTAAACACCCACACACCAATATTTAAAACTGGTGCCACAATTACTCTCAGCCAATAAACAAACAAAACAATTAAAATGTCGCTTGACGTGGTCTATATTGGTCAATAAAATGTACAATGTTATTAAAAAGCGATCGTTCAGTCGCATTCGGTCAGCGCAGGACCGGTTCACAAACGACCTTGCGCCCGCGCACGTTCACTTACTGATCTATAGATTGAGGCTTCGTAACATTTGTTTATTGGTCGTTTTGTACCAATATGGTGACTGGTCTTTCGGTCGCTTTTCTACAATCCTCTAAACAGCTTTAATTATAATATGCTCAAGGTTTCTTTTTTTTGTGTCGACAAATCTTTGTCCGTACTTAATGTCTTGCAAATAACCTCCATCATTATGGCGATCAAGTGTTCAAGTACGTGCGTGAGTCTCATCAGCAGTATTATCACCGTGCTATTGACCTTCGTAAGCAAACAAATCACCTTGAGGTTCTATTGTACCCGATTCACAGCTGTTCCAGGCTTTTTGTTCCAAATGACGCACGAACACTTGCGTTTTGTGTGACAGGTGGTCACTACTGCTAAGTTGTAAGGCTTCATTTTTAAAGCCGGCAGGATGACCAGATGGCAAACGTTCTTTTCCTGAGGTATGTAATTTTGTTATGTGTTGACATAGGTAACGAAGCTAAATGTAGATACCGGTATAATATCTGGTTACCGCTTACAACAACCCACTTGATTACCTGTCAGACATATCTGCTTTTCCCCTATCAATATACAGTACGTGTTTACTGTCCATCGAGCAAAGAAACTGACCGTCTCTTAGAAAGCATTTCTTCAGTCTTTCAGCAAAAACAGCGCTTTTAATGCTAGTATCCAACGGTTTTATGCGCAAGAGTGTTGCTTTCTCTCAAGCGGCGCGTCGCTGACTACTACGCATGAACCAAGCCAGTCGCTCACGGCCGTTCAGTGAGGCCGCACGCGTCGGTGCATCAGAAATTCGCGATTCGATCAGTCGGCGGGTCGTACCGCCGCCTTTACGTCAGTAGTGTCAAAGTGTCCACAGTGCAAAAACAAATATTTTGTGATTAAACACTTGGAAGTTTGGAACTTACCAAGGTTAGCAGTGTTGTGTTGCAAAAACAGGAGGATCTCAAGTGTATATATTTTTTCTCAGCCATCGTCACGCGCTTTGAGTCGTTTTTATGTAGGTTTCTTATTAATGTGTTTCTGTAAATTGTATTCGTAATTATTCTCGATTGACGTAAGGACGTTCCAGTTAGATGATCTCTCGATTCATCATTACCTCTGTAATCAATTTCCAGGTTATTGTCTTTTCAAGATTCTGGATCATCCTTTAATTCGTTCTGTAATGACTTTTTCTTAATTGAGCTTGTTTTCTAAGGAAGATTGCATGCGTCATTTACCTGCTTAAAACGAGATTTGAGTAGGAAGCTGTATCTCAGCACTAAATCACCTTGAGATCCGGTATCACACAAATTCGAACTGTTGAAAGTGAAACGATTAACATAAAATCTGTTCATTAACCGAGTCATTATTTAATTTCTAACCATCTGATGATTTGGAAAAGAAGTGGCTTTTAACAACAGCAATGAAAATTCTCAGGAAGATCAAATGTGAAATCTGGGTTTACTAATAACTCATGTCTTGACGTAAACACATAAACATAATCATAACATAATCATAATATTAATGTCACGAAAATGAACGTGAATCTGATAAGAAAATCGTAATTGTTTTGACTAATAAATAACACTTTACCGCGGAACCGCGCATCCAAGAGCTAATTTTAGATAGTCGTCCATAAAATTTGTCACAAAATTATCTGGGAGATAAATTTGATATCGATTTTCTCACGGCTTATCAAAACATTTTATCGTGTGCCACAATCTGAAATACGTGAGATAAAAGACCAAAATGATACTCAGAAATACATATTTACACAAAGTTTATAAAATAGGTCAGTTATGAGATGTAGGAGAGATAAACAAGGAAAGTAAAAATGCTTCCTGATCCACAGATGTAGCAGTATTAGGCCAGACTGAGAGGAAAGAGATCGAAATAAAAGTATCAAAATATCAACAAATTCTCTTTGATAATGCGATATCTTTTGAGGGTCCCAACTCAAACAATTTCTGAAACAGATTACATCCACAAAAGACGGCTCCTGCGGAGCTTTTACCGCTCAGTTAACTTAAAGATTTGGGGTATAAAGAATCCTCAAAAATACTTCTTTAAGAGTTTTAATAAAATTATAATGGCCGTACTTTGGAACTCGTAAAGAAAGTTAACGTTACCTTGTTGTAAACATCTTTTCGCTGATATAATCAGGTTATGTCCGAAAACATTATTGTGAATACTTCTTCAGGGATTTTAATTTTGCTGTCTGAATCACAATTACTGTCGTTTTTCCATATACGCCACATCAATTTCAGAAACTTATCTTTTGCGAATCTGGCGAGTCTTTGACGTCATACGCCTTGTTTAAAATTACTGGTTTCATTTTGTCTTGGGGTTTCGGTCGCAGCTATTACGTTCATGTGACCAACGATTTTCCTCGTCTCTAAAGTCGAAAGACATGTTCGTGTTTTCCTAACAACCCGTTCAATCACCTCTTGGACATGATGTTTTTCTTACTCGTGCATACTTTCTCGTTGTTTCTCTAGCGTAATTAGTAGTTTCCCATCAACAAATTGATGTTTTTATTCTGTATGCTGTAGTTAGCTCGTGTTTTATGGAGTCGGCTCACTTATTTCGCTTATATGGTGTAAATGCACCTTCCCTGTTGAGTTTCATATTGCTAATTGATTTATCGTCACGCTCTTTTCCTTTATGGGGTAAGCGCCAGTCTTAGCGGCACCAAGAACCCCGTTATTACTTGAAGTTATGTATTTTATGGAGTGTTTTGCTCGGTTCCTCCTTAAGGAAAAGTTCATGTTTCTGATTTATAGCTCATTATTTAATAAGGGTTTGGTCTTCTTATATCCGCAATCTATTTTTAACAAATTGTTTGAAAACTAAAGATTGTATTGAACATTTTTTAGCTTACGACTTTTTGTCTTTTTCGGCGATGAGGCTGAATGGTTACCGATGACACTAACGTTGTTACATGAATGTTTTTAATGCTGTGCCATACAGATTTTTATTATGAATCTTTAAAGAAGATCCTCAAGAAGAAGAAGAAAGAGAAATAAGAAAGAAAGAAGAGGTTCTTTGATGTAACATTAATGTTACTTTTGTCGATCTTAAAAGCAAATCCAGAATTTGGTATTCTCCTTCGAGCTACAATTTTGCGATTGCTTTTTTCACTTGATGTATTTAGAATAACTCGTTTTTTACATATTTTAAGTTTTATAATATTTCAAGAATAATCGTATAAGTAAGTTGGGTATCGTTGTCTCCAATCATTCATTTCCGACTGTCTCAAAGCCAACATAGAAAAAAGGCCAGTGTCGGTCGAGACGGAAACCGTTTTTGTTCATTTATTTGATAGTTTTTAATAATACTGCTTCGTCTCGCTCTGTGGGAGTATCAAATGGATGGCTTTTGAAAAAAATCGCTGTTTGTTTAGACGACAAACGTGATGATATTTCATTTAATTTTGTAACTTCTGATTGCGAAATTGACAATGTTTCAAACGGTCGTGTCGTGATTGAGAACTCTTTGTTTTGTAACTTACTGTTACAGTAAGTGGGAATAGTTTTGTTGTAAAAAGGTATCTTTGAAGTATTTACTTTGTTTATTGTTAAACCAGACCATTTCAGATGAGGAAAGAGCTGATTGTCTGTGAGTAAGATTGTTTAAGATTTCGCTTTAACTCTTTTACTTTACTCCGCTTCTGTTTCGACATTGCCTTCTTCCATAACTGTTATGAAATACATTTTTGCAAGTTTATCGTTTTCCATACAATGTACCATAAAGTGTGACGATAAAACCTCACTTCTGGCCTCAGATTTATTTTTAATACCTCTAAACGCGTCAGGTGTGACGTAAGCGGTATTATAAGTCTACTCAAGCTTATAATGATGTCGTCTATGCCGCAAATAAACTAGTTATGGCCGACTTTGAGAATAGAAGTGGTAATTTTCTGTTGTCTTTTCAGATAATTTGTCTTTATTGTCAAAATTCACAGTTCATTAAAAATAATTGATGGATGGATTATGAAATGACAAAGTGGCTATTATGTCACTGTTTTTGTGTATCAAATTATTTTGTTATTGATGGGATTGTATAAAGTTATTATTGTAAAGGTTTTGCCGCCCAGTCGCCTAGTATAATCGATTATTCGCTCCTTAAGGCAGGTACAGCAAGACGAAGTGACCTTTCATGGATTACTATTCTTAGACATGTTATAGCTCTGACCACAACTTTTTTTTTTTTTTTTTTTTTTTATTATTATTATGATGCGATCTGTCCATTTACTGACATTCAGCATCTTTTGTGTTAAGTTTAGTAGTCATGCTTGGTATGCACCCAGTGGTGCATCCATATCAGTCCGTTTTATGGTGTGTTAGCTTTCACAGTATCAGGTCTTGTGGGGTTTGTCTTTTAAGCCTTTTGAATGACTTGGTTTTCATCAAGTTCGATGCCAGTTTATTAGGATGAGTAGTAATCCTATTCTTGTAGGCACTGATTGCTTGCGTGATTTGTTCTTTCACTTTTGGTATTTTCAAGTCCCGATGTAAGCTATCGTTAGTCATGAACCATGGTGCATTAGTTATTATCCTAAGCATTTTTGATTGAAACCTTTGGAGTATGTCAATGTTTGAATTGGCTGCCGTGCCCCACAGCTGTATTCCATATGTCCAGATAGGCATTATGATACTCTTATAAATCCTGAGCTTATTTTCCAGGGACAGCTTGGATTTTTTTGATAGTAGCCAATAGTGTTTTCTTAGTTGGAGGCTCAATGCTTTACGCTTAGTGAATATATGTTTTCGCCAGGTTAGTCGCCGGTCTAAGTACATTCCAAGGTATTTAGCTTCTTCCGCTTGGGGAATCACAACATTATTTAGTCTTACAGGTGGGCATGTATCTCTTCTTGTTGTGAACGTCACATGTACAGATTTGCTTTCATTTGCCTTTATTCTCCATTCTCTTAGCCAGTTTGAAATTTCATCTAAGCTTGTTTGTAGTATTTTAGATGCCTGGGCGGCATCTTCATGCACAGCTAGTGTAGCAGTGTCATCGGCAAACGTGCCTAAGACTACTCCTTCCGAGACGGGGAGGTCAGCTGTATAAAGAAGGTAAAGAGTGGGACCCATCACACTGCCTTGAGGAACTCCTGCCCGAATTTCGTGCAGTCCAGTTATTTCATTGCCTTGTTTTACAAAGAAGTACCGCTTTTCTAAGTAAGATTTAATGAAAATGTAGTAATTTATTGGAAGTGTTTTTTTAATCACCACAACTTTTAAACAGAATTCTGTTTTATGTTCGGTGTTAATTTTCGCACAATGTTCTTTCTCAGTTGTATCTATGTTTTTTTATACGTATCAATGATTAAGTTTGTTTGACTGTATTTCTTGTAGTGGACGTCTTGCGGCTGACATGATGATGATGATTTCTTGTCCTCAGTACGTGGATAATGCCCCTTAGGCAATTGATGTGAATTGCCTAAGGGGCATTATTTTAGGTCATCACTACAATCATGCATATATCTTTCCGTACTTCATTCTAGGTCTACCTTTAGACCTACTATTATGTCTGTATGCATATTTCTGACCGTGAACTTAAAAATACTTACGTAACAACCTGTGACAATAGAACACCAGCTGCCGTAGGTGTACAATGTACAATTAGTGCACTGTTCATAACGTTTCCGTCTTTTTTTATCCCACTCCTATTATTCTCTTAATCATTGCCATTGTTCTTTTATAGTAAGGCACGTTACCTAACGTCTTTTGAGACTCGGCTATCAAAATGAGTTTTTATCTTCAAAGAAAGTGTCCTTCGTGATAATTAAGAGACGTGCGTGCTCCTGCCACGTCCGTGGTTTACTTTCACTTCATATTATTCGTATTTCTTTTTATGTGTAATGTCTTTTATTAAATGAGTTTTGTATTTATATATTTATAACATCACGCCTGTAATCCTCGAAGGACTATGCAGAGGTGTGCCTAATAGTCCACCTATATTTCGCCAGCTATATAAGTAATTTCTGTTGGATTTCACATAGGCTTTCGACTCAGTAATGCATTTTTATTCTCGCTCAATCTTCCGCGTCTATCATTGGTTTAACATTAGCACTAATTGTAATGGTTTGCCGATACGTTTAACGCGTATCGATTTGGAAATCGATACAGCTTTACAGCTGAATTTATGCTATCAGTACGCTTTAGTACCGATGTAGTTAAACGTTGTCGATAAAATGTATTCGAGTGGAAAAGCACTTATGGAGGTTCGACTGTTTATCAGTAAATGTTGCAAATACTAATGACAATGAAGTGATAATCATGAACTATTCGTGAAAACGGAGTTCACTTAGTTGGCTCGACATAAACGACCTAAGCCAAAAGGCTTTCTCCCGAACATATCATCATCATTCGCCTAGCCTATTCACCTAACCTGTTGGGGTTGGCTTCCAGGTCACCTGTAACTGTTAAAGATCTACAAATTACTGCCGGAACCAACGGCTTAAAGTGCTTTCCGAGGCACGGAGGAAACTCGGTATATAATGGGTGGTCACCCATCCACAGACCGACCTAGGCAAGGGCGACTTTAACCTTGAAGATAGAACCGTGCAGCTTTTTCTTGAACATACATAATATGTCTACGTAAATTCATGCCAACATGAACCAGTGTCTCAATCTCACTCAACACCTCAAACGTTGCTTTGTTCCGTAAGACAAAAGAGCAATTATTTCTGAAAATGAACACTAGACGCTACCTATTCGTCATTTACTTCAAACTAAAGAACATGTTTGGTTCTAAAAGCGTAAAGCATCCATTTTCTCGTCAAAGGAAAATGGCTGCCACTAAGTATTTACGCACACAAACTGACGTAGGTATTACAGACGTCAAAACTTAACTTTGTACACGGATATAGGTTTCATGAAGTGATGTCCTGTTATTACGGAACGTTGAGTCTCATAAATAATTGTTGTCTTAAGGTGATTCCTGGACACTTAAGGTATCTATTTAATAACTTATTTATCATTAATAACCTAGCAGTGATAGCTTAGTCGTGTGACCATCGGACTGTAAATTTATAGGTCTCTAGTTCGAATTGCTGTTTTTTTTTACCTTTATAGGAAGGAGGACAAGCGTAAGTAAAGGCGTAAGTTCATTTATTTTCTAATCTGTGCTGACTCTAGTAGTCCGGTTAGAATGAATGGATGTCCAATTATGACAATCATGGGCCACTGTGTAGATACCATTGCAGGTTGCAGGTTAACGAACTATTGTTAGAAATATACAGTTTTCCGTGCCCATCAGCATGATTAATGTCATAGTGATTTACCAAGGGTAACTAATAGAAATGGGAAATACGTGAGTTTTTTGTGAGATTTCTCCCCCCTCGTGAGTGTTGGCCCTTATTTTTAGGGGACGAATGAATACTGGAATTTGTATAGATTTGTAGATGTTCTATGTAATGAGGAGGGATGATATGATATGAATGTTGATGGATGTAGAGGGAGAGAAAAGCCAAAGAAAAGATGGATAGATTGTGTGAGGAATGATATGAAAGAAAAAGGAGTAAATGATGCCGTGACGTCTGACAGGGGCGAATGGGAGAAGAAACCGTGTTTAAAATGGGAGAAGGGCAGGAAGATGCAAATGTAGGTCTGTGAAAGCACTATTGTATTAAGACTAGGATGTTCCAAAATTAGCAACTCTATTTGTGGTGGTTCAAACTTCGTTTGAAACACTGTTAGAATAAAGTTCTAATCAGCTTGCAACAAGCACTGTGCGTTGTTGTTACGTCGGTCACTGCGGGACGTATAGTCCGAAATGAGTGGTTTTTAATTTATTATAATAAAAATAATACATATTTTAAAAAAGTAACTTCAGAATAATGTAGACAAAGTAATTTCTCATTTTTCAGTGTATTTTTTTATTTATAGTGTTAATAATCTTTAAGTAAAACTTGGAAATAGTCATAAACTTACCTATGTTTGCATGTTTTTATGATCGAGAGAAGTAATAACTGTCGTGTTTTGAGCCTAAGAATAATAAAGAACAGTTCATGAACAACAACATACTTATATTTTTTCTGAATTAAAAAAAACTACTATTTCATACCTTAAAACTCAACCAAAACACACTTTTAGGTTATAGCCTAACACATCGAAGTAAAAGTCCGCATTTTGTGCATTAAAATGAATGTCAAATTATTTTATTTTTTGTGTTTCAAAATGGTCACTCCTGAAGTCTTAATTGCCTCGAAATCATTGGTATTGGGGGGAATGACTGCACAGCAACTGATTTAATCTACCTCTACACGTAGTGCATTATCTGTGCCTGTACGTTTGACCTCTTATCATACGTATTAAAGGTGATATGCCTATGCATTGATGACAGACACTATTATTGCAGCTAAGCTATTATCATTATTGTTTTTATCCCTCTTTACTAATAAAAATAGCGTTAATCAGAATTGCATGGATTGCTTTATATAAAAGTGAACAATGGTTTAACAATAAAAAAATAAAAACAACTTGAGTGTCAAATCGGTCGTTGGTTAGGCTAATCAAAGGCTTTGCAGGAGTCAGGGTGTTGTACTTCTCACTCCATTCTTCTCTTAAGGCGACTACAGGAGCTAAATTAGCAACTCTATTTGTGGTGGTTCAAACTTCGTTTGAAATACTGTTAGAATAAAGTTCTAATCAGCTTGCACTACAAAGTGGTAGTTACGTCAGTCACTGCGGCCGAATAGCGCGAAATTAGTGTTTTTTTTCGATTTGCAAAAAATCTATTGCTTGGACTAAAAAAGTAAAACACTATGATGCTAATTATATTGCTTGTAGAATTATTTTCCAAAAAATCAGAATGGTCTCATGTCTCTTAGTATGGTTTTTACTCGTTAAAAGATTTTTTTAGGGATAAGTTCGTGTTTTTTTTTTTTTATCGAATTATATTTGTTGTAAGTATCATGTTTTCAAAACACTATCGTACTAGCATATATCCTAAAGAATTTCATATATTTTTCTGGTTTTGTTTATTGCAGTGAATCATATGCTTTTTTGCATTATAAAACTCGCGTTTAGCTCCTGTAGTCGCCATAACGGGCGTGAACTATAATGGACTATGGTATATGGAACTCACTGCTTAGAGTACTTCGGACACACAGTGCAGAAAACTCATCTGGGTTAGGCTGGCGACAGCGAAACTGTGGGACAAATTCTACTATTTTCATAGTGATTTCATTGGTTCTTTGTTCCTCCGTCTATACAACCTTACTGCACTAAGAAGACAATATATTAGTACACCCACAATTCTCCAGCTATGTTTAAGTTCTATGTAATAAGAGGTGAGCCTATTGCCATCAACCGGGCACAAATCCAAACTCCGTGTCTGCTACTAAGAAATTCCTGATGGAAAAAACCAATTATACTTTTCCCGACCCGGGAATACCCAATAAGTCAAGCTCAGCATTCGCGCAAAAAATATTTCATAGTGATTTAATTGGTTCTTTGTTATTTCAACGTTGCTGCACTAGAAATACTAAAGAGCCACTTGTAAACGTCAAACCAGAAATAATGCATGATGTGAAAAGACATCGAGATTTTCTTTTAATATGGGACCAGTACACACGTGGCTCATGAAGTACAAATGATTTATGGTACCCATAGATTGTCCTTACTGTCGCAAGCTGCCTTCGTGATGTAATTGTGAGATTCGTGGTCCCGGGACAGAAGTTTTTGAATGTCGTCATAGCTTTGAAGACGGATTTAACCATATGATAAAATTTAACAAAAAAAAATGTTTGAAGGCGGATTATTACACGAAACTTAATAATACAATTTTAATGACTATTCTAAAATAAGAGAATAATTTGATATACGTCTACGGTTATGCCAGAAGCGACCAAATTAACTTAATGGAAAATAAGGGAGGCGGTACTTACAATAATTTTAGGAATTCAACAAAACTTACTGATAGTTCAAAAAAGTTCAAGTTTCCACTTTTATGATTATTTTAATACTTACTACAAATAAAATCATCTTAATTTTAACCTCGCAAATAAAATAAAGACAAATTGATCCAATAGAAAAACCCACTAAAGAATAATAAATAAATATTGCTGGACGTTACACTCAGCGCCATCTAGTGCCACACTAAGCTCGAGGCTTGTGTCGTGGACACCAGATAGTTGATATACTACATAGATACTTTTTGTTTGTAAATACATACTTATCTATACTATCTATACTAATATTATAAAGAGGTAACATTTGTTTGTAAGTTTGTATGTAGGGGGTAATCTCCGGAAGTAATGAACCAATTTTAAAAATTGTTTCACTGGTAGAAAGCTACATTATTCGTGAGTGCTATAGGCTATATTTTATTCCCGTACTTCCACGGGAACGGGAACTACGCGGGTGAAACCGCGGGACGTCAGCTAGTTATACATATAAACATCCATGACTCGTAAACAAATTAATGTCCATGCTCATCACACAAACATATTTGCTCCGACCGGGATTCGAACCCGGGACCCTAAGAACGTAAGGCAGCCTCACTACCGCTGCGCCATTCGGGTCGTCAAATGAATGTAAACGACACTTCACACTATCGTTCAAATCTAATTAACAACACCAAAAGGAGATAACATCTAGGCCACCATTTATACCACAATCGCCATGCTAATCAGATGTACCAAAGGATGGAACACAAAGCTTGTCAACTGTTTTCAGGCCCTGCCATCTACACTCTACAGTCCCTTTTATACATGTCCATGCGCCCACGCCCATCATGGACGAACGTGGGCCAGCGTGGGCGAACTCCCTCGGGAGATACTGACATTTCTCTAGTGCCGACTTGGGCCTAATAGATTTTAATTAAAGTACAATGGGCGTTTTTGTTTGTATTAAGTAGAGTGTGGTTTGTCTTTTGGGAAATTGAAGTGGTACTATATTTAGTTAGATACCTAGATATAGTTAGATTGTCGTGCCTCGAGATTCCGTGCCTCGGAAAGCACGTTAAGCTGTTGGTCCCGTCTGTCATTTGTAGATCTTTGACAGTCGTTACAGGTAGTCAGATGCCCGAAAGTCTGACAACCAGTCTTACCAAGTCGTATCGTATTACCCAGTAACAATTGGTTGCGGAGGTCAGATAAGCAGTCGCTACATATAAAATACGGGTATTCAGCTGCATCCGGTTTGACTGGAAACGGATCCCAACTTAGTTGAGAAAAAGGCTAGGCAGATGATGATGAGATGCAGTTGGATTGTGTAAATAATAAGGGTAAGGGAATAAATATCCAAGAAACTGGACCGTGTGAGGGATGATATGCCTAGAGAAGAAGAGATTCTGCGCAGGCCACAAAAAGAATTGGAATAAATGCGCGGCAATGACGGATATGCAGTTAGATTTGGTCGTAACGAAGTAGTATTGAGCCATTGCAAAGCAATATCTTCTGGTTTCAAAAGGCAATGCACATCACAAGCAAGCAATAAAATAGCCAATATTGCCGATCGGTCGTTTGACAGCTATTGAACTGATAATCAAACTGCAGGCATTAAAAGTAATAGTTAACAAGGAAATTAAGAAACAGATAATAATAAAGTTACGACTAGCACTTGGCTTAACATAATTGCAGAATAAGGAAACGGGGTGAAAGTAAAACGTTATAAAGCGCTCTTCTACTTAAAATCCGGGATATAAAGCTGTATAAAATAACGACACACAGTAACGGATATAATATATTATCATAATATGTAACAACAACAGAAAATAATATCAATGAAACTGAATATTATGTTGACGGAAAAAGTCACAAGGTTCTCAACACAATATTATTTAAAATTCAAGCCATATTTTCTGTGAAAGTGACACTCAGGGCATCGCGGGCACAGCACGACACAGACACTCGATTCCGTCATCTGTCTTTCTTTACTTTAACTATGCAAATTATATTGTTATTCGAGGTGCAGTGTGCGTAAAATTTCAGACAGTTCAAAGTCCTTTCTAGACGGAAGACAATATAAGACCGGCTGGTATCCGACAGGAATACAAATTGTGAATCGCAACGGAGCTTTTTATCGTTATACAACTTAAAGTGATGTTCGCTTCAATGAAATCGGAAATATCGTCCTCTTTATTGTCAATGTATTTTGTAGACTACTGCTTCAATATTTTATTGTAGGCAGGAAGGAAGCGACTTTTATAGATAGATCCTCTTTTATGTTTTTTGTTAAAGAGGTCACTCAATATTGCTTGTCTCCTTCTTCGTGTAGCTGGCTTGACTTGCTTCAAGGTTCGTTGATCAAAAATTTCTCCATTTCTGCGACGTCATCTTTGTCATCGCAGTGGTCATCATTTACTGTTACATGTTTTGGGACACAGACAGGATCAGAGGTGAGACCTATCGCTACTTTTAGTCTGTGGTTGTGGTCACCGCAATAAGAGACTGTTGCGTTTATGGTTGCACAGTTTCGCTTGCTTAAATGTTTCTATAGATAACCCATATTCATAAACCGTGAACGCAGATGTTAAGATTAAGGCTTATGACACACATTCCAAATCTCAATCGGTTCCTTATGTTTATCTAAAGTCTGCAATATGCCCGTGTTAAATAACCATGTAATCATCACTAAGATATTAGTTAAGGACTATTAATTACATACAAAAGCTATGACGGCCTAGTCTACAATCTTGAGACACTCATTAGCCAATCACCGGCTGTTGTAACCCACAGACAAAAAGGACAATGGCCGATTGGTTACGTTACGTCAGAGCTAGTCTCATAGATGGCGCTCTCACTTTCACTCGACCAATCGGCGGGCGTGATCGGGTCGCGTTCGAATAATATATTTTTTTATATTCGGTACCATTTTATTTTTCTGTTTTATCGATTTCTACATTTTTGTCGATGAAAGTTTATCTTTGGATTATGTTTTTTTTTAAATGTTTTTTTTCCGTTAATTAAAATTTTCATTCCGTGTAATGCATTTCGAAGCCAATTACTTTTTTACATCGTGTTCAATTATTGTTAATTTTTATCGTCGGTAGCTGTTGGTTAATTGCTAGATACGAAACCTTTGACATTTAAATGGGCATGCACGTTTCACAAATCTTATAAATAAATACTGGCCATTGCATTTAGTAGAAAAGGTGACTCTTAAGAGGAAACCTCATCATTTCCTTATCAAGAGGAATTTATTATTTTTTTGCGGGAGGTCAGAACATCACGACTCAAGACCACCGTTAAGGAGTGATCGTGAATAATAAATCTTTGCCTTGCAATAAGATTTTAAGTGACTTTAAAGTATTTATCAAGGATGCCTTTTAAATAAATTAGTAGGTAGCACTTGTCGACCTTTTCAATTAATTGCTTGTTAAACTTGGCAGTTAGTTTTGTTTCTGTAAAACTAAGCAAATTCTTACGTTACAGGAGGATTTTATTTCGTTTTATACACTAATGATTGAATCATTTTAATACCTATGTATCAACCAAAACGACCTAAACTACATAATTATTGAATACTCAACAAAAATTACCCAAATTAATTCCGAAATTAATTTTCCTACTGCATCAAAGCATACTAACGAGGATAACATTTTGCATATGACACAGATTTTTAATGATTAACTATTCAATATTTGATTATTTTAAAATAAATCTTGTATTTACTAGCGAACCCCTGAGGCTAGAGAAAGTGACTGCCACTAACTTCACTATGCTCTTAGATTAATCGCTGAGACACGAAATCGTATTCTGTCCTTTCAATATGCACCGTACCTCTCGATTCTCGATGTCATAAGGTTTGTGCATGATGATCTGAGCATTAAAAAAAATCAGCATCATGAAATCGAATGATGAGGGATTTTCTGTTTAGCTCTTCCCTAGTCGCTGGATAGATGGCGCTAGGAGTTAGTATGATAATGCAAGGAACGGAACCTAAATAAACTGATTTTAACAAAGCACGAGAAAACTAGGCTATATTCGGAAGGTTAACCAAATGAAAGTGTCAGTCGACGAGAGTATGTGATGTGACACAATGTTTATTTTTCCAAGCGTTTTGGCTTTGCCACCAACTATCATAGTAAGTTCAACGCCATCTATAGAGTTCTTGGAAACTAAGTTTTTTTTTAATACCTCAAAAAGAAAACCTCTCATTAAGGCTGATGCTCCAGGGTAGCCCGCGAAATTCAAATTTTCTTACGTTTTTGGCAAATTGCAGGCCAGTGCTAGGTTGTATGTTTATTAAAATATTGGACGCGATTGTAAGACGTATGTAGTTACAGAATTATAATCATCAAAACCATCAATACAACCCTCCAAGTTCATAAACGAAAGTTAGAGGGGGGGGGGGGGGACACATTGTTTTTTACTTTTGGAGCGATTATTTCCGAAATTATTGACATTATCAAAAAATGATTTTAGGAAACCCCTATTAATTTTTAAATACCTTTCCAACAATATATCACACGCTAGGGTTGAAATTAAAAAAAAAATCACTTCCCACTTAACATATAGGGGGGCTACCCTAATAAAACATTTTTTTTCAATTTTTATTTTACCACTTTGTCGGCGTGATTACATATTGGCATCAAATTTCAGCTTTCTAGTGCTAACGGTCACAGAGATTAAGCGAGGACGGACAGACGGACGGACGGACAGACATGGCGAAACTATAAGGGTTCCTAGGACTACGGAACCCTAAAAAAATCGCCTGACAGATGTCAAGTTATAAATTAAAAATTCAAAAATAGTAAGTATCACATAGGCAATGTTTTGTTTTTTTTTTTTTACCTCTATGCATGGCGAACGCATCACGTCTCGTCTCATATAGACGGAAACATGGTAGAGGTCATTGCCGGTGTGACCTTCCACGACCTCGGGTAGCTCGCCGAACTTCGAAACCTGTTCCTGACCAAGACATACGTACGTACACAGTAGCATTGTCGGACCTTGCTCTTGCGAGAGGTAGTTTTTATGCATATTTACATAATGTTGTACAGGGATGTTTTGGCCCGCGTCGCTTCAATCGGACGTTATGCCACCATCATGTTTTTAACCGACTTCAAAAAGGAGGAGGTTCTCAATTCGATTGTTTTTTTTTTAGCTTTTGGCGAATGACAAACAAGGAAGCGTTAATTGGTAAGTAAATATTTTTGAGACAGAAAAAATAAAACCGACTTCAAAAAACACAAAAGACCAAAAAATGAAAAACAACATTAGCTTCAGAAGTCGGTGACAAAAAAAAACTAAATGTATCAACAAAGGTCACCGACTTCTGAAGCTAATGTTATTTTTCACTTTTTTGTGTTTTGTGTTTTTTGAAGTCGGTTTTATTTAACCTTTATACCTACCTACCTACCTTTTTACCTTTTTTTTTTTTTTTTTTGTTTTTCAAATAAGTTTTTTTTATTTTTTTTATTTAATTATAATCTCAAAAATGTTTACTTACCAATTAACGCTTCCTTGTATGTCATTCAAGCGCCAAAAGTTCCTTGTAGTACTCACGACGACCAATCAACCTAAAAAACAGTTGATGCGGATCTCTCATTGTACGGGAAATCTATACGAAGCGAGGCCTAGTTATACTGGAAATGTATAGCTTGATGTGTCGTCATGTTTTCATGTTACTGACAAGGTTTTGCCCAAATTCGGAAAAAACGACTATTATTATAATAGACATGTGATATTTTGTAGGGGTTTTTTCTGAATGTCACTGTCCTGTTTAATAGCCTTATAAAGCGGATTTAAATTTATAAATGTCTGCAATAATTATGTTGCTATAGACAAGAATGTTATAGTTTTCCTGTGAGTGGCTATAGGCATCTAGGTATCCTATGTTGAGTATAGTATTAGCTTTGTTTCTATTCTATTTCCGATATTATAATACATACCATACATTACATACGTTATGCTGTCGGTCCCGGCTGTCATTTGTAGATCTTTGACAGTCGTTACAGGTAGTCAGTGGCCCAAAAAGTCTGACAACCAGCCTTACCATGGGATATCGTATTACCCAGTACTAAGTGGGTTGTGGAGGTCGGATAGGCAGTCACTCCATGTAAAATACTAGTATTCAGCTGCATCCGGTTAGACTGAAAGCCGACCCCAACATAGTTGGGAAAAGGCTAGGCAGATTAATAAATAAATAAATAAATATTGCTGGACAATACACACAGCGCCATCTAGTGCCACACTAAGCAACGAGGCTTGTGTCGTGGACACCAGATAGTTGAATACTACATAGATGCTTTT
The DNA here is from genome assembly GCA_905147715.2 of Xestia xanthographa. Classification (NCBI taxonomy): domain Eukaryota; kingdom Metazoa; phylum Arthropoda; class Insecta; order Lepidoptera; family Noctuidae; genus Xestia; species Xestia xanthographa. The sequence goes on along the minus strand of LR990669.1, from coordinate 11,416,521 downwards.
TGTTTGTAAATACATACTTATTATACATACGTATATAAACATCCATGACTCGGAAACAAATGTCCATGCTCATCACACAAACATTTGTTACGACCGGGATTCGAACCCGGGACCCTAAGAACGTAAGGCAGCCTCACTACCGCTGCGCCAATCGGGTCGTCAATTATGATTATGATGATACATAACATATTATGTATTTTAATTGAATCATCACAACCTACATTATGCCTAATAAATTATTAGTAAGACCTCTCCTATGTAGTGTCACAACATTCGATTCCCATCTAGTAGTAAACCGAAGCAACATTTTACAAATTAACTACATTTTTTACGACCTTTGTTCAGCAAACACGTGCCCATAGAAACACAAACAATAACATCTAAACAAGTATTTGTTTACAAACAAGGCCATATTGTGATAAATATTATGTCTATGTTATTTCAAGTAAAAACATGTAAAGGTTACCCTGTTTCATGTAGGTGTAACGTAGGCGCCGAACTAGTTACCCGTCACTATGGTTCCATAGACTAATCTTTATAGCTGGTTACAAAATGTCTTCTTTAGAAATCGGAGAAAAAGACATAATAAACGTTAGGAAAGACTAGAGTGAAACTGCCATGATTGACAACACATTGCATGGAATAATTATAGGTATGATTGATGTCGTAGACTTGAAATAGAAATGTAATAACGCTGTACAAAGACTGTAAATGGTATCAGAATCATAAAAAAAAACCGGCCAAGTGTGAGTCGAAATCGCGCATGAAGGGTTCCGTACTAGATCGTATATGTATTTATTTTTATTATTTGTTGTTATAGCGGCAAAGGAAATTTTAACTGTCTAGCTATCATGGTTCATGAGATACAGCCTGGTGGCAGACAGACAGCGGAGTCTTTAATTTATAATAATAATTTATTTCTATAACTTCAAAACACATTACATCAGTGTGGTCTCAACCCCTGAACTAGGACAACCTATATGACAGGGGTGTGGAAGCTTAGACAGTGCTTACTGCTTACTGCAACTACTGTAAAAAATTAATTCGTATTAAGTCTTAGTAATAGGGTCTCATTTTTACCCTTTGGGTACGGAATCCTAAAAACTAGTGTGTTTAGTTAGACGGCATTGTTGTCATCGCATGTAAAACGTAGATAAGAATTAGTGGGTGAAAGTCGTGCTGGGGATGATAATGGATGATTTGTCTATACTCCCTCAAATGGCTTAGCATGATCCTCCGTTACGGCTAAAATACCGCAGCATTAATTTTTAAATAAATATATGGTAAAGTTGAGGATTAATGCTAGGTACTATGTGTGACGAAAACACGATTCCATAAACTTTTCTTGATAGAAAAAAAATCCAAAGTTACCTCCAAATCGAACAATAAACCGCTGGTATTCAAAAGGTACTTCAAATTAGATCATGAAACTTTGCATACTAACTGAACAAACTATAAAGCAGGTCTTATGTGTTTTATTTTTTTAGTCCAATTAATAGATTTTTTGTAAATCGCAAAAAACCACTCATTTCGCGCTATTCGGCCGCAGTGACTGACGTAACAACCGTTTTGTAGTGCAAGCTGATTAGAACTTTATTCTAACAGTATTTCAAACGAAGTTTGAACCACCACAAATAGAGTTGCTAATTTTAGGGTTAGAAGGGCCTTAATTGTTTACACCCAATATTTGCTAATGAACAAAACCTAAGATCGTGTAACTGACACTGGTATGGCCACCATCAGGCATTTTAATTTTGATAACACCAAAAAATTGTCGCTAATTAGTCTAAATTTGTCGCCAAATATCAGAATTATTATTATTAATTATTCGCCAAGACACAGATTTAATCGGGTCTTAGACCGTCTTAGTTAAGAAGATATAATGAGTTCCATTAGTAAGGTATAGTCCAAGACCTAGATCGACTGAACACTCTAAATTCTTTAGATTTAGCTTTTTAAATCCCTGATTATGGCCGAGCCAGTTGTCAATGACGCCTTAAGATCAAGAATTAAAACAGCCTACTTACATAAGAAGTCCCAGTGTTCCATACCAAAAAGTTTCTCGCCAAATTCAAAGGTTCCTTAACTTATTCTTGTCTAAACAAAACTTTAATATGAGCAACGTGTGGGTTTACAGTAAATCTACTTATTATACTGGTGGCACGAACGTCAGCGTGTCTTATTTGCATTTCATTTACCTCCATATTGCTAGCATGTTCAGCTATGAAACCTAAATTTAAATAAGATATGCATGTACTGTGCTTCCCATCTCTGGTGTATGATAAGCAATCTGTGGTTGATCAAAGGAGGGTGTTAAGATATTACTATGCATCAATATTGTGAACGTATTAGGGTGTGAAGTTACTATAGTAGCAATACCTTCTATGCAGAATAGATAGAAAGTTATCATCATCATAAAAGTGGAGAGATTTTGAAGAGACCTACACTCAGCATTGGGTGGCCAACTGTTGAAGAAGAAGAAGTAGAATCATCATTATCATCAGCCTTTAACAGTCCATCGCTTGGTTGTACTAGACAACCAAGCCAGGAGAAAGTTGTAATTTAAATGGTGCAAATTCTGCTCAGAAATCATTTGATTGTGATCAGTCAAATGTAAAGATTTGGATCCTAAAAAAATTGAATTGAGAATCTCATTTTACAGTTTTTGTTGAAAACGATAAAAACGGATTATCGCTCCATATCGAAAAGCGTAACAAAAACTGAAGCAAAACCAAAAGAAATTTTATTACTCCAAGCAAAGTAAAAATATAATTTGAAAGCCATAGAAGGCTTAGTTGATGATGATGACGATTGCAATAAAATGGCTACGGGTATCAACGAATAGCATTGTACCGTTTTAGATACATTTCTATTTGTTTCGCTACACTTTCCATAACGGAACGAACATAATTCTGCGGCTACGGAATTTATGTTAAGCAATAAAGGAATGGAAAAATGTGGAACAATTCCATTAAAATTGCGATGTGAATTATTGTGTAGATTTGCCTACATTTCTTTGTTATTTTTATTTTAATTATAGAAATGTATGAGTATCTGGTGCGGTCCTCGGTTGATCACTTTCATTTCTCCAGTAGCTAATATAAAGTGATCATCGATTGAAGGACTATCGACTTGATGATATCGATTGATTTTCATTTTACAGTCTTCAAAATCACTCTATTCAACAATTAATGCTGGTCCAGTCAGTTCAAGTTTATTCTAGGATGGTGTACACACAGCAATGTAGACCAGAGTGTTTTTATAAGCAGATTTTTTAACAATTTCTTTAGGAGATTCAAAATCAAACGAGCCAAATAAAAAGCACCCAGCAACTACAATAATGATAAGTAGTCCAATATCAGTCAGTAAACCAAGTTGATCTTCCTAAACTTATTTATGTCAGAGATTATTTTCGTTTCAATCCACTTCGTTGGTTTTTATTATTGTTATGTAAGCAAAAAATGCTAAAAACTTTCCTTTGATATTTTCTTTCTTTACTATTCTTGCCCCACATTGGTATTTATCACCTACTTTCGATATCTTTTTTGTGACGGCTATGAGAATTTAAGAATGTCTAGTTGTGTATTACGCATTTTTTTCGATTACTTTTGACAGATTTATCTCTAGTCTATCTATCTTTGATATCTTTTTCAGTATTAAAGGTTATTGTTACGTTTCTTAGACGCGACATTTTTATCTGACAAGTATAGTTGCTAGAAGATTCCTCATCATAGCAATGCTTGGTGAAATATTATAACTCTTGAACGTGACTGATTTCAAAAGTAATATTTGAAAACATTGCGTGTTGAATTAACTATTCCAAAATCACTAGCTACCAAATGGGCAAAACAATTTCAGGTTTTTCGAAAACCAAAACAAATGTATGTTTCAACGCCACCATCCGGTGGTATTCGATAAACAACATACCCTATAACTCTACTACGTTTCATGAAAAGCGAAAAATTTACGCAAGCATTGCCCAGTTTGGGCTTATTTTCATACACTCCATACTACCCAGAAAAAGTTTATTTACGTTAATTCGTAAACCAAAACACGTAATCAACATAGCACCTTAGATTGCGCGCACGCAGGTGCCCGCGATATATGGCGTCTACCGCGCATGCGTGAGATTCGGGTTAATAGGCTGCTATTTCTGTTCTAACGCTCGCCGAGTGCGGACGTGCCGTATTTTGTGTATGGTTTATTTTGCTTTTACCGTAATACGTAAGGAAAGTGTTATTTAATGGACTCAAGTACTTGATGTTTACATTTTTTTGTAAACTTTAAACTCATTAAGCTTTCACTGCCATACGTTTGATTAGATTAAATGATGACTGTTTTTACGTGACTCAGAGTTCTTTTTCATGATATTTTAGGGCTGATTATTTCATCATGTAACATTGATAATATGTATTGGATACTATCTAGCAAGTTGTGATGATATGTGCAAATTATAAAGGGACCTGATAAAACTCATATTTTTTATTATTATCAGGTACTAGTATTATTTACTAACACAATATTCTACTCTATGTTTACATCATAATGTAGACTTGTTACTTGCAGGGCGCCGTACGTTTTAAAACTATTCATAGACAGTTAATTTTCCAATTACCCGCTATAAATCGATTTTCCTTACCAATCTCGCCAATCTTTTGCTCGCAATTATCAAGAATTTGCATCAGACTTACGTAGCCTTTGATCAGTTAGCTAACTAATACAGTCCACTTCCCGCTTTAGAATTACACAACTAAATTGACCCATACATACTACACAACAATAGACAATTTGGGTACTATATTGCTAAATGTAATAGCACCCCGTTCATATTTCTTGTTACACAATTTTTAGTATCGCGAGCTTCTCATGGCTGTTACGCGATTTGCCCGTGTCAAGTGTGAACTCAAAACAATGAGGAACAGTTCGTGCGAAGGGGTCATTATTTTACTCTTAATGTACGGTTGTTGGTTGATTGTTATCATCTTCGATGTTATCGTTCCTTTGACAATTATGTTATTATCTTGCGAATTTATTATGTTTGACACGACTCTTTACACTTGACTTGCCATTCTTATCATTGTCATAATGGTTCTTGTTGAATTCGTTACTAAAATCTTTGTTTTATTTTTCTTGGATCCTTTATGTTTAAAGAAACTTTCTTTTAGTAGTACGGCGACATTGACGCCTATGAGACAAGGAAATAAAAACATCATTGAATTATTGACATGACTGCATTTATAGTTAACTGTATAGCTTCAGTGTTAATGTCAATTGCATTAATATTTATAGCCTCTTCTTTAGCCATTATAATGGTCATATCATCCAAACATGGAGATTTATCAAGACATTTTGCTATCGAAATATTGCACAACCAAGACAAATAAAATTTAACATAAGTATAGGAAGTAATTGAGCAACAAGCACCCGTATTATCAAACTACAGGGCAGGAAAACTACCGTTTTCCGTGCATTCATGTTATGAAATCAATCGGCATGCTGTTAATGTATACTGAAGTAATAACTCCAATATCGTTCTATTTAAATCGATACGTAGCTTCTGTATCTATTGCATTCGATCGATCAAATATCTCTGCTAGGTCCTCCTTGGTCTAGTGACCGTGATGTCAGGCGTGACTTGCAAGTGTAATATGCACTATCGTCTAGCGTGACAAGTGTCTTGCTTGAATTTTGTCGAATGATATGTGGGATCTCATGATAACTCGTGGAATCGTGTGTTTTGTGAACGAGTGTAAGTTTCTTAATATTTCCATAGACGATTCCCAAATCTGACGTAAACTGTTAGGAGTTTTTTAAATTATTCCATTGCCATTGGATTTATTTTATGTATTGTAAAACTGTAATCGGCCATCTGTACACTGTCTTTATCATGACTTCATTAGAGATTTACTGTTCTCCGACGTGTCTATGACCCTTTTATTAGTTTTTATCTTTTCTTTACCTTGCTTGTTAGACCATTCAAATATTTTTCCGTGCGGGGATTGAACCCGCGACAAGCAACGCTCAGCCGCTGTGCTAACTGTGCCGTCAAATAGCCTAACCTGATAGTTTTGTTACCTTTGCTTACATCTAAATTAACGATGAGGTTTCGTCATGATGCTGCAACATCCATTATACTATGACTACCATAATGTGTGATGTGGCAAATCACTTACAACCTAATCACAAGGCTGTATTTAAAGATGGGCATTTTAATCACCTTGACATTTCTTACTTCCACGTAATTATCATTATGTAACACATCCTTCATACATGCTTCGTGGTACAATCAAATTCTTTATACTTCATTATGAATTATTGTTTCAACATCACGGTTTGAAAAATCTTCAAATATTTTCCCAAGAGTTTGCTTAATGATGCATATTTTGGCAGGTTAATGGAGGGCAAGGCCGTTGCTGGTGACTTCTTAGACATTGTCAAATTATTTGTTCAAGTCTTTGAAAAAGTCTTTTCTTTCTTAATTTTATGGCCTAACTGCATCAGTCATCTTAGCAACCAGACCTATTTTGAACGGTTTCAATTCTCCATACATTGTGAAATTAAAATTACTTCAGCTCTTCAAGTCTTTGAAAAAGTTTTTTCTTTCTTCATTTTATGGCCTAACTGCATCAGTCATCTTACCAACCAGACCTATTTTGAACGGTTTCAATTCTCCATACATTGTGAAATTAAAATTACTTCAGCTCTTCAAGTCTTTGAAAAAGTTTTTTCTTTCTTCATTTTATGGCCTAACTGCATCAGTCATCTTACCAACCAGACCTATTTTGAACGGTTTCAATTCTCCATGCATTGTGAAATGAATATTACTTCAGCTCGATTTAGAGCACAAAGAGTTGTCGCCATTCTGCTCATTTTTATAATCTAGATACCACCATGACCTTGCTCGCCTAGTAGCCATTCTAGTAGGTTCTATTCAAACGTGACTCATACCTGTATATGGCAGTGAATAAAAACATCATGTTGGTCCAATTTAGGAGCCATGGCAGAACATGGTGGTACTAAAACATTAGGACCACAGGTGATCGTTCGGACTTTCCCAATGATCATTTTTTTAATTGGGACGTCATCCACAGCTGCCATTGCTCTGTCCGCCATAATGGTGACAACGGAAAGCAATCATTGGTATGCCTAAGTTAAGTAAATGTTCTCACACCCAGTTTGTCACTTGCCAAAATTGACTTTAAAATTACTTTATTTGATGATTCCTTTACTTTTAGGCAATCTTAAGTTTTGCTAAAGTAGAGTTTGATCAGTTTTCAACTTCAGATTCTCAATTTAGTACCCGGGTGTTTGTCTTTTGGTCTCTTGATCATGATGACCTTTCTGGTTGTTTTTTGTAGATTCCTATAATAAAGCAATGCCTTTAGTGTCCTCTACATTTTATTGCTTGAATTTTCCTCAAGTGGATATTTCTATGGATATTTTTTTTTTTTTTCACTTTTGCGATGCGAATGAGTGTTAGCATTACTTTTATATATAGGGACTTACCATAAATATTTATAGATACATATACTTAACCGACTTCTTTTTGAATCTATGACTCAGATTTTGTCCGACCAATACGTAGCAACCTGGATAGCTCTGTCGTTTGCCTCATAACGTCATTCAAGGCCTGGAGGGTTTATACCCTCAATGCAATATTATATGCAATTTCATATTCCTGACTTATGTCAGGAATATGAAATTGCAATATTAATCGCTATTGCACAGACTGACGTGTTGTATTACGCATTTTATAATGGCATATCAATAAATTATAAAATTAAGGAAACAATAACAATTATAGCATTATTGACGACAATGGCAATGAGGAAAGATATTTATTACAGCTGTAAATGTCAAATACTTCAGTAGCCATTGTGTCGCATTTTACTGAAGTAAGTTTTTGACTTTCATTAGTATAGTAAAATAAAAAGTGGAACTGGAAATTTAACATTGGTTCTAATGAAATTTGAAGATTTTTTTACTGATGATACATACAAAAACGTGAGTAATTTCCACATCATAATCCACCTAGTTGTATTTAAAATGTAATTATGGATATCTTCCATGTTTGTAAAACCATTTAAAACAATAAGTTTGAACACGTTTTCCATACATGCTTCACAAATATTGAGCAAAAGTGGTGTTTTTACTTCAACATCACGTATTATGAGATAATACCTGTATTTAAATATTTAAGTAGTGTCTTAAAATTGCTTAACGTAGTTTTTGTATTCAAATGTACTGTAAAAAAAACCAGTATACGCTGACCTGCTATTCTAATGAAAGTCCATACTGTGCTGGGTCAGCTCAAGTCAAGTGTGCCCACTGTGCAGTCCAACTAGCGGACGTCACGTGGTTTCACCCGCGTAGTTCCCGTTCCCGTGGGAGTACGGGGATAAAATATGTTAGTTATATATGCCTATGTTACTCAAGGTGAATGTCGATTTCTAATGGTGAAAGAATTTTTGAAATCGGCGCAGTAGTTTTTGAGTTTATTCATTACAAACATGCACACAAAAATACAAATCTTTTCTCTTTATAATATTAGTGTAGATTTACAGATACTAAATAAATATGGTATTTATTTACAGCAGCGTACAGTTTGAGTCATACTTTTATCACACTTTTGTTTTCCATTTTATGACAATTTTATGCTCTAGGCTCGGATATAATAGACGCAAATAACAAAAGAAAATAACGAACAAAAGGAAAAATCGTCATCATTTTCCTGCCCTTATCTCATTTGGGATCCGCGCAACACGTATCCAAAAGGAAAAATAATTGGAAAAATTAAATCATGATAAAACATTACTACTTACTTTATTTTTAACTAGCTGACGTCTCGCGGTTTCACCCGCGTAGTTCCCGTTCCTGTGGGAGTACGGAAATAAAATATAGCCTATAGCACTCACGAATAATGTAGCTTTCTACCAGTGAAACAATTTTTAAAATTGGTTCATTACTTCCGGAGATTACCCCCTACATACAAAATTACAAACATACAAACAAATGTTACCTCTTTATAATATTAGTATAGATAAGTAAAAATGTGGGTATCTGCTATTGCTAAAACTAACCCTTCAGGCGTTGTGTTATGTTAATTAAATATCCTACCCAAACAATAAAGAATATATTTTTACACCTTTGTATTGAATACTCTATTTCCTGATGTTAAGCTGAAAGCACGTTAAGCCGTTGGTCCTGGCTGTCATTTGTAGATCTTTGACAGTCGTTACAGGTAGTCAGTGGCCCAAAAAGTCGGACAACCAGTCTTACCAAGGGGTATCGTATTACCCAGTACTAACTGGGTTGTGGAGGTCAGATAGGCAGTCGCTCCATGTAAAATACTGGCATTCAGCTACATCCGGTTGGACTGGAAGCTGACCCCAACATAGTTGGGAAAAGGCTAGGCAGATGATGACGCTGAAATTAATACATTTATAGCAAAAACTGCTTCCTTATCGCATGAAACCATCGCCAAATTATTTACACAGTTTTATGTACAAAATTGCCACATGCGAAACGGATAAACTTTAACACGTAATTATTTACCACACGATAATACTGCATACATATCATAACATAACATCACGCCTGTTATTCCCGAAAGGTGAGGCAGAGGCGTACTACACTACACTACACACTACAACAGCCCATAACGTCCACTGCTGGACATAAGTCTCTCCCATGATGGGAGGAATTTGCCGTAATCTCCACGATTGGCAAGCGGATTGGAGATCGCAGTGATGAAAGACTAACAGAAAACGCTGCTGCCCATTCTCTGGTCTACGGAGGCGCAAGGTGTTCTGACTCAGACATTAGTCGCCTTATACGACACCCGTGAGTGTAGTGGGTTGGTTCTATTCTACTCTGCCGGATACCACACGGCTAATACTCATACTCATTTCCAAGTATGGTTTAGTGCCATGTAACAGCAAGTCTATTTCAACCGGGTACATATCCAAACTCATGACTACTCTGAGAAATTCCTGTTGTAAAGCCATACCATTTTACCTGATCTGGTTACATAATTATACCATTTTACGTTTGCGACCACTTGGGAATTGATTGATTGACTTATTTATTCACTTAAAATTTCTTAACGCTAGTTACATCTCCACAAAACTGCTTACGCAGTTTAACTGTGAGATCGTTGAGTCGTCGTTTAACTTAATATCAGGTACATCTATAACCTATATAATACTTAACATATACACTTACTTACATAGAATCTAATAAATATTTTTTTTAAGTTTACGTGCGAATTTTACTTTATTATCTTCTTGTCTGATGTCAGCAGGCAAAGTGTTCAATAAATAGGGAACGCGTCAATACTGAGGAGTCAGTCCAACAAATCAACATGAAATTACTCCTGCACATCACCTTCAAAATAATCAACGAAACCCATAACTCACCCACCAAACATCACTTCAACCCATAAAGGTCGTAAACACTTTGAAAGTCGCAAGTAGACCGAAACGCTGCGCCTGCGACGCTCACGCGACTCGACGCGTGCGACCGTGCGTATGCGCAGGGAAAACGTGCCCGATAATTATACCCGGTGTAAAATCTACGAATACTGTATGCTGTAATTATCGGTGGTAAATAGTAATGGATGTTAAGTTTATTCGTTTCGCTTGTGTAAGTGCATTTGGCAGGTGTTTATTTTGATTGCCTTGATAGTCTGGTAGTCGTAAGCGGTACTGCTGATGACGAGGTCTTGGGTTCGATTCCCGGGTCTGTTAAAGTGTTATTCGGTTTGTCAAATAGAAATTTCTCAGTAACGTTACTACCCGGAGTCTGGTGTCATAAATGGTGGCAATAAAGGGTGTAAAACACCTCTTAACGAATCCGAAAGGCACTTGTTCTCCCCATAATTGCGATCATTTTTTTATTCTACACCATACCTGGGAACCTTCTAGTTACGGAGATATTGGGGGTCAAAGTTCCAACTTTTTGACAATTTTTTTTTTTTTTAATACAAGTTTTTAATGTAAGATTTTTACTTTAAACACCTCCACGACCCCCGTACTGAATCAATCCATCCATCAGCACAATGTTGTATGTCAAAATTGTGGAATTGTCGCGCTTAGACTGTTTTATGAACGTGACATATATGTCAAAATGCGACAGGTGAAATTTTGACATACTTGTCATCTAAGAACGCGTTTTATGAAACTCGACATATAATATGTCAAAAAACCACAGTCGAATTTTTTCGCGACAGAGGGCAACGCTCCTGTCAGACTTGTCGTATAATTCTACATTATATGTCATGACGTCATGACAATTGTGTGTTTTATAAAGCAGATTTGACAAGTTTTTCATGACATATTGTCACCTGTCATAGGTCGGATTGTCGCGACAATCTATACTAATATTATAAAGAGGCAAAATTTGTTTGTAAGTTTGTATGTAGGGGGTAATCTCCGGAAGTAATTAACCAATTTTAAAAATTGTTTCACTGGTAGAAAGCTACAATATTCGTGAGTGCTATAGGCTATATTTTATTCCCGTACTCCCACGGGAACGGGAACTACGCGGGTGAAACCGCGGGACGTCCGCTAGTTCGATATATTTGTGAATTTTCCACCATGACAATATTGTGGGTGTACTATAATTACATCATTTCATGATTGTAGGAACAAGGCTGTAGGTTTTTATGTACCTACCTAATTCAGATTAAAGTAGGTAAGTATCAATTATTTTTATATTAAGCTAAAACTTTCAGGATATAGGTAAACTCATGTTTGTGATAGTTCACGAGTTCACGTCAATGTTTTGGGATTTCCCAAAAAGTTTCGGAATTGAACGGAACCCTTATCTATTCATAAGCTGATCTCGGGCGAGGTGACGAGGTCACGGGTGACTATAATATGGGCTAATGCCGTTATGGTGCTATCCCGAAATGTAAACAATCAAGGTACTGAACCTATTGACAATACATAGAAGATACTTAATACATTACGTAAGTATTAAAAAACCGGCCAAGTGCGAGTCGGACTCGCGCACGAAGGGTTCTGTACCATTATCTATACATTAGACAAAACGGCAAAAAAATCACGTTTGTTGTATGGGAGCCCCCCTTAAATATTAATTTTATTCTGTTTTTAGTATTTGTTGTTATAGCGGCAACAGAAATACATCATCTGTGAAAATTTCAACTGTCTAGCTGTCACGGTTCATGAGATACAGCCTGGTGACAGATAGACGGACATACAGACGGACAGACAGCGAAGTCTTAGTAATAGGGTTCCGTTTTTACTCTTTGTGTACGGAACCCTAAAAATAAAGTTATCTTAAACATATTTTTAACCTCAATTCATCATCATCATCTGCCTAGCCTTTTCCCAATTTTTATGGGGTCGGCTTCCAGTCTAACCGGATGCAGCTGAATACCAGTATTTTACATGGAGTGACTGCTCCTCTGACCTCCACAGCCCAGTTAGTACTGGGTAATACGATACCCCTTGGTAAGACTGGTTGTCAGACTTTTTGGGCCACTACCTGTAACGACTGTCGGAGATCACAAATGACAGCCGGGTCCAACTGCTTAACATGCTGTCCGAGGCACGGAGGAAACTGTATGTAATGGGTGGTCACACATCCACAGACCAACCTAAGCAGGCACGGCTTAACCTAAAGATTGACCCGAGCGGCTGTTATTATTTAGCCACGAGCTCCTCCTTAGTTCAATATTGTAATCATAAAACTACTTACTAGTATTTTCCAGAATTCCATACGCTTTCATTTTATATGCCTAACACATAACATAAAATCACTGAAGTGGGTGATTATTGATTATGTACCGAATAGTACACACAACATTTCGCTAGTTACGTTTATGGCCCTTCTAACCCTAAAACTAGCAACTCTATTTGTGGTGGTTCAAACTTCGTTTTAAATACTGTTAGAATAAAGTTCTAATCAGCTTTCACTACAAAGCGGTTATTACGTCAGTCACTGCTGTCGAATAGTGCGATATGAGTGTTTTTTTGCGATTTACAAAAAATCTAGACAAAACTAATTTGTCATCAACCACTTCATTAAAATTTGGTGCTCAAATTAATAAATTTGGTGATCAATTGATATTTTAGGTGATATATAATATATAGGTGTGTTAGGTGTTATTGGTCACAAAGTTATTTTTGGTGGTCGGTATATTTTCCCCCCTTCTTATTTGCTTTCAAATAAACTTCTCGATGGGATGATAGTAAAGTAATTACAATTTCACATCGCTTAGATCGTTAGTGTATCTATATACTGATCTTTCACATGCCTTTGCTTGGGAATGTTTTATTTGTTTTTATTTTTAATTGCTATTTTCTAAATGTTGTTACTAGCTTCCTGCATTATTGTGTTTGGTATTATAGTATTCGCCAGATAAGTAGGAATTAAAGGTCATTGCTCTTTCCTAATTTATCTGCGTAGGTACCCCGACAATACATTATGAATCGTTTTTTATTACTAGAAAAATTCAAGGATCACGATAAAGGTCGTTTCGGGACAAGTTTATGTCATTATCTCTGTTTTCGGAATTATGTTTTTGAATAAATGTATGGGGGTTAATGACCTTTATTTCCTACTTATCTAGCGCAGACTTATAGTATCTGTAATTTGAACATAATTGTTTTTTGATGATGCGAGCAGTATAAGGTCAGATATGCAGTCGCTCCACGTAAAATACTGAAAACTGCATCCGGTCAGACTGAAAGCCGACTCCAAACTCTTTGGGAAAAGGCTAGGCAGATTTTGTTGCGAACAGCATAAGATATGAGCATCAGCTTAATAAGCCTATAAAGCTGTCATTGCTGGTAGCCTTGGTCACAGGTCTCCTCTCTACGAGTGGTAATATGCCGTAAGCGTTATAATAAGCCGCCGTAGCCGTGTGGTATCCGGCAGAGCACGGGTGTCGTATAAGGCAACTAATGTCTGAGGCAGAACACCTTGCGCCTCCGTAGACCAGAGAATGGGCAGCAGCGTTTTCTGTTAGTCTTTCATCACTGCGATCTCCAATCCGCCTGCCAAGCGTGGAGATTACGGCAAATTCCTCCTATCATGGGAGAGGCTTATATGTCTAGCAGTGGACGTTATGGGCTGTTGTTGTTGTTGTTGTTATAATAAGCCTATAATCCTGTCATTGCTGGTAGCCTGGGTCACAGGTCTCTTCTCTACGAGAGTTAATATGCCGTAATTAAGCACCCGAGCCCAGTGAGGGTTGATAGCTATCACAACAACACTCATGTCTTGAAATTTTAGGTTCTAGCTAGGACATTCTTCGCTGTATGCTTTTCTTCATCGTTTTGAGAGCAAATAAATATAAAATAAATAAATAAATATTGCTGGACATTACGCACAGCGCCACCTAGTGCCACACTAAGCAACGAGGCTTGTGTCGTGGACACCAAATAGTTGAAATACTACATAGATACTTTTTGTTTGTAAATACATACTTATTATACATATAAACATCCATGACTCGGAAACAAATGGCCGTGCTCATCACACAAACATTTGCTCCGACCGGGATTCGAACCCGGGACCCTAAGAACGTAAGGCAGCCTCACTACCGCTACACCATTCGGGTCGTCGAACTGAAGCTGTCTTATTTTTGTGTGTTTTTCATAAGTATTGAAGAGAGAAGCGCCAGGGTAGCCCGCGAAATTCAAATGTTCTTACATGTTTTGCAATTTACAACGTTGATTAAAACATGATTCGCGGCCGTAAAAAATATGGCTTTACAGAGTTATAATAATTAAAATTAAAGTATTGATGATTTTAAGTAGGTACCTATGCCAGAATTATTGATGTGATAAGCACATACACGTGTTTCTGTCGCAAATAATATTTTCTTAAACATACAGTCTGACACCGACCTACAATCTACAAAAAACCTGGCACCTTCACCATAATCAGGATTGATGCTGTATTTCTTTTGCATTCTTCTCGTGTTCGTTTCTTACAATTGGCAAAAACCTCATTCCTAAAATGTTCAACGGTCTATTATTAATTAAATAAAACCAGTCCATACATAACTCATCAAGTCAGCATACTGAAGATGTGATTGCACTTCACTATAAATAAACTACTTCAATTGATAAACCTAACGTTCGTTTTACGACAGAGAAAATAAATTATTTCCAGACTAAATTTATCTATACTAATATTATAAAGAGGAAAACTTTGTTTGTTTGTTTGTTTGTAATGAATAGGCTCAAAAACTACTGGACCGATTTAAAAAATTCTTTCACCATTCGAAAGCTACATTATCCACGAGTAACATAGGCTATATTTTATTCGCGTACTCCTACGGGAACGGGAACTACGCGGGTGAAACCGCGGGAAGTCCGCTAGTGTTTAGATAAAATAAATTAAATAATTTACCGGTCTATTGCTAACACATTACACTATCTTCTTCAGGTCGGGTGATATAAATAATTTAATTGATTTTTGATGTCACGATCACGAATGAGTTACAAATTTTAATTGTTTTTATTTATTAATTGTTGTTTATGCACGTTTGGAATATTATGATCGTAATATAACACGTTGTGTTGAATATATGGGATGATTTTTTAATTTTTGTGTCTATATTCAGATACAAGTTTCTTGTTTATGAATAAAAAACGGGCCAAGTGCGAGTCGGACTCGCTCACGAAGGGTTCCGTACCATTATCTATACATTAGACAAAACGGCAAAAAAATCACGTTTGTTGTATGGGAGCCCCCCTTAAATATTAATTTTATTCTGTTTTTAGTATTTGTTGTTATAGCGGCACCAGAAATACATCATCTGCAAAATTTCAACTGTCTAGCTGTCACGGTTCATGACATACAGCCTGGTGACAGACAGACGGACAGACGGACAGACAGCGAAGTCTTAGTAATAGGGTTCCGTTTTTACCCTTTGGGTACGGAACCCTAAAAATGACTATGATTTTTTCAAATAGGCGTGGATGTCCTCCGAAACTATGAGGCATAGCGAAAAATACAAAGAAGTTTCGATCTCGTTTTTGATGAAAACTAAAACTACGTCATTAGATTTGTGAAAAATCAACATTATTAGCCAGGAATCGTTGATTTTGAAACAAAACACACTTCATCATTAGCATTACACCATTAGATAGTGTTGCTAATATTGCAAATTCTGGAAAGTAATAACATGGGGATCAAAGTTATGAAAGTCATAATTTTTCCTGATGGGAAATCCCTTAATGCGGATTTGGCATGTGGGAAAAAAAATATGGAAGGCAAATCGATTTTATAAATTAAAACTTTTAACATCGACAGCCTGAAACGTCAGTCACATCACCTTTTAGTTTTAATTTCCTGCCATTTGAGTAATTATTTGCACTCATTAGTCATCGCGTCGTCAGCAAACAGCCGATAAAAGTAAAAACAGATTTCCAACCATAATCGTTATACCTAACAGGAAAACCGTAACGAGTTTGCAGACTCAAAACATGCTACCGACACCATGGAAAGATAAACACCTGACTTTACCTTGAAACTTAACTTTGTTCAGTAAACGACAAAATGTATTCAACTATAAACCTTAATTTGTATTGCATAAAAAACAAATTAAGTGTAAGTACTGAAAAAGGTTTGATATGTTATTATGAACATTAACAATGTTAAGGCCATGACAGTCTGTGCAAATAAAAAAATAGTGCTGTGCTAATACCTACCTATCGATTTCTTCAAATAAAAACCAAGAAGCAAGATAAAATAATATAATTCGTCGAAAAAAAAACGTGTTACAAATATATATAAAGACACCAACGTATTCTAATATGTGAATATGCTCCACATAACTGTCGTCGTCTAGGTCAATGGAATAAACTAAAGCGTTACATAAATTCACGGATGCAGTATAAAAATAAAATAAAATTGCGGAAATGGCGACGGAAGATATCCTCGAGTTCCGCTAAAGTCACAGTGTAAATAATAAAGAGGGTCATGCATTCAAGCTTGCTGAATATACAGTAATAACTTAGTATAAGATGAATTCACGTGATTTTATAACCACGTCATTATCTTCTAGACAAGACCGCCATTGTGATATTCAAAATGGCGCTCTTATTGTTCTACTATGATGTCAAAAAGACAATGTTACACTAATTTCTTGGTCTAATGAAGGTCTAATGTGAGTGATACCTACTTATTGCTTGCAATAAATGCTAATTATGCGAAACGATTGATAACATTTATCTCAAAGCGATAGATACTGATTTATTTGATCGATCGACATATTCAATACCTGGAGAATTTGAAAGTAGATCCGTATGATATCAGAATTTAAGATCGAATTATCCAGAAATCGACTTTTACCCATTCACACTCGGATGATTTTAATCGAATAATATTCCAGTTAATCACATCACTATGCATTCATTGCGATGTTTGACCAACCGTTGACTTGTAATTTTACACCTTAACCTGTTTACGTTAAGGTGCCAAGTTGCCTCACTGTGTAATGAGATATGGATCTTGGTGTATTAGTAATTAGATGATGAAATGGTTTGATTGCAATACTGTTAATGTATGGGTTCTGGTGGTGGTTTTACCTTGAATTTGAAACGGGCTTCTGTGTGAAACTTGGAAGAGAAAATCTAACTTCTTTATTAGGTAAGTACCTTAATGATTAATAAGAAATCAACGGTACTGAAAATAATTAAATCTTTGATGGCTTAAAAACTTACTATTTTCAATTACCTTTAATTGGTTGAGACCGCCCACATCATCATCAGCCTATTAATGTTCCCACTGCTGGGACACAGGCCTCCTCTCTGTGAGAGAGAATGGGCACGGAATCCACCACGCGGGCCCAGTGCGGGTTGGTAGATGTCACATGTCTTCGAATTTTTGGTTCTAGGACATGCCGGTTTCCTCACGATGTTTTCCTTCACCGTTTTGAGAGCAGCGGTGATGAAATAAATTACACAAAGTAATGCGCCTCTGCCTGGGTTCGAACCCACGACTTACTGTACGTAAGTCGGGGCCGCCACCACTGGGCCACCGCTGCTCCCCCCACCGCCCACATAGATTAAAGTAAATATGTATAATGTAGTTTAAGGCGCAAAAATACAATTATTACAGCAAGCATTTAATCTATACTAATCTATACTAATATTATAAAGAGGTAACATTTGTTTGTAAGTTTGTTTGTAGGGGGTAATCTCCGGAAGTAATGAACCGATTTTAAAAATTGTTTCACTGGTAGAAAGCTACATTATTCGTGAGTGCTATACTTAGGCTATATTTTGTTCCCGTACTCCCACGGGAACGGGAACTACGCGGGTGAAACCGCGGGACGTCAGCTAGTTTTCAATAAATCTCAGGGTGTTACTTAAATCTATACTAATCTAAATATATAAAAGAAGAAACTGACTGACTGACTGACTGACTGACTGACTGACTGACTGACTGACTGACTCATCTATCAACGCACAGCCCATACCGCTGGGTCTACAGATTCCAAATTTGGCAAGTAGGTTCCTTATGTGGTCTAGGGGTGCACTAAGAAATGATTTTTCAAAATTCAACCCCTAAGGGGGTTAAATGGGGCTCCAAAGTTTGTATGGGGAAACAAGATTAGTTAGTCTATTTTATTCGAAACTTTACAGAAGTGCTCCTCTTGATAAATGAGTAGAAACGGGTTTCAGGATTTTTCAGAATTCAACCCCTAAGAGGGGGAAAAGGGGTGACCAAGTCTAAAAATCAATGCACAGCCCAAACCGCTGAATCTAGAGATTCCAAATTTGGCACATTGGTTCCTCATGTAGTCTAGGGGTGTACTAAGAAAGGATTTTGCAAAATTCATCCCCTAGGGGGGTTAAACGGGGCTCCAAAGTTTGTATGGTGAAACAAGATTAGTTTAACTATTTTATTCGAAACTTCACAGGAGTGCTACTATTGATAAATGAGTAGAAACGGGTTTCAGGTTTTTTCAGAATTCAACCACTAAGAGGGGAAAATGGGGTGGCAAAGTATAAAAATCAATGCACAGCCCAAACCGCTGAGTCTAGAGATTCCAAATCTGGCACATAGCTTTTTTATGAGGTTTAGGGGTGCACTAAAAAAGGACTTTTCAAAATTCACCCCCTAAGGGGTTGAAACCGGGTTCCAAAAATTACATGGGGAAATAAGATTAGTTAGACTTCTTTATTCGAAACTTAACAGGAGTACTCCTATCGATAAATGAGTTAACATTTGTGTTTCAGGTTTTTTCAGAATTCAACCCCTAAAGGGGGAAATGGGGTAAGAAAGCCTGAAATTCAACATAGGTATTGTTTTATGGTGAATTGGGTCGGGTGTATTACAAAATCAACGATTTTAAGATTTAATGTGGCGGACCTGAAATACAATCATTCCCTGTTGGGGTGCGATGGGGTTGAAATGTCTAAAAAACAATATGGGTGTCGATACCAAGATTATCAGGGGCGCTGATTACGAAAATGGCATTTATTTTGAGATCCAGATGATGGCGGATTCGACTTCTATGCAGGGTTATTGTTGATTTATTGTGATGATTATGATTGTGATCACGATGGTAATGACTGTGATTACGATGATGGTTGTGATAATGATGATTGTGATTACGATGATAATGATTGTGATAACGATGATAATGATTGTGATAACGATGATGGTGATTGTGATATTGATTTTGATGGTGATTGTGATAGTGATGGTGATTATGATAGTGATTGTGATAGTGACGGTGATTGTGATGGTAATAGCGATGGTGATGGTGATTGTGATTGTGACATTGATGGTGATTGTGATAATGATGAAGATGATTGTGATTACAATGATAATGGTTGTGATTACGATGATAATGATTCTTAAAATGATGATAGTGATTGTGATGGTGATTGTGATGGTGATTGTGATGGTGATTGTGATGGTGATTGTGATGGTGTTTGTGATGGTGTTTGTGATGGTGTTGTGATGGTGATTTTGATGGTGATTGTGATGGTGATTGTGATGGTGTTTGTGATGGTGTTTGTGATGGTGATTTTGATGGTCATTGTCATGGTGATTGTGATGGTGATTGTGATGGTTATTGTGATGGTGATTGTGATGGTGATTGTGATGGTGATTGTGATTGTGACGGTGATTGTGACGGTGATTGTGATGGTGATTGTGATGGTGATTGTGATGGTGATTGTGATGGTGATTGTGATGGTGATTGTGATGGTGATTGTGATGGTGATTGTGATGGTGATTGTGATGGTGATTGTGATGGTGATTGTGATGGTGATTGTGATGGTGATTGTGATGGTGATTGTGATGGTGATTGTGATGGTGATTGTGATGGTGATTGTGATGGTGATTGTGATGGTGATTGTGATGGTGATTGTGATGGTGATTGTGATGGTGATTGTGATGGTGATTGTGATTGTGATGGTGATTGTGATGGTGATTGTGATGGTGATTGTGATGGTGATTGTGATTGTGATGGTGATTGTGATCTTGATTGTGATGGTGATTGTGATGGTGATTGTGATGGTGATTGTGATGGTGATTATGATGGTGATTGTGATGGTGATTGTGATGGTGATTGCGATTTATATATATTGTGATAACGATGATGGTGATTATAGTGACTTTGATAGTAATTGTGATGGTGATGGTGATTGCGATGATGATTGTGATAATGATTGTGATAAATGTGATAATGATGGTGGTTGTGATGGTGATGGTGATTGTGATAATGATGGTGACTGTGATAGTGATGGTGATTGTGATAATGATTGTGATAATGATGGTGGTTGTGATAGTGATGGTGATTGTGATAATGATTGTGATAATGATGGTGGTTGTGATAGTAATGGTGATTGTGATAATGATTGTGATAATGATGGTGGTTGTGATAGTGATGGTGATTGTGATGATAATAATAAATTGTGATGATTATGAAATTTGGCACATAGATAGTTTATAACCTAAATTAACATGTAGAACACTATTTATCCCTTTAGTATAATTCAGTGGGGCAGTTACCTAACTGCACGCGGGCGAAGCCGCGGGCAACAGCTAGTAATATTATAAAGAGGAAAGATTCGTGTTTTTGTATGTAACGAATAAACTTAAAAATTACTGAACCGATGTGAAAAATTCTTTCAGCAATGGATAGCTACATTTTCAGCGAGTAATATAAGCTACATTTTATCCCCGTACTCCCACGGGAACGGGAACTACGCGGGTGAAACCGCATCACGTCCGCTAGTCTAATATAATTTACTTATATACAAGTCCGGTTTGCTATATTCATTAATTTTATTGCTCCACATCCTTATCTATAAACAAGTTTTAACCATAAACAGGTTTTTAATATTATATCATTGCTTTTTAAGTCACATAGCAACACTATTACATAATATGAAGCTAATGTAGCCTTGCAGACAAACTCCTGTAACTAAATAGAAGACCACACAGGTTATAGAATCTACACTAATATTATAAAGAGGAAAGATTTGTATTTTTGCGTGTATGTTTGTAATGAATAAACTCAAAAACTACTGAAACATTAGAAAGCTACATTCACCCTGAGTGTCCCTGAGTAACATAGGCTATATTTTATCCCCGTACTCCCTAAACCACGTGTCGTCCGCTAGTTACACGATAAATTTGCTTTCGTTTCTCCGTCAACCACAATATAATCCACGACAAAGTCCGCAATAATTAAAATTTTAATTAAATCACACTTTACAACTGCAAACGGATTTCAATTAGACACGTCGACCAAGTTTGTGCGAAATTAAAATCTGAAATCCGGTTTGTAAGTCTGAAAATAGATTTACACTTAGAAATAAACTTAAGCAAAAATGAGACTTATTTGATAGTTGCTAGATTTGAACATCGATTGCCATTTTGATTCGCGACAATGTAAAATATTTTTTATTGGTGGTTGCCGTTTGGTCTCTAAGTTGCACAAACGTGTTCGTCGTTCTGTTATTGAGTTTGATCATTATTTCGCGCTGTTTAAGGTTTGTTTTGCGTTGATTGTGAGCTGTGTAAGGAGGCGACATCTCCATTGCGGCCAGTATCGCTCTACCTGATTACACTTCAATGTGACATAAGTCAACAAACGCCAAGTTATAAGCGGAAGCGATTTTAAAGTACTGGCTGTTGCTAGACGGGGTTATATATATACACATTTTTTTCATTTATTTTTTATTTCAATATTATTACATTTGTTTTAGCTGAGTAGCATTTTTAAACCACTACCCTTTTATTATAAAACGTGGTCTTAAAAAAGTACCGGCTTTAGTACTAGGTTTAAACCATGACCTTGAATAAACGTTATTACAAAACGAAGTTTAACGCTAGTCCTAGAACTATCTATGGTACCAAAGTTAGACCATCGTGACCCCTAGTTTAACTATGGTACTAAATTGTCAACTCGTTTTTTAACATATATTTATATTGGTTTTTGTCGACTTATCTTTAAGTATTTTAGCCGACTCGGCAATAAGTTGACGCAGTATAAATCCTAGAAAAGTAATGAAACAGGACATTTAGTTTATTATAAGATGTAACATAAACATTTCGATAACATTACTCGAATTACGCGCGCCGCCGCGCCGCCCAGTTCACTCCATTATACGCGCTAGCTCGATAGTTGTTCCAAAACAGAACAATTGGATTGATGTATTCAAAAAAATACAAGTCGGAATATTTAAATACCTTTAAATAACAAAACTTAATATTTTACCACTACAAATAACAATTTATAAAATATTTTTTCTTTAAATTACGTAACAACATTCTGTAAAAAGGAACGGTGCAGAGAACGCTGAACGAATGATTGAATAGTTTTAAATATTTTGTTGGTTATAATCTGTGGATTATGTTTAGACCAGGGACTATCTTTGGTACTACGTAGTCCTTTGTTGGTCTGCGATTTGTAATACGAAACGTTAGTACCGTAACAATCCTAGACCTTTTAGTCCTGGTTTAAACCTGGTTCTTAATGGAAGTTTTATAATAAGACGGCTAAGGTTTGTAGCAGATGCCTCGGTTTTTACATGTTTTTTTCCATTCTTGTCTCCACAGATTAAAAAATATGCATCCATTGACCAATAACTGTTATTTTGCAAAACTTTTAAAGTTGTAAGTTACTTATCATTTAATATTTGTTTATGACATAATAAGCAATTAAAGAAGGCAGACTGTACAACTTTAATCGACCATTTTATGCAGAGATTTTTTTTTAATGCGGAAATCTATTGTTTCACGTGACTGCCAACTTCACCCACGTGTTTGTTCAGCAGTAAACTGTTTAGCTGATTGATTAACAAATATTTTGTATACAGCTAATCTTTACGGCAAATTGAATACGTTTTTCACGCTTGCAACTTAATCCAAGACGAAGTAAACCTTGATTACTTGTGAAGGCCGGTTGCGAACTTGCGAGCCATTAGCTCAGCTTAACTTTTCAGTGACACCACGGAATAGTGTTGGCGAAAATTATTGGTGATCATGGTGATTGAGAAAAAAGCTGTGATATCAAAAAAAAAATATATATATATAAGTAATTTTGTTATCACTATTTTTTTCTAGATCAATAAATTGATTGAGAAAAAAAAAATAACAAAATTTTGTAACAAAAACAATTTATAAATAAAAAAAAATACTACAAAGCAAAGTTCGTGAAAAACTATCAGTGAAAAATTTAAGGAAACTGTGCTTCAAATAAAACTGTGATTTAGGTCTGCAAAATTAATTTTCTTATGGTAAATTATTTTTGTTACTATAATTTTGTATTTCTAAGTTTGTGGTTATTTTATCTCAATACTTAACATCTACGTTGTGAGGTCAATACTATTTCTAATAGATAAAGAGAAACTGCATCTCGATTTTGGCTCAAACTTTCTTTTAGTCTTATTGGACTGACATGATTTCTGTCTATCACAGCTAAGCAATATTTCAGTGTTGTAGTTCATCAAAATGTATAGAAGTTTGTTGGTGATTGGCTGGTGTTTATAAACGAAACTGCTTTCCAATGTGTTAAAATTGTTTTAAACTTTCTCGGTATTATTTATTGGTTTTCATTCGTTATTCATCCGTGGATAACATGTTATCAACTTTTCGTTTGTCCGTCGTATCGTTATTTTTTTAACTATACTTATCGTAGAAAACTAGGTGTAAGTATTACTATGTTGGATTAATTGCATGATCTTGTAACTGTATTCAATTAATTATATTGATGTCATTCATGTCATTAATGTCAAACGACAGCCTGAACGAAGCATTGTCTTAAAATTCAGTAAACCGTGAAACCACGAAAAAATCGATGAAAAACTGTTCGATACTCAAAACCAGAAACAACTCATAATTAAACAAAAACATTGTCACGCTTTGTAACCAAAACACAATCTTATCGGCCATAGCCAACACTGACTTTCTCATAAACACCTACACGTGACCATAAAGCATAAAACAAAATGGCGACCAACGATCAGCTGATTGAACAATTGACATAATCCAATGGCCTTGCATTAACTTCCCCGTTTCACTTGGGTCATTATGACCTGAATCTGGCTTTGTACAAATGACTTACTTAATCAGTAGAACTTTAGAAGTAATCGACACGCGATTTTGTTTTGCTTCTGCTATTGGCCCTGTTTTTATTTAGTTGTTGCGTTAGTTTGGGTGTTACATATGCGTGATGCATGTTAGTTGTAATTAACACGATTAATTACAAGCCGTGAACCCGATTCCCTTCGGCTCTCGGTATAAATGACAAACTTCTAAACAGATTTTCAACCCCGTTTTAACGTTTATAGGGGATGAATTTTCTAAAATCCGTCCTTGGTTCTCTTTCTTATGCAAAATTTCATGACTGGTCTTTGTTGATGTTAGTTGTAATTAACACTATTGATTACAAGCCGTGAACCCGATTCCCTTTGGCTCTCGGTATAAATGACAAACTTCTATACAGATTTTCAAACCCGTTTTAACATCTATAGGGGATGAACTTTCTAAAATCCGTCTTTGGTACTCTTTCTTATGGAAAATTTCATGACTGGCCTTTGTTGGTCCGTGAATGACTGATTTTGTGATTGTACTAATGACCCCTACGCAAGACGTACCTCCAACGTCCAAAACTATCGTATCTCTATCTGAAACCAACCATACACATAAAAAAAAATTCGTTGAAAGCGTTGGGGTAGTTTCGGAGATTTGCGTGTACAAAACACGTGATTTTTCAATATTAAGAATAAGTAGAACTCTATGTAATACCAACGGATTTATTAACATCAACATTTTAAATTACGTCCTCTGATTGCTCTAGTTTCAAGTTCCTTCCCCCAGCTTTTGTAAAAGCACTATATTCTTTTCATTTCATGTTTTTATTGCACGAACTTCCTCCATAAACTTTTATCTTCAGCGAATATATTGCACTTTGTGAACGCTAAACTTATTAATTTATTCAGATATTTAATGGCTTACAAACTCAATTAAAAGTTTTTGTATAAAAATAGTATTTCTCTTTGGAATCAGATAACTTTCACGTAGAAAGCCGACCACATTCCTAGGCTAGTAGATCCTTTCCGTGTATCACAGATATTTCTAGGAAATCAATGTTGAGAGATTTAATCTAGAATCATTTTCTGTAACAGTTGTACCTTTTAACATTTATGATTCCCTTTGATCAAAGAGATTTGGTAGCTTATTGCCTATTTTTTGTCGAATTGAACTGGGTCATCAAAATGGTGATACCTATGATTTTCGATTTGAAATCAAAGCTGTTATTAGGGTATTTCTATATCGCGTAAATTTTTATCTTGATTAAAGACTAAGACAGAAGTACTATTAAGATTCCAGTTGCTTCGATTACAATGGAAAGTCTAAACCGGAGAAAGTCCTAGAACCAGAATCGTCTTTCACAAGTACCTACCTTTTCTTGTGCCCATATTGTCTCCACAAGCACCCAATAAGTATTCAACAAAACCGTGTCGACACAATAGATAACGTTACTAAGAAGCTGATCAATAACGCTAAATATCTCAAGGAATGACTATTGAGGTTAAACAATTCCAATCACAAGTAGATCCGTCCTGAACTGAACAATTTGCAATGCTAAACAAAATTAACACTTAAAGACAAAACACAAAGTGCAAATTGGATTGTAACAAGAAAGATTTGCCCCATAACAAGACACGGTTGAAATATACACTCGGTTTTACGAGTAACGAGTTGTATGTACCTGCCACATTTGATTTGGGTAATTGTGGTTAGTGACTGTGACGAATTTTGGATGCCCTCGATTGGTGGAGACCTGGTTTTGTCGAAATGTGGGTAGTTTTGCTTGGATTCGCTTGTTACGTAGTTGATACGTTTGATCTTTATCTTTGGAGGTAGAGCTAAAGCTAGTATGGGTGGTGACAATACAGGCAGAAACCATGGGATCTTTAGAGGAAATAGATCCTCGTACCTTCCACCATCAGCTTTACTAGCTTATGCCCGCAGCTTCGGCTGCGTGGATCACACTTCCGCGATAAAAATTATCCTGTATTAATCCAGGTTATTAACTACAGTATGCTCAATTTCAGCCAAAACCGTTCAGTAGTTTTTGCGTAAAAGAGTTAGAAACATACCTACATAGCCATACATCCTCAAAAACTTCGCATTTAAGTATAATATTAGTAGGACAGGATAATCCAACTGCTAGATCACAGGCCTCATCTCTGGGAGAGGAGATTTCACTGCCAATATCTGCTAAACTCTGGTTATTAAAGTTTACAACCGTCCTTTTTCCAAAACACCACATTATTGCTTTCCAAAACATTTGCCACCGTCACATACACCCCAAACCTTGTAAATCACGCGTTTCACTTTGTTTCCACCATATTTGATTTCCAAAGCATTCCAGTGAGTGAAGCAGCGAATACTAAACCGAATCCGATAGTAGGTCATTTGTCTAAATCGTTTCAGCCATTTAAGGAGGCGGTAAAATATGCCTATACCAACATACCAAGACGTAAAACATTGCCATCCTTATAGCTTTAGTGTTTCTGGTTAACTGGCTGGACGTTATCCTGAATGAGGATTGCGAAATTGACTTGATTAATGGCATTTTCGCGGTAATTGATGGGTTTAGAACTATTTCAGTACCTGTCTATGTAACAGATGAGAGATGAGATCTTTAGTAAAGCACATGTACGTAAGGATCGATACACAATATATTCTGCCGGTAGTGATGATATTTGGAATAACTCATTGTTAATACAGCATATGACGCAGTCGCCATTAAAGATGCAAATATTATTATAGAAGCGACGGGCTTCTAGACAGTCAGTAAATAAGTTAGTGATGATCAAGTAAATAATATTGCTGAATATCAAAATATACCCAAAATACATAACAATACATTACATTACACAACCGTACGTGAATGCAACAACAACAGTGACAACGAAAAGACCTTTGTTTCGGACACGTAAAAATAAAGAACGACAAAAAATAAACAAACACACCAGGTTTCCCTTTCAAATTTCGCCAACGAGATACGACCTATTGTGATCATTCCGATTCACGCGCCGCTGCTCTCGACAAACTATCAAAACAGAATACCAGTTTTTGTACGGGTGTAAGTATGTTCTTGTTTATACTGATTTTGGGAACGAAAACATGGGTTCGGGCTGTATTTGTTTAATGTTAAAACACGGGTTGCCTTAGTTTATTCTACGGGTTAACCTAAGAAAGGAATCATTATCGTTTCTTTTCTCGGTCGAAGGTTGAACCTTTCCGACCAAATGCTTAGTGTAGATCTCTCTCTTCAAATCTAGCATCATAACTGCTATTATGTGCAAGGAGTAATTTCGAAAATGTTCTCAAAATTAGTCTCTCAGGAAATTCGGCTAGACAAACAAGAATGGACATTGATTTATTTCTATTCGATATCGAGGTTCTCCATAATAATATCGCTGGCTAAGATAAGAAAAGAGAACAAAAAGCAAGACCATATACATAGCATTAATATTGAATGAAATTTCCTAAGAAAAAAACAGTAGTTTGGCCCCAATCCAGCAACTACACGCCTTATAGGTTCTGATATATTATTATTTCCTTCAGCTAGTATAAGGAGCGGTAATATTTATTCAGTAACTGTCCCGTTTATAGTATTTTCTGTAAGGAAAAGTCCCGTATTTGTTTGTCTTCAAATTAGATTGTAATATACGCCCCTAGTTTCAGGGATCAACACTGTTTTGCTCTTTGAGACGTTCAACGAACTTTCCTGCTCAATTTATTGGATACAAATGTTTGCAAAGTCTACGAGATGTTGGCAGAATAAATGTTTTTGATCTCCTTCCTCCTAAATAAATGTTTTGGTGAAATCTAAAATCTGCTCAATGTAACTCCTGAAACAGTAGTAATAGATGTTTATGAAGCTGTATATAACTTTGTGAGTTTAAATCGTCCTCATTCTCCCGCCCCCCTACCCCAGTTTGGGGTCAGCGCAATGTGTCTTCTTTTCCATACAACAACAACAACAACAACAACAGCTCATAACATCCACTGCTGGACGTAAGCCTCTCCCATGATGGGAGGAATTTGCCGTAATCTCCACGCTTGGCAGGCGGATTGGAGATCGCAGTGATGAAAGACTAACAGAAAACGCTGCTGCCCATTCTCTGGTCTACGGCGGCGCAAGGTGTTCTGCCTCAGACATTAGTCGCCTTGTACGACACCCGTGAGTGTAATGGGTTGGTTCTATTCTACTCTGCCGGATACCACACGGCTACTTTTCCATACTTCTCTATTACTCGTCATCTCAGCAGTCACCTGCTCTCTAGCCATACCATCCTCCACATAGTCCATCCATCGTTTCTTCAAATGCGGAAGCCAAAATTAAAACTGAAAAAAATTACTCGTGCATCAACGCAACTGTAGTAAGAGTTATAAACATTGTTATTCATATTAAAAACTGTTTTGAAACAATGAAACGGATTCATTAGTAACACGTCAGGAGTTTGGCCGGCGTAATCTTCTGTGTTAAGTCGATTGAAACATGTTCCATTAACTCTTGAATAATTGTTACTAAGTACCTTGTTTTATTGTAATTATGAATTATAAGTCCGTTATTTCTTTTACCGTATCAAGCCTCTTACTAACTTAGGCCCAGCGCACACCGCTGGAAGCGCAGCGGAGCGCATTTGAAGACAACAATTTAATATAAACCTTAACCACCTTGATATACGGTCGCGCGCATTCTCTTGTAGTAGCTTGAGGGCGCTCCGAGTACCGCGTGCGAATTTATTTTTATATTGACCGTATATCAAGGTAGTTAAGGTTTATATTAAATTTTTGTCTTCAATTGTGCTCCGCTGCGCCTTCAGCGGTGTGCGCTGGGCCTTCAGCGGTGTGCGCTGGGCCTTAAGCGATAGTCGCGCGCACACGCGATCGCATTTAGATCGGCGAACCAAAACCTATCTTTGCGCCCTTCAAGTTTTCCGAAGATTCGATCGTTTTGATTGGGTCACTCTTTTTGTTATTTGAATCAAGTTTACACAAAACACAAACATACCACATTCTATTAACTATGTTTCAACAAGCTTACATTAGAAATTTATTCTAATCTTCCTTAATGAAATAGCAGTTTTTGTCCAAGACTACCATTTCACAATTCGACGAAACGATGAATTAGAGAATCTCAGAAACTTGTACGATAATAATTCGAATCCTAGTGATTTGTGTTCATTTTCTATTTAGTGTCACTGTCGTGTAGGATAGAAAAGCTACATAGAAACGTGGAAAACATGCATGATATCACTTCTGTTATTATACTATTTACAATACATTTAAGGTAAGAGACACGGATTAGACGATAATAGTTGAACAAATACAACTTCTAGTCGACTATTATGTTTGAGTACAAAGGACAGTTGTGAGGACAATGTTTCGAAGTTTTACGCTATTTTGTTCGGTTGTCATTTTTAGAGTTCCGTACCCGAAGGGTAACCAACGGGACCCTATTACTTAGCCTCCGCTGCCCGTCCGTCCGTTCGTCTGTCTGTCTGTCTGTCAGAGGCTGTATCTCATGATCCGTTATAGGTAGACAGTTGAAATTGTCACAGAATGTGTATTTCTGTTACCTACCGCTATAACAACAATTAATAAAAAAATAAAAGGGGCTCCTCTACTGCGATCATACGGAACCCTTCATGCGCGAGTCCGACTCACACTTGGCTGGTTTTATTCGATTGATATAGGAAACTGTTGAGAAAGAATGTAGATAGAAGGTAGATAGTTTTATAAACTTAAACTTCATCATAGTGTTGGTTCCATATTACTTGGGGTCGGCGCAACACGTTTTTTCTTCTATTTTCCCGTGTCAGCCGTCACGCTATCATTTACTTCAGAACTCATTATGCAAATAAAACTCATCGATCTAGATAATGACTACAAAACAACATTCAACATTGAGGAACATCTAATTCATTATTCACGCCTGACTAACGTTACAAATTCCCAAGGAGATGGAAATCTAACGCAAGATAATCACAATACATGTGGAAAAACCAAATTCCCGACGAAGCCAATTAATCCAAGGCTCAGCCTAATCCAAAGAACGGATATCGGTAACTTTATTTACGCTTTACCTGTTTCGGATGTCTTGAGGCTCCTTAAGTCTCCTTGAGAGCTTCCAAGGGTCCAACGATGCTTCAATTTGAATTATTTTGTTCGTTTACCTTTTTTTCTGTATAATTTCCTTTTAAAGTATGCTTTTCGTTTTATGTAATTCTTCAGAGACATGTTACTGAGGAATCGGATATGGAGGATTTGAATTTTTATAAACGACTTTTAAAATATTTCTAGAAAGTTACACTGCAGTTAACGGCTTTTTAAACCAAAGGAATGAATAACTTTTCTACAAATAAATTTTAATATAATGGTATTACATTGCTTACAAACGCATAAAGGAGAGAGTAGACATCGTAAGATATCTCAGTGGCTAACTTTGCATAAATTCTAACATCTCGAATAGTGAAAACATCATTCGATAGCTGCTATACTTGGGTCATTATAGTAATGTTGGTCAGTATTTCATGCCAGTCATATTTGCTGAATGGTAATGTTTAAGATGAATGTACATCTTCTTTTTGTATTATATCTATTGGATAATGTAAAGTTGATGTGTTGCTGCCTTATTGTTCGATAGTCTTTTATAATATCCCTGTCTAATATATCATGAGATCTTTGTCGTTTATCGTCTAGATTTCTAGAATGTTCTTATGTTCTACTTTTGAAACGATTTTTGTACTAGTTTCAGGGTCTTCGTCATGTTTTATTTATCCTTTTCTAGTGACTTATTTTGTTTTATTTGCTGTGTACGCACGACGACCAATCAAGCTATGCATAACCAAATTAAGCTGATCTCTTATTGTAGGGGAAGCTTATACAAAGCAAGGTCAGGTTATACTGGATATTGTGTATAGTTTGATGTGTACAAAGATAAATAATTATAGCCCTACTAGCTTCTACCAGCGGCTTCGCCCGCGTGAAAATTGATAATTGTCCGTATAATCTTACTACCGGGATAAAAAGTCTATTAATAATCATATGTGTTAATCCCGGTTATAAACTATCTGTGTCCAAAATTTCATCCAATTCCGTTCAGTAGTTTTTTTTGAAAGAGTAACAAACATCTTTCTAACTTTCGCATTTATAATATTAAAAAGATTGGTTTCCTTGGAAGGTTTTATTGTTCAAAACCTTATAGCGTGACATAAATCTGAACGCCTCTTCGATTCGAACCTTAAAAGGTAATTCATTACCTCATAATATCGTAACCGCAAATGGTCCTCTCAATTTATTTGATCGTTAGTATCGACGCTCATTACGAATACAATCGCGTTTATTGCTAGCAATATCAAGTTATGACCTCCGCGTGTCGATGGCGTTAATTTTAAATTTATTTATTTTATTTTATAGATCGATTCTTAAGAGTGCAAATACAGTTCAACCGGTGAACATTTTACAAACTTGTGAATACAAAAAAGTTTTGACAGTACTAACCGAAGGTTACGTGTAAAACTCCCGAATTTACCAGAAAACAACAAAGAAACGACTGATGGAAGTGATTTAAATGACAAAAAAGTGTCCAAAGTTGCGTTGTTGCGGGCAATGTGCGATTGATGTCTAAAGTGGCGAAGTCCGAGTCGCGAGTTGTGCTAGTGGGTGATGGAGAAGGTGATGGATGCTGCTCCTGCGCTGGCATGAGGATCGGTGACCTTGGAGGCGTGTTGCTCGAAGCTGCGAAGCTCACCAGGTCTTGGTTCTGTCAGAAGCCTGGATACGGGTGAGTTGTCTTCTTTAATAGTACGCGGTTTTGTTGATCTTGAAACTAAAACAGTGTTTTGTTGGGTAGCCGTTGGTTTGAGTAAATACTCGATGAAATAAAACCTGCGATCGTATTATTAGTAAAGGCTACTGGCCAACTAGTATTAAAAAAACAGGTTACCTACTGTCAAAATCACGTCAGAACCTATATGAATTTTGCAGTGACAAGCAAATAAATCAAGTCATTGGAATGTTGTTGTATTTTACACTGTGATTACTGTAAATAAATCGAGGAATAATGTTTATAAAAACATCAACGGGCATCGTGGGCATGGCCGTACACCCGAATCCCCATCACACCCTGGATTCCCTATATGGCAAAATTCTCAGGATCTTATCTAAGATGCCTAAAGAAGCTGCGTACCGCCACTATACTGAGAAGATTGTCAACGAAAGAGCTGCAATCTTAAAGGAAACAAAGGACGGTTTCGCAATAGAAGTGAAGATAAATGCTGGCCAAGCCGAAGAACTGATCATCCAAGCAGAAAACGAATTGAATTTGGCTAGGAAAATGCTGAATTGGAAACCATGGGAACCTCTGATTGCTAAACCACCTGAGGGACAGTGGGCGTGGCCGCCCATTAAGGGTGTTTAAGTTTTCTATGACTCTGTTGTCATAACATTTTTAGTTATTATTAAATACTTGTTGAAATTATTAGTTTTAGCTTTCAGAGTTTGTATTTGTAGAGGATCGTTCTTGTGTTCTGTCATTTTACTTGAGGTACTCTAGTAAAGGGAGTACTAGGCGATATCGTCCATTCTTCAATACATCTCCGAGAATCCAAACAGATTCCAACACATGGGAACACTAACAAGCATTTCCCTGTAACTCAAATTCCTCTCAACATTCCCAAATTACTAATATTACCAAACTAAGCCAATATGGAAATTTTCTTGAGACATGAATAAAATTCGGAAACTCGTAGAGAATGCGAAAGTTGTTCCTAACCAGTGGCAGGGTTACCACCTTCTTTTCACGTGTACTTGGAAAACTAATTAAACCTCGCCAAGACTTCAAACTTAGCTAGAAATACGTCAAAGGAAATGGAATTGCAATTTCCCCGTTTTTATGTCTAGGTGTCTCCATAACTTTGTCCGTTTGATGGTAACTTTTAATTGAGCAAAATGAGCAATTTATTATACCTAGATATTGGAATGAAGTTTGTAAAGTGAGCCTTTTGCAAGGTTCTATCCTTGATAAAACCTACTCGATCGAGTTAAACGGATTTTTAGAGGAATTTTGTGTTCCTTTATAGTCACAAGACGGCACAAGTTCAGTTTCAGCATATAATAGCAATTGCCAAACTTAAGTGGTAGTGGGCAGGGCACATTGCTCGCAGAACGGATGGCTGATGGGGCCGAAAAGTTCTGGAGAGGCGACCGCGAACCAGAAGACGTTGCGTTGGAAGGCCTCCCACTAGGTGGACTGATGAAGGTTTCGGGGATCTGCTGGATGCAAGTCGGAACCAGGCACAGGTGTCGCCACATTGCCTGGTCCGTGGCCTATGTCCAACAGTGGACGTCTTTCAGCTGAAATGATGATGATATAAATAGGAGTTAGCAGATTTAAAACTCACAATTATAGGCCGTCAGATGGGTATCTGACGGCCTATAATTTGTTTGGATAGTCATTCATCTCAGAGCAAAAGCCAGACAGTATATAAAATTCGAGACAAAAGAATAAAAACATAAAAATCATATTTCCTTGATCATAACAGACCTTTCCACAAAACCAAAATACTTTGTTCTACAAAATCCCGTTTAAAACGTAATTATCACTAAAACCTTTATGAGATTACAAATGTTTCAACATACTCTATTTTCCCCCACATCCATTAAAAGAAATGTGTAAAAGTAATAATTTCGAAATGGCGAGAGGTGCTCATATAATATCTTTGTTCTATGAGAGTGCATTATGTGCTCAGATACTGGTACAGATAAATGCACTATCATAATTCAACATGGATGATATCGTGCTCGTAAAATGAAAATCGATTAAGATATTGGATCAAGCGATTATGAAACCGTCACTAATCTAGATAGAGAGAATGTTTTATTTTTTTGTACCTGAGTTCAATCATTCATTTTTGCTATGATTTTTTTTACCGTTCTTCATGACTGCCTCGTTGGTCTAGCGGTTGCAAGCGCGACTGTTGATCTTGGGTGCGATTCTCAGGGCAAAGTGTTATTGGGTTTTTCCATCAGGAATTTCTCAGTAGCAGCCACAGAGTCTGGATTTGCGCCCGGTTGATGGCAATAGGCCCGCCCCTTAATACATGTAACTTAAACATATATGGCGAAATGTGGGTGTCCTATTATACACCTCTGCCTAACTATTCGCGGATTACTGGCGTGATGTTATGTTATGTAATATGATGATTATCATCATTGACGGCTTTGTTCCTTCCATCTACTGCCGAGTCTAAACATCCTCCCTTTTGTGTCTTGCATTCCTAGTTGCATTTTAGTCCCGTTGGTTTTTTGGGTGTTTAGTAAACTGGTCCCACACAGGTAGATCCCGCGGGATCAGTCGACCTAGTGAATTTTTGAATTGGTCAACTGATCCCGATGACCAATTTTATGATTTGTATAGTCAAATAATACCCAGGTCTGTTGATCTGCCAACGCTACTTCTACCGGACCTAATAAGTATTCCCATATCAACAGACCCTATATTCAAGTTACATTCCAAATCAAAAGTTGGCTTTAGGCCATAGAAATACATCTCCAGAATAATCTTGGAAATAACTTTAGCCGCAGTACAAACA
This sequence comes from Xestia xanthographa, assembly GCA_905147715.2. Taxonomy (NCBI): domain Eukaryota; kingdom Metazoa; phylum Arthropoda; class Insecta; order Lepidoptera; family Noctuidae; genus Xestia; species Xestia xanthographa. The sequence continues at coordinate 11,381,392 of LR990669.1, read as the reverse complement.
CCAAGTTTCCTGGTGTAATATTTAAGGCAAGACTTGGCAAGCATACGGACAAGCTGCTAAACATGTTATTACAAAATCAGGAAGGACTTCGAAAAGCAAACCCGACGATTCCGAAGAGAAACATTATTGCCTCGTGTTGTCTGGAATCGCATGTCGTTCACTTTAGTCTAACATGACCTAGATTGGACATGTAGCTCTCATCTTGATCTGGTATTGTAAATCCACTCTGACAAACCAGACCGCTTCCTAGAAAGGTTTAGCTTGGCTGGCAGTTTGGACGTGTGCCAACGGAAGCAGTTAAGTTTTAAAATTTCATGATTTCACGCGGGATGCTGGCAATTTATCTTAACAGCTGAAGAAAATTCTACTGCTCTTTGGAACTTTGTGGATTTTTCTGAAATAATACTTGGAGCTCACTTATTACTATTTTTTATCTATGATTTACTTTATTCTCAACGAATTTGCATACAAAAGCAGATTTACAAGGTCCTTATGTAATCAGTCTGTGTGATTATAATCGCTGAAATAAAAGCTAAAACACGCCCAAACCGTACGTCAAAACCCTACATCAGAATGGCCAGCTCAATAAATATTAATATACGAAAAACGCAAATGATTGTTTAGACAACAAAAGCAATTACGGAGTATTTTAAAATTCACACTCGCTGTATTGTGCTCGGTTAAAAGGCGGATGATGAAAGCAACAGCTCCCATTTTGTTTTTAAAACCGCGCAATCTCGGCCTCTCGGTGCCTTGCAGGCTAGTAGGCATTGCCCAGTCTAATAACCTACAATTTTTCGCTGGGCCCAGAAACTGGGTCGTTTCTGCAACGAGCGCGCGCATTCAGGCGTATTAATCAAGTCGGTGCAACTGAATAGAGGATCTCCCAACTCCCCCCGACTCTCCCCGTTTCCACCTCGATGACAATGGGGGAATGTCCCGCTCCATTTGACAAATAAACTGTACTTGAAACACTTAGTGCTCCCGCAGTTCAGCCAGTTGGTAGTTTTAAAAATTGATGTTTTGGTGAGTCCGTTCGCGAGCTAATGACTTGCGTAATTTGTAAGTTGAAGCGTTTTGTTCTTTGTTTCCCAGAATGGCTGTTTCATTTCAAATTATCTTCGTTTTTTGGCCTCTAGTTACCTTGGACTGACTTGCAAAAAAAATTAAGTGCCTACTTCAAAAAAAAGATGCGGGCGTTTAGTTTGTAAGATGGCACGCATGTTGCTGACACATAAAATCTCCTCGTAAGCTTCATTGTAACTTACTCCATGAATAGTTCTGCGAGGCAATACTTGGCAAGGCGCCAGCAATGAGAGAGAGCCTAACGGACTAATTGGCAAGCTTTATCGCGAAAATTAAACGTGCAATAAAAAATTACGACCCTTAACATTGGGCCGGTCGACACTGAATGGCAAATCTTTAGGAAGCACTCCGTTTTTATTGTAAGAGGACCGTAAAGTCGCTCAAATGTTTTAAGACTTGATTTCTGGAGAGTCAGTAGGGTCTCTGATATGCTCCCAATTTGCCTGTTGACTGAAAGTGTTTAAAAGTGTTGAAACTTGCCCAATATTGGAGTTATTTGTCAACAAGAGTTTACAAAATGAGCATGTACGGCGATGTTGACTGTAATTTATCAGTTTGTTATTTAAGAAATATTTGTTTCTCGCAAAATGTACCGTAAGTGAAACATTAGGAATGAATAAATAGCTGTTTGTTGATTTTCGGAAGGCAAAGATGGTATTTCTTGGTAAAATGATAATGTAGTTGTTGATGTCTGAGATTGTAGGTACTTTTAACTGAGATATCAGCATGTGACACACAGAGACTAAGGAACGACATAATGAACTCTGTGAAAATTGTATTGGGTTATTAGATGACTGAGATGACGACCTATGAAGAACTATGGAAAAATAACGTGCTGTACTGACCCCAAAAAACTGGGATAGGAATAGTTTGAAACTCAATAAATAGGTCGTTTTTAATATAGAATATGAAGAAGATTACACCACTAATAACCGTGCAAACAAAGAACACAGTTTCTCAGACTTTATAATAAGAACGGAAGTAATTATAATATTAAAATTAATTTAAATGAGGCAACCAGTTCTCTAGCTGGTATTATTTTGGACTGGACTAAGTGGATCAAATGATATTTTCACACATCATATCGAGAAGATTTGCTCATATGATAAAATTATACAATATGCTTTCAACACAACCCAAGTTTTTTACAATTTCCACAGAAGGGATCAAGATATTTGTAATATAATGTCAGGGTGGTCTTTTGCAGCTGCGTTCTAAAGATTTTACTTACATCGAAAACATCATAGCATTACGCCTGTATCTGTCGAAGAGTTACGCAGAGGTGTGGGTTAGGTTCGCCCAGATTTCGCTAGTTATGTTGGGAGTTGTCAGTCTTAAAAATAAAGTCCATTGAAATTACTTTCAATTTAAATATTCCTAGCCCATAAAACCGATCCGCTGAACCAACACTTTCTACAATTTTAAATCCCAACATTTACTATTGTAAAAGTTTCAGCAAGTTCCACTACATGTTGCATGCAGAATGTTTATTTCTATTACCTAGCGAAATGTAGGAAAAGCTGTCTGGCACTAGAAAACATTTGATGTTGGGAGAGGTCGCGTGCTGAGGGTAGTTATGTTATCTTAGTACATCTGGGAATTGGGTAAATTGTAGACTTATATGTAGACATTGCGAATTATGAGGAAAATGTCGTGAGGAAAGTTTTGGATGGGTATAAGAGTAGAGGACGACCAAAGAAACGATGGATGGACTGTGTGCAGGATGATATGGAGGTGACTGATGAAACGACGAGTGATAGAGAAGTATGGAAGAAGAAGACATGCTGCGCCGGGCACAAGTAAATTGGGATTAGGACAGGAGAATGATGATTGGTACAAATTACGAAATATTACAAACGAAACGACTTACCATGATAGTATTATGTGGTGCTTGAGTAAATTAGATAGCCGTGTGGTATCCGGCAGAGTAGAATAGAACCAACCCATTACACTCACGGGTGTCGTATAAGGCGACTAATGTCTGAGGCAGAACACCTTGCGCCTCCGTAGACCAGAGAATGGGCAGCAGCGTTTTCTGTTAGTCTTTCATCACTGCGATCTCCAATCCGCCTGCCAAGCGTGGAGATTACGGCATATTCCTCCCATCATGGGGGAGGCTTATGTCCAGCAGAGGACGTTATGGGCTGTTGTTGTTGTTGTTGAGTAAATTCGTGATTGTTTTTGAGAAAATTGACAGTATTTTCAAAAACTACTAGAATACTCACTTTTCTGATTCGGGAAATTTACCACAATTATGTTATCTTACGTAACACCTCTTGAAGTTGGCATGCAAACCGATTTCCGGATTAACGGACTCGCTTTTTTGGTATTCACGGTTAATTTGCGGCAAATTTATGACTTACTAGCTGTTGCCCGCGGCTTCGCCCGCGTAAAGTTCGGTAACTGTCCCACTGAATCATACTAAAGGGATAAATAGTGTCCTACATGTGAATCCAGGTTATAAACTATCGATGTGCCAAATTTCATAATCATCACAACCACCATCACTGTCACAACCACCATTATTATCACAATCACCATCACTATCAAAACCAACATCAATATCACAATCATTATCACAATCACCATCACTATTTCAGTCACCATCACCATCACAAACACCAACACAATCACCATCACAATCACAGTCACCATCAATATCACCATCATTATCACAATCACCATCACAATCACCATCACAATCACCATCACAATCACCATCACAATCGCCATCACAATCGCCATCACCATCACCATCACAATCACCATCACAATCACCATCATAATCACCATCACAATCACCATCACCATCACAATCACTATCAAAATCACCATCACAATCACAATCACCATAACAATCACCATCATCGTTATCTCAATCATTATCACAATCGCCATCACAATCGCCATCACAATCACCATCACAATCACCATCATCACAATCATTCACTATCACAATCACACTATCACAATCACCATCACCATCACAATCACCATCACAATCACCATCACAATCACCATCACGATCACCATCACGATCACCATCACGATCACCATCACAATCACCATCAATGTTGAATGATCACAACCGTTTCAAGGTTCCATTTAACTGCACTCTGCGTTTCCACCCGTATAATTCCGGGATCGGGATCGGGATCTGGATAAAAAGTACCCTATGTCCTTTCCCAAGGTTCCATCTATCTCTATACCAAAATTCATCAAAATCGGTTCAGCGGTTTAGGCGTGAAAAGGTAACAGACAGACAGACAGACAGACAGACAGAGTTACTTTCGCATTTATAATATTATAGTAGGGAAAATTCGTGATTGTTTTTGAGAAAATTGACAGTATTTTCAAAAACTACTAGAATACTCACTTTTCTGATTCGGGAAATTTACCACAATTATGTTATCTTACGTAACACCTCTTGAAGTTGGCATGCAAACCGATTTCCGGATTAACGGACTCGCTTTTTTGGTATTCACGGTTAATTTGCGGCAAATTTATGACTTACTAGCTGTTGCCCGCGGCTTCGCCCGCGTAAAGTTCGGTAACTGTCCCACTGAATCATACTAAAGGGATAAATAGTGTCCTACATGTGAATCCAGGTTATAAACTATCGATGTGCCAAATTTCATAATCATCACAACCACCATCACTGTCACAACCACCATTATTATCACAATCACCATCACTATCAAAACCAACATCAATATCACAATCATTATCACAATCACCATCACTATTTCAGTCACCATCACCATCACAAACACCAACACAATCACCATCACAATCACAGTCACCATCAATATAACCATCATTATCACAATCACCATCACAATCACCATCACAATCACCATCACAATCACCATCACAATCACCATCACAATCGCCATCACAATCGCCATCACAATCGCCATCACAATCACACTATCACAATCACCATCACCATCACAATCACCATCACAATCACCATCATAATCACCATCACAATCACCATCACCATCACAATCACTATCAAAATCACCATCACAATCACAATCACCATAACAATCACCATCATCGTTATCTCAATCATTATCACAATCGCCATCACAATCGCCATCACAATCACCATCACAATCACCATCATCACAATCATTCACTATCACAATCACACTATCACAATCACCATCACCATCACAATCACCATCACAATCACCATCACAATCACCATCACGATCACCATCACGATCACCATCACGATCACCATCACAATCACCATCAATGTTGAATGATCACAACCGTTTCAAGGTTCCATTTAACTGCACTCTGCGTTTCCACCCGTATGATTCCGGGATCGGGATCGGGATCTGGATAAAAAGTACCCTATGTCCTTTCCCAAGGTTCCATCTATCTCTATACCAAAATTCATCAAAATCGGTTCAGCGGTTTAGGCGTGAAAAGGTAACAGACAGACAGACAGACAGACAGACAGAGTTACTTTCGCATTTATAATATTAAGTAGGGATAGGGATTATCCAGTACTCTATTTTTGTTTGCCTGCTACTTTTGCCATGCTAACTTCAAAGACTTATTTATAAACTAAAACGTAGCCAGAAAACGAAATTATCTAGATCTAGAACATTATTATCTTCCTACATACGAATTTAAAATAGAACGTATAAGTACTTCTCAAGTTATAAGCCCACTAACCGAAGCGAGACGTTGCATTTCAAACAAAATACTCGAATAAGGATATTCCAGATAATCCCCTACGTAAACCAACGTATCGAGTTTAAAATCCCTCGATTCCAGTCGGAACCGAGCTGGTTCGCTTGCTCGGAAATTGCCACATCTCTACATTAGTGATTTTCGCGGCAGCAGCGGAAACCGCCACATCACTAGAGGCGATATCAGACGCTTTACTCGAGTGAACTGTTCAGTTGGGAGATTGATTATTTTTGTTTCGTTTAATTTTCACACGACACCGACAAAAATTGAATGGTCAAACGAACTTACCTGTAAGTGAAGTTCGACGGTAATAATGCTTGTTGTTGTATTGTCCGAAGATTATTAGGAAAACTAGTGTAGTATGTGACGTCGCCAGATTATAGCCGAAACTACACTAGTTTTCCTTATCATCGAGGACAATACAAGTTATAAAACGGTTACCACGTATACAGGGTGGAAACGGTAAAAGGGGCAGTAAGGGGAACTACCTTAACCGTTGCAGTTATATGGAAATGGTCTTAGAAAACTATCCATAATTTTTCTTGAAATTTTGATCCCCATTCACAGATTTTCGTAAAAATGTACAGTTGGCAAAAAAATGGCTATTGTAACACAAAACATTTTTTTGATGCCAATCAAGACCGATTGGACCGATTTCTACTTACTGATCAAAAAGTTCTAGCGGACCAACCATCGTTGGAGTACTAAAAAGGTTAGAAATTGCAGGGTGCTGTTTAGGCGGACTTCAATGGACGTCTGTTTGCTCATGATCATTGCGTAGGCGAGTGTGAGATGCTGAGTGCCTAAAATTTAACAACGTTGGATCGATTTACTAATTAATTATTTTTTCACTTTTTACTAATTTTGTGTTCAGACTTATCAGTTCCAGTTAAAAATGCTCAATGAAAAGCAAAAATAAACGAAAAGTGAAGCTAGGCAAAAATGAATGTGAAGTGTCTGATATCGGTATTAGAATCTGGTACCGCTCTCGGAGCGTTTAGTTTTCGTACTAATACGGGGTTTGAATTGATTTTATGCACGAGGCATTTTGTTTACTGCAATCGTACAGTTTTGCAAACATTTTGAGTTTGTGCCGAGTCTGATATAAGTTTAAACGGTTTTCTTTAACGTTAGCTTTTATTGGCTATTTCTGATAAAGTAAGCTTCTACGTTTTGAAATACTAAGAACTTCGTCGTTTGCTTTTAAAACGTATACCAATGACTATTGTCGCCGTTAGAGACCGTATCAGAAAATATACACTCAACGAGCTGTTCCTCTTTTAAGACTAGTGAAGTTAATAGTTTTCTATAGTAAGTAGTGTATTCGACATGTTGGTTTTTCCAATAGAAGGGTCTAAGGACTCTAAGGGACTCTTTGACGCCGGACAAGAACCTCGTTCCCCGCCCCGAGTGTTATTAAAGGCTCCTAAAGTGTTTTATCAGGTAGTACGGGTGACAAACAAATATTTTTACAGTCTTACCAAGTAAAAACATGACATTTATAAACGTTTTGAAATATTCTGTAGGTGTACTGTGTAGGTAGATAAGTACTTGTTTTTAAAATTTTATAATAATGATGGTAAAAGCCTAAAAGGTGTTGGTAAAAGCGACCAGTCTTTCCATTGTTACCCAGGAAATGGTTTGTGGAGGTCGCTCCATGTAAATTACTAGTATTCCTCTTCATCCGGGTAGACTATTGACTTGGGAAAAGGCTTGGCAGATGAGGATAATAAGGAGTTTAGCCTTTTAGCATGGGTAACACTTAAAACGAGTCGGAGTCTGGATTTGGGCTAAAGGCTCGGCCCCTTTTACATGGGACTTAAATATAACTGGCGAAATGCCTACTTGAAAGGTACACCGGTGCCTAACTCTTCGGGGATTACAAGGCGTGTTGTTATTATATAACACTTAAATCTTTTCAGTTTGTAGACGATCTGTAAAATATAGTATTACGTAAAATCTAACATCCTCGTTGACAATGGTGTCGATTCTGTTGTGCACAAACTCAACTTAATTTAGGCTATTGCTATCTTTTACTAAAAGGCAGTGCGAGTAAAGGACGGCTATAGCTATGAACTAAGTTAGAGATGTCAAACTAGTTTATGTCTTGCACTTAACCGTGTTTTTAGTCGACATGTTTTACGTGCATTTCATTTGTATGGAAATATTAGTTCCTACTAAATTTGACAGTTATAAATTACGTCCGTCTCTTTCTCGTTTTAAGAAAAAGATAGCATTAGCCTAAATTAAGTTTAGTTCGTGCACAACAGAATCGACACCAATGTCAGTATTTCCAAACTCATGATTTAATTACCAACGACATATTGTTACAAATATCTGCAGGTGGCAGTTTTCAACAGTTGAATGTATGAGAATAATTCTTAACGAACGCTAGTTAGCCAGGAGTACGGTACCGCCTTGTGTTTCCATATAAATTCACATTTTAGTTTCATTTCATAAGTTTGCTTTTGGAAACTGGTCTTTTGAGTGTCGGGTTTTTGGTCCTCTGTGCTGTGTTACGATGTTGAAGTTTGGGCTCGATTTTAGCGTGTTTTGTAAGTAAAAACTAGTCCGCTTTTACTTTCATTTTTGCATGGTTTATTGTGGATAGCCTGTTTTTTCTTTTTTTTTTTTAAAACGGTGTTTCTATTCTGTTACTCACTCAGATTTTTCCCTGTGAGGTTTTCAGTGTGTGGCTAAAATGGGGAGACACACTGTGGAACTAATGGCGCTAGTATAGCTGGTTCCCAACATCGTCATTGGTTGAAAATGTGGTAATATTGTCATTTTATATTCCAAAATAGCTTAACCTCATTGGTCAGATTGAGACCAGCTATGGTGGCGACATCTTAGATTTTCTTTGCCTATGTCTCCCCATTGGAAATAGGCGAAGTGTTTTGGAAATAAATAAAAAACAAGACGGTATAGCTGCTTATTTACGAACTGAAATAACAGTCTTCACGATATTCACGGCAAATAACGCCGCTGTTGTCATAATAAACTGTCATGGCGACTTTTCCCGCCACAAGCGTCAAATTGATAACAATTGTTCGATAGCTCCTCAATTATCTCAGTTCCGGTTCAGACCTATGTTCCGTTTTCTAACCACGCGTTTCAATACCCATTATTTAGTTATTCAGCAAACCTTAGATATCTAACTATAGAAAATTGTGGTGTTTCTCGAACTTTCTCTGGGCTCGTGACAACCGCTGATTGATGTACAGTCATGGGCACCAATATGAAATAATATTATATTTATTTCTGTAAGCAGAGGTTATTAAAAAAAAAATACACAATTTTTTTTTTGTTTAAAATGGATGAGGTCGTCGTCCTATCGGAGTACTCAGAAAATAGGTCACAGTCTATTTTTAAGACCAGACATAGGTGTTGATTCTGTTCTGCACAAACTAAACTTAATTTAGGCTATTGCTATCTTTTACTAAAAGGCAGTGCGACAAAAGGACGGCTATAGCTATGAAATAAGTTAGAGATGTCAATGCCTTGCGCTTCACCGTGTTTTTAGTCGACATGTTTTTACGTGCACCCTCCATTTGTAGGTATTGAAATATTAGTTCCAACTAAATTTGACAGCTCTAAATTACGTCCATCTCTTTCTCGTTTTATTAGAGAGAAAAAGATAGCAATAGCCTAAATTAAGTTTAGGTTGTGCACAACAGAATCGACACCAATGTCTTTTCAGATCATGTGTGGACCTGAATGGTCGAGTCTGATATGGTCTTTTAAGAAATAACCACACAGATTTGAGTGGACCTGTCCAGCCAGTGCAAGCATATATCAGTAACTTACGTCACTTTATCATCTTTCTAGTGCCCTTATCCCAATTTTTTTTGTGGTCGGCGCAGAATGTCTTCCTTTTACATATTTCTTTATTACTCGTCATCTCATCAGATAATTCCTTTCTTGCCATATCATACTCCACTTAGCAACGCTTAAAAGTCCTTCAAAGTCATCATCTTCCTGCCCTTATCCCATGTTACTTGTGGTCGGCGCAACACGTTTTCTTCTTCCATTCTCTTCTGTCAACCGTCACGCAATCATTTACACCTTTTTCCCTCATATCATTCCTCACACAATCCATCCATCTTTTCCTTGGCCTTCCTCTCGCTCTCCATCCATCCACATTTATATTCATCACTCTTTTAGTCACATGCGATTCTTCCCTCCTCATCACATGCCCATACCAAGACAGTCGATTCCCTTTTAACTTTTCTGTAACTGGCGCAACTTTCAAACTTCCTCTAATATACTCATTCCTTATTTTATCCATTCTTGTCACACCACACATCCACCTCAACATTCTCATCTCCGCTACATGCAATCTTTTTTCATCCATCTTCTTCACAGCCCAACATTCCGATCCATACAGTACGACAGTAAAAGTCAAAAGTCCTAAAGTTAAAAGTCCTTCAAAGTAACAAACTTTATTCCGTGAAAAAAAAAACACTTGAATTTAGCCTAGTCACAGATAATATAATACGCCTAGTGCATACATATTGGTGCTGTTGATTGTACTTTTGTGCTAAATGTAGAAACACGATGGCTCCAACGTGAGTTCCTTGTCATACTGTATTGTTGTGTGGAAGACTGATTTGTGCTTTTGTTCGGATATAGTATTTAGTAGTTGACATAGATTTGTTAATTGATCCTCTAATCCTGTTTTCCTTGTGATTATACTAAGAATCGTAGTATAGAATTAGTGGATTTTTTTAATTTTGTCAATATTGGAAATGTACCAGGATGAACAGTAACATTTTAAAGCTACTCGAATCCTATCTCTCCAACAGAATGCAATGTACAGAGATTGCAAGAATATGTGAAAAAACAAAATTTGAAAAGAGTTTTTTATCTCATCCTAGATTAATAAAGTTTGGTGTCCCACAGGGTAGCGTCCTTGGGCCACCTTTTTTCTTGATCTATATAAACGATCTGCCAAAGGTGACTCAACATCAAATGGTTATGTTTGCAGACGACAGTACTGCCATAGTGAAATGTATTGATCGCAATTTTTATCAAGTTGACATAAATAATACACTATCTGACATAATTAATTGGCTTAATAAAAATAATTTAGTTATTAACTTAAAGAAAACCAAAATAATGCACTTTCACCAAAGAACTGAAGTACCAGAAGTAAATATTAGACATAGTAACTGTGACATTGAAGAAGTTAAAGTAGCAAAATTCTTAGGTTTATTGCTTGATAATCAGCTTAACTGGAAGGCCCACATAGATGACCTAAGTAAGAAAATAAATAAATCAGCATACAAAATAAATATGGATGCGCTACTAGTTGCATATCACGGCCTAGTAGCCTCAATTTTGCGATATGGCATTATTTTTTGGGGCAATTCTACAGATAAAGATATCGTTTTTAAGGCACAAAAAAGATGCATAAGATCGATGTGCGGTCTGAAAATTGATGATAGCTGTGTACCATTCTTTAAATCGCTGAAAATACTTACCTTACCATCATTATATATTTTCGAAATTAGTGTTTTCGTCAAAACAAACATGAGGCTGTTTGAAAAAGTGTCGACTTTACGAGATGTTGCGATTCGTAGCCAATACGCAAACTCTATAAGCAATCAGCGTTGTAAGACGGCCTTAGTGAGAAAGAGCGTTTTAGGCATGGCACCGCGCATTTACAATAAATTACCAGATGTGATAAAAAATTTGAATGTTACACAATTCAAACAAAAATTAAAACTGATGTTAATTGAAAAATGTTATTATACGATTGATGAATTTTTGAATGATAAACTAATGTAGACTTATTTATTTATTTTTGACTAGAGAATACACGCAATAGACAATTTTTAGTAGAATATTGAGAGCAATTGTAATTTATATGATATGATTATTTATTTAAGCATTGACTGTAGTAATTACTTCATATTGTGACATTTTATATTTTGTATTTTTTTATCATCATGCTATTAATTTTGACATACGTACCAAATAATTTGTGATTACCTCTCGCATGATTTATATTTTTTTATTCGCATGCAACCATATATTTGTACGCCTCTTGGCATAACATAGCGACCTATTTTTAATTTAAGAACTTTATTTACTACCTATGTTACACAAATAAAATTGATTTTGATTTTGATTTTGAACTTGGAGAGACTTTGCCCAGCACTGGGAAAGCAATGCTAGGTACAAATTGAAGATTTATGATTTTACAACAAGTACTTATGTACATGAACTACTTATACATAGATTGTAGTCATCATCTGCCTAGCCTTTTCCCAAGTTTTATTGGGGTCGGCTTCCAGTCTAACCGGATGCAGCTGAATACCAGTATTTTACATAGATTGTAGTAAGGACCACAATTTTATGTTTTCAAATTTCTTTTTTCTGCGCCTGAATGGATAACTATTTTGTTTGTATTACTTTTACACCAAAAGGAAACAAGCTATTGCCAATTTAAACATGCTTCCACTTTATGTTTAATAGCAACCAGTTTTTTATCAGACGTTTTAATATGTAATTGGGTTCAGTGTTCGACATTAACAGATTACAATTTAGAAAGTGTCTTTTATTTCACGTTGTATGTTTACCGGAAATTGAAATTGAAAACAGTATTTTATTTGAATTTATCCTTAAACTACTAGTAGTAAGTTAGAAGTTACCTAATATGGTACAAGGATATAATGTTAACTAAACATTAAGAAACAACGCATTTGGGTAAATCTAATGTTTCGTTGTTTGAATGTTAATTTCTTGAACAAATTACGTAATCGTAGCATCGTCTTTTTTCTACTTGGACCACGATGATCTCTGGTGGTCAGTGTTGACTTTACATACATTTTATGGAGCTTGGCACTCTTGTGGCCGAAGTTGACCACTCACTTAATGTATGAATAGTGGTGGTCGCTAGCAGGCCTTATGTGTAACTGACGCGGGTGTCTGCGGCAGCGACGTGGTGCGGGAGGCGTATTGACGCCTATTCCTGGGCTAGAGTCTGATCTCGCGCAGCCCGTCACCAGTCAGCAGCTAACCTCAGACGGGAAGGACCGTAGTAGCCCATAAAGAAGGTGCCTTTAGCCTTTTTTTTCGGATGGGAAATCATCAAGTGACTCCTCCCGCTCTGGGCGGAGCAGGACACACTTTTACTGACTAAAACCCATCTATGTTCCTTCATCGCCCTTTGTGTTCCGGGGCCACGGTATCTCTTTCGAACAGTCCCGCAGGCAGGTATCGGCCCTTGCGGACCCCTTCCTTTTGCTGATTCTCTTAGAGGCGCGATTTACAACTAACCAGAAAAGTGCATTCGACGTCGACCACACCGAAGAGACGGCAGACGCGATGTGGAGATTTCATCTAATGTGATTGATAGATTTCCTTACGTCTCCTCTATGCTCTGCTCGTCGCCGAGGGTGTAACTTCTCAAGTTGCTTTCAAAATAAAACAACAACAACAACAGCCCATAACGTCCACTGCTGGACATAAGCCTCTCCCATGATGGGAGGAATTTGCCGTAATCTCCACGCTTGGCAGGCGGATTGGAGATCGCAGTGATGAAAGACTAAGAGAAAACGCTGCTGCCCATTCTCTGGTCTACGGAGACGCAAGGTGTTCAGCCTCAGATATTAGTCGCCTTATATGACACCCGTGAGTGTAATGGGTTGGTTCTATTCTACTCTGCCGGATACCTACCACACGGCTGGATAAAACATCTTATCTAAATAAAACATCTTATCAAAATATCCAAGAGACGCTGTCGTGACGATTTGGAGTCGTTTCTGACCGATTGTCCGGAGAAGTCAAAACACCGAGAGAGTAGGATGCACCATTTTTTATGTGGGACGTCTTTGCCCAGCAGTGGGCAGGACAAGATAATTAAAAAAAAAACTCTTAAGTCAGCTGATTCTACAACATAAAAGTCACAACTATGTTATCGCATATTTATAAAAAAATGTGCTGTAATGTTATAATTATGATTAATTACGTTTATCGCCGATAATCATATTTAATAAATAATAAGCACGTGTTATTGGTGTACTAGGTGATTGTCTTGCAAATTCTTTGATTATCTATGGATAGTGTTATTGTAGGTAATCGATTTTTGTTAATGTTATTCGATTATTTCTTGCGAACGATTTTAAATCGTAGTTTTTACAAGTATCATTGTAATGTTTTTACATGGTTATAAACCCCTCCTAAATCTAAATACTTGAAGGTCTTAACTACCGAATTCTCTGATGGTCGATCACTTTACAACTTTATAACTTAAGTCATAAGGGTGAAAATTGGCGAACCCTCAGTGAGCCCGGTAGTTCTTAGATAGAGAAAGAAAATAAACAATTTCTTCAACAAACATTTAACCACTTTATACCTTCCCAGTTACCTACTGAAAGTGGTTGTTTTTAGTTACTAGTTTCTAACACAATTTAGTAACTAAGCAGTAAGCAAACTATCTAATATCATACTTAAAACAAACATTTGTCTTTCATACAACCACCTACTTTCATTATCCTACAAATTATACAGAAACATTAAACTTAAATATCTAATTAAGATTTTTGTTTGTCTCTGCATTAAAGCAAAGTTAACTATAACTAGACCATAACTTTCAGCTTAGTCTAACTTTAACGTTGTTTTTCGAGCTTTTCTTTGTCTAGTCTAGAAGATTTATTAAAGGGGCTGAGAACACCTAATTTGTTGAAGTTGATGTTATTTAAGCAGTTTTTTTAAGAAAAACTGTTTTAGCACATCAAAAAAAATAAACAGAGAGTAAAAGACTTTTTGGGGTGAAAAATCATGTTTTGTGGTAGAATTCAATGTAATGCACTCAAAATATTGTGCTGATGGATGGATTGAATAGTACGGGGATCGTGGAGGTGTTTAAAGTAAAAATCTTACATTAATAACTTGTATTAAAAAAAAAAACTTGTCAAAAAGTTGGAACTTTGACCCCCAATATCTCCGTATCTAGAAGGTTCCCAGGTATGGTGTAGAATAAAAAAATCGCAATGACGAGGAACAAGAACAAGTGCCTTTCGGCTTCGTTAAGAGATGTTTTACACCCTTTATGTTAATATTCATCATATTTCAAAGACCTAGGGTCCCCGATACATAATTGGACGAAATCGACTCGATTAAAAATAATTGCAATCATCATTAACGGTTCTATGTCTTTATTTTTTTGGCGTATGGGTCTGCAATTAAAAACATGAAGTCAACATATTCATACCTAAACCGCAAACAAGTCATATTTCATAAATAATCCACACTCTTTTTATTTCAATATTTATTCATTATTTTCTTCTAAAACTTGGCCAGCCAGTAATAGTGACGTCTCGGTTTACTCCCATACAAATAGACGATTTTGGTGTTGACAGCGCCTTAATATCTTCAAAGGCTTGTTTGCGGTCTGCTGACACCAACTGGAGTGAAAGATTCGGAGATATAGGGCACCCTAAGATCAACAAAAGAAACAGGGTTATTGGGTTTATATGTCGGATTATTTGGCATGTTTGCTTTTGGCAACGAATGAATCACATGAACTTTAATACCGTTATCAGGGAAATACCGAATCCTGTTTGAATTACTTCAGCATCATATCAGCCAGAAGACATCATCATCATCAGCCTATATATAAAGTTCCCACTGCTGGGACACAGGCCTCCTCTTAATGAGAGGGAATAGGCTATATAATCCACCACGCGGCCCAATGCGGGTTAGTAGATGTCACATGTCTTCGAATTTTTGGTTACAGGACATACCGGTTTCCGCACGATGTTTTCCGTCGCAGTTTTGAGAGCAGTGGTGATGAAAATAAGTTACACAAAGCGTCTGCCTGGGTTTGAACCCACGATTTACTGCTCGGAAGTCGGTGCCACTACGACTGGGCCACAGCTGCTCTCTATTCGATATTTATGTCTCCTAGAAGCGTCGCCAAATCGACCGAATGGAATACTTATCCTGCACTTACAGAAGTCAACATATCCTTGATTAAGATACTCATCAAGTCCATTCTCAGTTTATCGGCAACCTTCCTTCTAATATTTAAGTGCAGCGATAAGTGTATGAGCAATCAATCGATAATAATTTCAAGGGTGTCTCGATGATTCAGTTGTAATCACACTTTGACTAAGTCCTGTTGGCAGAATAGGATATCGATTCTAAATAGGTATTTCTAGTTAACTTAAGGAAGCTTCCACCAAAATATACACTTGATCCACTATGTTCTTCATTAACCTAATTCAAGATGAAAACATTTACAAACACAAGCGAGATAGATAGTCTTCCATCGCTTTCCGTCTCAAGACGGGAGTTGCAAAAGCGTCCCAAAAACGTCCGTGTTAGCAAATATTTAACTAAGATAGTGAAAATATTTACTAAAACGAGTTACAAAAGACCGGGATAGCTACGAGGAAAATGCCTCACTGCCTCTGATACTCGAGACTAGCCTTTTGAACTGAGATGTCGTTATTTTGTGTATTTTTTTAGAGAAGAAAGATTAATTTTGTGTTTTATTCTATGAAGAAATAGTGACTGCTATGCCAGGTTATACTGTGAAACTTATCTTAACGTACGTTTTAGTGTTTAAATAGGAAAAATAGATTCTTTTTAAAAAACATTTTTGGTCCTTCGAGCCGAATACCTCCAATTTCGTCATTCTTTAACCATTTTTTTTTCTTTGTCCACAGCTTCTCTCAGAAGGTAGACGAAGAAGAGGGGACGGGTGGGGTGGCTCTTCATCCTCCCGACGGCTTCTATACCCACCAGCATTCGATCCACGCCCATCATGCCCACACTGCGGAACCCGATCGAGGATACATGGAAGGCAATCGATACGTCACTGCTGTTCATCGACCATTACCTGGTAAGCATTTTCATAAAGACTGGCTATGCGCTAAAAGATTTTTGTACAGCAATAATCTATTGAAGATGTTTCCGAGAAGAACTACCACTAAACTCAAAGGACCGGTTAAATTGCACATGAGATTGTGAATACATCTTGGGTCTCACGCATCGGCTATTGGCCGTTGTATCTGTCCTCCTAATGCGATGGGAACTAGTTTTCAACACGTTGACTGCTAGCTCGTTTGATATATATGTATTGTCTAAGTCACAACCTCAGACAAGGCATATAGTGACAATAGGCACTGACATAACATCTCCTAGTGTTGTTATAACTTAGGTCCTAAACTGACTGTCTTCTTGTCAGTCGTTTTCTCGCGTTTCTGGTCGTTTCACATCCCACTGTCTTGTCCAAACCTTTGACTTAACATAATCTGAGCAGACTGTCTTTTGCATTTAACACATTTACCAGTTATAATACAAAATGATACCCATATAACGTGATTCCAGCTCTAAACCATTCGAACTCGTCATGCTCGTCGGCGTCGAACGCGTCCACGGGGGCGGGGCTGTGCGTAGGCGCAGCCGAGCCGGCGCCGCCGTTGTACATCGCCGCCCCACCAGAGGGCTTCGGGCACGCCGTTCATACAAACAGGTCAGTGGAACACAGACATGGTGGAATAGTCGCTTCTGTGAATACTAGTACTGGGGACGTCAGAAGCATTTGTATTTGTAAATATATGGTCTGGGTGTTTATGTTAGAGATTTGTTCAGTGATTTATATTTATTGCAATATTTGTAAATAATAATCATGTTTGTATGTAAATAAGGATCTGGTTCTATGGGAATATTATGTTACTAACATGTGTATGTTATGTTTTCTTTACTTTTTAATTCCTTCCATAGGCGAGGCACAGATGTGTCCATCATGGGCATGGGTTCGTCGGGAATGACCCAAAAAGAAAATCCCACGTTACCCCAAAAAAGGGGTAAATTGACTAGAGGGTATGTCGTGAACCTCAGGAATGTGTATTGTGTGCCCTTTAACACTTAGATAACACTTAACTCCTATCTAAACTCGAAAGTAAACCTTCTTGTTCCTTCTTTCATTGATAAAGTGAAAGATCGTATTTCTAATCACCACTGATGCAAATTACATGGTTTGGTTATGTCTGTATTCTAACAAAATACTACTTAAACTAAATCCATTGAGAGGAATTAAAATCAGCTTCAACTAGCTTATCCTAACCAAGTTACAAGACTTTAGTAAAACTGACAATCTATCAATAGAAACGATTTCTAAAGGACCACTTTCGATTTCTTAAGCGACTTCTTAAGCGACATAAGCCAACCATTATCTATAATTGGCACTTAAATAAACTGTCTCAATTATCACGTGCATCTAGATATTTCAATTAAAAAGGGTTTCTTGATAACGACAGCCTATTAATAAATTAGTGGTCCTTCGAGACGAAATTATGATTTGTGCCTCGGTCGTCCCACAGAGTCTCGTCCCACATAAAAAATTCCCCACTTGTCCCAATTTGTATGCCTCGCTCGTCCCAAAACTTAATTTTCAATATTTTATTCCCCGCTCGTCCCAATTCGTATGCCTGGCTCGTCCCACATTTTTTTCATATGAGTTAAATTTGATTTAATTGTACAGTCAGCCTAAAAACCTGACTGACCAGAAAGATAAATAACCTCATGTTGCGGAAAATTTGATGAACTAATTCAATCCGAGACTCCACTATAATATAAATTATAAAATTACAAGTTACGCCACCATGACAGTTTTTTTCTGATCAAACTTTAGGTTTAGATTGAAGGCATTAATAAAGTACACATAGCCGACCCTAAGTACAAACCCTGTGCACCCCACTGCTTAGACCACTACTATTATTATTAACCTAGAACAAGTTTTTGAATGTTTATAGCTTCGGTATTTTTGTGCGACCGGATTAGAGCTTGCTCTCTCGCTCTGCTTTCTTTGTATTAATCAATTGACCAATGACGTGGCTTTGCGTTATCAGCGCAATCGGAACGCAAACAAACGCTGACAACAACAAACGCTGTTCTTTCTTTAGCTCGCCAAGGTAAACCTCGGCGTGCTGATGATATAGCTCATGACAAATATATATTTGATTCTGTAACGGCAATGTTGAATGGCACTATATCACTGGGCCATTGCCTGGAAAAAATCAGCCCTTTTGTTTATTAATGATATTAATGTGTCTATATTAATGATAAGTTTAAAAATGTTGATTTTTTGGAGATTTAATTGTTAAAATACTACTTTCTCATAAATAGTAGGTTGATTAAAATACTGTGATTGTAATTTGATTGTGATATTAGTTACGTAATAAAGATTTTTAAATATAAATATTTCAATTTATGTTGAAATACCACATTAACATAAATAACATAACGTGGTACTTCTATAAGGTACATATAGGTAAATACAAATGTGTATACGGTCTATAATTATTTGACTGTTACTTATATACAAATGTTGATTTTTTGGAAATTTAATTGTTAAAATACTACTTTCTCATAAATAGTAGGTTGATTAAAATACTGTGATTGTAATTTGATTGTGATATTAGTTACGTAATAAAGATTTTTAAATATAAATATTTCAATTTATGTTGAAATACCACATTAACATAAATAACATAACGTGGTACTTCTATAAGGTACATATAGGTAAATACAAATGTGTATACGGTCTATAATTATTTGACTGTTACTTATATACAAATGTTGATTTTTTGGAAATTTAATTGTTAAAATACCACTTTTTCATAAATAGGAGGTTAATTAAAATACTGTGATTGTGATTTGATTGTGATATTAGTCACGTAATAAAGGTTTTTTTAAATAAGTAGTTCTAATTATGTTGAAGTATCTCAGATAAATATTACATGTGTAATACATATATATATCTTAACGTGGTACTTCTATAAGATAAATACAAATGTGTATATTGATAGGTGTAACTAATAGTACTGTGATTTGGATTTGATTGTGATACTAAATAATAAAGATTTTCCTAAATTGCAATAGATCTTTTAATTATTAAAATTAAAAACATGCATCGCGGATGCATACCTAGAACTGGAAGTATTTAATATCTTTATGTTATTAGAAAAAACTATTATTTCAATTTATTGGAAGATATAGTACAATATTTTTTGTCAACTGTACTTTGAATTTGCCAGGAATGTGGGACGAGTGGTGACTTTAAAACTCAAGTGGGACGAACGAGGAATTCTTTGGAATGTGGGACAAGATAGTGGGACGACAGAGGCACAAATCGAAATTATTTGGTCCCGTCAAATTTAAATCAGATAAATGTTCTCACCTCAATGTGGACGTAGCCTTGTCCAATTGTAATTTGTACCAGATCATAAGTAATTTAATACTTTGACAATTACCTGTTTATTCAAGGCATGACTTTTAAGAATAGTTTTTAAGGCCCTGGTCCACTTTTACGCATGTTTTTAACTTTTATGTGCTGTAAGTCACTCAGGTCATTGAGATAAACATTGTGATTTAAAGGTCACTGGAAAATTTCTGCAGTTAGTGTTCGCCTGTTATTACTTTTTAACCGACTTCACATAAAAGTCTGGTGCTGGAATACATCAAGTTGCAGATTCCCTTGGAAGATTTCCAGAATAAGTTATTATTGAAATAACAAAAGATATTTTAGAAAATATTAATTACAATATTGTCACTTAAGTACATAATGCAGTCATTGTAGACTGTCCAAGGTCAGGCAATGTCATTGGTAAATACATTCTCTCACGATTTAGTAGAAACAATATTTATGATTGAACTTTTAGTTTCATGAATATTTAATTTTATAGAGAGATCAACGTCACTACGACTATTAATAAAGAACACTGCCAGCGACTTTTAAAACAAGAGGCGTGATTATTTCATTCCTGAATAAAACTCTTCGATGAAATACAGGGTTAATATTCAATGACCAGCCAAAATTTAAAATTAAGATCTAGATATCAAAACAAAAGTGTATTTTAAATATTATTGTCGAAAAATATAAAATAAATAATAGCATTCATTTGAAAATGTCCTAAAAAAATCCTAAATCATAAACCTAGTGGGAATCGATGCACTTGTGTGCGTGCGTGCATCGCCAAATTTATGTGTGTGCTAACTGCTACCTATCTACTATCTAGGTTGTTGAACGAAATTGTGCTGTTGCAATATCCACACGTTCGCTTTTTAGTGGTGGACAGGAATGATTTTTTTTTAATGTTTTTTTTTTTCACTGTGTCGAAAATATTATCAATTCTAAACCTTCTCTGAAAATTTGGCCGGTTATTGAAAATTAACCCTATAGTCAGAAACATGTAGTTAAAGTGGACCTCAACCAGGAACCAAACTTATTGAATTTCGCTAATCAAAGAACTTTATCTTCAAAAGTTTTTAACTGTTAACAGCATGTAGTTACTAAAAGTTTGACTCGTAATTTGATATTAAGCTTCTTCTAGATTTGGATTCATTCATTATATTGTCAATCACTGTCTTTTGCTAACAATAAAACTGTCTATTAGAATTTTAGTAAAATCGTTCACTTTTTATACGAAAGTAAAAAATAAAACGTACAACTTTCTGCATATAGTCTTCTTTTTCCAAAAGTTGATACTTACCCTGTAATAAAGAATACTAAAGAAATAAAACTGTGTGCCCTTTTTCTAAAAAGATTAATAACTCATCCAAATTAATTAACTAAAACTAAAAACTTAACTCTACATACAACAACCTAATCATCAGATTGAAACATTAACCTTTTTTTCAACCCTGCTTACGGTAAAATGAACATCACTCAATCAAACACTCACCATATTGCAAGCCACAAAACTGTCCTAGTTATCAATCAATCGAATGACCAATCGCTCAAAGCCTACAAATCATTTTTATACAAAAAACCTCCTTTAAAAGCAATCGATCACTTCATCCCCTTTCATTGTTTACTCGCTCACAATATTTAGAGATTCAATCGTTCTTATAGCATGGACCACACCTGGCTTAAACTTCCAGATGTTCATTTTACCTTCACACTTTCAAAACCATTCCATATTCACGGGAAATTCCACCTTCCAGCCGTTATGAGATGTCCCAAGACCTCCTGGATAAACAGACGGAGATCTTAGAGCGGAGGTACGGAGGATTACGAGCGAGGAGGGCAGCTGTCACCATTCAGAGGGCGTTTAGGAGACGACAGCTGTTGAAGAAGTTCAGTGCCATCACAGCGATGGCGAAAGCGGCCGATTCTAATTCGAGGAGGATGCAGGATGGTCCTGATCACGGTCAACTAGTCAATGGTAAGGGGTTTATTGATCTTTGTATTAATTTTACATTGAGCGATTTCTACTACGTATAGAGAAGACAGCGCGAACAATATCTGTGCTCCGTTCAACTGCAGTCGGCCGGCCACAGTTCACTCAGTCGCTTGCTCGCCACAGCATCTATATATACGCGGTTAGCCGCCCTCCGCGCGCCCCGCACTGCCGCGCTTGTTGCACAGATTTTGTTCGCGCTCTCTTCTCTATACGTATCTAGTAATAATAGTTCAATGTAATTTTAGGATCGATTGAGGCATAATTTCTGAAAAATTAATCGTATTTCATTCCTTGAAAGAAACTGTTCTTTCAATTTTTGGTCTTTACTCTTATTAAAAGATAATAAATGCGGTCCTTGTCTACCAAACCGCACTGGGTCTGCGTAGTCAATAATACCCACTAACGACATCAGGCCTTTGTCCCAGCATTGGGCCATTATAGGCTGATAAATGCTTATCCTATGATCCTTTTATACTGTAGCCTTGAATTTTGAACTCCAAAATCAAATTCGGCAGGAAATCTCGCAAACATTTGAAAGTTATCTTGATTATTAGTCGGTGACGTCCGACAAAACCTTACCAACGTTTGTAAGCATATCCTTCTATTTTCCAGGGAACGATTTATACGCAAACACACACCTACAAAAGAGTCCTGGTGGCGCTGAGAAGGTCCTAGCCCTCACCAGGCCCATGCGCTCCATGTCATTACGAGAACGACACGACATGGACATGAGGTAAGGAACTACATAATTATCTTCTTTAATAGAATAGAATACTGTACCTTCATCACTCTTATGAGGTAAGGTTTTATCATTCTTCTACATTGCACTTTGTATGACTACCATCAGGTTTCTGGTAGCCTGGTCAAGTCTCGATCAAATATATAACTGTCAGCTGCTGGTGACCTGATTGGTTAAGACTATTTTAGATATAACTAATTGAGCCAATAAAATAGTAGAAGAAGATATTAAATTTGACTGCAGATTAAACATTTGAAAGCATGGGTTAGTAGAATTTTGACTGATTTTTATTAATTTACCATTATGAAGACTTGTTTAAGGATTTTAAGAAGCTGTTTAATTTCCACTACAGTGGATAGTTTCACTAATAAGGTCTTGTGTTTCCATAATGATCCTAAAAGGCGAACAGGAAATTAAACATTTTGAAATATCTTGGTCCTTACTCCTGGCTTCTTAACAAATATTACAAAAAAAGTTCACTAACAGATGTTAGTGAACTTTCTGTTCTATTACTGTTTTATTATATGTATAGATATACATATAATAAAACAGTAATGAAAGAAAAACTGTACATTTAGAATTTTCGAGAAAAAATAAGTGGCTTTTGTTAGAAAAACGTAACTGATGACAAAAAAAAGTGACTTTTTAGAATTTTTGTCTGTTTGTCTGTGTGTATGGTACGGCTTCACGCCAAAACTACTGGATAGATTGAATTGAAATTCAGCAAAAATGTTCTTTGTAAACCAAGGAAGGCTTTAGGCTACGTATATTATTACGCCGTATGTTATGGGAGGTAAGCAATATTGATTTTAAAATGTTTTTTTCGTAATTGAATGCAAAAAATAATTGAAAGCACAAAATGACATGTTATAAGCTATATTATGTGAAGGAGACGAAGTTGCGCGGGTCAGCTAGTATCACAGAAAAGTGTACTTATGTATGTTACATAAACAGTTCGTTACACAAAACAATCTCATTGTTTTCTCACCGATCACCGTGAATACTAAAAGACAACCAATAATGCGTATTGGACGGTTGTATCGTTTTCGTTAATTTATAATCAGGTGTCGTACCCGTTATCTTTACTGCCTAAAAGTAGCGCATACATTTCAATATTTTAACTCCCTGAACTACAAACAACCAATTTGAGACTCTATTTTCTAGGAAGTCAAGTTCAATTTTGTGTAAAGAGAAGAATTGTACACATTTCAATATTAAACTCTCGACCCTACTAACAACCAATTTGAGATTTTATTTCGGTGGCTATAAAGTCCAATTTGGTGTGAAAGTCTTTTATTACAATTTGTTTCGAGATTAAGTTAGTAAAAAGGTGTAGGTACGTCTTGGCGTCCCAAAGGAAATGTTCGGGTTTTTTGTTGATTTTGATCATTGGGTTTTTTAATATTTGAGGTACTACGGGTTATCTGTTGAGAATTCTGATTTATAGGGGAAATGGTTTATTTGGGTATAATTTATTAAAGTTAATCAGGTTTATAGAATACTAGCTTATGCCTGCGGCTTCGCCCGCGTGGAGTACATTAATATGACAAAAAAACTAATTAGTCCGTCAGATAGATTTCCAAAAAATATTGGACATATATTTTTTTCTTTTTTCACGTAAACAAAAAATGAAGACGATACAGTGCGTCGAAAACTCGTGTGACGTCACATTTGAGTACATTTTTTATTCAAATATGACGTGTCACAAGCCCCCACTCATGATCTTCGACACGTTTTATCTTCGTCAATTTTTATTAATTTGATAAAACAAAAAACACGTATCCAATATTTTTCAATAATCTAACTGATGGACTAAACAGAATCATATTTTTTTTAGTCAGTCATAATCCCTATTGTCCCACGGGACCGTGTTACTGGGATAAAAGTAACCTTTGTGTTAATCCAGATTTTAAACTATCTGTGTTCCAAAGGGAAACGCCCATTCTTGACCACATTTTGCCCACCAATGTATTAAGTACAAAAAAGAAACCCATTTTTTAAACTAAAATATTGCTATTACTTATTTGCAATGAAACCTCCGGAATTAAAAACCGAATTAATCAAGAAACTCAATCGTTTATTGCCCCATCTAACACTTCCGGTCGTTGTTAATCCTGTCTAAGTAGGGATGGCTTGAAGTCTTATTTATCTATACTAATATTACTAAGAGGTAACATTTGTTTGTATGTTTGTAAGTTTGTATGTAGGGGGTAATCTCCGGAAGTAATGAACCAATTTTAAAAATTGTTTCACTGGTAGAAGGCTACATTATTCGAGAGTGCTATAGGCTATATTTTATTCCCGTACTCCCACGGGAACGGGAGCTACGCGGGTGAAACCGCGGGACGTCAGCTAGTGATTTATAAAAGTCCAACCGAGTTCTATGTACAAAATAGTGTTTGCTTCTTCATTTGTGATGTCAACCCTAATATCTATAGTTGGTTACTTTCATGGGCGTCACTTGGCCAAAACCTCTTCATCAAATGGGCATTTCCCTTTCATCCATCAGTAGCCATCCGGTCAGTAGGTTTTGCGTGGAAGACGCAACAAACATCCATCCATCCATCCATCCTCACAAACTTTAGCATTTATAATTTTATGTAGTAGGATGGCTATATCCTTGAACATATTATTACTTACCAAAAGCCAGTTTAAAGCGATTACATGAGCTAAATTAGCAACTCTATTTGTGGTGGTTCAAACTTCGTTTGAAATACTATTAGCATAAAGTTCTAATCGGCTTGCACTACAAACTGGTTGTTACGTCAGTCACTGCGGGCCGAATAGTGCGAAATGAGTGTTTTTTTTACGATTTTCTAAAAATCTATTGACTGGACTAAAAAAGTAAAACACTATGATGCTAATATGTTGCTTGTAGAATTATTTGCCAAAAAGTCAGAATGATTGCATGTGTATTTTAGTATGGTTTTTACTCGTTATAAGAAATTTTTAGAGATAAGTTCGTGTTTTTTTTTTTATCGAGTAAAATTAGTGGTATAATGTTTTCAAAACACTATCATACTAGCATATATCCTGAAGAATATCATATATTCTTGTAGTTTTGTTTCTTGCAGTGAATCATGTGCTTTTTTGCATTATAAAACTCGCGTTTAGCTCTTGTAGTCGCCTTAAGACAGGACTGTCGCACTTAGTAGCCCCGTTAACCTCGCATCATCGCAAGCCTTGTAGTGATCAGGTGATTGACACGAATAACTTGATACTAAAAACCTGCTTCTTTGTTTCCAGCAACCACATGGTCTGCGACCCTCAGAGCGAGGTGGAAGCCATGATGGCTAGGGTGCAGCAGTCAGCCCATCAGATCCACATGATTGCAGCCGACATGCCGCCTCTACATCGCGGGGATGCCGACAGTGGGGTAAGAACGATTTAGAAAAATTTTGTTTAATAAAACTTACACCTATTCCTACTTTATTAAATCTACAATTTGTGAGAGAAAAGGTTTCTGCTGAGTATAACACAAATAACAGTCAAAAAGGATTGAAGTCGGGTCCGTTGTAGGTACAGACAGCAACAAAAGTTCATTTAAATAGTTTAAAAATCGATTTAAAACCAGTTTATTTGTTTAAAATGATTTAAAATTAAAAACACAAAATCTTAGCTATCATATAAAGCATCGAAAAAAATTGCATCGGTTGGATTTATTCCAGAAATCCCCACCGACAAATCCCCACCAGTGAGGATTGTTATTTTTTTCCAGAAATCCCCACTAGGTAAATAAACTCAGCCTAATGGGGATTTTTGGAAAAATAGATAACAATCTCCACTAGATGTTGTTGTTTCTAAATTATTAAACAAAAAATGCGTTAATCAATACGTTTAATTAAAAAAATAATATAAAAAAGTTAATTATGATATGATATTTTTACTTAATAAAAGTCACAGAGTGAATTGACTGTTGTTTCTGACCGTACATTTATGTAACACCACTCTTGGGCACGATTTCATATATATTTTTGCACTTATAAACTTGTAAATATAATTATCCTAGCTTTGCAAATTTTATAACTGTGGTGAATTGATGATGTCAATAGTTATACTAAGCTTAATATAAAGAATGTAGGAATGCAATGATTAGATAATAAAACACTGATAGATAGTCAAGTCATACCTGATATCATTCTTATCAATATTATCTGGGGGTAAAACATATTTAACGTCAAATTACAAAAGTAAATTTTAGTGCAAAAATGATAATATAGATCCACGTTAGGTGTAAAAAAGAAAATGTTCGAAATTGTGGATGTGTCGACATCTAGCGACAAAATGGCAGTGAGATCATCTCTACATCCACCTTAATAAATTAAATTAAATATTAACTAGATGTATTTCCTGGGAATTTGTTTTAATACTTGTTCTTAAAAACTTAAAAACTCTTAAAAACTAAGATATTAGGAAGCGGTACAAATATTATGCAAATATTGGTGTTTTTGTAAGTTTTCTCACTAAACATTACATTTTGCGAATATTTAAACCGTAACCAAACACCAACTTCCGCCATCAATAAATAAGAAAAGAATTTCTAAAAGTTCATTCATAACATCCCATCACAATAAGTAAATACACTGTTATCACATCACTGATAACAGTCTCTATAAAACAACATTGCCCTAACTAATTATTATAAATTACCTGATATCTCTTATCATTGTTACTTTTGGCGTTGACTCGGAGCAACGTCCGTGCAAAAAAAAGTTTTTTTTTAAAGGGTTTGATACTTTACTGCGGAATCCTAAAAAAAAAACATAACTTGCCCTTTCGCTACAGTCGGGTAGTAATGGATCATTCAAGAACAAAAGACATAATCAGGAGTATAGTGAAAAATAAAAATGTGATGTTAATAAAAGTGAAAAAACTTAAACTATGGGGTCTCACTGGAAAGTACAAAGTGTGTGTATTTTTAATGTAAATAGTGAATAGGTATATTAATAAAAATATGACCTGGTGAAGGTTGCGGGAATCCGCTGGACGCGAGTCGCACGGGACCGGTCAATGTGGCGACACTTGGGGGAGGCCTATGTCCAGCAGTGGACGTCTTTCGGATGAAATGATGATGTAAATAGTTGGGAAAACGGTGTTAATTTATAAAGATACTGTGTACATTATGATTGTATATAAAAATATATTTCTGTGTAGATTTTGCGATACCTTATCGCTCACTTGCAATAATTTTGCGCGATTTTTTTGCACTTAATCATAATCATAATCATTTTGTTTTTTTCATTTTTTTTTTTTACTTGTAAGGTTTTATCATAGAAATTACCGATGTTGTGTAAATATGACATGATTAATATAGCGTCATAGATAAAGATCTTGTCAAATTAAATAAAAAACCAGCCAAGTGCGAGTCGGACTCGCACACGAAGGGTTCCGTACCATTGACTATATTTAGTATTTGTTGTTATAGCGGCAACAGAAATACATCATCTGTGAAAATTTCAACTGTCTAGCTGTCACGGTTCATGAGATACAGCCTGGTGACAGACAGACGGACAGACGGACAGACAGCAAAGTCTTAGTAATAGGGTTCCGTTTTTACCCTTTGGGTACGGAACCCTAAAAAGTAGTGACGGTGTTCTTATACAAACAAGTTAAGTGGCTCCCCGCGTGCACACGAGCGCCACTTTAGCAAAAAAATCAGAACTCGTTAAATACACAATTAATATAAAATCTGATCGACAAAATCAATGCTTTAGAGTTCTAGATTATTGACGTCTATTTAATTCATTAAAATATACTTCACTGTAGTTACAGTTAGAAAAATTGCTAAAAACGGCCGTTTTTTTCTCATTTTGTATTTGTAACGACAGCGAGCTATGTTTCAATGAGTTAAGTAGACGTAAATAATTTAGAAGACCAAAAGATTGATTTCGTCGATCAGATTTTAAATCAATTGTGTATTTAACGAGTTCTGATTTTTTTCTCAAGTGGCGCTAGTGTGCACGCGGGGAGCCCGCGTGCACACTAGCGCCACTTTAGCAAAAAAATCCCTTAAAGTTATTGTTGGCAATCAATGATGCGTACAAAACACTACATTGTGAAAAAAAAAATGTTTTACCAATGTCCTAGTCCCTTAGCTAATTTACTTAATTACTTTTATGGTAATTAATGTGCATGAAAACTGATAATACCAATTAAGTGAGCTCACCAGGCAACTCTTCTGAAGACTTGGACAAGGTGGTAAACCCTTCAGGCATTTGGTATTTTCGGCAGGACATCGGCATAAGTTTTTCGGTCGCTCATATCAAACTATCACGCTTGTATAACAGAAGGGTTAGACAGAGGGTAATAGTACAAAATTTTTAGATGATTAGCTACTTTTTATCGAACTTTTTTCGCACCTCCATAGATCAAACATGCTTTTGCCTGCAGTTTTGCTCGCTTTATGATCGGAAATAATCCCACTGGAACGTTTTAAATGTAGGCTATGACATTCTGGGATAATAAAGCTTACCATTAGTGAATGAATTTTTCTAAATCGAATCAGTTGTTCCCAAGATTACCCCCAACATAAAATTTTACAAACTTTATCTTAAAAAATATTATAAAGGGGAAAGATTTGATTTGATTTTTGTTTGTTACGATTTAACTCTTTTTTTACCATTAGGAAGTTACATCTTTACCAAGTAACATAGGCTATAAATTATATTGATATCATGCAAATTTTAATTAGCCGAACTATCACAATTTTTGCAGACTAAATCGCGGGCAATTTTATATTTACAGAATTACAAGACTCTTTTAATAAAGGGTGTAAAACACCTCTTAACGAAGCCTCCTAGCGAAGTTTTTTATACCTGGGAACCTTCTAGTTGGGGGTCAAAGTTCGAACTTTTTGACATGGCTTTTTTTTAAGTTTTTAATGTATGATTTTACTTTAAACACCTCCCCGACTCCCGTACTATTCAATCCATCCATCAGCACATTGTTTTGAGTGCTTTACACTGAGTTCTACCACAAAACATGATTTTTCACCCAAAAAAAAAGTCTTTTCCCAGCAATAGTTTTTGCGTAAAGTTACTTAGTTTGATGTACAGAATTTGAATGAATTATTTTGAATTGTATTTTTTTTTTTGTTTGTGTGTTTTTGCTGTGGACACTTTTACCGTGCACATCTTGCTACATTGTTCTCACATAATATACCATCTCAACGTGAATGATGTAACCAAGATTTTGTAACAATATTCTGATTTAAAAGAGTGTCCATGGAGTTTCTTGCCCATTCTTCTCCATAGAGATCTACGCTAGGGAATGGGCAACTACAGTACTTTCACAGTTTTTATGTCTTGTGACTGGGACTGTAGCTACATTTAATTTTCATCTTTGTTTCGACAATTCAAAAGTGCCTGTAACTGGCTTACTTGAAATAAATGCTTTGATTTTGATTTTGATTTTGAGAATGCTTGGTTGACGGCCTCGTGATGATGTCTTTTACACCTTGTATTAAGAACTAAACAAAAAAACTAATTACATTTATCTATTTTTACAGGTGTGCAGCTGTTCAGTAAGTGGGTCCGTCACGAATATATCGACGTCATCGTCGCACAATGAATCTCTACACAACCATCAGTTGCTGAATAATACAGGTAAACATTTTTGAAAATAAGTTACGTAATGATGTCGTGATGGCCCAGAGGGTAAGGCCTCGCCTCTCATGTATGAGGTTGTGGGTTCAAACCCGGGCAAGTACTTTCTAAGTTTATCTTAGACATCACAGACATCGGTGAAGGAAAATATCGTGAGGAACCCCGATTTAATAATTAAATAAGTCTGAAATCGCCAACCCGTCTTGAGCAAGCGTGGTGATCAATGCTCGTGCCTTCTCTGTACGAGAAGAAGCCTTTGTTCAGCAGTGGGACTGTAATAGGCTGGTATTATTATTATATTATTAATGGATAAGTTATTGTTTCGGTATTTACTTCATGTAGCCGTAGCAGCCCGTGGTTAAATAATAACAGCTGCTCGGGTCGATCTTTAAGTGGGTGAAGCGGTGACGACAAGCAAACTTTAGGGTAATGTTTTTTATAAAGGGAAAAGATCTGAGTTTTTAAGTAAGGTTTATTACTTTAATTTTATTAGGTTAAGCCGTGCTTGCCTAGGTTGGTCTGTTGATGGGTGACCACCCATTACATATCGGGTTTCCTCCGTGTCCCGTGTCCCGGCTGTCATTTGTAGATCTTTGACAGTCGTTACAGGTAGTCAGTGGCCCAAAAAAGTCTGACAACCAGTCTTACCAAGGGGTATCGTATTACCCGGTACTAACTGGGTTGTGGAAGTCAGATAGGCAATCGTTCCATGTAAGATACTGGTATTCAGCTGCATCTGGTTAGACTGGAAGCCGACCCCAACTATGTTGGGTTCGGGTGATGATGATTTACTTCATGTAGAAAAAATCTTTGGAGGCCGTTGTTACCAAGGAAGGGTATACCAATTCTTTGGAAGGAAGGAAGGGTAATCCAAGTACTTTCACAAGTTTAAGTAAATAGGACAAATCCGGGGAAATCCGGACTGAGAGACACCTTGAAACAGCCTAATAAATTGATACCACAAAAAGATAAATAATTTGCTTCCGTAGTAGTAGTAGGTAACTTACTTAATCTCGTTTATTATTAAAACAATTTACCTTATTTATCTTGCAAAATACCTTCGTATTTGTTTCCAATGCCATATTTTTTTACAATTTTCCGCAAATTAATCGTCATCGTAAAGTAAATATTGCATTATCGTGGGAGAATTTTATCTTGCGCAGACGTTTTCTCGAGAACTGGGCTTGTTTACTATTAGATATAGTGATATGAGAAAGTAAACAGATCTACCATAAATATACAGCGTGGCATCTTTGTTGTTTACATTACTATGGCTTACTTTTGAATAGGAACAGAATTAACCTGAAAAAACATATTTCATCTGTAGATGAAACAAGTTGGTCCCCGCTGGCATTCGTAGATCTTTGACAGTCGTTACAGGTAGTCAGTGGCCTAAAAGTCTTACAACCAGTCTTACCAAAGGTATCGTACTAACTGGGTTGTGGAGGTTAGACAGGCGTTCCATGTTAAAAACTTGTAGTCAGCTGCATCCGGTTAAACTAGGAGTTGACACCACCATAGTCGGGAAAAGGGTAGAACAAATGATGATGAGATGAAAAAGTTATTTTATATCTGACTAGCGGACGTCACGCGGTTTCACCCGCGTAGTTCCCGTTCCCGTGGGAGGACGGGGATAAAATATGGCCTATGTTACTCAGGGTGAATGTAGCTTTCTAATGGTGAAAGAATTTTTGAAATCGGCGCAGTAGTTTTTGGGTTACAAACATACATAAATACAAATCTTTCCTCTTTATAATATTAGTGTAGATTTGGCATAAAAGTGGTACTCATTCTCATTGCTCTAAAGCTCGTCAAAACTTTAGCTTATTACCGCCACATTTGTAATTTTCTAGACTGGCTTTTATTTGCATTTAAGATATGTTTTTCTGCCTGAAAAATATCAGTTATAATTTAAATAATTTTACTTATACCTGTACTCCTAATTCCTTCCCCAGGTCCAATATACGGCAACCTGCTATCATCAGGCGGCAAACCGCTCTCATCACCAACGGCTCGACAGCAGCAACAATTAGCTGCAATACAAGCCGCCAACGCCAGGCGTCTGCCACCAGAAGTACCTAAGAGGACCAGCAGTATTACACTCAAGTAAGTCTTCTATGCACTAATCTGCATAGTCTTGTGAGGTGACCAAGATTATGTCTGGACCTTAAAAGAGACATAACTCTGAGTTTGTTTCGGCTGTTTCTTCTCAGAGTAGTCAGGTATGAAACACTGGTCTCATCTAGTTTTTTTTACGTGTTTTTTTAAAATGACGTGTGTTTAAAGACCTATTTGCAAAATAATTAATGGAATATTGGAATTACTCTTTGTAAAAGGCGAAAAAAGGGGAACAGTGGTCTGAGAATACCATCGGTCTTAAAGCTAGCTCTCATATTAAAAGTTGAACTCATGCTAACTGCCATACCATAGTGTCAGTATTGGAATTCGGTTACTAGCGTAACTTTTATCTTACTTTAGTTTACGTAAAAGAGAAAAAACTGACAAATTACACTAGTAGTAATTTTAGTTTAATTGTAGAAAAAAAAGGTTTTACACTTTAAAAAAAAATTGCTTTGTCAAAGAAAAACTGATTTATTTAATTAAAAGCAAAAGTACAAATAACACAATAAAAAACCAAAATGCTGATGGTATAATGTCCGCCCGATAAATCACTGTTTTACTTTTCTATCTTTAGGAAAATGACCTTTAAGGTCGTTTCCTTAGGTGTTAAGATCCTAAATAAAATTATCTCCCTCAGTGCCGAGAGTCCCGTCTCCCTCCGTCGTGCAGAATGCGGAGGCGCAGTCGTCCGCGGCGGTTCCATGTCCTCAGTGCAGTCCTCATCGTCGTCCTCCTCACAGGAGCACCGCCATCATTACCACCAGCCCTACCAGCCTAGGGCTCCGGTTAGTACACATTTTGTATTAAGACAATATTTGGTATAAGAACCAATATGCGCTGGGTGGTGTGGTGGAATACGGCCCATTCTGCCACATTGAGCTTCTCTCTATGAGGAGTCTGTGACCCAGTATTTGCAACATTAAAGGTTAATTAGGATACCCTGTTTCCATGTGAAGAGATTTCTCGAAGAATGTTTGTGGGAATTCAATGGCTATTAATATACACACAGTATGGAAGGACACCGACCCTAAAGCGTATTTAGTAGGTACATCATTCTGAAACCCCCTCACAGAAATTTTTCGTTCGTTACTAAAAAGAAAAACAGATACGAGGAGCTCGTGGCTAAATAATAACAGCCGCTCGGGTCGATCGTTAGGTTAAGCCGTGCTTGCCTAGGTTTGTATGTGGATGGGTGACCGCCCATTACATACCGAGTTTCCTTCGCGCCTTGGAAAGCACGTTAAACCGTTGGTCCCGGCTGTCACTTGTAGATCTTTGACAGTCGTTAGGTAGTCAGAGGCTCAAAAAGTCTGACAACCAGTCTTATCACGGGGTATCGTATTACCCAGTACTAACTGGGTTGTGGAGGTCAGATAGGCAGTCGCTCCATCTATACTAATATTATAAAGAGGTAACATTTGTTTGTAAGTTTGTATGTAGGGGGTAATCTCCGGAACTAATGAACCGATTTCAAAAATTCTTCCACCATTAGAAAACTACATTCACCTTGAGTAACATAGGCTATATTTTATCCCCGTACTCCCACGGGAACGGGAACTACGCGGGTGAAACCGCGGGACGTCCGCTAGTGTAAAATACTGGTATTCAGCTGCATCCGGTAAGACTGGAGGCCGACCCCAACATAGTTGGGAAAAGGCTAGGCAAATGATACTAAAAAGAACAACAGCTGTTTCCTACACAACTGCAATAGCTACACGGTTAAAATGTATGGAACAACAGTTTTTGTTAAATTACCTTAATTAATTGTTTTATTTTATTATTTATTTATTAAATTTTTATGGGGTTCAGAATGATGATATACTTAATACAAGGTGACCTTTTAGCGTCGATGTGCCTTCCATCTCGTATGTTATTAAGATCTTACTGTCTACTGCGGCAGGCTCAATTTAACTGAATAGAATATCGTGATTTTCATAAAAAAATAAACCCTGCATTATGGAATGATTGGCATGAACCCGAATGCAAAATTTATAGTTATGATATTGTACGAGTGAACCTATGATTTGAAGTCACTAATTGACGACACGATATGGTTGGACCCAACTGCCATTTGAAACACATTTCTCCTTTTTTTTTTTTTAATCTACCTATTTTGACAGTTGAGCCGACCAAATTGTGACGTTTATTAGATCTTGAACGCCTAAACCTGGGGCATTACCATTAACTTTTAACGACATATTACATCGAATGAAAGCTTTAGCTTTCAGAGAAAAGAGCAAATTCTACTATAGTGATGAAGTAATGAACTATGAGGGAATATATTCTCTAGTTTGTGCTCTTAAAATTAGGCATAAAACATTAATTACATGATTTTTAATATAATAAATGGTGTAAGAATTAAGGGCATGAATTCAGTACATGATAGACACCAGCAATTAATTTTTTTTACGATTATATACAAAAAACAGCCGTTTAATGCATTTTTAACTACATTTGAACATTGACGAAATATTTCGACAATAATATGGAGAGTTCATGGTAGCAATTTGAGCGTCTATTTCACGTAGACGTGTAAACAAGATGTAAAAAAACATCGTGACAAAACTTGGATTTCTAAGTCATGCGTGAAAGTCAAGTTCATATAATTTTTTGATGAGGAAAAAGCCCTTTCTTTGGGTCGACTAAACAATAAGCTAGTAGACTTTAAATAAAAGTTATCGGTAAACCCCTAACCCTACCCCCCACCCCAGGAACCGCACGTGCACATCCAAGAGCCGTACCAGCACCAGCGCACGGCGTCGGCGTCGGGCGGCTACGAGGCGGAGCGCTACGCCGTGTGGAAGCGCCAGGACGCGCCGCCCTACTACGAGGCGCCGCCCGCGCCCGCCGCCTGCTGCCGCCCCGCCCACGACCATCATGCGCACACGCATCAGCCGCTCAAGGTGCGCAGATAAAGAAAGAAAATAAAAGAAAGAAATAGTACATTTTGATACAAGTAGAGAAAGTTTGTTATTGTATTCGAGGCGGAATTATAACTCCCGAGCCGTAGGCGAGGGTGTTTTTGAGCCGAGAACTGCAATAACAAATTTCCACGTGTATCAAACGACGTTTTTCAATACACTTTTGAAGAAATAAAATAAAATATAACGAAAAATATTTTTGTCACGAACTAAGAAACTATGATTTTAATTTTCTTTTTTTCGCGCTCTGCTTTCGCCAGGTTGAAGGAGAGGCAAAGGTATCAAGCTGTTAAACAGCCTAATATAAAAAATAGATTTATTTTATATTTTGAATTCAGAACACAAATAAATGTTAATTTGTGTATAAAAATAACTATTAGTTTTTAATAATCATGTTTATCTATGATGTTCTATTTATAAACACAATTTTAATATTCAAAAAATATTTATGCCGTAAAGACGCGTAGTGCTTTGCCGAAATTAAAAAAAAACATACACCTCAGACTATAGGCATTGAACCAATTTGGACTAAGTATAGGTATAGCTAACTGTGGCAATTTTCATTCCTGCACACGTGCGGGAAAGTGGAAAAAATAGCACGCGTGTGAAATACCATGCATGTTGTTCCTAATCGTAGTGCGTTAAGGACCAGTTTTCGAGGAAGTGTATTGAAAACATATTTTTCGTCACATGCGTACACAACAAAAAAAAAGTATTCGGCACATGCCTTATGAACAAAAAACAAACAAAAAAAAAATAGCTTAAAACACACGGCTTGCTTGATACACTGCTGCTGACGATTCTTAGGATCGCTTTTAGGTTAAAAAGGAAACCCAAACCAACAGACAGGCACCGAGACTCACCAGTACACTGCCGAATGTAGACTGGCCAACTTTTGAAGACTTTAGAAGGGATTTTGCGTCTTGATTTGTGGTATCATCATCGTTAGCAGAAATGTTACCTTGTATAGTCCTTTATTACTTAAGAGTCAATTCTTTGCCAAGATGTTCTCCAGTCTTGACTGAATCCAAAATTCCAAATGCATCATATTATCAATTTAATATATCTCTATATCTTTTATATCTCTATGTTTGACATTATAATATCCCTTTTGCACGTTTTGAAACACAAATGATTTGCATCTAACCTAGTGTTTCTTTTGCTACCTTTTTGAAAATCCTATTTTGAATTATTTACTCGTTTTCATCAAATTACCATTAATAAAATAATTATGAGAAAAACGACATTTGCTCATGCATGATTACGAAAAACTCCAGTGTAAGACCATTCATTACACCAACTTTTAAAATTTCAGGTCTCCGAAACGGTCCGCAAGCGTCAGTACCGCGTAGGTCTAAACCTGTTCAACAAGAAGCCAGAGCGTGGCATCGCGTACCTGATCTCCCGCGGGTTCCTGGAGAACTCCCCTCGAGGAGTGGCCAGGTTCCTCATCACCAGGAAGGGCTTGAGCAAGCAGATGATCGGGGAGTACCTTGGGAATCTGCAGAATCCGTTCAATATGGCTGTGCTTGAGTGAGTTTTATGTAGCGTGTACTTATACTTTTAGTTCGTTGTATTATAGTGTATTCTATAAACAGAAATTCGTATAGTCTTTAGATAGGTAATAATTTAATAGGTACTAGTCTAATTATACCAATTATGTCAATACATTTGGATGTGAGTGGTGGTGTGATAAAATTAAAAAATAAATTACCTAGTCAATTTTAATATTATCAGTTAACGAAAGTAACGACGACACGTTAAGGGTGGGGAGGGGGTCGACGAAGTGTGACATTGTATGAAAAGGGGTCAGAAAAAAAAACTGATAAGTAGATCTAACTGCAAGGCTTCTATCAGGATGGTTTCTTTACTCTTACAATTTATGAGTACATTATGAACGGCCAAAGTTGAGGTAAAAGTTGTGCAAAACAGCAATTTTTGGAGGCTAATACTGAATTTGTTTCTACAAATTTTTATTTTCTGCTTCGATAGAAGCCTAGATATAGTCCACAAGATAAATATTAGTTCAAAAAAATCAAAGATATATGTCTAACAACGGCATAATCACGCACGAGCTATTGTCAAAATTCTCGCGAAAAGTATGGCGGGTTGGCCGCTCTTAAACAAGCGATTTCTCGGTCGCAATTTTTTGCTTTTTAGCGTAAATTCAGGATGGACTTACTGTACTCCTAAATAATTTTGCTTTTGTAAGGATATCATCAACTGAAGCCAAGATTTCTAATTTTTTGTAAATGTTTTTAATTGAAGACGATTAGCACATTAAAAACCGCAATAATTAACGAGTGCCATGATAACTAAGGGACATTGATACAGCTTTAGAACGCCGCTTAAATATCTTTATAACTGAACAGTTTCATAAGTGACTAGCGGACGTCACGCAGTTTCAACCACGTAGGAAGTCGGCGCAGTAGTTTTTTAGTTTATTCATTACAAACATACAAACACACACAAAAATACAAAACTTTCCTCTTATTATTATATTAGTGTAGAAATCTGCTCGTATTCTTAACATATCAACTTATTCTTACTTCAGATGCTTCGTGAACGAGCTAGACCTATCAGGCATGGCGGTGGACGTGGCCCTGCGTCGCTACCAGGCGCACTTCCGGCTGCCTGGCGAGGCGCAGAAGATCGAGCGTCTGGTCGAGGCCTTCGCCAGGAGGTACTGCGTCTGCAACACTGACTTCGTGCAGCGGTTGAGGACTCAGGATACGGTAAGAACAATTTACACTAACAACACGACTCATCACCTGCCTAGCCTTTTCCCAACTATGTTGGGGTCGGCCTCCAGTCTTACCGGATGCAGCTGAATACCAGTATTTTACATGGAGCGACTGCCTATCTGACCTCCGCAACCAGTTAGTACCGGGTAATACGATACCCCTTGGTAAGACTGGTTGTCAGACTTTATGGGCCACTGACTACCTGTAACGACTGTCAAAGATTTACAAATGACAGCCGGGACCAACTGCTTAATGTGTTTTCTGTGGCACGGAGGAAACTCGGTATGTAAGGGTGGTCACCCATCCACAGGCCAACCTAGGCAAGCACGGCTTAACCTAAAGATCGACCCAAGCGGCTGTTATTATTTAGCCACGAGCTCACTAACAACACGACTAATTTACGTAAAATAAGGACCTTTTGCCGAGACAAAAAAATCCATATGGACATATGTATTTTGGATTTTCCATACTGATTTCAGTTCAGCATTTCACTCATAACTACTAAAAGAGTGAGAGTTGTTAATTGATATTTTTTTTTTAAATTATTGTTTTGTTCTTATTTATTGATGGGATTTTTGTACAAAGATTAAGTCATGGCAATGTTACTCTCCGAACTTGAATTTCAATATCTACCTCTTTATAAAAAACAATTCAACACATTGAAAAAGGCGAAAACTATCAATAAACAAACACAAGGTGTTTGTTTTGTCACATTATTATGACTAAGTATTTGTGGATTTGGATTATATTGTAAGTTAAGACCAAAATTGTACCAACACTTGTAGCAAATACTTGTAAATTGATTTGATTTAATTTGAAGGTGTTTTTGTTTATTGATAGCATCTATGATATTGCAATAGAACTCCGAATCATCGAATTTGGAGTTTAATAAAGTTGATGTGTAATTAATTGTCTGGAGAAATACAAGACTACCCAAGTAACACATCAAAGCATTATATCGGCCGACTTACAGCATTTCTGTATCGTTTTCGCATTTTGAATTAGTTCTATGATAGCATTACAAACGTTTATACGGCTACTGTAATGCTTATTTGGGCACAAATTATCCGGCTTTAGATCATAAATAAGTTCACAATTAGTTGTTTAATTGCATTACAGGCGCATTATATTAGCATTAGTGTGACCAAATAAGTTGCGAATCGCATTATAGAAACATTATTACGGTCAATGAAGTTGCCAATCGCATTACAGAAACATTATTACGGACAATGAAGTTGCCAATCGCATTACAGAAACATTATATTAGCAATATTATTGATAATGAAGATGTTAATTGCATTACAAAAGCATTAGACTGGCATTAGATTGTTCTAAAAGAATGATTGAGGCTATCTAAGTGTTCACAGTTAGAACTTAAATAAACCCTACATCATTGCAAAAACATCTCTAATACTACGGTACAAATGTTATAATGCAATTAACTATGTCAAGCAATATATTATGGACGAAGACGGTCAAAACTGAGTGAATGACACCATATTTGTTTGCATCAAAACAAAAATTATAATCCTGGATTTTGACTCTTTTCTTATTTTATGCCTGTAAATATTATTCGCAATGTAGTTTACTGTAAATGTCTATATAAGTTTCATTGAAAATTTTCACGCGCCTTCGTTATTTTGTGGTTTTCATATAAAATGTGACATGAAAATATGTGTGAAATGCCCAAAACAATTGTGTATTCCTAGTTTAGAACGAATTTTGCATAATTAACATAATGTATTGGTTGAGCATTATTAAATAAAGTTATATTATTATGATATAGGTCTATTGCTTTTATAAATAGGTCCAAATGATAATATTTTTTGGTTATAAAATATTTACAAAATGGTGTCGATCTATAGCAGCCAGGTGAGCCCTTAAAAAGGCTAATTAATGCCACCGGTAGTATCAATACTCACACGTGAACAATTATTAAGCTAGAGGCCAGAGAAAAGACTTTTGATGTGCCACTGTAATACCATTGTCTATAAAGTAGCTCTATATGGGTTCACCGGTATACCAGTAGACTTGAATTATCCATAATGGAGAAAAATCAGACACAGATTCGAATGACATAGGCATGGTTGGACCCCGGACGACCGTAGTTCAAAATCAAGAAGAAATTAAAATAAAAAAATCCACCCTAAAAATAGATGTTGTTTTGTTGATCATATAATATGTGCTTTTCCCCAATATGGCCGACAAATAGTTTTACGAATACAGTGAAATGAATGTATATACAGCTTTACGCATTACAATAACTCACGTGTATTTGATTAAATACCTGATAGCTGTACAACAGAACTCAGTTGAACTCTATAAATGCAAGCATTACATTGATTCACGTTGATGCTGTTCAGCGGTCCTAGGCTTTTACTTACCGCTTAATAGTGCTATTACACAACAAAGGGCACTAAAAACAGCTCAAAGCTATATACCGGATTTACGGTGCATTATAATGGTACAAGTTTATGCTATTAAGCGGCAATAGGCATTATCGTACTACTTAAAAATGCTATTGTAGATCCAAACGCACTAAAAACAGCTGAAAGCTATACAGCTGCCTTGTGGTTTGCTGCACTCAAACTAAAGGCTTTACAAAAGCATTTTCATATGCCGTTATGCAACCGTTATGCATCGTAAAGCATCATAATGCTTTTGAAATACCAATATAAAGCGTCAAGATGCTCGGTGAACTCAAATAAGAGTTTATACGGACCTTAGGTTCTAAATAAGTTTACTATTCGTTTGTTATAATGCTTCCTGTGTTACTTGGGTAATTTATACATGGCTTACATTGAGTTAGTCGTGAGTAATATTTACTCCCTAAAATGAATAATACATGCCTAGAGCCTACTAACTAATTCAAACTAATTTATAATAATACTAGTTCAAATAACCGAAAGCTTTAACTATTATTATCTTGAATAATATTAGTGTTTGATAACTTTAGTGCTCCGTATTGAAACGCCCTGTTATCTTGTTCTTAGTATCTTGAATTTTAATCAGATCCAATAATAGAAAGTAAGATAATGTTTTTCTTAAAACATCAGACAGATGAAACCAATTCACATCATAACCAATTATATTATATTAGAACACTAGCTTAAATAGTACTTCCCATTAGAATCGGATTTTTTTAACAATTTCCTTTTTTTGCACGAAAATCTAATCCTTTTTCTAAAATAAAAGTCTCCACCAGCTATCTGCCAGTGAAAGTCTCTTCAAAATCGTTCCAGCTGTTTCGGAGACTAGCCGCAACAAACAGAGACATTAATTAAAAAAAAAAAAAACTGTAATTTTGTTAAGTACCGTATAATATGCTTCCATATACATTCAGTAAAGCTCTTCAATTTTATTTATTTGTATGTAGTTGGTGCCAGTTAAGATGAGAATAACGGTCACTGCCCTTTCCCTAATATCTCTTCGTACGAACCAAAACAAATAAACCATGTATGGTTTTTCATTAGAAAAAATGTTGAAGATCACGATAGATGACGATTCAAGACTTGAACAGGCTCATTTTTGGTTTTCAAAGTTAAGAAGTTAAATAAATGTAGGTGGGTCAATGACCGCTATTCTCATCTTAACTGGCACCAACTATAGAGTACTGATTCTTGGGATATTTATGGGTTTTTGTAACATCAAGACATTTTAATAATAAACTAAAATTAATTATTTTTCTCTCTTCACAGATATTCGTCCTAGCCTTCGCCATAATAATGCTGAACACAGACCTCCACACTCCGAACCTAAAGCCAGAGGCCCGGATGTCCCTCGACGACTTTGTCCGCAACCTGCGCGGTATCGACGACTGCGGGGACATTGACCGGGACATGCTGTCCGGTATCTACGATAGGGTGAAGTCCAGCGAGTTTAGACCTGGCAGTGATCATGTGACGCAGGTAAATAGACAACTTTTCAGACAAGTTTAATTGAGATCTAATTGGTTTGCGGGGTTTTGGGTTTAGACAAACTTTAGACAGTAAAAAATAAAGCTATGTATATACACCGTGTTTCTGGACGGTATCGATAAACTTTGACTGGTCATTGTACTAATCGTCAAAATGTATGGAACAGCTGATTTTTTTCGCCAATCGGGTTTTGGTCCTATAGTAAATGTTGTTCATAATAATGAGCACAATGACTGGTCGAAGTTTATCGATATCGTCCGGAAACACGGCGTATAGAAAGTAAACCGGCCAATGAGGGACCGGTCAATGTGGCGACACTTGGGGGAGGCGGATGTCCACCAGTGGACGTCTTTCGGGTGAAATGATGATGATGACAGATGTCAATCTAGGCATATCAAACGCCTAGAAAATGCATGATAATAGTACAGAGTTTCTCTGGACGACTGTCCTCACATTGTTCGTTACTAAGGTCAAGTCCTGAGATAAGTCTCTCAGAAACCATTTCCAGTAAAGTTCAACACTGACCACAAGTTTCTCTGCAAGTACTTGATTGTGCATCTTCGGTCATTTGTATCGATATCCTTATTACCAACTGAGCTACTTCGCAAAGATCGTCCCCCAGTAAACCTGAGGGCATCGTACAATAACTTTCCATCTTCCGATGACTATAAAACGTTTGTCGACTTTCACCTAAACTCATCCTGCTAATATTAAAATGCGAAATTTTTTGAGAGTACCTATAGTACTGATGTTTGTTACTCTTTCACGCAAAGACTACTGAACGAATTTGGATGAAATTTAGCACACAGATAGTTTATAACCTGGAGTAACACATAGGATTTTTTATCCCGGTAGTAAGATTCCATGGGACAATTATCAGGCTAAATATCACGCGGGCGAAGCCTCTTGCAGAAGCTAGTAACTAATAATCTTCTCGTATCTTTTAGGTGATGAAAGTGCAAGCCACGATTGTGGGCAAGAAGCCTCACCTGGCCCTGCCGCACCGGCGCCTGGTGTGCTACTGTCGCCTCTACGAGATCCCCGACATACACAAGAAGGAGCGCCCCGGAGTGCATCAGAGAGAGGTAACATATACACCAATCATTAATTGTGATAGCAGGAAAGAGTCATAAGTCATTTCAATAGGGTATTTTACTCTATAAGAGAAAAAATCTAATATATATTATTGAGATAGCTTAGGCAAAAAGCAGTCGGAAATCGTTAGTTTTAGTTTATAAAATAGCGAACTAAATTTTAAAATTCAATTCAAAGGTTTCAGCTTTTTTAATCTGTTTCATATCACTATTATAGTAGTCGCCATGTTATTACGTCATACGGCTATGTAAACATAGAAGTGTCAACTGTCAACTTCAAGCATCATTGCATTTGTTTACACAGCCAACTGACGTCATGACCACAGACCAACATGGCGTCCACTGCGTCCCGCGTTTTCGTCAAGCTACGCGCGAAATTTGAAAATGCAAAATTTAAATGCATTTTTAGG
The DNA here is from genome assembly GCA_905147715.2 of Xestia xanthographa. Taxonomy (NCBI): domain Eukaryota; kingdom Metazoa; phylum Arthropoda; class Insecta; order Lepidoptera; family Noctuidae; genus Xestia; species Xestia xanthographa. The sequence goes on along the minus strand of LR990669.1, from coordinate 11,337,841 downwards.
ACACTTAACGATTGAATAAAATTTTTGTGATTTTTTCAGTGGTTCATTAGCACTATAGAATCTAATTGAGACACTTTTCAATAATGGGTGTAATACCCTATTCACCTATAGGGATGATGACTTACTAAAAAAAAACATGCGGGGCAGTCTGGGGACTGCCGATAGAAGTGAAAACTAAGTAGGTAACTTGTGAATTGTATTGTCGAGCTATGTGTGTGAGAGTGCGTGTGGGTTTATGTGAAATGTATAATTATGCGTTGTTACTAAACACATCATCATCTGCCTAGCCTTTTCCCAACTATGTTAGGGTCGGCATCCAGTCTAACCGGATGCAGCTGAATACCGGTATTTTACATGGAGCGACTGCCTATCTGACCTCCATAACCCAGTTAGTACCGGGTAATATACGATCCCCCTTGGTAAGATGGTTGTCAGACTTTTTTTTGGGCCACTGACTACCTAACGACTGTCAAAGATGTACAAATGACAGCCGGGACCAACGGCTTAACGTGCTTTCCGAGGCACGGAGGAAACTCGGTATGTAATGGGTGGTCACCCATCCACAGACCAACCTAGGCAAGCACGGCTTAACGTAACGATCGACCCGAGCGGCTGTTATTATTTAGCCACGAGCTCCTCACCATAAATAGGGATGATGACTGACTAAAAAAAATATGATTCTGTTTAGTCCGTCAGTTAGATTATCGAAAAATAATGGAAACGTGTTTTTTTTAAATCATATTAATCAAAGTTGATGAAGATAAAACGTGTCAAAGATCATGAGTGGGAGCTTGTGACGTTACATGTGAATAAAAAATGTACTCAAATATGACACACGAATTTTCGACGCACTGTATGGTCTTCATTTTTTGGAAATCTCTCTGACGGACTAATTAGTTTTTTTTTTTTCAATACACTTCCTCGAAAACTGGCCCTTAACGCACTACAATTAGGTACAACATGCAATGTATTTCACAAGCGTGCGATTTTTTCCACTTTCCTGCACGTGTGCGGGAATGAAAATTGCCACAGATGACTATACCTATACTTAGTCCAAATTGGTTCAATTCCTAGAGTCTGATGTGAATGTTTTTTTTAAATTTTTGCAAAGCACTACGCGTCTTTACGGCATAAATATTTTTTGAATATTCAAATTGTGTTTATAAATAGAATATCATAGATAAACATGATTATTTAAAACTAATAGTTACTTTTATACACAAATTAACATTTATTTGTGTTCTGAATTCAAAAATATATAATTAATCTATTTTTTATATTAGGCTGTTTAACGGCTTCATACCATTGCCTCTCCTTCAACCTGGCGAAACCAAAGCGCGAAAAGAAAAGAAAATGAAAATCATAGTTTCATAGTTCGTGACAAAAAAATATTTTTCAATACACTTCCTCGAAAACTGGTCCTTAACGCACTACGATTAGGTACAACATGCAATGTATTTCACACGCGTGCGATTTTTTCCACTTTCCCGCACGTGTGCAGGAATGAAAATTGCCACAGATAACTATACCTATACTTAGTCCAAATTGGTTCAATGCCTATAGTCTGAGGTGAATGTTTTTTTTTTTAATTTTTGCAAAGCACTACGCGTCTTTACGGCATAAATATTTTTTGAAGATTCAAATTGTGTTTATAAATAGAATATCATAGATAAACATGATTATTTAAAACTAATAGTTACTTTTATACACAAATTAACATTTATTTGTGTTCTGAATTCAAAAATATAAAATAAATCTATTTTTTATATTAGGCTGTCTAGCGGCTTCATACCATTGCCTCTCTTTCAACCTGGCGAGACCAAAGCGCGAAAAAAAAAAGAAAATTTAAATCATAGTTTCATAGTTCGTGACAAAAAAAATATTCGTTATTTTATTTTATTTCTTCAAAAGTGTATTGAAAAACGTCGTTTGATACACGTGGACTTTTGCTATTGCAATTCTCGGCTCAAAAACACCCTCGCCTACGGCTCGTGTGTTATAATTCCGCCTCGATTGCAATAACAAACTTTCTCCACTTGTATCAAAATGTACTATTGTCATCTACCATATTTAAATACGGGTGCAGAGGCTCGTGGTATAATAATAGCCCCACGAGTCGATTTTCAGGGTTAATACAGACTTGTGCTAGATGTGCTGCCTCGATCAGCGAAATATAATAAAAACTCTGTGGCTATGTGTGTACGTACGTCTCTTATAATAAATTACCAAAAATGTTTAAAACATTAAATTGTAAATTATTTAAAATCCAATTATATAAATGGCTCAATAATAATAATTTCTATTGCATTAATGCTTTTTTTAATATGAATTCATAATGTATCTTTAGTAGGTAAGTTTGCATGCTTTAGTATCATGTCCGATCTAATGTTTTTCAATAACACCTTGTATACCATGTTTTATGCAAATAAAATATCTTACCCTATCCTAAGAAACGTTTGGTGAGGTCGGTCCGTGGGCTACGAAAATCATGTTAAACCCCAAAAAAATTAAAGTTTTAGAAGTGTTGTCTAGTATCTGGGTTGTAGGTCAGATAGGAAGTAGTATACTTATATTTAGCTGCATCTGTTTAGACTGGAAGCCGAATCGAAAATACGTAGTTGAGATAAGGCAACGCTCACGGCTCTGATACTCTACTAGGTAATCAATTGGTAATTAATAATATTAAAAATACGAATTTACCTCTCTTCCAGGTGTTCCTGTTCAACGACCTGCTGGTGATCACGAAGATCTTCAGCAAGAAGAAGTCGTCGGTGACGTACACGTTCCGCCAGTCGTTCCCGCTCTGTGGCATGATCGTGAACCTTTTCTCTGTGCCACGTGAGTATTGCTTCTTGCGGTTGTAATTTATTAGTACTAGGTCCACAAGACGTTGCGCGCTATGGATATGTTCGGTTGTGATGATTCCTTTATTGTACAGACTATTTAATTTATTATCCTCTATCGTCCCAGTGTTCTTATTCGTTTGTGGTCTTCGGCCATCGGCCAATCGGGCAAGAACAAGTCCAAATCATCACACCAGTATTTCTTGAACCTGCCTCGGTGAAGCATCTGTTAAAGAATGGATTAAACCCAGTGGTATGATGGATGTAATCAATAAATAACATATTATATTATTATCTGTTCCGCAGACTACCCATTCGGAATCCGGCTGTCCCGGCGCGTGGACGGTCGCCGACTGGCCACGTTCAACGCACGCAACGAGCACGACCGCTGCAAGTTCGCGGAGGACCTGCGCGAGAGTGTGGCCGAGATGGACGACATGGAGGCCATGCGCATCGAGGGCGAGCTCAACCGGGGGAAGGGGCGCGGGGCTGGCGGCAGCGCCAGGAACGGTCAGTACTTTATCTAACAAGTTCGCGGAGGACCTGCGCGAGAGTGTGGCCGAGATGGACGACATGGAGGCCATGCGCATCGAGGGCGAGCTCAACCGGGGGAAGGGGCGCGGGGCTGGCGGCAGCGCCAGGAACGGTCAGTACTTTATCTAACAAGTTCGCGGAGGACCTGCGCGAGAGTGTGGCCGAGATGGACGACATGGAGGCCATGCGCATCGAGGGCGAGCTCAACCGGGGGAAGGGGCGCGGGGCTGGCGGCAGCGCCAGGAACGGTCAGTACTTTATCTAACAAGTTCGCGGAGGACCTGCGCGAGAGTGTGGCCGAGATGGACGACATGGAGGCCATGCGCATCGAGGGCGAGCTCAACCGGGGGAAGGGGCGCGGGGCTGGCGGCAGCGCCAGGAACGGTCAGTACTTTACCTAAGTACATGGAGTTTTTGTTTAAACTCTTCTTCAAACCCCTCGTTCAACTGGACTAAGCTGCAATTATTGTAAATTACAAGATTGGAGCTAATGATGTTTTTTGTTCAACAGTGATGGAGAACAGAGACAGCGGCGTGGCTGACGTTGAGATTGATCATCAGCAGTGCTTGGACCATGTTCATATGCATGGGTAAGTAACACAAAATATTTCATTACAATAACAGTTTCATCATTTATTGTAATAAAATCAGTTCAGACTATACAAAGACATTTATTTTAAAATGGCGTGATGTTATAAAAAAAAAAACATATAACCATGGCCGTTTTCTGGGTCACACAATAAGTTTTATTCTTATAGATCCACAAATGTGGGGTGATATAAGTTTGACCGCTATGTGTGTCTATCTGTGGCACCGTGGCTCTTAAACGGGTCAACCGATTTTGATGCGGTTCTTTTTATTCGAAAGGAGGTTTTCTAGCGGTAGTTCTTAGACATGTTTTATCAAAATCGGTTTAGCTCCTTCAAAGTCATCCGCTCTTTTGTTAACTTAAATGCCTCTGGAGTTTGAACACTGAAGTGCATTATTGCGTCATTGTTTATCAACTCTTGAAGAAGAGGAAGAAGCGAAGTATTCGGTCAATAACATTTATTAACACGAAGAAGTGATGCGTTGGAAGACCTCCCACTAGGTGGACCGATGACCTGGTGAAGGTTGCGGGAATCCGCTGGATGCGAGTCGCACGGGACCGGTCAATGTGGCGACACTTGGGGGAGGCCTATGTCTAGCAGTGGATGTCTTTCGGCTGAAATCATGATGATGATGAATACGAATAGAACAGAATAAATTTATTGTAAAAACATGAGTATACATCAAATAATATGTGCAAGGTCTTAAAATAACAGGTAGATCTACATGTTTGGCCATTTAGGGCGTACAAAATATCTTTTTTTGGTTTAGAATAAACCATAAAAGAATAAAAAAAAACTTGAGTCTACACAGCAAACTAAAGCATATTAAAAATGTTCGTAGTGCTAATTAAAAAATAAAGTATTGTTTTCATCAGATTTGAGGGTCAAATTGTGAAAATGCCGTAATGGGGAGACACATTGTGGAACTAATGGCGCTAGCATAGCTGGTTCCCAACATCGTCATTGGTTGAAAATGTGGTAATGTCATTTTATATTTCAAAATAGCTTAACCTTATTGGTCATATTGAGACCAGCTATGGTGGCGCCATCTGAGATATCTTTGCCTGGGTCTCCCCATTAACTGACGCCGTAACAAACAAGAACTCTTTAAGAAAATAAACATCCATTTGACTCTTCTGTTTTTCTTTTTTTTCCCAGTGTGGTAGTCCCTCCGCCCCCGTCGTGCCCCGCGCCGGCCGCTCCCGCGCGCTCCAACCCGCCGCCCACCAGCATCATCAAGCGGAACGTACTCAGCAACTCGCTCGTTGATATCAACGACCCTGGTAACTTTATTTTAATTATCTACACTAATATTATAATAAAGAGGAAAGATTTGTATTTTTGTGTGCATGTTTGTAATGAATAAACTCAAAAACTACTGCGCCGATTTCAAAAATTCTTTCACCATTAAAAAGCTACATTCACCCTGAGTAACATAGGCTAGGCGGAAACGGGAACTACGCGGGTGAAACCGCGTGATGTCCGCTAGTGTTACATAAAATAATAAAACAATCATCTGTTTCCTGCACAGATCTTTTGCAAAACGTGAGCCGAAAAAAAAAAAACTATAAAAGTCACAAAGTTTCTTTAAGTCTGTGGGCAGAGCTTCCCATTTAGACAATTCTGTCAAAAGTTTTTTTTTTATGTAATGGATTATTCCATTGCCATTAAATGGACACAAATCAAAACAATGTTGCTACTGAGAAATTTCTATTGACATCACTGACAGGGACTAAACCTGGGATCATTATAGGAACACTAGGTGGAACAGAGTTAACTGCAAACTTAAATTTGGAAATAAAGCATTCTCATACATTGGGCCACATCTGTATGAGAAGGTCAATAAAAAGCTTAAAATTCTCCACATGAACGTTGAACGGTAGGCTATTCATGTGAAACAGTAATTAATTTTTCGAAAGACTCCCATGACGTAGGAATTTCATAGACTATAAGTTGGTGCCAGTTAAGATGAGAATAGCGGTCATTGACTCACCTACATTTATTAAACTTCTTAACATTGAAAACCAAAAATGAGCCTGTTCAAGTCTGGAATCGTCATCTATCGTGATCTTCAACATTTTTTGTAATGAAAAACGATACATGGTTTCTTTGTTTTGGTTCGTACAGAGAGATATTAGGGAAAGGGCAATGACCGCTATTCTCATCTTAACTGGCACAAACTATAATTAGGATAATTAAAAATTGATATTGTACTTAAAATTGTTGATCTAATCTTTTACTCTGGACGCTCTTAGTGTGCACGTCTTTCTACATCGCTCTCACATATAATGTATAATCTCAAAATTGATGATGTAACCAAGATTTTGTAACAATATTTTGATTTTAAAAGAGTGTCCATGGAGTTTCTTGCCCGTTCCTCTCCATATAGATCAACGCTAGGGAATGGGCAACTACAGTACTTTCTCAAGTTATTATGCCTTGTGACTGGGACTGTAGCTTTGATTTTCTTTTTTGTATTTTTGACATTCAAAAGTGCCGTAATGGTCTAATTGAAATAAATGGTTTGAGTTTGACTTAAATAATAATTATTGTCCTGTGTTGTCTACTGTGCGTAAATAATTAGTAAAATAAATGTTTTAGTTAGTATCTTATCATAACATGACGCTATAATTCCCAGTGGCAATAGCAGCAGAGCGGTTACAACGTCGCGGGTCGGTGGGCTCGCTGGACAGCGGCATGTCGGTGTCATTCCAACAGGGCAGCCGGAACGCGCTGCACGCCACCTCGCCACGACATCCTAATGAACAACGGTCGCCAGGTACAACATGAATTTTGATTTGTACATAACATAGTATAAGGAATTGTTTGCAAGTAGTGAAGGAGCAAACCAGGAATACTGATATTATTACCCCACATACCAAGCATCCTGAACATCAAACTAACTCTACGCAAATAGGGAATAAGCATGAAATACAAAACTCTTTTTATTTATGAAAAGTGCCTTGTATTGGCGCATAAAAACATTGTGGTACACTGGTGTAGGTTTCTAATACATCACTTATTTTACAATTTACTGTTTTATGTAGCATGTTTTTGGTGAAACGGAACGCACTCTCAAAACGCATCGTCCTCGATATTGACGTCAAAATTCATTGTGTCAAAAAAACACTTTATTTGAAAAGTGCTTAAAGTTTCACTAAAATTTTATTATAATATTGTTATTGCAATTTTATTTGAAATTTTATTTAAAATTTTACTTGAATAAAGCACTTAGGTACAATTGGTAAAATTATTTTATCAAGGCCAAAAAAATTAGATGTAAAAAAGGCAGATTGTGGATAATGACGTCACATCATGACCGCTACAGCTACGGACGTTCGAACCGTCGTAGAAAATTGCAGGAGTTTAATATTATTTTTGTGCGACAAGCAGTAGTTGAACTTAACTTTTAATACTTTTCTTGTGTTGATAGTACTGTATTTTATTGATTTAAGTGAAGAAAATATTACGTGCATATTCCCTAATATATTGCTGGGGAACGACTTTTTTTTGAGCTGGAAAATCACGTTTCACGGTAGAACTTAAAGTAACGCACTCAAAACATTGTGCTTATGGTTGCATTGAATAGAACGCGGTAAAGGTATTCAAGTAAAGTGATAACATTAAAAAACTGTATTAAAAAAAAAAGTTTTGTCAAAAAGTTAGAAGTTTGACCTCCAATATTTTCGTAACTAGAAGGTTCCGGAAATGTATGGTCCAAAACAAAAAAATGATTGCAATGACGGGAAGAACAAGTATCTCAGTTAAGGGTATTGTTGCACCCATTACACCTTAATTTTGGGTCTACAGCTAAAAATGCAGCAACTAATGCTACAAACATTTAAGATCGGTTTTATTCAGCAGAGCCGGGAATAACTTACATTCAATTTTTCCGCGCTTTTTTGTCTACTTACAAAATCGTGGAAACATCAGACTCGTATCAGAACTGTGTTCTTGATAATTTTGTTAACATGTTTATTTTTATCTTCCAGGTCGCCTATTCAGCGGCATTGGAGGCATCAGCGGCATATTCCCCGGACGTATCCGTAAGCTGAGCGCGTCCGGAATACCGGACCCCAAGCACGGAGTCGGCAAGAGTACCGAAGTCTAAACACAAACAAACGGTATAACATCGTTATATTTTGAATTTTTAAACTCCCAACGAATTCGAAACCCTGATTGGTCGAATTCAAACCGAACGTGTTCGGGAATCATCGTTTTTTCTTTTGAATTGTAAGGGATTTTGAGCATTAACGCGTGCTCTGAAAGGTGATTGTCGAATTCTTTATTACAAATGTAATAGGTTGATTATTTAAATGGTCGGGTACCTCATTTTCTAAGTGCCATCTTTATTTTTTCAACGCACTCTTTATTGTATGGGATTGAAATCTTCGTACAAACTGATTTGATTTGTTAGGTTGATATTCACAAATGATATTATGCATAATAGAAGGGTAATATCCCGGTAATTAAACGATGTACTAGTTTGTAATACATTGAAGGTAATCTTCAGAAACTATAATTTGACACTAGTTTCGCTGAAGATTATACGTACATATATTTTAGCGTAAACTCCTTTGTGAATATTGAAAGTATTCGCATCAATGCCTAAGTGTGGCATTTTAAGCATTATAATTTTTACGCTAGTAAAAATCTCTATCAATGACTACAAATTTTCGCCCTTACCACCACTTCTTGAAGACATCATGTAGCTTTGGCTACAAGTGACTTTGGCTACAAGTGACTTTGGCTACAAGTGACATATTTGGCTACATGTCATTTGACGTTTTGTATTCTTGTGGTTCTACCAGGGTAGGTTACGGTTGATAGGCATTTGGGTGGTTTTGGATAAATTGTATTTACTATACAAAAGTGCCAATTTAAATATGGTACTCGAATTTACTAAAGTAACATTGATACATTTGACTATGGTACGGATACGAAATAACATGGATTTAACAAAAATAAGAAAATATGACATTGAAGAAATTCTTCACTAAAATGGCTACGTACATTTGTTTTTGGTAGCCTACATACAGTAAAAGTTAGCGTATTATTTAGAAATAAAAAATAATTAGTAGCTTTTCAAACATATTAGACGAAACAATGACATTTAGGACTTGCGTAACTCAGAAAGATAATAAACCTCATTTGTAATAAAAGAGGTATTTATAACGAAAATGAAAGGCTATTCGTATGAATCGAAGATAATTTGGGTCCACATTTTGGATGTAGGAATATTTCTTAGATGTTGGAGATAATCAATCACTATTTCTGTAGCTTTTAAGATTTTTCTTAAATTACTATCGTATTGAAATTATTAAATTAATTAACTTAAGGTGGTTAAAGATTGTAATAAAGATTGACGCATAAATAAAATTATTGCAACGAAATTAAGAAATTGGCAACTTTGCAAACTATTTTTCGTAACTGGCAACATATTTTAGTCAGTTTTATTTCTTCTTTAATATATTGTAAATGGCTCAGGAATAGTGACATGATTACTAATCTAGATAGAGTAAAATGTGGAATTACCGGACGGTTTACGGAAAGATACTATATAAATAAGACGATTTATTAAATTTTAAATTGCGTCAAATCGATATTCGCTTATTAGATTCAAATTTAAAAAAATAACCTTCATTGCATGTTACCAACCGAAAAGTATTATAAAGATTACTTTAATAATAAAAAAAAGAAAATTTTATCTTAGAATTCATGATATTTTCTTTAGAATAATAAATTGTACATACGTTTTGGAATAGCGAAATGCAATAGAGATTATAAAGTACACAGAATATTATTAATTTCAGCACAAGAGCAATACTTACATAGACATCACGGTTAAAAAATATATTTATAATAAAAATACGAATTTATTCACTATTGTTGATGAATTATATTAGATTAGGCGATTTGAGAAATTTTTAAATAGGCTAATACCTTTTTGTCTCCCGGCGTGAAGATATCTAGTCGTCGAAATTGGTGCATTTTCGATTGTGTCCATAAAAAATCTATTAAAAAGAAAGTATATAATATTTAGATTTAACCTATATCTTCCAAAAATATGTACGATTTTCCATATTCGACTGCAACAGTGTTAAAGGCTGCTTTTGTTTTTTTTTTATTGTATGAGTGAATTTTACATTGTATAATGTATTACCTAACGTTACCGATTCGACTTTTCCTTGGATTTTACCGTAACTTATAACTAAATAGTATAAGCGTGTAATGTAATGTGAATGGCCGGCCTTTCATGCGCGTGCGCAAGATTACCCGCGATTACCAGATGTATGGTAGAAATTCGACGTGTTTTCTGAAATTAAATACACAATGCTATATGAATTTGAAATAATTTCATTTCAATAAATTCATTGACAAAGGTTGAGTAAATGTGGAATATTACACCAGAAATGTTACACACAACCGAATTTAAACCTTACATCACGGTCTTAGGCTTCATATTTCAACATTCCAGATATATTTAGCCTAGAATTTCTACATTATCCTAAGCCGGCCAAGTTAAAAAAATGTTGACTAATCTAATGTAGCTACTGTTGACTTTGTACCAGTTATTTAGGCTTGTTGTTTCTACTATTTGATACGAGGGTAGATAGAGAAAAATAAAACGATTTGTTGTAAGTGGAGGAAATGGGATATAACGAAAAAAATGTTTGTGACGGGAGGTCCGTTACAAACATTTTTAAAGACTATTCATGGTAGCCGCACCGCAGTCGCCGCATTCGTATTCTTCGTATATTATATCTATGCAATCTGTGTCTGTGTGCGAGATTGCATAGATTTTTAGAATTCGAATGCGGAGACTGCGGCGACTGGCGACGGCACCTGGTTTAAATGAATAGGCTTTAAAAATGTCAATGTATGGTTAAAATTAATACTGATGTCACTGACTCTATTTAAAAGAAATTTAAATTGTGAAATCGATATTAATTTTAATACATTCTTTAAATTCGGTATTTACCCAGAATTAAGCTGTCCAATATATTTGATTCTGAATCTCTAAAATTCATCATAATTCTTGTGTTTGTTTTCATTTAGTAAAGTAGGTACAGTCGAACACACCATAAAAATGTATTTGTTTGATATAAAACGCCTTCTGTGTTCCGAGCTTCTTCAAATCAATCGTTTCAGTATTTAAAGTTATTATCATAAAACTTTCGGATAATTTGTGTGAGCGACTGTACCGGAAAGTGTTCTACACATCTTTCCTAGTTCTTAAAAAAATAAAATGTAATGCATGACAAATTGAAAGGAATTGATGTAAAAACGTTTCTTCGTTGGATTTTGATCCTAATGTGTATTGTAATAACGATCTTTTTGAATTAAAATAAAATTATCCCATAAAGTTTCGTCAAGAGACTCGAATGTAATGTTTGTAAGCGTATTTCAAGCGAGATGCGTCTTTATTTTAATAGGGATATGGTATGGTTTTGTGGTGTCGTGGTGTATTTTTCTTACTTTCCTATTCAAAAACAGATCAGATTCTTCGTACTAATAATATATTTTTTGTGACATTTTATTTGCGTTTTTAGAAAAGCCAATTTGATTATATTTTATGACGTTTGTCCGATTATCTATCTTACGTTATTACAAATAAACTGTATTTTTTCTTTTTTTGTCTTTATTTATAATGCCATAAAATATCTCATTTGCCTGAGAAATACACCATGGATCGTTTGTGTGGAAAGATAAAAAAAATGTTCGAATCGCTTCTGTAGATTTCGCTTGACGCCAAAGATGTTATAATCCTTGTGTTCAATCTCAATGAATACCTTAATTTTAAACAATCTTCGTACATTGTTTGTAATTTAAATAATTTTCGAGTTATTCGCCTCACTATGAATATATTTCTAAAAGGCCAGTGTAGTTTTATTCATAATTATTACTAACATTTGATAAACTACTAAATATTTTGATTGAAACGTATTATAAATTAATTCAAAATATTTCAACTTGATATTAATTATTACTGATTTAAATATAAAAAAAAAGTAATTTATGAATAAAACTATACAAATCTTAAAATAAGTTGTAATAGATTTAAGTGGTTTTCAGTTCTGTAACATACACCTACTAACTTATTTCTATGTATGTATATTGAAGAGTTCTTTCTAATATATATTCTTTAGTTGAAAGTTGTTAAAAAAACTTAGATTTTAAGCAATAACGCGATTGCGTCTACATGTTGTATCATATTAAAGTTGTTGAGAGTTGCTACAACTAAGTCACTTAATAATAGTTTTATTTAAAACATAAAACGATGAGAATGTATTTATTTATTAAATATGAATTAACATTCATGAGTAGTTTGATGTTTTATTTTTCTAATACCACCATGCATATATGCATAAACACAACCCCACACACAAAGATACAGACTGCCATAGATACAGCAATTGTATTTCAAGGTGGAATCGCCTGGGTTGCTTCAAAAATGAAAGAAAATTTAAATTTCTCGGACTACCCTTCGGTCCAAAAAGATATCCCAATACCCAAAAAATAGCCTTTTCAACCAATATGTCTTGCTAACGATGACTTACGATGCCAGCCGGGACATTGGCGCTCATTAAGGAACCTGTTCGAATCATGCTCGGTAACCTAGACGCGACAAAATATGGGAGAAAACAGATCTTCGCTAGGTGCCCTAGTTTTTGAGATATAAATGTGGCCAAGCTGGGGAGACTCTCCAGATCGGCCACCTATAAACCCTTATATCTTTTGAACCAGTGACCGACAAATTCTGATATTTGGCGACAAATTTCGACAAATTAGCGACTTTACTAAAATCCCTGATGGTGGCCGAGCCAGTGTCAATGACACAACCTAGAACCGTGGCCTTTGGCCCTACCTTGGCCAAGGATGGACCAAAGAAACCAGCGCCGTCCAAAAGCGCGTTGGGTTGACAATATCTTTAGAGCTTCTGGAAAAAGATAGATGAAGGACATAGAACGGAGAATTATGGAAGTAGAAAGGGTGAGGCCTATACCCAGCTTTGGGTGATTTCGGGCTGAAATGATTATGATAAGGGGATAACCTATCCTACCGATCTCAAGGATGTTAGAATTTCCAACCTGTATATATTTATTTTTTTAGTTAGCCTGAGCTGCCCCACTCCTGGACAAAGGCCTCCCCCAATTCCTTCCACTTTTCTCGGTGTTGCGCCTCTTCTCGCCAATTAACGAGAAAGCCACCCAAGGCGTCCCGCCATCTTCTCCTCGGTCTGCCGCGACCCCGTGTAGCTGTCTCAGGGCTCCAGTTTTGTGATATGCGGGCCCACAGCTTCGCCGGTATCCGGCAGACATGGCCTGCCCAGTCCCATTTTAGTTTAGAGGTTTTTTGAGCTACGTCAGCAATTTGAGTTCTGGAGCGCAGTGTAGTGTTCCTTATTCGGTCGGTAAGTTTAACGTTAAGTATGCCGCGCTCCATTGCTCGTTGGCAAACCTTGAATTTGGACTTCTGGATGTTAGTCAAAGTCCAAGTCTGTGCACCATATGTTAGTATGGGGAGAATACACATGTCCATCAACTTATAATAGCTCTTGTCTAAATTGGTGTCGATTCTATTGTGAACGAACTAAACTTATTTTAGGCTATTGCTATCTTTTATTAAAAGGCAGTGCGAGAAAAGGAAGGCTATGGCTATGAACTAAGTTAGAGATGTCAAACTAGTTTATGCCTTGCACTTCACCGTGCTTTTAGAAGACATGTTTTTACGTGCACCCTTCATTTGTATGGAAATATTAGAACAGTTACAATTAAATTTGACAGCTCTAAATTACGTTCATCTCTTTCACGTTTTATTAGAGAGAAAAAGATAGCAATAGCTTAAATTAAGTTTAGTTTGTGCACAACAGTATCGACACCATTATACCTGTATATTATAATACCAACCGATATTTGAATTCAGGTGAAGAGCTACACAAGTTTCTGTATCACGTAGAAAAACAGCTGGGATAGTGATTCTAAAAAGAAATGTAGATCTAATCATTTATACAGAGATATTGGTTGGAAATAAATCTTTTTCGTGTGGTGTCCAACCTGGTGTCAGAATTTTTATGCTGCCCACGGGCCTCTGATTTGGCTTAGATGCTTTCAAGAAATATCTATAATTATTATACAATACGCCTTTGAATCCGAATAATCAGGTGTTGTGAGAACTTGAGACCTATTATGACTTGGTAGTCCGATGGTCAACCTCTAGGCCAGGGGTCACCAAATGGCGGACCGAGGTCCGCATCCGGACCGCCGACCCATTTTCTTCGGACCGCGAGAACACAGCAGCTTGTACTCAGAGTACGTAATTTAATAAAAATGTTTACCCCGCATTAGCTTTGTTGACGTCAAGAGCAAGACAGATAGTCCGCAACAAAAAAATGGCATTTTTCATAATGTTAATTATGTAAAAAATACGTAAATATGTAAATCACATTAATTGTTATTTTTTTTTTTTTTTTTCTATAAAGTAACTTAATTTCTTAAAACGGACCCCGAGTGAAACTAATTGGTGACCCCTGCTCTAGGCTATCACTGCTGCAAGTGGTTCTGGAGATAAATATAGAAGTCATAAACTTATCCGTCAATAGTAATTTCTGATTAAAGCTACGGATCAGGTTTCGAAACTACGGTTCATTCGAAATTTAACAAACAACACTATTAATATAGGATCCCTTAATGGATGACAAGTATTTTATGTCAAATTAAATATGTCAATAAATATATTGCAGATGGGTTGACTAAAAAAATTCAGTCCAGAATATGATTAATTAGCAATTTAAAAATTATGTATTTTTTTTTTAATTTCTCTTGTTTGGTTAATAGACAAATTCCATACCAATTGAAAGTTGAAGCCTATAGAATATATGCAAACGTTAGGTTAACCGGTATATTCTATAGATTAGGCAAAAGTTATGAAGCATATTAAGAAGGTTTCATACTTTCAATTGGTATGGAATTTGTCTATTAGCCAAACCAGTGAAATGTTGAAAAAAAAAAACTGTATTTTAGACTAAAATGTTTTAGTCAACCTATTTGCAATATATTTATTGACATATTTAATTTGATATAAAATACTTTTCATCCATTAACCAGTTTGGTGAAGGTCGTTCTTTAACCAGTTCGGTGAAGGTCGTTCTTTAAGGGACTAATAGTGTTGTTTGTTAAATTTCGAATGATAAAAACCTAATCCGTAGCTTTAATCAGAAATTACTATTGACGGATAAGTTTATGACTTACCAGCTTGGTGAATGTCGTTCTGTAAGGGATCTTAGACTATATGGAAAACGTCTCAATTGATGGTTTTCGAAGTGGACACGGATATGGGTACTCTGCATAACTTGACACAGAATGACTTCCCTTTGTTTTTTAACAAATCAATCCCCCCATTCGCTCGCCCATCGGAATGTATAGCTCTATAAAGCCGCAGTAGATCTGAAGCGACACAACAGCACTTGTGGGTCCTCGTCCCTCTAAGCCGTGCTTAGCGAGGAACGAACCTACGACCCGCGGTATACGTGTGACGGTAATAGTAAACGTCATGAGTTTTCTAGGCAAGTGGGACAAAAAGGTGTGGAGTGGACATTGGACATAAGTTTTTGCTTTAAGCTGTGTTTTATCGGGAGAATCAAAGTTAAAAACGTGTTGCGTGTTGGCAGGAAGATTATGAATAGTCTTAGTTCTATGGATTTTCTCTCGGTCCCGGCCGTCATTTGTAGATCTCAGTTGTTACAGGAAGTCAGTGGCATGAAAGTTTGACAACCAGTCTTACCAAGTAAGGTTGTGGAGTTGGTTGGGAGGTTGGGTTGGGAGGTCATTAGGCAGTCGCTACATGTAAAATACTGGTATTCAGCTGCAACCGGTTAGACTGGAAGCCGATCCCAACATAGTTGGGACAAGGCTAGGCAGATGATGAGTCGTAGTTCTATGGAATGCTCTTTCCAAAGAGTTGAAATGGTTTTGGAAACAAGATGTAGAGGTTGAGGAAATATATAAAAGGCAGTGGGCAGTAGTGTGACTTATCTAAGACAAATGAAAATGAATAGTATCCTATCGGCGATAAGAAGTATATTACCTTCTCATTGTCGTCCTAGGAATATTACTACCCCAAGCCACTTTTGTTTAGCTGGCGTTTAGCCTATTGTGAAACTAAAATGAGAAGATAAAACGACACCAAATTCTACCAACCAGCTATACTAAAAAACTAAAACATTACAGATTTAACAGAAAAAAATAATATAAAAACATCGCTCCAATTTTTCTTATAGACAGCTCTACAGATTTCCCTGTTCTTTACAGCTAAGCGCTTCCCCCGTCGTTCAGTCCAGTACAGTTGACCACGTGACAATAGTTACAGCCTTCAGTGACATACGACTAACACACTAAATTCAATTAAAAAACATATTTCAATGTGCCGATGAAAACTGGACAGTTTTCTTGAAGGTGAGTTTATTGATTTCATAATTATTTTTTGTGTTTGGTCAGAATTTTTTGGAGCTTATTTGTTAAATATGACATGTGCTTTGAGCCCTGTTAAACCGCGTTTAAATCATCAGCAGCATCATTGCAATAATCAAAGTGTACTTACTGATTTAAAAATAATAAGCCTGCGTTTGTGTTTTACCTGAATGTGGATGTTGAAAGTTTATATTTAACGTATGCAAGACGATCATAATTTTCTTGTCCTTATCCCAATTAATTTGGGGTCGGCACAGCATGTCTACTATATTCCTATATCCATACCATACTTCTCTATTACTCGTTATCTCATCAGACACCTCCTTTCCTGCCATCATCATCATCATCATCATCATCATCATCATCATCATCAGCCTGTTAATGTTCCCACTGCTGGGACATAGGCCTCCTCTCTATGAGAGGGAATGGGCTATAATCCACCACGCGGGCCCAGTGCGGATTGGTAGATGTCACATGTCTTGTGAATGAATTTTGTGGTTCTAGGACATGCCGGTTTCCTCACGATGTTTTCTTTCACCGTTTTGAGAGCAGTGGTGATGAAATAAATTACACAAAGTAATGCGCCTGCCTAGGTTCGAACCCGTGACTTACTGTTCGTAAGTCGCGGCCGCCACCACATGGGCCACCGCTGCTCTCACCACATGGGCCACCGCTGCTCTCCTTTCCTGCCATATCATCATATCTCTATTATTCGAATAAATAAATCAGGTGTGCAAGACGATAATATTACTAATGATCCAATTGATTAATTTCATCTGTACATAATTAAAAATAAAACCATTTTTGTCAATGAAATTTAAAGAAACCTCTTGAAAATACGTATAAAATTACCAATTCGTTCGGGTTTTATTATAAACCTTCGTAAGCGTTATAAGCCCTGAAATTGCCTTTAGTTAAACACATGTAACACACTTTTTTGAACAGGACATAGTTATTTTGTCCCCCAAAAAAATACCATATTTGGGAAATCCATCTTAGAACTGTAACTACTACTACTGTGTTATGTTCCACTGCTGCCAGTTTCCCCATGTCCATTGCTGTTTAGTTTTTTTACTTTGGAATATTAAAACGTAAAATATTAATTAAACGCACACTCAGTATTTAATTTTAAATTCACGCACTCGAAACAGTCTCACAACTGCTATTAAAAACATCCACAATTTAATTTTAACATTCGTAAAAACACAAAAACTTCAACCACTATTTAAACCAATTTCCGAACGCGCTTCCCGCCAATTATAATGTCAAACTTAAAAACTTTCGGCGACAAAAATGGCGTGTCTCGCAACGCGAACAAACCGTCTCGTTGCAACAAGTCAATAGGAATACAACACAAATTATACTCATTTAGTGGTAATTTAATAAACTTAACTAAATTATAGGCATTTAATTCAATTTAAGTGACTCGACGACGGCGAGGGGAGGGTCAACCACCTCACTGGAGTATTGTGTTACTTCAGACACAGCTTATTAATTCGATAATATGATTTTCTTTGAATACTTGCTTGTAAATTGGATTGTTGGAGGTTCATTCTGATTGACATGCACTTTTATTTCTTAAGAAGCTTAGAGCTTCACCACACAATATGAGATATTAAGGTATGGGCACGTTAGGTCTACCTACCTAATTAGAAAAGTACTTACATACTCTTCTGCTGTTTACATACACACATTACACACACACACTGGTACACTACACACAAGTATGATTAGTTTGATTATGTGACTAGTACAAGTATGATTTCTATTCATTTACGTAATGAAAATCTGCCTCTTTGGTCTGATGGTAGAAGTATCGTCATATCTGACTATGGAATTCTCTGTTCGGTCATCGTTGTTGGAAATTCACCACAAGCAGTTAAGAGTCTGGATTTGGGACCGGTGGTTGACAATATAGGTTCAACGATTTCTACTTATGTAGCATGGGAAGAACCAAACATACCAAAGACCAAAGATATTCAAAAAATTACGAGCAGTAGACAGGACAATACGAAGAAAGTCGTAATCTACTACTTGTTACAACTGTGTAACAAGTTGGTCTTTTACAATAGTGTCATATACCCACTTGTTAGGTTAGGTTTCTTGTGTCAAAATCGAAAATGTTCGAGATCAAAATTTAGGTATGACATGTTCACAATGCCGGCTCCATAACTTATTTAAATCTCTTTGTAGCATACAAATTGCAAAATATGGGTTAAAATCTTAATGGTACGGGGCAGGTACTATCTGCAAAACCTAAAATTTTCACACGTCGTCACATTTCGGCCATACGCTATTTCCAGAAGCTCATTTTTTGCAACATAGAGGAACACAGTCCAGCCAACTAGCTTTGTAGAAATGCAAGCGCTATTAGACAAAGGGAATTCTAAATAGCATGCACCTTACACCCTTTTTATGCTGTTTAGGTTTATTCAGAAGAAAAAGTCAGGGCTATTTATTTAACATAGCACTTTCTTGGATGATTCTATACTTCTGATTCAAGCGTTTACCACTGTATCACGCCTGTAGTCCGTGAACGAGAAGCCTAGATGTGTGTACTGACTATCGATGGTAGGTAGAACCTAATGTTAAGTCCCATGTAATACGAAGCAAGCCTATTAGTATCACAAACTGAGCACAAACCGAAACCCTGGGGTTCATCTCTCTCTCTCTTGCCCTTATCCCAATTCATATGGGGTCTATCTTCTTCTTCTATACTTCTCTACTTCTTGTCATCTCATCAGACACCTCCTTTCTTACCATATCATCCTTTACACAGTCCATCCATCGTTTCTTCTACTCTTATACCCATCCACATTCATACTCAAAACTTTCCTCACAAGATTTTGGCTTCTACTGAGAAATTCCTGAACGAAAAACCTAGCCTAACTGACTTCAACATAATTATACACAGTGTAAAAGACCTCATCACGAAGCCGTCAACCAAGCATTCTGTACATCAAACTAAGTAACTTTACGCAAAAATTATTGCTTCGAAACGACTTTTTTTGGGGTAAAATCATGTTTTGAGGTAGAACTCAATGTACCGCACTCAAAACATTGTGCTGATGGATGAATTGAATAGTACGGGGGTCGCGGAATTGTAAAAAATCTTACTTAAAAAACAAGTGGTTAAAAAAAAACTTGTCAAAAAGTTGGAACTGTGACCCCCAATATCTCCTAGCACTAGTAACTAGGTTCCCAGGTATGGTGTGGAACAATAGTACATTTTGATACAAGTGGAGAAAGTTTGTTATTGCAATCGAGGCGGAATTATAACACTCGAGCCGTAGGCGAGGGTGTTTTTGAGCCGAGAATTGCAATAACAAATTTTAATGTCCACGTGTATCAAACGACATTTTTCAATACACTTTTGAAGAAATAAAATAAAATAACGAATAATATTTTTGTCACGAACTATGAAACTATGATTTAAATTTTCTTTTTTTTTCGCGCTTGTGTCTCGCCAGGTTGAAAGAGAGGCAATGGTATGAAGCCGTTAAACAGCCTAATATAAAAAATAGATTTATTGTATATTTTTGAATTCAGAACACAAATAAATGTTAATTTGTGTATAAAAGTAACTATTAGTTTTAAATAATCATGTTTATCTATGATATTCTATTTATTAACACAATTTGAATATTCAAAAAATATTTATGCCCTAAAGACGCGTAGTGCTTTGCAAAAAAAAACAAAAACAGTCACCTCAGACTATAGGCATTGAACCAATTTGGACTAAGTATAGGCAATTTTCATTCCCACACACGTGCAGGAAAGTGGAAAAAATCGGCGTGTGAAATACATGCCATGTTGTACCTAATCGTAGTGCGTTAAGGACCAGTTTTCGAGGAAGTGTATTGAAAAAAAATGATCGTAATGACGAGGATAACAAATGCCTTTCGGCTTCGTTAAAAGGTGTTTTACACCCTTTATAGGAATCGAACCCAAAACCTCATGGCCAACCGTAGTGCCTGCGACACCAGTCCATGGATTAAAGTTTGTTTAGCAGTTCGTCGTTCGAAAATTCTAAAGGGCTTACTGATTTTTCTGTGTGCAAAAAAGATGGAAGAATCATTGGACGGTCGCGAGAGCGGCGCAGGCGCTAGCGGATTCGACTCGGCGGCCATTTTGAATGATGACGTGTCACCTACCACCAGCTTCTGCTACAATATACCGAATCTGTTCAATAGGTAAGTTGTACAAGTTACATCTATACTAATATTATAAAGAGGTAACATTTGTTTGTAAGTTTGTATGTAGGGGGTAATATCCGGAACTAATGAACCAATTTTAAAAATTGTTTCACTGGTAGAAAGCTATATTATTCTCGAGTGCTATAGGCTATATTTTATTCCCGTACTCCCACGGAAACGGGAACTACGCGGGTGAAACCACGGGACGTCAGCTATTAGTTGATTTATAAAAACAAAAAATACGTGTCCATTATTTTCCAATACTCTGACTGACGGACTAAATAGATTTGCAATTCATTGATGGTGGAAACTAGCCTATTTGCACCTTTGAGATCCAAGATAAAAAGCCGAAATTACTCGGTCTGACAGAACGGCTGACTGCAGGCAGCACTAAGTGTAGTGGGTTCGATTCTCCCTCGAAATTTAAAGTTATATGCGAGCTCTTTGTACCAGTTTCAGTTAGTGGTTTCGTGGGGCTAGTTATTTGATGTAGCAAATGCACCAACAACTTCGAAACAAAAAGTAATTAACTCTGAAGTAGACTTACACACCCAAGGCACTATTTTGGCTACTTTCGTACACGTTCAGTTGATATGAGGCCGACATTCCTCGGCTTTGGTGTATACGTATAGAGTCTATAAACAGTTATTCTATAATACAGTTCTAACACAGCACAACAGAGTCTATAATACAGTTATAATTATTATTATTTATACATTTGTACAGTGTTCGAAAAAAACTAACATCAATGCATGTTTCATGCACGCCCGGCGAGCTGTGGGCCAGAATAACCAGTGTGGAGCCCAGATACAGCCAGAAGGCGACCCTAGATCGAAACATTAATAGGTCATGGGGGTCGGAGGGATGACAAAGGCTAACAGTACCAGTAAATGCATGTTTCTCATATTAGCCGATCGTGATTGTTTTTTAAATTACTTTCGTAATAGTCGCCATTTTCGTGAAAATCATCAATCAATTTGCGTGCACTTCTCGTCTATTTGTTTGAACAGTACGTTCTGACTTATTTCACCTTATGTCACTATTGCCCTTGGCTTTGAAGCCTGCACGGTATTTTATAGTTAAGTACCTTGAACTTTAGCTTTTTCTATGCCCTTAGCTTTTACTGGCAAAAAATACTAGACCAATTTAATGGTTACTAGAGGAATTTGTCTCAGAACTTTCTATACTAATCTAGTCATTTAGCTAAATATTCCTTATGAGGAAACTTTTGCTTTTAGGTCGCTTCTAAACTACTAATGTTTATTTTGGGGTTCTGTTTCATCATCTCATTAAGGAGGGTATCTTTTTTTAATACCCTGTACCTGGAAGTCACCCAAAGGGCAATCAAGAGGGCTTCAATCACGCAGGGAGACTCCATGCTTGGCGTTTTCCTACCCTGAATCAAAAATGAAGAAATCTGGGAAGCCCACCACACTATTCCCAAACCACTGCAACTCCTGAAAGCCAGAATCAACAGTGGCGACCACCAGAATAGCGCCGAGACAATAAAGCTCGACGAAGACCCAGATAAATATTTTACTGTCTTGGATCCCGTAACGAAATTAATCAGAAAAGAATAGCGGAGGAGTAGAAAAAGCATTATTTTCTTCCCTCCACATCAGCAGAACAAAACAAGGCCAATAGGCACGAAAAGGGATAATTGGGATAAGCTCAGTTGCTTAGCACAACGGATTGATATAATAACTATTGATATTAATGGGTCCTGTCCGGGAAGACTGTCTTCCCACAGTTTTACATCCAGTGGATTCCTAGCCTGGATCCCAGAAGCAGAGGTCAATAGGGTGACACTTGGCGTATAGGTCTAAGTCCAGCAATGGACGCCTTTCGGCTGAAATGATGATACCCGGTACCAGTGGCAAGCTCATAAGGCGAGTAGACTGTTTATAAACCCTAATATCACGCAGATTAGAAGGTTTTAAGGTCAAGCCAAGGTTTGAGGGTTTTATAAAAGTACCGCCGCTCGATACTAAGTACCTTTCACCCACTTATTCCTCTTTCATCTTCCCAGCCTAGGTCCTGGCTCCGTGCTTTGTGAGCGTCCAGATACGGAACCCAGCGAGACATACACGCCGAACGCGGAACCCACAGAGGAGACAGCTGAACATCAGCAGTATGAAGAAGATGAGGAATATTCTCCTAAATCTAGTGAGGACATTTTTAGTTCTTTCATTAATCAGATTAGACTGGCTTAAGGATAAAGCCAATGTAGGAATTATTCTGATGAATCAATAGGGTAGATGCATGTTTTTTTTTATCACTCTAAACAAAGCGTATTAACATCAGAAATAGCCAAGTGAAATTATTTTTTAAATATCTATTAAAAATACCAAGTTATAAGCATTTGAAACTGCTGATCCGAGAGAGAGAGAGAGAGAGAGATCCGATACAACGAATGACGTCATTCTCTGCATCGACGTACAAAATCCATACTAAATTCCGTCTAACTAGAAAGAGATAGAAACAAAAGTTAAATGGTTATAACTTTTGTGTTATTTGGCCGATTTATGTCTTGTTTCCGCTTTTTGTCATTATTTTTAACCGACTTCAAAAAAGGCGGAGGTTATATGTTCGTGTGTATGTATTTTTTTTTTTTTATGTATGTTACCTGATTTCTCTCCCATTTGTGGACCGATTTTCAAAATTCTTTTTTCATTTGATAAAGTACACTCCTGAGGTGGTCCCATTTTAATTTGGTGAAGATCTGATGCTGACCTTCGGAGATATACAATGGAACTCTTCAAAAAGAGACGGCAAATCTGTTGTGATAGCTCCAATCGGTTGGATGTTCATTGTTTATACAATATCATGACGGAACATCACGCCTGTATGCTCTGAGGGGGTACGCAGACGTGTACAATTTACCTGATTTCTCTCCCATTTGTGGACCGATTCTCAAAATTCTTTTTTTATTTGAAAAAGTATACTCCTGAGGTGGTCCCATTTTAATTTGGTGAAGATCTGATGCTGATCTTCGGAGATATACAATAGAACTCTTCAAAAAGGGACGGCAAATCTGTTGTGATAGCTCCAATCGGTTGGATGTTCATTGTTTATACAATATCATGACGTAACATCACGCCTGTATGCTCTGAGGGGGTACGCAGATGTGTACAATACACCCAGATTTCGACAGTTAGGTATGTTTGCGAATGGATGGAATAAGATTTTATTGGCCTGTCAGAAGTATTGTGAGAGGAATTTATGAATGTGACAACCTTTAAATTGTTATTTTGTATATTTTAATTTTATGTTTTCTCTTACTCTTTTTTTACAATAATCTTAACCGTTGCATTTCACGCAATGCTTTTTCATCATGTGGTTTTTTTAATAATTTATTTGGCTCTAAATCGCAAAGAGCAATGCCATCTAGAGTCTTTACACGGCTCAGCGCAACATAAACTTGGCCTTAAGCAAAATTTTTTCTGCCTAAATCAATCACGGCTTTGTTTAGTGTGGTGCCCTGGAGTTTATGTACCGTTACTCCCCAGCTAAGAATCAGCGGTAGCATCCTCCGTTCAACATCTCCATAGCCTATAATTGCCTGATAAGTTGTTGACACTGGTGCTATGGCAACTAACCCCTCACTATCCTTCACCTTTGTGCCAATACTGTCGTCATCAAATTTTATGAAAACTAAGTCAGGTAACTCGCCTAACTCTATTTGGTCGCGGCGTAAGGCAGGCCATTTAAATTTGACCACGATCCCCATTGCCCCGTTGACCAAGCCCTCACTGACAGAAATGTTACGTCTCAACATCACTCTAGAGCCGATGCCCAGTTTCAATATATGCATCAAACCACCACAGTTATTTACATCAGCAGGAATAACGTTCGATGGTGGTCGTTTTCCATATGTTGCTGCCTCTCGTGACTCATCAACAGCATGCAAGGTGTAAACGCGACTTGATTGAAGCAGTTGGTCCGTCATTTTTGAGTTATAGTCATCTACCAATTTGACAGTTGGAAAAATTCTAACTGCGGAACCATCTGCGAATTCACCAACCTGTTCAAGTCGACGTCTTTTACACAAAATTTGCAATTGTAAGATTGTGAGCTCACCAAATCGCAAATTATTTAATAAATCTACAAATTCTTCATCGCTTCTTTGACGCATGTTGATGGTGAGTTCACAAAATGAGAATTTTTGCCATAAATGTATTTCTGCGTTTAACCATGGGGGTTGTTCGAAGCACCAATGCCCTTTAACTGGTGGTAACTGCATGATGTCGCCAAATAATAACACATTTACACCACCAAATGGATGTTCATTGTTTAAACAACATCATGACGTAACATTACACCTGTTTGCTCTGAGGGGTACATAGATGTGTACAGTACACCCAGATCTCGACAGTTATGGCATGTTATGTTCCATTTATTGGGGATAAGCATAGGCTTATCCCCAATAGTACCATGACATGTATTGTTAACCATGTACAATGAATGCATAGCAAATATTTGTAAGTATAGGATATTACAACTAAAAATGGAAAAATAAAATAAAACTTTTTTGCCAAAAATAAAACCGACTTCAAAAAAAAACAACAAACAAAAAAAAAACACAAAAAGAAAAGGACAAAAAATACACTAAAAGAAAAACAAAAAAAAAACACTAAAAGAAAACCACAAAAAAGTGAAAAATAACTTTAGCTTCAGAAGCCGGTGAGAAAAACACCAAATCAATCAAAGGTCAAGTTTCAGAAGTCGGTGACAAAAACACTAAATCAATTAAACAAGGTCACCGACTTCTGAAACTTGACCTTTGATTGATTTGGTGTTTTTCTCACCGGCTTCTGAAGCTAAAGTTATTTTTCACTTTTTTGTGGTTTTCTTTTAGTGTTTTTTTTTTGTTTTTCTTTTAGTGTATTTTTTGTCCTTTTCTTTTTGTGTTTTTTTTTTGTTTGTTGTTTTTTTTTGAAGTCGGTTTTATTTTTGGCAAAAAAGTTTTATTATAGTACTTTAACATTCCGTATCGAAATAAACAAAAGAAAATGTATGCATCTTCCCTATTGTATAATTGGTAGATATTGTTTTAGTAATGGAAAACTATTGCACTCTCATCTTCACCAGCACTTTTTTCGCACCTATGTGTAAAGGTATTCTTAACAAAGATATTTTCGTGTTGCAGATGCCAAAGGAGATATACCAAAACGGAAACAGAGGCGATACAGGTAACAGAATCTTTCGAAAAAACAATCGGTTTAGGAGTTTTCAGTAAACTATCACAAAAGCCTATTTAAAAGATGGACTGTGCCGTTCCTGGGAGAACCCTTGACATAATCCATAGCGTTTAATGCTCTTTTAATAACTTTTTTTTACATTTCTACTTTCTAAATAACACACAAACAAAACTCACAGTAACACTTAAAATCTAAGAACCACACTTAAGAATTAGCCTATAACAGGATTCCTACCAAAAACATTAACATAATCTGCGTTTGTTTCAGAACGACGTTCTCCAACGTGCAATTGGAGCAACTTGAGGCAGCTTTCCACAAGACTCACTACCCTGACGTGTTCTTTAGAGAAGAATTAGCTATGAGGATAGATCTGACTGAGGCTAGAGTACAGGTACTGTAAAATATGGATATTCAGATATTGAAATGTTGATGGATGGGGGGAAAGGAAGACCAATGACCAGGTGGATGGATTGTGAAAATAATGATATAAAAAAGGACATGGTCAGTAGTGTATTTATTTGAAACTACAAATACAAAAATATAGTGAATGAAAACAAAAAAAGCTTTATTAGTTTATCTCTCAATATTGAAAGCGTATACAAAGGTTCGTGTTCGTACAGACTTGAGGAGTTCTCTCTTGAAGAGGCGATCCTGGCTCCAGGATTAAGTCATGTTTGTCTTAAAAATGTATTGTCACCAGATGTGCAAAGTTTCAGTTCAATCGGTTGGGGTGAACTGGTTTGAAATTCAGTCAGTCAGTCAGTAGAAGGAAAAAAAAAACAAGGACAGAAAGAAGATGAGGTATTCTAGGTTCAAAAATCTAGGTCGATGCTCAAATATAAATTGTGCACAGAATGGCAGTTACAGTTTAAGTCCCACCCTTACAAACGACCCTTATAAGGACAGAAAGAAGATGAGGTATTCTAGGTTCAAAAATCTAGGTCGATGCTCAAATATAAATTGTGCACAGAATGGCAGTTACAGTTTAAGTCCCACCCTTACAAACGACCCTTACAAGGACAGAAAGAAGATGAGGTATTCTAGGTTCAAAAATCTAGGTCGATGCTCAAATATAAATTGTGCACAGAATGGCAGTTACAGTTTAAGTCCCACCCTTACAAACGACCCTTATAAGGACAGAAAGAAGATGAGGTATTCTAGGTTCAAAAATCTAGGTCGATGCTCAAATATAAATTGTGCACAGAATGGCAGTTACAGTTTAAGTCCCACCCTTACAAACGACCCTTATAAGGACAGAAAGAAGATGAGGTATTCTAGGTTCAAAAATCTAGGTCGATGCTCAAATATAAATTGTGCACAGAATGGCAGTTACAGTTTAAGTCCCACCCTTACAAACGACCCTTATAAACGTCCAATAAATTGACTTCAGGAGAACTCTTTGGTATTCCTTTTGAGCTCATATATCTGAGATTTCAAGAAGAACATAGTAAAACAACAAAATACTCTACGAATGATCAGAGATTCGTCAGTAATAATAGACAGTGGTTGAAATAGATCCACTCCCGAATCAATGCAGGACGCAGACTCTAACTGCAGAGAGTCGTCAAAATAGTCAGCTCTACGAATAATTTATTTAAAGCTTTCGCAAAAGGTATTTTTAGATCAATATGGCGATGTGTGGTTGAAATTTTTTGAACTTTTTGTAGATTCAGATGACTCTTTCCAATTAATACCTATCAACAAAGCAATGAATGTCTAACTAAATATATTGGAATCTACTTCGGTCATGAATGTCAAAGAGTTTTTAAACAGGCTTCTAAAAAAGGAGGAGGTTATGTGTTCTCTGTTAGCATACTTATGAGGCCATTTTCAATGTTTCAAAATAACATACAACATAGGTTAGGTTATCAAAAACTCGATGATATAAATAAAGTCACCGACTTCCGAATTTAAGCCCCTCCAAGCAAGCTTATTATGACAAGCACAAAAAAAAACACATTTAGGCAGAAGTGTACCTAATAGTAGTCCCATGTAAATTGTAACGAGCCTTTTGCCATCAAATAGGTTTAAATCCAGACCTCGTGGCAACTACTGAGAAATTCCTGATGGAACTATCGAGGCTCTGGTTTGTATAATATTCCCTCAACCTTTACAGGTTTGGTTTCAAAACCGGCGTGCCAAATGGCGTAAGCAACAGAAGGCTGGTTGTGAAGGATACCCTGCTGTTTCGAGAGGCCCAAGATCTCCTGATGAGAGGTCACCATCAGCTCTGGCGCTGGAGATGAGAGATTATATCACAATACCTGGTACGTTACGTAATGTTGAGTGTATAAACATAACGCCTGTTATCCTCGAAGAGTTAGGCAGAGGTACCCAATGGCACACCCAAATTTCGCCAGTTAAAGCGCATGCCTATAGTCATCAACTGGACATGTATCTGGATAAATGCCCAGTAAAAAAAAAAAAAACATTATTTCTGTAAAATTTCTGTAGTGTTTTATTTAGCAAAGTAATTTCGATTCAGTTGGGAGAGTGAATTGACCACATATATCTGTGGTAATGACGTAATACAGTACGCTATTTGACTATATTGATATTGAAATACTTAGAATAAGTTTCATACATGTATATTTTGTAGCATAAAATGATTTTATTACTTTTTTTACATTCAACCAAAAAAACAGCTTTTCAATTAATTGTAAAAGTTTTGTAAAAATAAAATACATATTTCGAACTTGTTGCTCCCGTCGTAAATTATGTTTTTATAACTTCGTTGTGAGTTTTGGCGGTCTGTTCAACAGAATTGTTTTAATTGTTATTTTGATTTATAATCACAAAACTTTTCTATTACAGTGTCATCAACACAAATGATAAACTTAAGCGACACTCAAACTCAAGTTTACGCGACAAAGTCGAAGCCATCACCACCAGCCATTCACATATCGGCATTACCAACGAGACAGAACCCTCAGGTTGACCTCCCATCATTTTCCATACCTCTGCAGTACAACCTAGGAAGCTTCAAGAAGATTGGCGAAGACGTACATTTAGACCTAGAAACCACAGACCAGACAAATTGGGATGCTAGAATGATACCTAATTTCAACCTGATGAATCTAAAACCTTTGATAGAAACAAGAGATAATGTTGATATGGAATTAAAATATGAAGTTAAAAATGAAAGTAGAGTTAATTTCAATGAAATACAAACCGTTCAAGCTATAGACACTGATGATATTCTTGGCAAAGATGGAGGTAATGAAGGACAAACTATTTCACCAGATTTTGAAATACAGAGGTATCAGAATTATCAAAATGAGAATGAGAAAAGGTTTCGAGAGCAGAGTTTTGAAGATTCTATAATGGAAGATGGAAGAAACGATTTTGTTTGTGACGGTGATTTTCTTTGTAAGAATAATTTTGAAAAGGTTGATGAGAAACGTAGTGAATTTGAAGAGTGTCATCTTTTGGATAGTGATAATACTGTTGGTATAAGTAATTTTGAAAGTAACTTGTAGTTAAATGAAAAACAATAAATAGTGAATAATGATCTCATGAATAAATTATGTATCAATGTAAATATAATAGTAGTAAGTAGATGTTAGATACAAGAATTCAGAGTGAAATATTTAAATGTAGGTCTAGTATTTAAACGGTAATAAATTATTCAGTAAAGATACGTTCGTCATCGACCTAAGATCTATACAAGGTGGTAAATGTCTCTTCACGAAGCCGTCAACCAAGCATTCTACACAAAAAATATTGCAGAGAAACGACTTTTTTATGGTGAAACATCACGTTTTACGGTAGGATTCAATGTAATGCACGCAAAACATTGTGCTGATGGGTGCCTTGAATAGTACGGGGGTCGTGGATGTGTTTAAAGTAAAGTTAGAACATTAAAAATGTGAAAAATATTGGAACTTTGAGCCCCAATATTTCCGTAACTAGAAGATTTCCACGTATGGTCTAGAACAAATAAAAATATCAATGACGGGAGAACAAGTGCCTTTTGACTTTGTTAAGGGAATTTTTAAACCCATTATTTGTGTGTATATATTTGTATAATCTGCTTCATCGGTTCAATACTGTCACAACGTTAAAGGATGATACTCGTTTGAAAACTGACAAGTTGTTTTAGATATATTAGGGATGACAAAACATTAATTTACCTACGTGTTTCAATTTATTTTACACAAATATTGTTAGATTGTGATATTGTTACTTAAGTCTTTATTTTGTAAAAGGTAAGTTTTAGCCAGAAATAAATACAAAAAGAGAAATTACTTCATCTTTTTATTTTAAAGGAACTCTCTAGAGTATCAAGAATATTCAAAGGTAAACAAAAAACTTGGAATCAACTTATGTTTTAAGTTTTTATACTCAAGTTCTATTAAGTTTGGCAAAGTTCTGATACCTGTGAGTTTTTGTAAACCACAGGTGTTTAAGGCGTTATTCTTGAGCGAAACTATTGTTTTAATAGTTTTACTTATCAACTGTGCTTGAAGAAAAACATGCCAGACAAAAATACGTGAGTCAGGTACTTACGAGTACCTGTCTAGACAATCATAGGCCCCTATAAGGCTCGTGAGTAAATTATAACAGCTGCTCGGGTCGATCTTTAGGTTAAGCCGTACTTTCCTAGGATGGTATGTGGATGACCACCTATTTACATACCGAGTTTCTTCCGTGCCTCAAAAAGCACGTTAAGCAGTTGGTCCCGGCTGTTATGTGTAGATCTTTGACAGCCGTTACAGGTAGTCAGTGGCCAAAAAAGTCTGACAACCAGTCTTACTAAGGGGTATCGTATTAATAATAATATAATTTATCATTTAATTCAGGTAACAAAAGGCGATGTATCGTTGTACGCCGACGATACAGCTTTATTTTATTTTGGACACTCTGTAGATGCTGTTATGCGTGACGCTCAGGACGATCTAAATCTTCTAAATATGTGGTTTCAGTGCAATCTACTCACGATAAATATAGCCAAAACCAACTACATAGTATTCGCAGCAAAAAACAAAAAAATATCACACAGTTCACAATTAACCATAAATAACCAACCTATCAAAAAAGTTAATCACGAAAAGTACCTTGGATTAATTTTAGATAACCACCTGAACTGGAAGCCACATATGGAGAGGGTTAGATCTAAACTGACTTCTCTCACGGGAGCCCTACGGAGTGTTGTTCGATGTCTTCCACGCCAAGTACGCTACAATATATATAACACTCTTATAAAACCTCACCTGGACTATCTAATAGAAGTATGGGGCACAGCGGCCAAAACCAATATTGAAACGCTACAAATAGCACAAAATAAGTTAATAAAGACACTCTTCCAATATGATTACAGTACACCGACACAAAAAATATACAATGAAACTAAGTTAATGAACATATCACAAACATACATATATAATACTTGCATCTTAATAAGAAAAATACTTAATAAAACCATTCACACATAAATACATTTTACAAAGAAACATCAAATACACAAAATTGGGCTCAGAAATGCAAATGACATACAATTACATCCACCACGCACCAGTTATGGCAAGAAAAATGTGATGTACGAAGGTGCTGCGTTATACAATAAACTGCCAAATAACATAAAAAATGCAAAATCCATGGCAATATTTAAGAAATACTTAAAATTACACATACTTAAAGCAAGCGCACCTTAGTATATTTCATACCACATCTAGTTGCGCGCGTTCCGTGTATGTTTACATTTTGGCTGGGTAAAATTTTTTACCGATTACCCTAACACTTAGAATATTTTTGTACATAAGTTTGTAATTATTTTGTCAAAGCTGTACGTAAAACCAATGTTTTTTTTTTTTTTAAACTAGTTAATATTTCTCATGTAAGTGAAATTTCTTATGAGAAATAAAGACATCTCAAACCCGAAAAGACCCATATCATATATACCTTACAGACTAACATACATATTTAACCACAAAAACCTAATTAAACTATTGTACACGAAGAGACGGCGTCATGTTGCGCTGTGTGGTGTCGCGTAGCCTTCCGCGGAATCGCCGATACATGACACCCTTCGACCAAAACTCTACCTTCAGGAAGGTCTCAATATGATGAGTCGGAACTCGCACCACGAACGACTTGAAATTCGTGTTGTAGCGCAACTCCAACTTCTCGACCCTCAAGGTCCAGCAAAGGGCTGGTTGTATTACCCAGTACTAACTGAGTTGTGGAGATAAGATAGGCAGTCGCTCCATGTAAAATACTGGTATTCAGCTGCATCTGGTTAGACTGGAAGCCGACTCCAACATCATCATCATCAGCATCTGCCCACCCTTATTCCATGTCACTTGGGGTCGGCGCAACACGTTTTCTTCATGAAACCAACTCCAACATAGTTGAGAAAAGGCTAGGCAGACGTTCATCATCTGCCTAGCCTTTTCCCAACTTGGCCCTGATAAATACATGCTACCTGGGCATAATCATTCAATGAATTATTTTATATTTTTGGATGAACATAACATAACATCACGCCTGTAATCCCCTAAGGGCTAGACAGAGGTGTACCTAATAGTACACCCACATTTCACCAGTTATGTTTATGTCCCATGTAATAGGGGCGAGCCTATTGCCATCAACCGGGCACAAATCCAGACTCCGTGGCTGCTACTGAGAAATTAGTCATGGAAAAGCCCAATAACAATTTGCACTATCCAGTAATCGAACCCAGGACCCAGAACCAACGAGGTTGTTCGTTGTGCAGTTCATTCGAATTAACTTATTTTCTAAGTGAGCAGAAAGGTCTGCTGGAAGAGATTTCTTATGAAATCTTTGTGCTCTTCTATCTTAATGTAATGTCCTGTTAGGTATTTTGTGTGTACGTCTATACTTAATAACATGTATTATAATCTATACTTAATATTATAAAGAGGTAACATTTGTTTGTAAGTTTGTATGTAGGGGGTAATTTCCGGAAGTAATGAACCAATTTTAAAAATTGTTTTACTGGTAGAAAGCTACATTATTCGTGAGTGCTATAGGCTATATTTTATTCCCGTACTCCCACGGGAACGGGAACTACGCGGGTGAAACCGTGGGACGTCAGCTAGTAATATTATAAAGAGGAAAGATTTGCATTTTTGTATGTTTGTAACGAATAAACTCAAAAACTAAAGCGCTGATTTCATAAATTCTTTTACCATTAGAAAGCT
This sequence comes from Xestia xanthographa, assembly GCA_905147715.2. NCBI lineage: Eukaryota > Metazoa > Arthropoda > Insecta > Lepidoptera > Noctuidae > Xestia > Xestia xanthographa. The sequence goes on along the minus strand of LR990669.1, from coordinate 11,304,844 downwards.
ACATTCACCTTGAGTAACATAGGCTATATTATATCCCCGTACTCTCACAGAGACGGGAACTACGCGGGTAGGGTTACCAGATGAAAAAATCAAAAGTCCGGAGAAAAAGCCTGATTTCCATTGAAAAATCCTGAGATTTTTTACAGTTTCAAAAATTCTCAAACTTTTTTAAATTGTTAAGTGTAACAATTTTAAACAGCCGTAATATTATCGTTTATATACCTACACTGTGGACCTCACTCATGCGTTGCACATCGCACTCGAAGCGCGGGGGGGCGGGGTATTCAATATCATTTGAAGAGCTTAACATGTGGGGCATTTTATAAATCCATAATTAAAGAAAAAACCTTACTTAAAAATGTATCATCACATATTAAGTATGATAAAACTGATTAAAGTACCTACTTGGATAAATAAGTACCTACTGATTTGAATTGTGCAATTATTACCAAAGGAAGATTATTTTTAGTTTGTTTAACTTTTTATCAAAGAGATCTTTAAAATGTAAGCTGTATTTTATAGAAAATTCAAAAAATCCTGAGATTTCATGAGATTTGCAAAATCCAGCCGCAATCCTGAGAAGAGTCCAAAAATCCTGAAATCTCAGGACAAATCCTGAGATATGGTAACCCTATACGCGGGTGAGACCGCGTGTATCCGCTAGTAAATAAATAAAGTTTACCCCAAACATTTAACTGTAACTAATAAATCTAAACAGATATTTCGTACTGATGACTGTAATTCGCTTCGACTCAATTGCTCAATTCAGAATCAACTGAAGATGGCATATAACTCTGAAACGTGTCGTATTGCTAGCGGTCGTAATTTGGCACGCTGCCAGTGGTCTAAGGTACGATTCCCGATGTGTCCCGCATTGAATGTGATCTTTATGAATTGGTGTCGTTTCTGGAATTTTATATTAGACTAGCGGACGTCACGCGGTTTCACCCGCGTAGTTCCCGTTCTCGTGGGAGTACGGGGATAAAATATAGCCTATGTTACTCCGGGTGAATGTAGCTTTCTAATGGTGAAAGAATTTTTGAAATCGGCGTAGTAGTTTTTGAGTTTATTCATTACAAATATACACACACAAAAATACAAATCTTTCCTCTTTATAATATTAGTGTAAATAATATTAATATGATAGCGATGAAGGTTTCCCGACTAAACTTTACGACCCATTTTGATGTGATTTAGCAGGAAGGTTAGAAACACTCCATAACAGTGTAAAATAGAACGGGTGAATAATTTCTAAAACTAAAACTGCATTAGCGTCCCTAAGTATATATATACATAGCTGATTTCAAATCGAGCAATTTGTTTGGACATGAAATCTATTAATTTTCTTCATAAGAATAAAGTGCTAAGTCATGATATTTAAAAGTATAAAAAAAAGGATTTTAATTTAAAAACACCTTTCTTAAAAAATATTGTTCCACAACCAAAATATCAATTTAGCTTTCAATTAGAGTGAATTAACAATTTAAACGTGAACTTATCTCAATCTTGAGTGCAGGGCGATCATTAGGCTTGATGTAAACACCCTTTGTGCTGAGACGTAAGGCTTTGGACTGATCTGCGACTTTGCGATTTGCGTTTTGCCATCGAGGTATTGTTGGCGTCGGTACCAATGCGCACTAGGCTCTTTTGGTGAATTTTGGCCCCACTACCTCTCTCAGAGAGGATATCTGAGAGCATTATGTCATTATCATCTGCCTAGCCTTTTCCCAACTATGTTGGTGTCGGCTTCCAGTTTTACCGGATGCAGCTAAATACCAGTATTTTACATGGAGCGACTACCTATCTGACCTCCACAACCCAGTTAGTACCGGGTAATATGAAACCCCTTGGTAAGACTGGTTGTCAGACTTTTTGGGCCTGTAAGACTGGTTGTCAGACTTTTTGGGCCTCTGACTACCTAACGACTGTCAAAGATATACAAATGATAGCCGGGGCCAACGGTTTAACGTGCTTTCCGAGGCGAAACTCGGTATGTAATGTGAAATAACCCATCCACAGACCAACCTAGGCAAGCACGGCTTAACCTAACGATCGACCCGAGCGGTTGTTATTATTATTATTGTGTAAAACGGAATTGGGCTGGGCACATCTGCCACATATCAGACGACCAAGGGCAGAACTCAAGACCAAATGGGTCTCCCTGAAAGGCAAGCGATATCCCGGCAAGACCATACGGAGATAGTGGGTTAAGAGCCTATACTACCTCAGATTAGCAACTCTATTTGTGGTGGTTCAAATTTCGTTTGTAACACTGTTAGAATAAAGTTCTAATCAGCTTGCACTACAAAGCGGTTGTTACGTCAGTCACTGCGGCCGAATAGTGCGAAATGAGTGGTTTTCGTCATTTGGAAAAAATAAAAAATATAAGACCTGCTTTATAGTTAGTTCAGTTAATATGCAAAGTTTCATGATCTAATTAGAAGTACATTTTTAATAACAGCGGTTTATTTTTCAATTTGGAGGTAACTTTGGAATTTTTTTCTATCGAGAAAATTTTATGAAATCGTGTTTACGCCAAACATAAGACCTAACATTAATCCTCAACTTTACCATATATTTATTTCAAAATTAATGCTGCAGTGTTTTAGGCGTAACGGAGGATCATGCTAAGCCATTTGAGGTAGTATAGGCCCTTATGCTGGGCTCCTTCAATAAGATCTGGTCCTTGGAAGATGGTCTTCTGGTCCTTTATAGAGGAAATTGGAAAGAGTTAGGTAGACCTTTGACCAGTGCCACATCACAAACTTTTAATCTACACTAATATTATAAAGAGGAAAGATTTGTATTTTTTGTATTTTTGTGAGTGTATGTTTGTAATGAATAAACTCAAAAACTACTACGCCGATTTCAAAAATTCTTTCACCATTAGAAAGCTACATTCACCTTGAGTAACATAGGCTATATTTTATCCCCGTACTCCCATGGGAACGAGAACTACGCGGGTGAAACCGCGTGACATCCGCTAGTAGTAAAATAAATGATTACCGTCTCGTTGGTCGTGTGGTCACTGCTGAGCATTAGGTCCGGGGTTCGATTCCCGAGTCGGGTAAAGTGTAAATTTTTCCACCTGGTTAGTATAGTGGTTGCTACTAAGAAAATACTAGTCTGGATTGTTTGATGATGGCAATGTTGATGGATTGCAATGTTGATGGCAATGTCAATGGACTGGATTGTTTGATGATGGCAATGGCCCTGTTGATGGCAATAGGCATACAGGCTTACTATTAGGTACACCTTTGCCTAATCCTTCGGGGTAATCCCAAACAAACAATGAGTTAACATAACATGTTATGTTATGTTAAATTTTATTATCAAACACAATCAGAACTCAATGTTCGCCCATAAATTCCACCTTTTAACTTTACTGTTCACAAAAATCAATACACGACCACATAATAGTAACAACATGCGTAATAGCCCTAAAACTAATTCTTTCAGCTAAAAATATAAGTTTTAAACACAAGCAGTTATGATGGCGGCTTATTTTATGAAATCACGCCATGCTACCTGAAATAGCTTGAGCTTTGTAAAAGATGTTTTAGTATTTAGAATTTTGATATTGTGAAAAATGTTTTGATGAACTGTTCAGTTTATAATGCGGACACAAACCGACCAGACCGGACTTCAGATATCGGACTTTGACACCTTATGTAGTGATAGTTGGAATTTTAATATTTTTTTCTATTTTGTTGTGTCTCTATTCTTTTGAAATTAACTTTTACTGTTAATATTAGTTTTATACCACTTCACATGATTTTAATTTAAACTTGTTAATTTTAGTTAATTATACACCAATTTTAAAGTCAATTTCAATCAATTTTACAGTGCTTGTGGCACATCAAATATGTCTATGGGGCATGCGGTGTTAACCTGTTAGAAATTGTGACACTATCCTTAGATAATGGTAGATAATTTAATTACTCGAAATATTAACAGTGTAAACAATTGTTGGTTGGCTAATAAAGGAAAATAAATAAAAATAGGTGCTGGACAGGTGGAGGAGCTCGTGGCTAAATAATATCAGCAGCACAGGTTAACCTTCAAGGTTAAGCCTCACTTGCTTAAGTCTGTCTGTGGATGGGTGACCATCATAACATACCGAGTTTCCTCCGTGCCTCGGAAAGCACGTTAAGCCAATGGTCCTGGCTGCCATTTGTAGATCTTTAACAGTCGTTACAGGTAGTCAGTGGCCCGTAAGTCTGACAACCAGTCTTACCAAGGGGTGTCGTATTACCCAGTACTAACTGGGGGACTCTAAATCTAAATTGATGTTTAATGTTAGTTGACCAAAATAACAGCATCAAATTCATACAAGTACGAAGTACACATGGGATTTGAGTTGACAACAGGTCAAATTGAATCAGCTTCAACAAATGACGGTTACGTAATTTCTACGAAAAAACTTGTATCGCTAAGCGCCCAGCCTTTTCTTTGTCACCAGCAATTCTTTTCATACCTTTTACAGGCACAATATAGTTTTACATGGTCAAGTGCTATTAGTGGCACATAAGCTGCGTTCACAACTTAGTTTCCAAACAAGCATGAGGTATTTGGAAAAGTTCGCTTGAAAACTATACATGACGTTTAGTTTGAAATATGACTTCAATGCTTTTTAGTCATTCTAAAATCAAATGAAACTTACTTTTCTCTGCAACTTTTCCCAACCACCCGACTCCAAAAAAAGAGAACATTCTCAATTAGATTGCATTTTTTTTACCCTCGTAATTCCGTCAATTTTATTATGAATGGATTAAAAAAAAATATTGTTTATGTATGCTGTTAGCCGTGTGGTATCCGGCAGAGTAGAATAGAACCAACCCATTACACTCACGGGTGTCGTATAAGGCGACTAATGTCTGAGGCAGAACACCTTGCGCCTCCGTAGACCTGAGAATGGGCAGCAGCGTTTTCTGTTAGTCTTTCATCACTGCGATCTCCAATCCGCCTACCAAGCGTGGAGATTACGGAAAATTCCTCCCATCATGGGTGAGGCTTATGTCCAGCAGTGGACGTTATGGGCTGTTGTAGTAGTAGTGTAGTTGTTTATGTAATATTTAAAAAAAACGCGACTTCCAAAAAATACAAAAATAATCTAAAATTGCTAGAAAGAAGAAAAAAAAGTTTTTTTATTTAGCCACGAGCGATTTAAATTACATTTATGGAAACAAAGATTTGGATGCACCATAGTGGTAGCTAGTGGTGGTTAGTGGTGGTTGCTGGTCAGCCGTGCGTGTCGACCACGTCGGTACTTCTCAGAAACAATCACGACAGGTTCATATCGCGGTTACATTGGCTTTTGTTATAAGACGTAAGTTTTTATGTACTGAATTTTCATGTTGTAATATCAACAATTTTGGTATACAGTCATGTTTTGGAATGTGTTAGGTTTTTTTATTCTTGGACTAGCTTATACCCGCTGCTTCGCCCACGTGAAGTTCGTTAATTGTTCGACGGTAGCGTATTAACAGGATAAAAAATATCCTATGTGCTAACCCAAGCTATTTTCTTTTATTTTAATGTTACCTTTATATCATCATTCATCATTTTAGCCGAAAGACGTCCACTGCTGAACATAGGCCTCCCACCAAGTGTTGCCACATTGACCGGTCCCGTGCGACTCGTATCCAGCGAATTCCCGCAACCTTCACCAGGTCATCAGTCCACCTAGTGGAAGGCCTTCCAACGCAACGTCTATACTAATATTATAAAGAGGAAAGATTTCTATTTTTGCATTTTTGTATGTAACGAATAAACTTAAAAACTACTGGACCGATTTGAAAAAATCTTTCAGCAATGGATAGCTACATTATCAGCGAGTAACATAGGCTATATTTTATCCCCGTACTCCCACGGAAACGGGAACTACGCGGGTGAAACCGCGTGACGTCCGCTAGTCTTTTATTATTGACATAACATAACATCACGCCTGTAATCCCCGAAGGGTTGACAGAGGTGTACCTAATAGTACACCATCATTACAACAGTTATATTTAAGTCCCATGTAATAAAGGACGAGCCTATTGCCATCAATCGGGCACAAATCCAGACTCAAAGGCTGCTATTTCTATATATATATATATTTTTTGCTATTTTTCTTTGTTACTAATACTAAAATACTAACAAACTATGGACTTCAGTCTGAAATAAAGTTTTTTTTTTTTTTTTTTATTTATTTACGATTTATAAAGGAGAGAGATAAGGATAAGGAGAAGGAGGACGATAAGGAGAAGGAGGAGGATAAGGGCGATTTTAATAAATAAATAATAAATTTATTTAAACTAAAAATGAAAAAAAAATAACTGCATTTTAGAGGAAAGCACTAAAATGGGCTGAATTAAAGTTCTGCATTCTCTCCTAGCTAAATCTGGGACATCAGTCTGAAGTTGAAGAGACCAATATAAGTCCATACCCTCTAAGTTACGAGAACTATGGTCTAGTCTAGTTTTTAGTTTTATTTTAGAGTTTTTGAGGAATATTCTGGTTCTGAATAATACTGTCCTTTAGATTATAAGCAGGTGGCAATATTTTATTTACGGCAAAAAAAAAAAATGTTTTTAATACACTTCTTTGAAAACTGGTTAATTTCCCACTGCGATTAGGTTCAACATGCAATGTATTTCACACCCATCGTTTTTCTTCATTTTCCAACACCGTGTGTAGGAATAGAAATTGCCACAGATAACTATACCTATACTTAGACCAAATTGGTTCAATGCTTATAGTTGGCGGTGATTGTTTTTTTTAAATCTCAGCAAAGAGTTATGCGTCTTTACGGCGTTAATATTTTTTGAGTATTTAAATAATGCTTATAAATAGAATTTCAACAAAAACCATGATTATTAAAATAAAAAATACAGCAAAGCGCGGAAATAGTACATTTTGATACAAGTGGAGAAAGTTTGTTATTGCATTCGAGGCGGTATTATTATTGAGCCGAGAATTGCAATAACAAATGTCCACGTGTATCAAACGACGTTTTTCAATACACTTTTGAAGAAATAAAATAAAATAACGAAAAATATTTCTGTCACGAACTATGATTTTAATTTTCTTTATTTTTTTCGCGCTTTGGTTTCGCCAGGTTGAAGGAGAGGCAAAGGTATGAAGCCGTTAAACAGCCTAATATCAAAAATAGATTTATTTTATATTTTTGAATTCAGAACACAAATAAATGTTAATTTGTGTATAAAAAGTAACTATTTGTTTTTAATAATCATGTTTATCTATGATATTCTATTTATAAACACAATTTGAATATACAAAAAATATTTATGCTGTAGAGACGCGTAGTGATTTGCCGAAATTTAAAAAAAAACATTCACCTCAGACTATATGTATACATTGAGCCAATTTGGACTAAGTATAGGTATGTTATCTATGGCAATTTTCATTCCCGCACACGTGCGGGAAAGTGGAAAAAATCGCACGCGTGTGGCATACATTGCATGTTGTACCTAATCGTAGTGCGTTATGGACCAGTTTTCGAGGAAGTGTATTGAAAAAAAAAGTTTTCTATTAATTCATGACAAAAATATTTTTCGTTCTTTTAATTTATTTTAAAAGTGTATTGAAAAACGTCGTAACGCCTGTTCCCCAACGGGTTAAAGAAATTGTTCTTTAACGGGTCAGGTAGATGATTTTGGCAATCACCAATTATAGGCGACCAATCTGTTTCGCATTACCTAAATAGCGCACATTTACCTTATTTAGAAGACATCCCTGAAACTTTTATTCAATTAAGAAAATTATAACGATAAAATAGACCAATAAAACAAAAATAGAACAAAATACATGAAAACTGTAGTCAATACTGAAATATTTTATTTTTAGCTAAGGGGAATTTCATTTGGCATTTTTATTTTGAATTGAAAGCCTACCTGTCAATATTAATAGAGTTGTGGATGGAGTATTGGATAAATTTCGTGCTCTAAAATAGGTCGCCCTTGCCATTTAATGGATCTCTACTCTAGTCAAATATTTACATAATCTTATACAAAAAAAAATCTATAGTAAAATAATTTAATCAACTCTAATTTTATAATAATTGTGCAGGTACCTATATATTTATTTAATACACATTTTTTTTTTCATTACATACTAACTCTATAATAGAAATAAAAATATTTACAAGTATCAAAAAGGGTTACAGGGCGTCGAAAAATTCGTCCACATCGCAGTCAACAGGAAAAGTGCCCAGAAGGCTGGCAGCATTGCCACGTTGGATGGCAATGCTGGTTCTTTGGCCAAAAAATAGGCCCGCCCTCTGGTCACGTGAACAGTTAATTTAACACTCTAATTTAATTTATTCTAATTTAATTTAGTCTATGTTTAAATTTATTTTAATTTAAGTAATTAAGTGTATTCTGCATATTTTTTCGAAACTATGTATTTCTTGTTTTAATTAATGAGTTAATTGTATATTTGTCTGCGCATAATGTAGTGCATGCTGTGCTTTTCTGTAAATGATGAGGCTCTTAGACTTTAGTTTGCAATGTACAAATTATATAACAGTGCTCATTGTTGAAAAGCCTTATAATAAATAAATACATTTCAAGGACATGACATTTATTAACTTAGTCTCTGTACACGATTGATACACGTTAATGATATAAATTGAAGTGAAAAACATACAAAGCGCCTATCGTTCTATAGTCTGTACTAGGCATATTCATCGGGAACTGCAATTTCAGATGGCAACCTCTTCTGAATTAAATGTTTATAAGTGGTTCCAAACATAATAGGGATGATTCCTGACTAAAATAATATGATTCTGTTTAGTCCGTCAGTTAGATTATCGAAAAATATTGGATACGTGTTTTTTGTTTTATCAAATTAATAAAAATTGACGAAGATAAAACGCGTCAAAATCATCATCATGTGTGATATCACTTTCCGGTAAAAATGTACTCAAATGTGACGTCACACGAGTATTCGACGCACTGTATAGTCTTCTTTTTTTGTTTACTTCACGTAAAAAGAAAAACTATGTGTCCAATATTTTTTTGAAAATCTGACTAATTAGATTTTATTTTTGTCATCTACCCTAATACGTACTTAAAGAAAATCTATGCTCCAGATCACCAAAGACTAACTTAGATGTCTATAAAAAGAATTTACAAATAACAAAAAATACATCACGCCTGAAGAGGTGTACACCTAATAATACTCTCACATTTCGCCAATTTAAATTTTGAAGTCGCATGTAATAAGGGTGAGCCTATTGCTATCATCATCATCATCATCATCATTCTCTTGCCCTTATCCCAATTCATTTGTGGTCGGCGCAGCATGTCTTCTTCCTCCATACTTCTCTATTTTTAACCGACTTCCAAAAAGGAGGAGGTTCTCAATTCGATCGGTATTTTTTTTATTTTTTTATGTATGTACACCGATTATGCTGAGATTTATGATCCTATTTACGTGATCCTTTTTTAGTTTGATGCGAAAGAAAAAGTTGCCATTTGGTCCCATAAAAATTTTACATAGTTTGGCCCAGTAGTTTTCATTTTATGAATATTTTTACTTCAGTCGTGTGGTATAATTTCATGTATGTTCACCGATTTCTCCTCCATTTGTGGAGTGATTTTTTAAATTCTTTTTTTATTTGAAAGAGTATACTCCTGAAATGGTTGCATTTAAATTTGGTGAAGATCTGATGCTGGTCTTCGGAGATATACAATGGAACTCTTCAAAACTAGACGGTAAATCGGTCGTGATTTTTGCAATCGCTTGGATGTTTATTGTTTATAAAACATCATGACGTAAAATCACCCCTGTATGCTCTGAGGGGTACGCAGATGTGTACAATACACGTAAATTTCGACAGTTTAGATATGTTAAGTTCCATTTATTGGGGATAAGCCTATTACCATGACATGTATTGTTAACAATGTAAAATAAATGCATAGCATATATTTGTATAGGCTATTACGACTACAAATGGAAAAATAAAAAAACATTTTGCAAAAAAAATAAAACCGACTTCAAAACACAAAAAATTGAAAAATAACTTTAGCTTCAGAAGTCGGTGACAAAAAAAAAACTAAATGAATCAAAAAAGGTCACCGACTTCTGAAGCTAAAGTTATTTTTCAATTTTTTGTGTTTTGAAGTAAGTTTTATTTTTTTTGCAATTTATTTTTTATTTTTTCGTCATCTCATCACACACTTCTTTATGGATGGGATCCATGGGCAGATTCTGTTGAATGCCCGCCGAACGACTCCAGTGGAGGTCTGGATATCAGCTACACGAGCAATCCCATCCGTTCCCGGGTGAACAGCCACAATTCATCCAAGTCTCCACTTCAGAGGAGGAAGAGAATCTTCCTTAATCACGACTAGGAGTTTAATTTTAGACCATCCTTGCAGGCACGCCATTTGGACCGTACTTGTAATTCTGCCACATATTCCTTAGTCCATCTGCTGCAGAAGTGTTGGCGGAGTTGCTTAATTCGTTGGAAGCGAGACAGATGGTTTGCAGAGTAATCCCGGAAATTATTATTATTCGTGCATCAACCGCGCACAAACCCAGACTCCGGTGGCCGCTACTGAGAAATTCCCAATAGAAAAACACTTTGCGTGACCTGGGAATTACTTGTGTCGCAGTGCAATCGTTTGTATCCACTGTTAGACTATTTAACAAAATCAGCCTATAAGCGTTCCCACGGCTGGGACACAGGTATTCTACTATATATGAGATTAAGTGGGCAAGCATCCGTCGCGCGAGAACTTGCGCAGTTTTGTCTGTTCATACATACTGGATGACTTTTTTATCACTTTCCAAAAAAATGGGTATATTAGGTGAACGAACTGATGAATCATTAAAAAAAGGCTACAAATTTCAAGCAAACTTTTCATATTAGAAAAAGAAAGATACATTTTGAAAAAAAAAAAGAAAGATGTCGATTTTCAAATCATACGCGGTACACGTATGATTTGAATTTCGATTTTTTTTATTTTTTATTTCGCAAAAGAATAAAATAAAAAATAACTAAGTATGCCATTTGCTTCTACTCCGTTCACCTATTATACCCATTTTTTTGGAAAGCGATAAACAAGTCATCAAGAGGAGCTCGTGGCTAAATAATAACAGCCGGTCGGGTCAATCGTTAGGTTAAGCCGTGCTTGCCTAGGTTGGTCCGTGGATGGGTGACCACCCATTATATACAGAGTTTCCTCCGTGCCTCGGAAAGCACGTTAAGCCGTTGGTCCCGGCTGTCATTTGTAGATCTTTGACAGTTCTTAGGTAGTCAGAGGCCCAAAAAGTCTGACAACCAGTCTTACCAAGGGGTATCGTATTACAGATAAAGATAAAGATACTTTATTTGTCAAAAACATGCGTTTACACACAAAGAGCATGCAAGATCTTAGTAAAATAGGGTAGGTCCGTACATGTTTTACCTGGTGAGGTGTACAAATTTGTGTTTTTTTTACAATTATGCGGATTCCAATATTTGTAGTTTAGGCATTTCTCTGGTACACTCATAATAACTAATAATTTTCTTTGAATTACATAATAAAAAATATAAACAAAAAATACACATTGTCCCATTTTCATAAACGTAAAACTGAAATAATGATGTGTAAAGGTAAAATATGTCAAAAGTACAAAATAATAATATAATAATATCAGATGGTAATCTATGTCAAAAAGTAAAAATGTAGGTATCATAGGTAAATATGTCAATAGATAAAATATGTCAAAAGGTATCCATAAGAAGTCATTTATATTATAGTAACTTTTGTCTGTTAATAAATTCCGAATCTTTTTTTTAAATAAATTTGTGGTCAGAGATTTATAAGCCTGAGGGTATTTTGTTGTAAATCTTAGGGGCCATACAAAAAAAGCTTTTCGACATTAAAGCGGTTTTTGCTGAGTGTAAGCAAAGTTGGCTATTGTCGCGTCTGTTGCGTGGAAACGCGTCTGATAGTCGAGGAAATAGTTGTGGGTTACTTTTTACAAAACATGCTACTTCAAAAATGTATAAAGACGGTAAGGTTAATAATTTGTATTTAGTGAAGAACGGTTTGCAGCTTTCTGTCGATTTTAAGTTAAACATAGCTCGTATACATCTCTTTTGCGCTTTGAACGCAATTTCTTTATTTGTTGAGTTTCCCCAAAAAATTATACCATAGCACAGCACTGATGCTACCAATCCATGATAAGCCGTTATTAAGGCGTCTGGGTTAAGTTCTGGGGCCAGTTTGAAAAGCGCATACGCGGATGAGCTCAGCTTTTTACTCACGAGTTCGATGTGGGCTTTCCAGTTCAAATTCGTGTCAATTATTACACCGAGAAATTTAGCATTGTCAACTTTCATTAGTACTGAGCCATTGTGCTGGGCTTCAATAGCATTATCAGTCTGAGTCCGTTGAGTGAAATGCATAATATTAGTCTTATCTAAATTAATTTTAAGATTATTCCGATTTAGCCATGATATTATCGCTGTCAGAGATTCATTAATGTCAATTTCGTACATGTCCTTGTTTTTACACGTTATAGTCATTGTACTGTCATCTGCAAATAGGGTCATGGGGTGTTTAATAGCACTAGGCAGGTCATTAATGTATACTATAAAAAATAGAGATCCCAGTACGCCGCCTTGCGGGACTCCGTATCCTGGCGTTCGTTTATTCGATACAAAGATTTCCTCTTTCTTTGTCTTAATATTAATTTTGGCTATTTCCGTGTACTGTTTTCTGTCAGTTAGGTAAGACTGTATAAGACTGAATATATTTCCCCTAATACCACATGCCTCTAGCTTCTTTAAAAGAACCTTATGGTCTACGTAATCAAACGCTTGCGTCATATCGCAATAAATAGCGCACACCGGAATTCTCTTATCCATACTACCTATTACTTTATGCAAGAAGTCATAAATGGCCATATTGGTTGACCGGTTTTTTCTAAATCCTTTCTGTTCATCTACTAATATGTGTTTCTTTTCAAAATACGAATACAGTTCTTTATAAATATATTTTTCAAAAATTTTAGATATGATCGGAATGAGGGCAATTGGTCTGTAGTTAGCCATCTGTTCATTATCGTTCTTTTTAAATAATGGCTTTACTATAGATACTTTAAGGGCATCTGGATATACACCCGCACAGATACTTAGATTTATAAGATAACTTAGGTGGGTACAGATAACGTCAGATACATATTTGATTACCTTTGTAGAAATTCCGTCATATCCTGTGCTGTTTGTTGACTTTAGTGATTTTATAATGTTTTTTATGTCTCCAGGTATGCTGGGGGAAACATAAATTGAATCTTGACACGGTATAATCTTTGATGTCGCACTAATTCCTGAGTCTTGATTGGGTTGAATTTTGTCTACGAAAAAATTATTAAATGCATTAGCTATTTCTTGGGGATCTTTTATTATTTTACTATCTACGTTAATCTGTGCGACTGATTCTTGAGGGAAACACGATTTTGATTTGTTTATTATATTCCACGTTGTTTTAGATTTGTTTGTTGAAGTTTTTATAGAATAATTGTTTTGAGCTCTTCTAGTTAGGCTTATAATTTTTTTAAACCTTTTATTATAATTTTGGAAATTTGATTTGTTTGTTATGTTTGGTTTAAGTCTGTAACGCCATAGTAGTTTTCGTTTATTTTTGCTGCATAGTTTTATCCCGTGTGATATCCATTTAGGTTTTTTTATTACATTTATTTTTATCCATTTATAAGGAAAACAGAGGTCATAAAAAAGTTTAAAAGTGTCAATGAAAATGTCAAACGCGTTATTGGGATTATCCGTTTTATACATTTCTGAGAAAGTAAGTTGCTCTAAACATTCTTTAAATTTCAAAAGGTTCTCTGCACTATAATCTCGCCTTTTTATACGCCAGTATTTTAAAATATTGTTTTTCTTTACCGGGCACTTAATTATTTGCGCTGTGTGATCTGACAGTGCAAATTCGATAACTTCCGTTTTACATTTTGCTTTAAAGTTATGTGCGATATTGTCTATGCAAGTTTTGCTGTTCAGTCTGGTTGGCTGCTTGAATGCTAATGTGAGATTGAAATTTAGTAACAGACATTCAAATTCTAATACAATATTATTTCTTTTAATTATATCTATGTTAAAGTCTCCTGCCATTATAATATGCTCATATTTCTTTTTACATAAATTTTGTAATATTTTTCCTATTACTTCAAAACATATGTTTATATTATTTAGTTTCGGCACCCTGTAAACACACAAAATAATAGTTTTATATTGTATGAGCTCTACACCACAACACTCAACTACCCCAGTTATTGATGACTTTGCTATTTGGGGCACATCTTTCCATTGATGCCCGTTTCTAATTAGGATACAAGTTCCACCACGTTTGCTATCTTTCCTAGAAAAAAATGATGATAAACTGAAGTTAGGGATTCGTAGGTGATTTTCGTAACCCGACATCATAAAATGTTCTGTTATACACAGTGCATCAACATTAGTGTTTTTTTCTTCTAATTCCTGCATACAAACAGTCAGTGCAGTTGTCTTATTTAGAAGTCCCGCTATGTTCTGATGCATCACGTATATGCTATTATTAACGAAATAACTGTCTCTCAGTTTCCAGTACATGGCTTGGTTCGTGCGTCGTTAATGTTATCAAGTGGCTCCTTTAATTTTGCGTGTTAAAGCATTGTATGTCCCCAATTAATGTGAGAAGACTAGCAAAAATAGTACGGAGTCCATAGTTATTTATTTGACCAGACTGCCTAAAGAATGTATTGTAGTCATATTCTATATTTGCATTCACATCTAAAACATATGCATATTTGTGAATTCTGACGTCTTGATACAGAGACTGATTAAAATTCATGACACGCCAATTATACATATTTGCATCAATATTATATTTATAAGTTGGTAAACATATAATAATGTTAGTATGTGTTATGTCATTGAGGGTGTTCCTTATGTCTGTTATGAGTTTAGAGTAATTATTACTAATTTGAAAGTCCTCTTCACCGATAAAAATCACACAGAAATCATTTTTCGTGTAGTCAGCAAGTTTTGTATTTATCCCCTCCATGAGATAGTATGTGGCTCCTCCTGGTATTACGTAGTGACAAAAGTTAAATTTCTTGTCAATCATTTCTTCGGCTATTGCAAGTATCCTGTTATGTGTATTGCTGTCCTCCTCCCTCCTGTTATGTGTATTACCCGGTACTAACTGGATTGTGCAGGTCAGATAGGCAGTCGTTCTATGTAAAATACTGGTATTCAGTTGCATCCCGTAAAACTGGAAGCCGACCCCAACATAGTTGGGAAAAGGCTAGGCCAGATGATGATAAACAAGTCATCCTGTATTATAAGTCAACGATAAATCATTCAGTGTTCCCCGCGAAGCTTCAGTTAAAGGTAACATTTACCTTTCGCCATAATCTGTAAACGATTAACTTGGAGGTGAATCTAAAATTAACAAGTAACTTGTTGCTTGACTTAAGGATTGGTAGATGAGGTGAGCAATGTAAGCTGGATTTGAGTTATTACTTGGAGATTTTTTTAATTGCCTTGTTGGTCTAGTGGTTGCAAGTTTGAATGCTGATCATGAGGTCTTGGGTTCGATTCCCGGGTCGGGAAAAGTGATGTTGGGTTTTTCCATCAGGAATTACTCAGTAACCATGGAGTTTGGATTTGTGCCCGGTTGATGGCATTACAATCGCCCCCTATTATATGGGAGTTTAACATAACTGGCAAAATGTATATGTACTATTAGGTACACGCTTGCCTAACCCTTTGGGGATTACAGGCGTGATGTTATGATGTTAAACAAAAAACTAGGATCTATTTATCCTAAAAAAAAAAAAAAAATCCTAAGAATAATCCTAAAACCGGCCAAGTGCGAGTCGGACTCGCGCACGAAGGGTTCCGTACCAATTATTATAAAAAAATCACGTTTGTTGTATGGGAGCCCCCCTTAAATATTAATTTTATTCTGTTTTTAGTATTTGTTGTTATAGCGGCAACAGAAATACATCATCTGTGAAAATTTCAACTGTCTAGCTGTCACGGTTCATGAGATACAGCCTGGTGACAGACAGACGGACAGACGGACAGACGGACAGACGGACAGACGGACAGACGGACAGACGGACAGACAGACGGACAGACAGCGAAGTCTTAGTAATAGGGTTCCGTTTTTACCCTTTGGGTACGGAACCCTAAAAATGACATAAGATGTATTCATCTTATGTCATTTTTGTTGTTTACAATATGCTGATTCTCCATGGTTTCCTTACCAGGTTCTTTCTTAATCGTGTGGTTAGTACTTACCTGGTGTCAGAGTCCATATGCTGCCCATAGGCCCCTGACTTGTCTTTCATGCCGTTAAAAATTATCTCTCAAGCATGCTGGTTTCTTCACGATGTTTTCCTTCACTGAAAAAAGTGATAATTATAATACAATACGCATATTAATCTGAAAATCCTCTGGTGAATGTGAATGACTTGATAGTCCGACGGTCAAACCACTAGACTATCACCGCTTACTTGCGTCTGCTTCTTGGGGTAATGTCTTTTGTCATTTTTGACGTTTAAAATTGATTGAAAATTGATTGATTGATTGATTAAATTGTGTCATTGTGTATCTGTGGAGAACGTCATTGATTTCACATTTGTATCATTTTTAGGGTTCCGTACCCAAAGGGTAAAAACGGAACCCTATTACTAACTATTGACTTCGCTGTCTGGCCTACATTTGCGCCTACATTTAAAATAAATTTATTTATTGTATTTTTGTCTTATTATATTGACAAACGAAAACTAATGAAACTTATTCATTGTAGATCGAAGATTTATATCATATTAATTTGTTTGATAAAATTAAGTTTATTTGGAATATAATGAACGCTGAATTAAGACATTTATGGCTTAAATTACTATTTCTTTACGATTTTTTCCATGAAAACTCAAGGAATTTAAAGAAATTCTAAAACTCCAATAAACAAGTAAAACGTTCAACTTATCTTTTAGTAATTTTAGCTTTTATAAGAATTGAATGTAACTATGTGAATTTGAGCGTCAAAGTTCCATCGTCGACGGTTTTTCTTGCAAACTGAGTTCGTAAAATATTTATAGTAAATTACACGAAAAGAAATATGAAAAAGTGTAACTCCAACTTACAAGAAAGAGAATGGCACTATCGTTATTCTTAAGTAAATAATTAAAATATCTTACTGCTGCTGAGAATTACTGCGTCAAAAATCATGAATTTGCCTAAAAAATGTAATAGGACTCTTAAGAGTGCAAATTACTTTTTTTTACTTCAGCAATAAATTCTTTGTACTAGTTTTTGAGAGCGTTTTCGTCTGGGTGTAGGTAGAAAATTATCCCACGGTATGTACTACTGGGATATAAACTGTCCTAGCCCAGGTCATGGTATATCCGTACGCCAAAGGACAATGTAACAATTCTCTTGTATTTTCCTTTTTTTTAATGTGCTGCCCGCACTAACTATTCTATACCGTCGTATTATTGCCGCTATTAACTTTCAATATCGCGCCACAAAAATTAAACCCAAGGAAATAATAATTTACGGTGAACATTATTACTCCAAAAACTTAAGAGCTATATTTTAGCGGTATATATTATTTTTTTCCTTCAGGATTGATTCTTCAGGCGCCGTTGTAAAAAATATTGGTTGAATGAGATCTATAATTTGGCATATGTTTTATGTCTGGGCAATTACTCTTTATTTTGGAGCCCAGCTACTTGCATTATTCCTTCATCCAATTTTGTTAAGCATGTATGGCTTTGAAAAGTAACAGAAATGGGTATATCAGATAATTCAGCAGGTTCATTGATGTTTCATTAATTATTTACAAAATAGTCATTTGAACCCTATCGGTTGGATCCATACTTAAAATTAAGGCTATTTAAGACCTTAAGACGGCGTCAAAGAGATTCTTGTCTTGTAGCCTAGTCAGCTTTGAATTGCGGCCTACCGAGTATTTCTTTAAGTCCTTACTTAGTAGGTATAACTTGAATTTACGGCATCATTTATATTGGCTACGGTGCTACGGCGTAGCTTTTGCCTGTGCTACGGCGTAGCTTGGGACTGTGCCATGTTTGCTACAAAAGCGTAGCGCTCGCCTAGCAGTTATAAGTATTATTCAAACTCAAATTATTTATTTCAATTAGACCATTATGGCACTTTTGAATGTCAAGAAAACAAAAAAAAAGCGAAGCAGTCACAGTCATGAGGCATAATAACTTGAGAAAGTAATGTAGTTGCACATTCTAAAGCGTAGATCTCTATTTTTTCATTCTTCTCCGAATGGAATATTTTATTTTTTAAATAAATTCAATATGTGGCGTGGCATAGCTCGTCAAACAAAATAATTTAATTTGTCTGAGATAGAAATGAGTTTGACAGTAAAATCATTTATTGACACTAAAGAAGACGTATTTTTATAAAATAAAATATAAGATGGACGACACAAAATGCACAAATATAAAAATTCTATTACAAAACACGACGAAAAAATTTGATCAAAACGAATTACCCAATTCATTACAAATACATTATTTATTGATACAAAATATTTTCGTTCCAATATAAGAATGATTTAACAAAACGAAATACGCATTAAAGTAAATAATCTTTTAATAATATATTTGTCCCTGTAAAAAAAACTGAGAAACCTTTACAAATTCTTTAGAAATACATTTAAAGGCAACTGCAGACTGTAAAAGGCTTTCAGCGAGTCTGGAGGTCACTTAAACATATTATATTTATGATAAATTTCTAATGGAGTTTGGGTAAAAGATTTGTTTAACTTTGGAGTTTCTTAGATCTGGCTCTGAAAGGCGTAAGTGGTATGTTGAAAACTTTGTTAATTCTAGGCTTCGTTTGTAGATAATTTAAAGGTGTTTAAAATCAAAATTTTGTTTTTAAGTGTTCTGTTTTTGAAGGGATTACTTTATTTTAACTCGTGGATAAATAATAACAGCTAATTTTGTCGATCTTTAGGTAAAGCCGTGCTTTGAGCAACCGCGACGGTGGTCCATGGCTGAGCGACAACCCATAACATACCAAGTTTCCTTCGTGCCTTAGAAAGTACGTTAAGCCGTTGGTCCCGGCTGTCATTTGTAGATATTTGTCAGTACAAGTAGTCAGTGGGCCGAAAGTCGGACAACCAGTCTTACAAAGGGGTATCGTATTACCGAGTACTAACTGGGTTGTGGAGGTCAGATCAGATAGGCAGTAACTTCATGTAAAATACTGGTATTCAGCTGCATTCGGTTAGACTGGAAGCTAACATATACCTAACATTCGAGATTCTAAAACTTTATTTCTCTTTAAAAAACAAGTCAAAGAGCATTACCTCTCTTCTATACAGTAATATCATCATCAGCCTATAATGTTCCCACTGCTGGGACACGGCCTCCTCTCTATGAGAGGGAATGGGCTATATAAACCACCACGTGGGCCCAGCGTGGATTGGTAGATGTCACATGTCTTCGAATTTTCGGTTCTAGGACATGCCGGTTTCCTCACGATGTTTTCCTTCACTGTTTTGAGAGCAGTGGTGATGAAATAAATTACACAAAGTAATGCGCCCGCCTGGGTTCGAACTGTTCGTAAGTCGGGGCTACCACCACTGGACCACCGCTGCTCTCAATGATGCTTTTTCTTCCGTACTACTATTTAACTCGTCATGTTAGCATTCACGAGGTCACATCCTTTCTACCCATCTCATTCCTTTGAGGAAATAAACTAGTTTACAAGCATAATATCTCCCGCACGTAACCCTAAAAACAGTACATTTATCAAACTGCGCAAAACGTGAAAGTCGATTAAAAGGAGGCGTAACTATCGTTAGTGCTATTAGATAGGGACTGTGCTGGCAATCAGTCAAAACTGGGCTATCAATGTTTGGCCTACTAACTGCGAAACATCATTTGGATTCGAATTTTGAAAGTGTGAGTGCTAGCTACTTAATTTTTGATAGGAATATTTATACAAGGTTATTTTAAGTTCAAATCAGTGCCCTCGTTCAATCAAAAGATAGATTTATATTGTAAAATATTTTTAAAATAGTTTTCTGCTTGTGGGACAGGCAGATAACTATTTTAAGATAAAAAAAATTGGGATGAGAGAATGATGATATATTTCATTTTCTCTTCTTCTGTGTATACACACTTTTTTTAGCAGGTACCTCTTTTCGTAGGTACATATATTATGCTGGAAGAGATTTCTTTAGAAAGCATCACCTTTGTACTATTTTTGTTTCATTCTTCTTTTCTATAATTATACAGTTTGTACATAAACTGTTAAATAAATAAATAGGTTGACCGAACTACACTGGCCTGCAAAAATAAGTACCATACTTTTAAAATTTAAATTTTTTCTAAACTCTATAGAAGTTAGAGATTTAAAATAAAAAACGTTTTATAGCAATTTTTATCAGCTTTATTAGTTTTTATGTACAAATTTAAACACTTTTTCGAGTCCTTTTTGTTTTGAAAGTACATCTTGTGTACTTAAAAAGTTATTGCAATTTTAAAAGTGTGATACTTATTTTTGCAGGCCAGTGTATGTTTTGAGTTAATCATACGGGTTATTCAAAAGTCAAAACTAGGCTATCAATGTTTGGCCTGCTAACTGCGAAACATAATTTGGATTTGAATTTCAGCGCTTTTGAAATCGTGGGCGCTAGTTATTTAATTTTTGATTGCAAAGAAATAATACAGGGTTATTTTGAGCTCATATGGCTGCCCTATTGCACTATAAAGATAGATTTATATTGTACTAGCTTATGCCCACGCCTTTTCCCTCTTGGGGCTCGATAATTGTTCCACAGGATAATACGACCGGGATAAAATGTATTTTATATTATTATTATTTATTTATTTCAATCAACTTAGGATCATAGTGTACAATTAAAATCAACAACACAAATAAAATCAACATCACAATTAAAATTAAGATTAAAAATGAAAATGATAATAAAATTAAAACAAATTAGAATAAAAATTAAAACACAAGAATTAAAATTATTATATAAAATTAGATCAAATTAAAAACACAAATTAAAAATTATTATAAAATTAAATCAAATTGGATATATGTTAATCCAGGTTATAAACTATCCGTGTGCCAAATTTCATCCAAATCCGTTCAGTACTTTTTGCGTGTAAGTGTGAAAAACAAACATCCATCCATCTATTCTTACAAACTTTCGTGTTTATAATATTAGTAGGATAGCTTAGTTAAATGCGTTTGAGATATATTTATACTTATTTCAATATGAATAAAATACTTTTTCATAAATGAAAATTTGCTTTTTTAATATGCATAAATGTCTCAGTTAGATATTGAAACCATCAACCTGTATAAACATACAAGGTGATTTTTTCTATATGTCACTGAGTGAAAAAAAAACTACTTTTAATCTACACTAATATTATAAAGAGGAAAAATTTGTATTTTTGTGTACTGTACCGATTTCAAAAATTCTTTCACCATTAGAAAGCTACATTCACCCTGAGTAACATAGGTTATATTTTATCTCGGAACTACGCGGGTGAAACCGCGTGACGTCCGCTAGTATTTTATATGTACAGGAACTTCTGACCTCGTGATCAGTCAGACTCACTAACCTACGCGCAACAACCTCGTTCTCGAAAATAACTGGAATATTAAGATATATCTTGCACAGACCAAAGTTGACTGCACTGATGACCTAGCTAGACTGCACCCGCTGCCTCATACAAACACAAGATTAAGAAAAGACGTTTCTAAGAAAGCTGCTTTAAGTCTCTCGTTGCAAGCGCTTTACAAGTTAAAAGTTTATATAAAAGCTCATTAGCGTAATATAATATAACGTGTAGTCATGTAATATTAAATTCTGTTTTTAATAATAAAATAAACATGCTACCAATCTACATAATGAAATATTAAACACGCGAATTTTTTGTACTTAGTATTCTGCACAGTCTCCTAAGACAGAGTCGTGATGCTACTCATAATGTCCTTTGAGGACAAAATGCATCTCCTCCTGAAGAAAATGCACTTCTTATGAAACTCATTTGACAAAATCTACGTCGGCATTAATACCAGTCCCTCGGTGTTAAATTTCGATTTTTCTTGTTATTTAAACACAATCAAAATTATGTGCTCCGGAACTCGTAATAAGTCATAAAATCGAACGGTCATTCTCTTAAGCTCTGTACCAGCTAATATGAACTGTGGAAAGCAAACAGTACACTCTGAAAGTCCGTCAAGGAACACAAAAATGACCCTTATGATGAAACTTGTAAGAACCATTATTACGTAACACAATTATACCGTAATCGAATTCGGACGTTTGTGTACACCGCACACATATACATCGCGTTTTAGTAACCTTTCTTATTAATGATTAAAAGTCGCCCTTAAAGCTAGAGTAATTAAGTCGAAAATCGATTATGATTAATATAAATTGTACAACCTATTGACTCGCGGGACGGCGTGCATTCGGTTTTCCGACACGTAGCCAAATCATTCCAAATTCAAGCTTTTCAGTGGGAGATAGAGTACTATTTTGATTGTCGGGATTCAGTGGAATACTATGTTTTGTGTGTGAAGTAGTAGCCACGGCCGAGGGCTGAAAGGGGTGCCGG
Source organism: Xestia xanthographa (assembly GCA_905147715.2). NCBI lineage: Eukaryota > Metazoa > Arthropoda > Insecta > Lepidoptera > Noctuidae > Xestia > Xestia xanthographa. The sequence goes on along the minus strand of LR990669.1, from coordinate 11,282,209 downwards.
CGGGTGCGGGGGGCGGGGTAGGGGCAGCTAAAGCCTTTCCAGGTCTACTACGTTAGTACCGCCGCGTCTGTCGTAACGTACGCACGGATGGCGCGCACGAACACGCGCGTGCGCTTTACGATTTTTTTAAAACGTAATTTTCATTACCTCTCCTTTTCTAATAGCTTCTATGATTTTTTCATTAGTTTTTAAACTTTATTAGTTGTTTGTGAGCGCGAGTGGTGTGTCGGAGTGCCGAGGAGGTTGCACTACGTTCCGAGTTTAATAGATACGATGCGATCGTACGTACGATTGGTATACAGCGAATGTATGACCTACTTATGTACGTATGGAAACGTACAGGTGGCAATATTTAAAAAGAATAGAAGGTTGAATGGAGCGAGGCCCGAGTCCACTTACTACACTTGAAATTAAAAATAGAACTGTCTAACGAAAGCGCGGGAAACCACACACGACGGGTAAAAATGGCGGGAACGGTATTGTAGTACAAGAGTGCGTAAGGGAGAATGCTATCTTATTAAAATTTCAAGTAGAAATTTAAAATGAAAATTGTTCTGTAATCCTGCAAGCTCCTGAACCGGGTTGAAGGGAAATTGGGAATTAAAATATTAAGTAGGAAGCTGTTATTGCTAAGTTTATGATGAAGATGAGGTACTCTTAATTCTGCGGCCTTAAGTACTGTACAGGCTGTTTGTTTAACGTTAATCTGCTTGAAGTGAAGTTTCTTATTTGGGCGCGATTTATTATCTGAAGTAGTTTTATAAAATAAGTATTGATTTATGTACTTTGTAAATATATAAAGAAGTATGTGGATATTTTTTTACATAAGAATAAAAATAAATAGGCTCGGATGGTTAGTCTATAAATATAATCTTAAATAATATAGCATTTTATCTAAGAAAATTAAAATTTAAATCATTTAATTTTGAAAGATTTGTTTTATTAACCAGCGCAAACGTCCATAGAATGTGAAAAGCATGGATTATTAGTCTGTTTAGGTAACTTAAAAAAACATTGAAATTACAATCAGACTGGTGATTTTCTTTGAATAGTTTTAATTCAGCAGAAAACAGTACTGCTCATCTTCTTCAAGCAAAAACATAAAAATCTTGACTTTTCACGACTCCCAAGAGAAAAAAACGGGGAGAAAGGTGTTTCCAGATATGAACTATACAGGGTGTATATTTACACTTCTCTCAGAAAATCATAAAATTTGACTGAAAGGTTTACAAAATTGAAGGTTTCAGTTATAAATATTAATAAGTATTCTGTTTGACCCACCAATTTATGTCAAGCGTGGTTCGAGGAGTACTTTGGCGTTAATTGCTATTATGCTTGATGAGTTAATGAGTCATTAACTTAATGACTTGTGGATATTAATGTTATTGTTGTTTCCCGTACAATTTATCTGTTGAACATTTGTTGTAAATAATGGTTTTGCTTGCTTTCAAAGTTATGTAATCTTTCTTTTTTATTTGAATGGTAACAGATTTTTTTTCTGCATCTTCTGTTTCAAATTCTTGTAAATTAATAATATATTATCATACATAGCAAGTCTAAGTCTAAGTTATGATTATAGGGACAGTACACTGCTACCTACAACCTTTTATTTTGGACTAGTTTCTCACACTAGTAATATTAGAGTTTCTTAGATATTATCAGAAAATAATTTACTTTACATAGCATAATAAAATTACTTACTTCATTTACCAAAGCCATAAAGTATCTTGCTGCATTTATAGAAAATTCATGCCCATTGCAATACGAAGATAAATAACTTTGAAAAATAATAAAATTATTTACCCATCTACTCAAACATAAGTGCTATACTAATACCGTCCCTTTACACAAGCTCACCTCTAGTTTACTAATACTAGAGATGATCCCCAACATATACACATAAAAAGGGGAAACATAAATATTATTTTTACTACGACATTTTACGACAAAATTTATCGAGATATACATTAAATGTCGTAGCACTCGTAGCAAAGGTCTACGAAAGTTCGTAGCTGTTTCGTAGCGCTACGAACTGTGTAATTGGGTAGTTGTTTATGATTAGTAAAAGTGTGTATGTATTTTATTATTTTGTGTATTATTTATGTAAACTTGTGTTTACAAAATGTGACATTATATATTCGAATAATAAGAATTGTTTAAGAGTTTGTTTCATAAGTCAAAATATGCACTTTAATTGTACTTTTGCATATTGACGAACGAAAACTGAAGACGTTTATACAATTTTCTTCTTTTAATAATTTTCAGCATGTTGTTCACTTTCAGTATTTATAATGCTTATTTCAACACAATCAAATTTTTTAATATCAATCTTATACATAATTTCTAAAAGAACAGCAGAATAACTGTAATTAACAGAGAGAGAGACTAGTTAAGTACATGGTTGACATAAATTGGATAGTTCGAGAGTGGGTTATACCTGTCTAACGGGTAGCTGATTAGCATCTCAATTACTTAACCAGTCCCCTAGTCTATGGTTTCGTTGACTTCGTTGATTTTCAGGAGATGTTACATGGTAATACTTTTGTTTCTTTTACGGTATGAAACTCATGAAATAGTTTTGTTATAACCTGGAGGATTTTTGTGGATATACTTAAAAAAATAACTTAGACCTAGTTCGTTTTGCTTAAAAAAGTAAATAAAATTATAAAAAATATGCAGTGTCAATTTAACAGTAATTGAGAGCGGTTGTACAGCGAATGATTTAACTATTTTTATTGTATTTATTAGTTTATTCTACACATTAGTTACATTTTTAAATATTGCTTAAAACCACATAAAAAAAAACATTTACTTTATCGAGTCTACATATTATGCAATTTCACAAATTGACGCAAACTACAATTGTGTCAAATACAGAGAGTTATTGATCTTAAGCTTAGACCCATTACGTCTATTACCTAGCAAGATAATTTATTTAATCCCTGTTTAAACAGTCATAACAACCAGCAAAAACGTCAAAATCAGCATGAAAAAAAGACTCACAAAATTATCGATCTTTTATATGATACTCTCTTGCTATCTAGAACTTCTTACAGGTAAAATTTTTACCCGGAATGCATGAATATCTTAACCGAACACTACCCGGGGGAGTGATGGTAGCCACCGTCGATTTCCTCCACGCATTGATTACGTAAAAATGGTACCGTGTTCCGATTCCGCTATCGAGATGTGTATTCATGATTTTGAATAAGGAAGTCTTTTAGAATTTATATTCTTTAAATCGTTTTGTGATTGTTGTGGGGATTTTCAGATAGAGGAATAATTTACAGGTATTTTTTTTTTCAACTGCCTTTTTGTAAGTACCTAGTATTATGCATTGATAGACTAGTGGTTGGACCGTCTGACTATCAAGTCATAGGTCTCAAGTTCAAACCAAAGACTGAGTTTTCGGAAAAAAATAATAACATGTATAATTATTGTACAATTATCACTTGCTTCGGTGAAGCAAAACATCGTGAAGAAACCAGCATGCCTGAGAGATATTTTTCGAAGGCATGTAAAGCCAAGACAGAGGCCCATGGGCGCCATAAAACTCTGGGCACTAACCACACGATAAAAAATTCATCATCATCATCATCATCAGCCTATTAATGTTCCTACTGCTGGGACACAGGCCTCCTCTCTATGAGAGGGAATGGGCTATAATCCACCACGCGGGCCCAGTGCGGATTGGTAGATGTCACATGTCTTCAAATGTTTTGGTTCTAGGATGTTTTCCTTCACCGTTTTGAGAGCAGTGAAATAAATGACACCAAGTAATGCGCCTGTCTGGGTTCAAACCCATGGCTTATGTTCGTAAGTCGGGGTCGCCACCACTGGGCCACCGTTGCTCTCGCTGCTCGATAAAAAAATACCTAGTATTATTATAATCAGCTTGTAATCCCACCTCTGGGACCCAGGCTTCCTCACTTTGAGAGGGAGTACTCTGTAATCTACCACACGGGCCCAGAGCGGTTTGATGGATCTCTTATGTTTTCAAATTTTTGGTTCTTGTAAGTACCTTATCATCGGCAATTTTGGTATCCTGTGTTTCTACAACCGTACTGTGAAAGTTGTTGTAATATTTATTAACTAAGCCAACAGTAAATACATTTTACATTCAACAATAAAAGCATACAGGTTAGGGTTCTTATGTAGCAACCAATTACAGGTGTACACAAAATTCTCTTTAGTACAATAAAGCTATATTATCGTAAAGTTATAGCAATAAAATGTAACGTAAAAATAGAAAACAAAACATCTTTGATTTAAAGTAAACAAGAGATCAAATCGTAATAGGTAACTAACTAATCAAACTAATTATCTTGATTCTTGCGTTGTTTGTGATTGTAAAGATAGTTTGTATAAAATAAATATTTTTTGTACATAAACGTTAACTGACCTCGTAAAATAAAACTAGCCTTTTACTACGAAAGCCCGGCCATTTTTCTTGTCTATAAGTACACACATCAAAAGTATCTAGGGATCAACATATATTTTTGCAATAACTTTTCTCCTGATTGATATTAATTAAAATTTTCTTTAAGGATTCATCAAATAAAGTGTTTTCGTTTGTCACAGTAACGATAAACCAAGTCACCTTTGCATTAATAAAGAAATTTGCCATTTTCCTAATAAAGGGATTTTTGACATTTGAACCACTAACATTAAAGTTCGAAAAAATTACTGAAAACACAGTTTTCTTTAAAATTTTATTGGGTAACTTAAACAATTAATAATCCGTGTTTCTACCGCGAACACTAACAACACAAGAACATCGGTTTGGCATACTCAAAATGAGTTCATCCAAATCACGCTGTGGAATGGCCGCCCATGTTCGTTGCAACAACATAAAAAGGTCTTCTTGCGACTGGATACCCTCCATATTCGGCAGAGCTCTTCTCTGTAGCATATCCCATGCATGCTCAATCGGGTTCAAGTCTGGCGACTGAGCAGGCCAGGGCAGGACATTGATGTTAGCTGCGGCGAGAGTCTGTCTTACAACTCTTGCGGTGTGCGGTCGTGCATTATCATGCATTAACTGAAATAAGGGACCGATTTGCACTTGTAGAGGAACGATGACGTCTGATACAATCGTCTCAGCATAAATTTGAGCGTTGAGGTTGCCTCTGATCCAAATCAACTCAGTTCTTCCGCCGATTAAAATACCCGCCCATACCATGATGGTTCCACCACTATAAGGATGGACTTCCTGGCAGGATTTTAATCGCTGTTGGCGTCCAGGGGTTCTCCAGTGTCGTATACGTCTTGTATCCGGTCTCATACCAAAACGAGACTCATCAGAAAAGCACACGAAACGCCATTGTTCTTCTGCCCAATTTCTGTGTTCAAGAGCCCATTGATATCGAATCCTACGATTGTGCATTGCTATAGGTGGTACCCGTAGCGGTCTTCGGGAATGAAGGTTCACTTCATGCAAGCGGTTTCTGACTGTTTGGTCGCTAATTAAGTTCCCTGAAGAGTGATGAAGCCTCACGGCTAACATCATGGCGGTTATTGTTGGAGCTCTTCGAGTTAAGATTTGAATGTATCGGTCTTGTCTCCGTGTGGTGCAGTGATACCGTCCTCCATGGCGCTCAGCCACGGTACCAGTGCTTCGGTAACGTGTCCAAAGTCGACTGATAACACTCTGACTTGTATTCAGAGCTAAAGCTACAGTACGTTGCCGGGAACCAGCTTCTATCATTCCCACGGCTCTGAGCATTTCTTCCCTGCTTAAATGACGTCGCCGCTCCATAATAACGTTGGTTTTAATCAGTAGTAGGGAAACAGTAGCACTAATAATGTCTTCAATGCGTTGTATGTTTTTATAGGGAAAATATTGACAGCTTATTTTCATCTTTTACTCGAATTTGATTGAGAGTTCCTGATTCAAATTATGAAATGCACCAAAAAGGATCCATATAAATTTATAAAATCATAAATTTATTACAAAGCCACATCTCAATCTCAAGAAATCCGCATAAAAATGCTTGATCCCTAGACACTTTTGATGTGTGTATTTTCGATAAAAATACCTACGTAAGAATATACAACTTTTATCTTAACCCAAACAAATCCTCCATGAAACTTATAAATAAACGGGTCTACATCTGAAACTTCGATACTCAATACATCTTAGATGCCTGAAGAAAAAACCTATCCCTTTTTACGTCTCCTGTTAAAAGTATCGAGACTTTTCCAATATGTAGTTTTGCTCGGGAACCAATCGAAATAAATCACTATATCACGATTGTCTCGGAGTCGGTCGTAGCGAATAATCGAATCGTTTTGTACCATCGATTCGATGCAAGGGCATTGCGTAATCGATAGCAGACTGAGCGACGCTTATATTTTTCGTGTTCTCTTTTCAAATGTTAAGTTTTTAATACTGTGTTCTTTTTTTGAACGTATAGGTACACTTCTTCTTTTTATTTGGTCCAATGGTCGTACTGAACGACGTTTAAATTTTTTTGTATTCTCTTTTCAAATATTAAGTTTTTAAACAGTTCTTTTGTTATCGTAAATACTTCTTGCATTTCGTTGGTCTAATGGTTTCAAACGTGTCTTCAGAGTATGAGGTCTTGGGTTCGATTCCCAGGTCGGGCGAAGTGTTTTCCCATTAAGTTTTTTTCAGTAGTAACCTGGTGTTAGATTTTGTGCCCTGTTGATGGTGTTAGGATCGGCCTTTTGCTATTAGGTACACTTCTGCTATACCCTTGGGAGAACTACATGCGTGTTGTTATGTAATTTTTTATACTACGTAAATACTGTTTCTTTATGAAAGTCTGTGCTTGTGGTAATTAATATTGATTAAAATAGTGTAGAATGTAATAAATTAGTGTGATTTACATTTTAAAGGGCAAATGGAGGCGATAAATCACAATGTGTAGGTGAAAACAAAAACATTATATAATTTTTTGGTTCTCAAAACCAGCACAGAAATTAGGCATAATTGTATTCCTTCAGGCTTGTACGCAATGTGTGGGTGGGCAGATATACCGAATGAATTCAGTCAACTGTTAAAATGATTATTTAACGATTTACTGTGTTATTGTTTTTCTTTCGGAAGTAAACCACAGTAAAGGAACATACTTAGTATTCAAAATGTACCTGTTTTACATACAAATATAACCACTTACATCTTTTTCCCGTAAGCTAGGCGAAAAGTAAAGAATACCAACAGCTAGATTTTTTTTTTCATTAAAGCTTTTTAAGTTATCAATTATTCTAATATTACACGAGAGCACTAAAACAAAACAAAGAAATGTTTTACAAATAAAAAAAAACGACATCAATAATAAAACAAAATAAGATTCTAAATAAATTCAAAATCATCATCATCTGCCTAGCCTTTTCCCAACTATGTTGTGGTCGGCTTCCAGTTTTACCGGACACAGCTGAATACCAGTATTTTACATAGACCGACGGCCTATCTGACCTCCACAACCCAAATAGTACTAGGTAATACGATAGGTACCCCTTGGTAAGACTGGTTGTCAGACTTTTTGGGCCTCTGACTACCTAACGACTGTCAAAGATCTACAAATGACAGCCGGGACCAACGGCTTAACGTGCTTTCCGGGGCACGGAGCAAACTCGGTATGTAATGGGTGGTCACCCATCCACAGACCAACCTAGGCAAGCACGGCTTAACCTAACGATCGACCCGGGCGGCTGTTATTATTTAGCCACGAGCTCCTCTAAAATCTCTCTAAATAAATTCAAAATACAACTCCAATAAAAAAAACCGCGAACTTTTAAAAAACGAACCCCGCAAACAGTTTAAATCATGAGGAATGAGCGAAGTATTTATTACAGAGATCGTTTGGCTCACAGGAGGGTTACCTTTGCCTCGGTCAGTGCGTGCCTTGACCGGAAGTCGGCCATATTTTATTTATAGCAACGTGTACAGGTCGGCGGGAAAAATAGCAGCGAAGACCTTTTATGCTTATTGATTTTGAATATGAAGGTTGCTAGAATGTGGGCAGGTTTGGTAAACAGTTTAAGTCGAGTTTGGAGGTAAGCCTATTGTGTATAAGATTTGATACGAATAACATAACATCATGCCTGTAATCCCAAAAGGGTTACGCAGAGCTCCCGCCACACTGTTCCCAAACCACTGTAACTCCTGAAAGCCAGAATCAACAGTGGCGACCACCAGAAAAGCGCCGAGACAATGAAGCTCGACGAAGTCCCAGAGAATGAATTTAACTATCTTGGATCCCGCAACGAAATTAATCAGAAAAGTATAGCGGAGGAGTAGGAAAATCCGTAATTTCCACTTCCCTCCATATCAGCAGGAGACACAAAGAAACAAGGCCAATAGGCGCAAAGGGACGTTTACAACTGGGATAGGCCCACACAGAGCTGTACGTAATAGTACACCTATATGTCGCTAGTTATGTTAATGTCCCACCTAAATGGAGCGAGCAGCGGTGGCCCAGTGGTGGCGGCCCCGACTTACGAACAGTAAGTCGTGGGTACGAACTCAGCCAGGCGCATTACTTTGTGTAATTTATTTCATCACCACTGCTCTCAAAACGGTGAAGGAAAACGTCGTGAGCAAAACCGGCATGTCCTAGAACCAAAAATTCGAAGACATGTGACATCTAACAATCCGCACAGGGCCCGCGTGGTGTATTATAGCCTATTCCCTCTCATAGAGAGGAGGCCTGTGTCCCAGCAGTGGGAACATTAATAGGCTGATGATGATGATGATGAATAGAAGAAGAAGAATTGTAAGAAGAATTGTTTAATTTTTGCATTATGTAACAGTAACAAAATACATTACAGGCCAGTTTCTTGTACATTATTGTAATATTGAGGTTATATTCCTCAGATAGCTTTTATCCAGGAAAGTATTTATTAATTTTGCCATGAAGTTACTGAAACAAATAATGTTTGTGTCCAAGACAACTTGGTTACAATCGTACAAACGGACTTATTTTAGTGCCAATAGAAATATTTTAAAGCTTAGTGAAAGAGGGATGTATCAGGATATGTTTCCTAATACCGCTGGGTAAGTGCTACAGTCTTTTACTTTCTTTATGAAGTAAAGAAAAAGAAGCCCTGAGTGGCTGTGAGAATTAACTTATTTTTCTATGTGAATCTCCTTACAATGTGAGCAAATATCATCATTCCTTCCTTTACCAACTATCTGTAAACAGGGATATAGTTTTTTGACAATATTGATACAGGACTGCAGGAAACACCAGGGCCAGATTTAAAGGAGGCCCTAGGGCAATTAAGAAGAGGAAGCGATTTTTTTGGAAACAGATGAAACAAATATGTAAACAAGGTGTAACATAGACTTAATCGTACAACCTCTCGTGTGGTGCCTCGGACCATGAACCTGGTCATGGACACAAAGAATGTCATTTTTCCTATGTATAAAAAAATCTAGTTTTGGAAACCCCTTCCTTGTGGATGCCCGGGGCAGGTGCCCCTGTTGCCCTGCGCTAAATCCGGTGCTGGGAAACACTACGATGATTTTATTATAAAATTACAATATTTTGCACATATTTTGCACACAATAGGGGCGAACCTATTGCCATCAATCAAAAGACCAGCACAAATCGGAACTCCATGGCTACTACTGAGATATTCCTGATGGAAAAACCCAATAACACTTTGCCCGACCCCGGAATCGAACCCAGGACCTCATGGTCAACAGTCGCGCTTTTGACCACTAGACTAATGAGATAGTATTTGATGTGAATATGTGGATAAAGTACTAACTTTGTGATATCGTGGTTTGGGCGGTAGTTTTTTTCAATGCGAAATGGCTGCTTCAAATAAGTACCGAGTTCAATCTCTTTTGTTTCAATAGCTTTATTTTTGTCAAGTCACTGGTTAAAATAAACCCACAAACGCGCTTTAAACGGATAATTTGTTAATTTCACTTCAAGCACAGTACTGTTACTCTTCTACTGGGCACACGAGGGTAACATGAAAATCAATAACTCAAAAATCTTTACGCAATGTTACTAACGGAAAAAAATTATGATCCACATAGATGTTACCAGCTAAATAAATTAATATTACACACGAATAAAAAAAAAATTGTAATATAAAGTAGGTAATCTTACTGAATTGGGTCAATTTCAAATCGGCGAAACTCATCGAAAGAATAAGTTTAAAAGGTTATATTTAGAAGAGCTGTCAAAACGTCGAACTGATTCCCCTGATAGTCTGGCTTTTGAAATATCTGTGATTAAAAGCAAAATAAATCAAAGTAGGCATGTCAAATATTTTTTTCGTATTCGAATATAATCGAGTGTCATGCACTCGATTATATTCGAATACGAAAAAAATTGGTTGCCTGTAAAGTCGGTATACGGGCGAAAGTTTTACGTGACAACGACTTTGAGTGGTAAAATAAACTTTTTATGTCTGTCTCTCTCGCTCTTAGGCGGGCTCTCACTCGCTCTCATTGTGAGCGCATAACGTGAGCGGAGCGTAACGCAGTTTCTTGAAGTGTCACCCGGCAAACCAATTTATAAGACGTTGTCACGTCAAAAATATTACGATAAAAATATGAGACAAAAAAACACAAAGAATTGCCAATATCAAAATAAAATTTAAAAAATATAAGCATTTTATATAGACGAAGAGGCAGCATTAAAATTAGAATTTATAATTCAAAGAAAACATAGTTCATAAGTCCGTGACGTCAATTAGTACTTAGCTAACCCCACGGTCAAGTCAAACAGTTAAACCATTAATAAAATTCAACTTGAAATAACTTGTCAAACAAAACTTTAATATTCTAGCTGACTTAGCACTTAAGTTCACTAAGATCTATCAATTTGAGGTGAAAACTAAATTATAATTTCATGCGAAAATCTGAGAATTATTAAATGTTTTCGCTTTATGATTTAGGCCTGACTGTATGTTGTGTAATTAATAAAGCTTGTTTTGAGTAATGGAATAATTATGTTAAACAAAATGTTTCTATATGTTCAATTTGCCGCCTACACTATCGAATGGTGTAATAATACATAGTGTTTTTTTTTTCAAAATCAACTGGTTCGATTTCTGGCCAGAAATATTGTTTTTCCAAAAATCGAATGATGTAGTTTCAGTTTTCATAAAAATCGGGCTCTATACTCGTTTGAGTATTTTTCGCTATTTCTTATAGTTTTGGATCTGGCCATCAAAGCCTACTTGAAAAATTCATCCTTTATATACACTTACATGTAAAAATAAAAGAAAAAAGACAAAAAACATTCTCATCGCTGTCAACGGTACAGGAGTTCTGAATTAATAATATGGTATGTTGGACAGAGAAATCTTACGTTATTAAAAGAAGAAAAACACAGATACAGCTCCCATTTAAAATTATAACTACACCGTCTTCCGAAAGTTTCCTCCAAATAATAATTATTTCGAAACTGACAACCCTATTCAAAAACTCAGTTATGGCTTTAGACTGCTAATTGCTAAAGTTAATCTTTGTGCTCAAAAGAAATCATCTAATTCTCCGACTATGTCTTGAACGTTTTTATGACAAGTGGCCCGCTTTGGCAGGCCAAGAGACTTTATTATTTTCTTTGTTGAGCTAGCTGTGTTTGTTGGTTCTAGCTGTTTTATTGAGGAAAAGCTGAGTTTAAAGTTTTTAGATGGATTTTTTTATAGTGTAGTGTTGTTTTTCGATGTTTTTTTCTGTTCAGAATCACCCATTGCTGGGTGATACCCTTTCTTTTGTCACGCTTGCCAGTTCCGTGATTCCCACATATAAATGTTTCCCAAGATTTCAGTGATATCGATAACCCAACGATCTTGGTTTGAACCTTGTTTCTTTGGCCTAACCTTGGCCATCACTTGGCAAGGCTTTGATGACCATAAAACCGAAAAGAAATCATCTTACTCCTCGACTATAATAATAATAATAAATTATTTTTATTCGGAACAACATAGGAACTATTTTTGTTAGTACACACATAATAAGACTTATACACTAGGATTAGTAGGTAACAAATTAAATAAGAAATAACAAAGGAAAGCATATTAAAGGCCGGTTATTGATTCATGTACTTACGAGGCATTTCATGAGGACAATGATTCCGCATGAGATGCCTCAGTACAGGAGCTCTTGGGTCCTCGGCCACGACTTTCAGGAAGCTATTGCTATTCCCCCGAATCCTCCTCAGCAAGCGATGCCACCTTTTTCCTGATGATGTCATGGACACCATCATTATGTCTTGAACGTTTTTGTATGACATAAGTGTGCGCTTTGAAAAACAAAAATACTTTTTTCGTTTCTTTGTTAATCTTCATTAAATTTTAAACACGCTAAGCTGTTCGGTCTGGTTGTGTTAATAATTTATTAAGGAATAATTGAGTTAATGGTTGTTATTTTGTGTGTGACTGGCTTTGGTGGATTTATTGGATTTACTCCCAATGTTTTTGCACAATATCTTTATAAATTATTGCCTATATGTTATTCGGATTTATAAGCTATATTATTATACAGTTTCATTAAAATCTGTTTAGTAGTTTTTCGTGAAAGAGTAACATCCACAAAAGCTTCTAAATTTATCTTAGTCGCACGAATCTAGTGCGATTGCATATTATAACAAAACTGGGCAGAGTTTTTCAATATTATAATTATTTGAAAATGGCATTTTGTTTTAAAATAAGTTAAAATCAACAGTTGTTATAAAAAAAAACGTGTTTTACGATGTAAAATGCCACAAACATGTTTATAATTGACAGCTACAAGTAAACATACTGGTTTATTTACAGAATTTTCCATTTTAAACGGTTTTACCAATCATATACCAATTCAGTTGCATCCGTTGAATTTGACAGTTAAATTAATTATTTCGCTTTCAATTAAGACTTAATTGAATGTTAAAATTGCCGTTGTATACGCACTTTTTAACGACTCATTAATTATTCTTATTAGAATAATAAAAATGTTGTCTAAACTTGTTCAAGAAAACACAATTCTCAATTTATTCATCTGTTGGCAGTCCATTCCACGACAAAATATTAGACAAAATTTATTTTATAATTTTAAATTGAATAGCAACAAAAACAATTAATAAAAAAAAAACTCAGTTCCAGATAAGTCTGCTACTGGTTGATTATTCTACGACAGCATATTTGTCAAAGTATTCTAATCTAAAAATAAAAGAATCAAAACAAAAAAAAAAACTACAAAACATAATCTCCACTCATTAGCCAAACTTGGCAACTCGTAAATCACGTCTTATTACTAAAAAACGAGACATTATTAAAAGAACAATCTCAAAAGCCAAGACTTTCGAATAAAAAAGAAAAGCAAAATTCTTTCTAAGAATTACAATTAAAATAAATTATCACATCTCAACGCGAAACAAAAGGGAATGGATGAGAAAAAAAAAATCTTGGCCCATTTAATGAAATTTCGACGAAAATAGAAGAAGTTTTCGAAGTAGGTAGAAAAGTAATATGCGTTAGGATTTCGTACAAAAAGTTAAATAGCATATTAAGAATTCAATTTGTTTAATGCCCTCTTAACTTTAGGACGCTTACACATAGCCTGAGTTTAAACTTTTTATAATCTCTGGCACAAGAATTATGGGTCCTGCCTGAATGGTTTATGGATGAGGACATTATAGAACTATGTCTGGAGAAAAAACGTTTCAAAATTACTTTTGTGTGCGAGCGACTGAAAATTTATTTTCATTTTTTATTCAGTTAAGTCATTTTAGTTTTTTGTTTCTTTTTTTCGTTTTCAATTATTTTCATGATGTAAACACGTCAACACTTTTCTTCCAGATTTAAATAAATATAAATATTTATTACAAATTATTATACAATAAAAAAATCAAGCGTAAGCTCCGTGCGTTTCAAGTCAATTATGTAACTATGAGTTAAGTGGGCGGCGAAGGAAATCAATACATATCATTAAAAATTAAGTAGAAAATATATTGATGTAACATTTTAAAAAGTGTAATGTGAAAAGAGTCAGATGACAGAAGAAAAGGACATCTGCGATGATAATGAAAGAGAAACGGTGCGGGGTGAAAAAAAGACCAAAACATTTGTTCAAGTGCAAAAACAGAGCAACATAGAAAAAGAAACAAGTGAAAATCAACCAAATCAACAATTCGAAACCCTAAATTCGGAATTCAAAAAATACAGTTCATCATACGCGCCAATTCGAAATCAGATTCCAAAATTGAATGCAGAAATCGCGCAAATAAAATCAGTTACTCAAATTCGGCCATTTGCAAAATCGAGTGTTCTATCAAAAGTGAGTTGTTATTTCGGTTTATCCTCGTCCATGTCTCGTGGGGGTCTCAGGTTGAGTGGAATATGGTCCGTGCTGGGGGTGGTGGTTCTCCTGGGGTCGTGGGTGGGGGGGAGCGAGTTCCCGGAGCGGGAATGCTGCGATCCCGTGTACCCCCCGAACACGGCAACAACGGCGGCTGCACCGATTACGCCTCCAATACCGAAGCTAGCAGGTCAGTGTTAATTTTTTTTCTTTTGTTTAGATAAAATATTATGAAAAAGACGCTAGTTGGCGTTGTTTTTCTTTTATGTTTTTAGGATGACTTTAGCTTTAAACGACATAACTACGTGAAGTATGAAAGGTATATATTTGTAAAGATGGGATTTTAGCCGAAATCCGAAACTAATTTTATTCAATGTGTGGTGATCAAGAAATTTTGTGTAATGGTTACAGAGAATAGTGCTTTTTTGAAGTTTGTGGGACTTGCCAAGTATTTTATTTATGTCCATATGCGAAAATAACGTATAATTATGGCAAACATTGGTGATTTTTAAGAAATTTCTTCTGCAGAAAAGTATTTGGTACTAATAGGGGTTGATTATAAACGTAGATAAAAGTTAATAATGTGTGGATAAGTAAACTTAATTCATTATTTAACTTGATTATGAATAACCTCCATTGCTCTCTTTTAATGTTTTACTTTAAAAGCAAACCTATAGCCATCCTTTTCAGTCTTATCTACAAATATTATTTATATTCTACTGCGGTAAGTAAATAAAACCGGCCAAGTGCGAGTCTGACTCGCGCACGAAGGGTTCCGTACCATTATTATCAAAAAAGGGCAAAAAAATCACGTTTGTTGTATGGGACCCTTAAATATTAATTTTATTCTGTTTTTAGTATTTGTTGGTATAGCGGCAACAGAAATACATCATCTGTGAAAATTTCAACTGTCTAGCTGTCACGGTTCATGAGATACAGCCTGGTGACAGACAGACGGACAGACAGCGAAGTCTTAGTAATAGGGTTCCGTTTTTACCCTTTGGGTACGGAACCCTAAAAACGTGTTTTTATTAGTAATAACGTACATGAGTAGTAGATATTTTTGTGTTTCAGAGTAATTAAAACAAGTCGTTACTCTAGTTATTTTTGTTCAGTTTCATATTTAAAGTGAAAAGCAATAAACTGATGTTTTATGGTGCAACTAGCTGTGGTCCGTGGGATTCTCGTTTTCTAAAGAAAATTACAATATTGTATATCCGAATGAATATGATCTCTTATCTATACTAATATTATAAAGAGGTAACATTTGTTTGTAAGTTTGTATGTTTGTAAGTTTGTATGTAGAGGGTAATCTCCGGAAGTAATGAACCAATTTTAAAAATTGTGTCACTAGTAGAAAGCTACATTAATCGTGAGTGCTATAGGCTATATTTTATTCCCGTACTCCCACGGGAACGGGAACTACGCGGGTAAAACCGCGGAACGTCAGCTAGTAGTAAATATAAGAGCTATCTATGTGCCAATCCGAATATGGACAACCGTTAAAATGTGATTGAATAACAAACACAGATTATTGATAAGTATATACTTAGTTACCTAACAGGTTTTTTCGTCAGGAATTTTTCAGTGTCAGCAACGGAGTCTGGATCCGTATCCGGTTGATGGCAATACGCTCGCTACTATTACTTGGGGCCTAAACATAACAAGCAAATAGTGAGTGTAGAAAAAAGAAGAAGAAAATACATTTTAAAATCTATACTTATTACTTATATTATATATTATTATTTATTATTAATATTATAAAGCTCGTGGAGCTCGTGGCTAAATAATAACAGCCGCTCGGGTCAATCGTTAGGTTAAGCCGTGCTTGCCTAGGTTGGTCTGTGGATGGGTGACCGCCCAACATACCGAGTTTCCTCCGTGCCTTGGAAAGCACGTTAAGCCGTTGGTCCCGGCTGTCATTTGTAGATCTTTGACAGTCGTTAGGTAGTCAGAGGCCCAAAAAGTCTGACAACCAGTCTTACCAAGGGGTATCGTATTACCCGGTACTAACTGGGTTGTGGAGGTCAGATAGGCAGTCACTCCATGTAAAATACTGGTATTCAGCTGCATCCGGTAAAACTGGAAGCCGACCCCAACATAGTTGGGAAAAGGCTAGATGATTAATATTATAAAGCTGCAGTGTTTGTTTGTTTGTTTGAACGCGCTAATCTCTGGAACTACTGGTCCGATTTGAATGATTCTTTCAGTGTTGGGTAGTCCATTTATCGAGGAAGGCTATAGGCTATATAACATCACGCTGCGACCAAAAAGAGCGGAGCATAAATGAAAAATATTGCAAAAACGGGGAAAAATGTATTCCTTTTGTGAGCTGTTTCTCTTTTATGTGACGCAGACGAAGTTGCGTGGATCAGCTAGTACAATATAAAACAATTAATGAGATAAGAAAAAAAAAACCTAAACAAAAAATGTAACACTATGTGCCTCATTTTGTGTACTAATGAGTTCACCTCTGCCTAACCTTTCGGGGATTAAAGGCGTGATGTTATGTTATTGTAAATACTTAGTCTAAACCCAGGGGTTACCAAACCAGGTTACCAGGGGTCCGGAAGGACCGATGCCTGCCGGGGTTGCGGGACTGTTCGAAAGAGATACCGTGGCCCCGGAACACAAAGGGCGATGAAGGAACATGGATGGGTTTTAGTCAGTAAAAGTCTGACACTCCCTCCTGCTCCGCCCAGAGCGGGAAGAGTAATTTGATGATTTCCCATCCGAAAAAAAAAAAAAAAAAAAGGGGTTACCCAGTAACTTGTGGAGATCAGAAGTGCAGCTCGTAAAATACTGTTACGAGCTGGGTATGGGATAAATTAATTACTACCAATTAAACAACTGAATTACTTTAATAATCACAAAACACTTAAAACTCAATCACAAGTACACTACGATCACTATTCGTTTAGATATCGCACTTCTAGTTCAGTTCGATTCGCTTCGTTGTGTAGCCAAAATCAGACTGCCGCTCCCGCAAACATGTCCGCTATTTATATGGTGACCAACCCTTCTAGAAAGATCCACGACTTACTCGAATTATTCTATACAATTACATAGTCGGTCACTGTACTTCCATGACTTGTACAAAAGAAAGAAGTAGGTAGGTACCTACTTAAGGTAACACACACACATACACAAGGTACATAAGGTTATGCCCTCGGTGTACGGTCGAAATTACAATGACAATTCTTGTACCTACATCATTCGACAGTTGTCCTACGTACCTACCTACCTACTTGTAATTGTAGGTACGAGTACGACGTAACAATACTGGTATTCAGCTACATCTGTTAAAACTGGGAGCTAACCCCATCATAGTTGGAAAAGGCATATCAGATGTAATGTCATTTAACCAAAGATTTCTGTTGATAATCAAGTTTGTTTCAAACAATTTTGCATACACGTGGAATTGTGGATCATTGTTTGGGCAGCAGAAGTGGCAAAGCCTATGGGACAAAAAAGGTCACGTTTAAATATACACGAATTCAATCCTTTACGACAAAAATAAAAGCTGGATTTCTATATACATACTTCTTTTACAAAAACAGCGCATAGATGGTTCTAAAAATAAAAATGTATTCCGAAAAATATCGAGGAACTTGATATTTTCCATTTCTCTGCACAGACTGTGAGCCTCTTGGAAAGTTCTCAGTTCTCTTCAATTGGGATTTCCTATTATTTTCTCCGTAGAAACAAACATCTTTTGTCAGTTCTGTTAAGTCCCACGTTATATAGGATGAAAACAAACCATTCAAAAGCCGTCAACTATGAATTTTATACAACAATCTAAGCAACTTTACACAAAAATTATTGTTGGGAAAGGACTTCTTTTTTGGGATGAAAAATCACGTTTTACGGTAGGACTCAATATTACGCATTCAAAACATTGTGCTGATAGATGCATTGTATAGTACGGGGGTCTTAAAGGTATTTAAAGTAAAGTTTTAACATTAAAAACGCATGTATTTAAATAAAAAACTTGTGAAAAAGATAGAAATTTGACCCCCAATATCTCCGTAACTAGAAGGCTCCCAGGTATGGTCTACACAAAACTAACACAAAACTAACTCTGTCTGTCGTCCTTGACCATTTGAAGTCAAAACGGCTGAACGGATTTTGATTAAATTTTGGATTTAGCTAAAGCGTGCTCTAGGTTTAGGACAAAGGATACTTTTTGTCCCAGTATGAGATCATTTCTGTCCTCCTCGCGGGAAAGCCGCGGCAAGGTCAGTTTTCAGATTTACTTTCTGTATTTTTATAAGACAAAATAAAATCTTTCAACATTTCCTTAAAACAAACGTTAAGACCGCGGTAAATAAGGCACTTACTGACATTTAAGTTGCTTGTTTAACGTGTTATAAGCGTCATATTACGGCACAGAGGAAATGCGGCAAAATGGACGCCTACTCGATTTGAGCTTGCGTGGGTTTCATAGGCTTCAACTGTGTAGCCATTAAAACTACGGATTGGAAGTAATTACGCTATTAATTTTATTGTGTGGTACCCTTGGAATTGTAATTGGGGATAATGTAAAAAAATATAGCCAATTAATATGAGAGTTTGAAAAATGGATAGACGTTGAAATATCTGGGACAGGGAAAAATAATTACAGTTATGAGTCAATTTCAACAACTCGATTTTTTACCTAATTTCCATGGACATTTTCATTTTCAGGTTTTTTGAAAAACTTTAATAACAAAGCGCAACATATCCACATTATATATACATTTTCTGAAAGGGGATATTATAATTAAATTACTTAGAGAGTTATTTGGGCCACCGAAATTGGTGAGCCACAGAAATTTTATTATTGCCACCGAAATTGTATTGGTGACACAGAAATTCTGCGTTTGCACAGAAATTGTGAATTATTATATGAATACATTGTTTTTTAATAATGTGTAAAGAAAGATAAGGTTTAATGTAAAAACTCATATAATACGAATATCGTCGTTAATATGTATATGTATATATTATCGTTGTAATTATGTAATGAACACCTGCATGTAACCCATGTATCACAAATAAACGAATTGATAATTTTAATAAGCATTTCTAAAAAAACAACGTGGTGTACTATTAATTGGATAAATCAGTCTTATAAAATTAGCAATCGAGGAACTGATTATGTTTTTTACTTCTATGAAGAGGATGGGAAATCATCAAATGACTTCTCCCGCTCTGGGCGAAGCAGGAGGGAATTTCAGACTTTTACTGACTAAAACCTATTCATATTCCTTCATCGCCCTTTGTGTTCCGGGGCCACGGTATCTCTTTCGAACAGTCCCGCAACCCCGGCAGGCATCGGTCCTTGCGGACCCCTTCCTATTGCTGACTCTCTTTGAGGCGCGCGTGGAACACGAACGCGCCATCGACACGGTCTATCGTCATGAGACGGACAGACGGCGAGCTAGCCCATAGCCCACCGTCCACAGGTCCAATTTGTGGGAATGTGGGCTCAGAGTAAAACAAGTTGATTTGTGAACAAACTGAATTTATTTTAAATTAAAAGTCTAGCACACGTCTTCGTCGTTTTACAGTCTTACGCCATCTTTTTTAACATATCACTCTCTCACTCCAGATATATTCATCCCTTTCGCTCACTCTTACATTCCGTTTACCACATTCACGTGGCCCATGGCCACGACTGCATGTGCATGGACCGCACGACTCCTGCGTAGAGCCTCCGGCAGGGGGCGTTTGCCCCCCCCAGGTTGGGCAGGAGCCACCTGAAGGCAGCGCCGGTCCGTTCCAGTTTGGGGGCCAAACATTGGAAGTGCTCCACGAAGTTCCACTGGCTGTCGAAGACGAGTCCTAGGTACTTTAAAGTCGACTCGACCACACGATGAAGGTAGGTCGGCACCCGTTGATACCGGAGTGCCTCCCTAATGCAGCTCCAGGGCATGGTGTTGAAGGCATTGGTGATGTCGAGAGACACCACCAAGACAACCCCACCCCGGGAAACCGCATATCCCGTCGTGAGGGTTCTCACGTGCATGATGGCGTCCACCGTAGAGCGCCCCTTGCGGAAACCAAACTGGTGTTCCGCAAGATCCGGCCCCGACCCCGCAAGGTGCTCGGCGAGGTGGTTTGCAATTACTCTTTCAAAGGGCTTTCCCACCTCGCCGAACAGCACCACGGGCCGGTATGCGGACGGATATTCCGCAGGGCGCCCCGGCTTCCGAATGAGGACCAGTCTTCCAACGAAGCGGGAACTGGCCTCTCTCCAAGCATGTGCTTAGGAGCCCCTCTAGTCGGTGCCCGAGAGCCTCCGAGGCCAGGACCCAGGCTTTGCCAGGCAAGCCGTCGGGTCCCGGGGCGGTACTTTAGACACTGAGCCTACGTACCGCCACTCTCAGATCTACCCCAGTCACTTCCGGAGCGTTTTTGTCGTCGTCCTGTTGGTCCGCTTCCAGCATCGCAGGCGGCAGAGCCATAGACGGGGGGGATGTTCCCCTCGCAAAGGGAACATAGTACTCCCATGTCCTCCACGAGCTCAGGCGCGAGCCAGATCCCTGGCCCACGAGGAGATGCTGGGGACTCGACATCTGCGCACGTCGCAGATGTCGGACATGGCCTCCTGGAACCACCCTGCCTCATTGTCAACGTCGGCAGGTCTGGCCCGTGATGTCACCTAGGCCTCCTCGAAGCTCCTCCTGGAGGATGCAACCCTCAAAGTTCAGTTAATCCAATTGAATGACTTTTTCAAGAAATAGTAATACAATTTTATTTTAATGTCCGGGGCTAAGGACCTAGTTCTGTCAAAGTAATTTCGGCATAACAAGCTCTTTTCTTTTCAAAAATCTTCATTAACATTAATGCAATAATTGATTGGTAAAATTTCTGTGGAGTCGTGTAATTTCCGTGGGCCACGAGATGCCACGGAAACCACAGAAATTGCCCCATAGAAATTGGAAACTTGGCTATTTTATTTTTTTTACAAGAAACTATTGATAGTTTCATAGCCTTGAGGCTATGACTATTATTTTCTATAATATTAAATGCGTACCAAAGGCTACTTAGCATGCATAAAAGTGATACCTTTATTTCTTGCAAAAATCCTTTTAAAACCTAATCACCGAAATTGCAAAATTTCGTTCCGAGTAAACTGAAATCACGTACTTATATTTTTGACGGAAAGACCTGGCGATATGGTGCACTACCATTCTTACTGCACGTAAGAGCACGACTGTCTCTTGGCGAGCAGAGATTTATTGTTCGTTTAAACTCATTGGTGGAAGCTCAGGACGGTGAAACAAAATGACCATGGAAATTAGTAATTTCTCTTGGACAAACCTACCGTTGACATGTACTCATTAACTATGAGTCTAAACATTCAAAACTAATTAACGTCTTGTAGGTCAATCATTACTTAACGCAATTAAAATACTTTTTCCTATATATGTTGGAGATTATCTTCCTGAGAGGTAAATGTTGTGTATGAAAGTGATTGTGGACAAGACACAGAAATTGATAATTCATCATTTACCGATTTTTTTCATAAAAAGTAATAGTCTTATAAATATAATTTAAGTGGCTTCATTTAGATTCATGTCACTTGAATTCTGAGAAAAAAAATCGTTGCATTATCTGTAAAGCAGCACTGCGATTTCAGCCTAGACGCGTAAATTTTTCGCCTGAGAAATTCACTCTTATTTTTTGTAAAAAAAATAGCGTTTTTTTTTTAAGCTGTTGTTCACGGCTGTCATTGGTAGATCTTTGACTGTCGTTACAGGTAGTCACTGGCCCGAAAGTCTGACAACCAGTCTTACCAAGGGGTACCGTAATTACCCAGTTACTGGGTTACGGAGGTCAGATAGGCTGTCGCTTCATGGTGAAATGCTGAAAATCGATCGATCGATTGTGTTGTTTTTATTAAGATTTTTTTTAAATAATTAAAAAAATAAAACATAAACCTAAAGCTACTACTTAAAATAAGTATACTAACTAGTTATTCAAATGACTTCTAAAAACCCCACTTTCTAACTAAACCAAGAACGGAATTTTTAATAAAAAAAACTAATCGAGTTTGTTCAAAGGTTTCCTGTTCCAAGGCTGCGAGGGAAATCACGTTAAGTTGGCTGCACTTTTCAAGGTCCTATTGACATTTTCTATTTAATAAAACGTTATTGGAATAAATTTTTCCCATTTTTTCTCTTCATCCTTGAAGGAAAGTTAATGTTATAATATCGTGATTCTCTATCGTTATAATGGATTTATTTTACAGTTTACTATAGAATGTGGTATTATACAAGGTGTTTTTTCGGATTTTAGCCAGTTCGATTCTCGGGTGCGGTAAGTAAATTTTCAAAAATCATTTATTTTTATTTTTTTATTGTTTTTTTAAGAAACATTTTTCGTTTGAATAAAATTTTGCTATCTCCATTATTTAGAGTAGGTACTTTTCTTCCAGGTAAGGTTGAAAAATTCCACCCTGTGTATAATTTTTTTGCATGCGTTCTAACTGATATATGACCTAACAGAAGGACCTGATTTTGGTCTCCAAAAAACTAAGACAAAGTGTTTATAAAAAATCTCTTGATCCCTGTTAATTTTCGCCCTCTTTTATTATAATAGTCAAATTTTTTATTGACATAAAGGTGTTAAATTTTCAACTGAAGTCATATCATATTTTTTTATTCCACCATCTAAAGTCCCTGCTTTCTCCGCCAGTTTAGTGGCCCCATCAAAGTAGTTCGCAAAAACAATGGAGTAGTAAGCTCCACTCAACGCGTCTGTAGATATTGAGCAAAGCTCATCACAATACGCCCACTAAGCAGAAACTTACTGTTATGATTACGCCATCTTGATTCAGAACAACAATGTATTGGACACTGTTTTAAGCTTCCACGGTTCGTAACTATACTTAAAATGTCACTTACGGGATATCTTCCGTTGTTATTGGTTATTTTTGAGCTCCTGATAGCCCCTAGTGTCGAGTTCAGTAGTGCGCGTAGTAAAAGACAAAGAAAGAAGGTAGACAGATTTGTCTGCTCCTAACAATTTTTTCCATCCACCCGCGTTCTCCAGTTAACCCGCGATCATGGCGCTTGCAACAGCGTCAAAATATCGGGAGCTCAAAAATAACCAATAATCACGGAAGATATCCCTTAAGTGACATGAACAAAGTATTGGGTTTTCGTCAAATGATTTTTACTTATTTAAGCAATACTTTGTTGGTCTAGCAGAAGGTAGACAGATTTGTCTGCTCCAAACATTTTTTTCCAGCCACCCGCGTTCTCCAGTTAACCCGCGATCATGGCGCTTGCAACAGCGTCGAAATATCGGGAGCTCAAAAATAACCAATAATCACGGAAGATATCCCTTAAGTGACATGAACAAAGTATTGGGTTTTCGTCAAATGATTTTTACTTATTTAAACAATACATCGTTGGTGCAGTGGTTGCAAGCACGACTTCTGAGCATAATATCCTGGGTTCGATTCCCGAGTCGTGCCTGGGTTTTTCCATTAGGAATTTCTCAGTAGCAGCTCTGGAGCCTGGATTTGCGCCCGGTTGATGGCAATTGGCTCGCTCCTTATTAACGGGGACTAACTGGATAAAAGTTGGTGTACTATTAGTTACTCCTCTACCTAACTCTTCGGGGATTACGGGCGTGATGTTATGTTAAGTTATGTTATTTAAGCAAAAAACAGATATTAGAGGCTTTTTTTAAAGACTGGGACAGAACTTGTTAAGTATTTCCGATTGTGTTCTCTCTAATAATAAACTAAAATTATTTTGCCTTGATGCCAAATTATCTTCGAATTGGATTTATGTCACTTTGTGCATTCAAATCACCTTGTACATCATAATTACCTTGACCATACACATTAGTGTCTAAGGTGGTGTATTTTAAGGAAATAATCACGCAGCTTTAATTAGACTTGTCATTGGACAAGTACAATTAAAGCTGTTTGATTGTGTGCGTGATTGCAGTCCACGCATGTCTTATGATGAAGTTAACCACACCCAGAACTACTCCTGGAGACTACTCCTGTTTGAGGTCCACTTGCACCCCGATTTTAAAACATTGTTCAATTCCTGGTAATCTTTAGAACCTGACAGACTCATCATTATCATCATCATCATTTCAGCCGAAAGACGTCCACTGCTGGATATAGGCCTCCCCCAAGTATCGCACACTGACAGAGTCGTATGCTGTTTTAAATACGTTTGACGTAAACAGTATTTTCCTGATTTGTGGTGCAGTCTAAAGGTCTACTATTTACCTAGAAAACACACGATAACACGGTTTTCCTTGCGTATTGCTTTCAGGGTAAACACCACAAATCATGGCCGGCCATGTTTGCATTGACTGTGTGTTTACCGTAATACCGGTTTACCGTGAATGCATTTACCTTAGTCGGTAAATTTAATTATGGGGTTTGATAACCTTGTTTTATGGGATATGACATGACCCCAGTGGATTTGAATATGAGGAGTGTGTAGTGTTTGTTTCTATGATAATTATTAATTTAGAACTAGCTTGAAATTTGTAGACTGCTGAATAAGCTGTCAGCAGTATTTAAATAGTTTTAAATCATTTAGACAAAGTGTAAACGGACCCTAGCCGATTTACGACGATTACGATTGAATGTACAAAATGCTTGGCTGACACCAAGCATTCTGTAAACAAATAATATTTCTGGCAAACGACTTTCTTTTTGGGGTGAAAAATCACGTTTTACTACACTAGGACTCAATGAACGTACATTGAGTCCTAGTGTAGTAAAACGTGATTTTTCACTCAAAACATTATACTGATGGATGCATTGAGTCATGGAGGCATTTAAAGTAATAATATCATGTTATACCATTAAAAACTTGTACTTGAAGTAAAACTAGTAAATAGTTGTACCTTAGTAACTAGAAGGTTCCCAGGTATGGTTTAGAATAGAAAAAATATCGCAATGACGGGGAAACAAGTGCCTTTTGGCTTCTTTAAGATCCTCAGAAAAAAATCTGTTGTGGCCAGCAAAACTGCAATACTTACCGCTTACGCGGTCAAAATGTTTAAAAAGCTGATTATTTTTTAATCACACTAGGCTTACAACGTGACCATATAAAATCATCAAAAGATAGGTGCACGTTTCGGGTTAATTCGTGGAGTACAGAGAAGAACCTGCAAAAAACGTTGATGTTAGACCCAGCAGGCGCATTAAAATTGTCTTTTCCACTATGTTTAAGGGAGGTATCTCTAACCAAGTCACATCTCAAACGAAGTATAGTGCATACTTATTTAACAAAATATAGAAGCAGACACGTATCTAACGCTTAAATTACACTTTTAACTAAACTGAACCCAACCCTTTGATTTTTCATCGTTTACATGAAAATCTTCAGCGTCGAGAACCCTAATTTGCATAACTGAATCTATTTGCCATAATAGCCTGATTGTTATTATATGTTTAGCATAAATTATTAATAACTCTATGTTAAAGACGGGACCCTTGGAATGAGGACTGGGATTTTGAATTAATTCTCTTAGAATATTATTATGGATGCTTTGGCTTCGTCTGGTTGCAGGTCGAGAATGATTCTATGGGAATGTAGTTATTTTTTTGTACCATATTCTAACTTTACTCTTTTTTTTTTCGTATGGCAAATCATCAAATGACTCCTCCCGCTCTGGGCGGAGCAGGAGGGAGTGTCAGACTTTTACCGACTAAAACCCATCCATGTTCTTTCATCGCCCTTTGTGTTCCGGGGCCACGGTATCTCTTTCGAACAGTACGAGTACGAGTAATATCTATGTTTTGCCAATTTCATTGAAATCCATTCAGCCTTAAATGCGTGATAACTTAACAATTATACAAAGTACTTAATTCTCCGCATTTATAATATTAATATGGGTAAGATTTTGGAGTTGGCTTTTGTGAGAAAATAATAGGGTGTTATTAATAGATCTACGTAGGTATATATGTTAAATTTGATTTGGTTACAAATAAAATATTAACGTAATATCAGGAACATTATGAATTGGATTATTTCGAATGAATATGAACCATATTTCAATACTCGAAAGCAACATTTTTAACAGATGCTTTTGTGGGTACATTTTCCGGGTTACCACGCACGCTTCAAACAGCTTGTAACGGTCAATGGCTGAAAGTGAATTCGAAAGCCGAAAAAATTCCATGCGGCACAGTTGTTTTTGTGACTGTCAAAACTACCGGGTCTTCTTTTGGCAAGTATTTAATTCCACTTTTGGCGACTACGTCACGTAAAAAACTACCAAAACTTTAAGTATCGAACCCTTAATTCGTCATACCATCATCATCTGCCTAGCCTAGTTGTAAAAACCTACTTGCAATATAAACATCATTTATCATTTATCATTTATAATTTCATTTATCATTTATCATTTCATTTATCATTTATCATTTATCTGCCTAGCCTTTTCCCAACTATGTTGGGGTCGGCTTCCAGTCTTACCGGATGCAGCTGAATACCAGTATTTTACATGGAGCCACTGCCTATCTGACCTCCACAACCGAGTTAGTACTGGGTAATATGAAACCCCCTGGTAAGACTGGTTGTCAGACTTTTTGGGCTACTGACTACCTGTAACGACTGTTAAAGATCTACAAATAACAGCCGAGACTAACTGCTTAGCGTGCTTTCCGAGGCACGTAGGAAACTCGGTATGTAATAGATGGTCACCCATCCGCAGACCAACCTAGGCAAGCACGGCTTAACCTAAAGATCGACCCGAGCGGCTGTTATTATAAAGCCACAAGCATTCGTCATACCAATATCGCTATATTACAATAAATTATCAAATATCTTAGTATAGAGAGTACATTATTGCAACGATGGCGAGAAGATATCGTTGCACTGGCAGGGATAGAGAGGACCAGGACGGTACAAGATAGATGATGATAACAGAAGGAGGCCTTCATCCAGAAACGGGTAACCCCTTAATAAGGTTTTTTTTTCTTAGACTATCATGAGTCCTACTGTTGGGCAAAGGCCTCTCCTTTCTCCATTCAAACCTCTCTGTCCTGTGCGATATCTGGCCATGTTCACCCCGCAAACAAGATCAGATCGTCACACCACCTTCACCGCGACGATGATTCCCTCCGTCAGGCGTGACAGTGATGTAGTGATGGCGTGGTGTCCAGTGAGTGACGTTTGTTGCCCACCTCAGCGGGTGCATTCGCACTACGTGACCAGCCCACTCTCACTTTAGCTTCGCTGTTTTTCCGATTGCCTATATATTATCTGCAACCTGAGTTATAGAAAGGGGTGGTGTTTAACAATAGAGAATATGCACGTAATTTTTAAAACTATTAACCCAAGAAAAGTATTAAAAATTAAGTTCAACTACTTGTCGGTCAAAAATAATATTTAAATCCTGCAATTTTTTATGACAGATCAAACGTCCGTGACTGTTGCGGCCATGATATGACGTCATTTATCTCAATCTGCCTTGTTTTGCATCTAATATTTTGGCCTTATTATAGTAATTTTACTCATTGTATGTGCTTTATTCGAGCAAAAATTGTGATAACAATATTATAATAAAATGTTAGTGAAACTTTAATTAGTTTTTAAATAAAAGTGTTTTTTTGACACAATGAACTTTGACGTCAATACCGGCGGTATCGGGGACGATGCGTTTTGAGAGTGCGTTCCGTTTCACCAAAAACATGCTACATAAAACAGTAAATTGTAAAATAAGTGATGTATTAGAAACTGAAACAAGTGTACCACAATGTTTTTATGCGCTTTTTTTCATAAATAAAAATAGTTTTGTATTATATAATTTTAAATAAGGCAATTTTTTTGTTAGTACGGTCATCTTCTTAGCCTTTTTTCAACTACATACTGGTTGTCAGACTTTCTGGCTTCCCAACCAATACCGTCACATTTCTAAACGAAAATACGGTAATAAATGGATTTAGCAACATAACCCTGCAATATGCGTCTAACGTAGCCCAAATTGGAGCCAACATTTGTATTCATAAACGCGAACCGATGGTCTGGGCCGATAGCCACGGGCGCGGTGCCACTGCCAGCGATAAGATATGCAAATTTCATATACAATGCATGCTGCAATTATTTGTTGATTATTTTTCTGGTTTATAGTGGGCTGTTTT
Organism: Xestia xanthographa; assembly: GCA_905147715.2. Lineage (NCBI taxonomy): Eukaryota > Metazoa > Arthropoda > Insecta > Lepidoptera > Noctuidae > Xestia > Xestia xanthographa. The sequence goes on along the minus strand of LR990669.1, from coordinate 11,253,824 downwards.
GCGATAGTGGTTCTTTTTTAAGGCGAGGTGTTTTCAGAGTGGATTTTACCAATGGAACTGAGTCTCCGCTGATTGCAGACTTTTTATCGGCCGATTGTTTACACATAACATAACTTCACGCCTGCAATCCTCGGAGGGTTAGGCAGAGGTGTATCTTATAGTGCACCCGTATTTCGCCAGTTATGTATAACTCCCATGTAATAGTGGGTGAGCCTATTGCCATCAACCGGGCGCAGATCGACAGACTCCCTGGCTGCCTGGCTACTGAGAAATTCCTGATCGAAAAACCCAATAACACTTTGCCCGACCTGGAAATCGAACCCAGGACCGATAGTTTAAATATTGCTGGACATTACAAGACTTAGTGCAATGATACTAACATAGTTTTTAGTTATATTTACTAAAACAATTGTAATAAAACGTATGTATACTTAGGTTAAGGTATTTATCTATGGGTCTTTGTTACCTGAAAATAAATGGATTATTATTATTATTTATTATTATTACACACAGCGCCATCTAGTGCCACACTAAGCAACGAGGCTTGTGTCGTGGAGATAGTTGATATACTACATAGATACTTTTTGTTTGTAAATACATACTTATTATACATATAAACATCCATGACTCGGAAACAAATGTCCATGCTCATCACACAAACATTTGCTCCGACCGGGATTTGAACCCGGGACCCTAAGAACGTAAGGCAGCCTCACTACCGCTGCGCCATTCGGGTCGTTAAACATCGTCGTTTAGTCGGGCTCTTAATCAGTATGAACATGATTGTATTCTAGTGCTCATATTACAACGTTTCGGTATCGGACGATAAATTAGTTTGATGGACTACAAGATTGCTTTCAAACTAAACTATCGGCCAACTGCTAGACCAGTATGGCGCTCTTATCCCGCGCGCACATATGCCGAATTTTCTTTCGGCCGACTATGCGAGCGTTCTCTTCAAAAGCCGTCTACCAACTATCAAAATTGTTCGAGCGCAGTCGTACGACTATTGGTCCGGTTTGCGCATTTGTGACCAATCCGACAGTTTGGTTGACCAACTAGACGTTAGCAGCCCAAACTGAACTATCGGCCGATAGAAAGTCTGCAGTCTACGGGGACTCTGAATCCACCAATCTTTTCAGTGTCAAGAGCTGCTGACAATACTGCTGTTCAATATTGGCATTGTCAGCTGTTGCACGGTGTTTACATGTGCTGATCTAGTTCTTTTTTTGAAATTCACTTTTAATGGTTTATAGCGTGGGTGCAAGATTGTTCAGTAAAATGATTGAATTCTCGGAATTTGCATTTCAGGAAGTAAAAAAAAACAAAACCGATAGCATTTTCTGGTTTCTCAGACACTTTTCTCATGCAAAATTGTGAAATTTTTAATTAAACCTTCAACTCATGTTACACACTTAAAAATAACGTCCCTCTAGACTACGCCATCAAAAGTTACGCTACACTTCCGCATATTCATACGCCCTTGAACACAAACAATCATAACATAAACACCCAAATGAGTCCAGCGATAATACTGGTAACACACCTTAAACTAATCTACGAAATAGCACATATAGCATCGCTATCAGTACGTCCATAACATTAATGTTCCGAACTGATTTGTTCGGCGAAATAACCCTGTAATGGCTAGGCCATTTCAACCCCTAACTAAGGCTGCTTGTCCATTGAAGAGGGGCGAGTTAGCGGAGAAGAATGAGGAAGAAGGAAACGGAAAAAGTGAGCGCATGTAGCTCTGCATGTATTTTGAATCGATCAATCACGTTAACATCGGTTGAAATCTACATCGCGAAACCTAAAAGCGGAATTCTATTGGTCAATGTATCTCTACTCTTCTTCGCTTTTCACCACTCTAATGACGAAGCAGCCTTTTAACTACCCTAAGTTGCGGGGTGAAATGCATTTCAGTATGAAAAGAGTTTTTTTTTTGTAGTCATTTGGGAAATGGGGTAAGCTCGCACAAAAAATTCATTAGTTTCAAACATCTGGGTCAAGGTATCGCGTAGTTCGGCATATTTTTACAATGGATGTTTTCGCTGAAAAGGGGGGTGTGTCACCCCTTTTGGGGGTGAAAAAAAAATGTTTATGTGTGTATTTGAAAAGGTGAACGTGGCAATAATACATTAGAGGGGTCTTTATGTGAAAGGGATGGTTTTCTTTAAGTAGGCTTTAGGGTGCGTGGTAAGGGAATGTATGTGGTTTAATTTTTATTTTCACAACATGTGTGTTGGAAGTTGTAACTTTTAAGTTTCTTAGTGATGTAGGGGAGTTGGTAGTTGAATAAGATATTTTTCTTGAATCGCTATGACAAACTGCTTCATTGGTCTTTGGGTTTTTCATCAGGAATTTCTCAGTAGCAGCCACGGTCTGGCTTTGTGCCCGATTGATGGAAATAGGCTCGTCCCCTATTACATGGGAATTAAACATAACTGGCGGTACATGGGTGTACTTTTAGTTACATCTCTGCTTAACCCTTCAGGAATTACAGGCGTAAAGTTATGTTATTTTAAATTAAGGCACCTACCTGAGTTCCAATTCACGATATACGTAGTCGTAAAGTACGGCCATATCTACAGAGCTATCACTACTGATGGGTCAAAGTGGTTATCTATTTTTGAGGCAAATTAACACCTAAATAACTTCATAACAGCTCTTTCTAAATATACTTAACACATTACCCTGTAATAACGTCTTAAAATAGGCCATGATTACTAAACAACTTATTTGAAGACACACAAATTCAAACTGCCCACTTAAAAATAAGTGGGTTGAATGTACATAGTGAAATTACAGACGAGGATGTCTAAAGTATCGTGAAACCGTTATTTTTTATCGTAACCACTTATTTTCATGAAGGTTCTGTAAAATATGAAAGGGAATCGTAGGTAAATCAATGAAAGACTTGTATTTCGTTAAATTGTAAGCTTTTCTTCGTAATAATGTTTGTTACGTTTCCTTTTTAGTAATAACTAGCTGACCCGCGCAACTTCGTCTGCGTCACATAATAAGAGAAAGAGAGAGAGGGTTAGGTTAGAGATTCTGAGACCACCTTAAAAGATAGACATCATTATGTTATCGCGGACTGTTTTTTAACTTTTTAAGAAGAACAATTCCGTCATTTATGATTATTGCGTAAACGGTTAAAGATTCCCAAAAGGAATCTCCAGTTTTTTTGCAATATTTTTCTTTGATGCTCCGCTCCTATTGGTTGTGGCGTGATGTATAACCTTCCTCGATAAATCGGCTATCCAACACTAATAGATACTTTTAAGTCGAACCAGCAGTGCAAGTACGTAGCACTCGATTCGATACGATTCGATAAATCTGACGGTTATTCTCGATAAAATGAGTTTTTAACCAATCGAAAAGTCGGATTTATCGAATCGTATCGATTCGATCGTTATCGATTGCTACGTACTTGCAGTGCAGTAGGCATAGCCAAGTTACAAACGTTTCATATCGATTCTCTTTCTACAATCGTAAACCCCTCGGTTTCAGCGATTGTAGATAGCGCTAAAATGGTAGCCAAGTTGACACGACTGAGTCGATCGCTCGTTCTCTAATGTCTGTAGAAAAAACATACACTTAAGTCTATGGTGAGCGTTCCTACCAAAGAGTATTGCGATCAACATTATAGAAACGATATCTATTCTATCATTTTGAACGATGTAAACTTGTCTACGAATTCAGTAGTTCCTGAAATTAGCGCGTTCAACCATCCAAACAAACTCTTCAGCTTTATAATAATAATAGATATAGACTCAAGTAGGTAACAATTTAATTTCTCAGAAATATTTGCGTTAATCGCTAAAATATTCTAAGTACTTATATTTTTCCAAATAAGGGCTTCCCTCGACAGCCTTACGTTTTCATCCTTAGACACTCGATGACGTCTAAAGTTCTCATCAAGGAACACAAAATGAGCCGAAACACGATAAAACTCCATTAAACTATTGCGGATCTCTCGCAACTGCCTTCCCTCTCCAACGTCAGACCTTCTTTGATAGTCATACTCCACCCAGGTCTAAAGTTCTCATCAAGGTTCATCAAAATGAGCACAAACACGATACAGATGCTGTAAACTCTGAGAACCTCTTGCAACTGCCTTCCGTCTCCATCTTTAGAATATCGATGACAGTCATACTCCAGCCAGAGTTAAAGTTCTCATCAAGAGCATGAAATGAGCCTAAGAACGATCTTCTTCTTGTGGTTCGTGCCTAACCTGGTGTCAGAGTTTTTATGCCGTCCAATGGCCTCTGACTTGGAGGCGCTACGCCGGGGGGAAACTCCGCTGCCGCGGAAAATTGTCGCTCAGCGGAAAGACTTCCGGCGGGATCTCATGGCGACATGGAGAGAGCGACTGTCGCAACCCCGTGCAGGGCACGCCACAATAGTGGCGATAAGTCCCCTCTTTGAGGAGTGGCTTGAGCGACGCCACGGCGTCCTCACCTTCCGCCTGACGCAGGTCCTCACCGGACACGGTTGTTTCGGGAGGTTCCTGCACCGAATCGGGCGGGAGGAAACGCTCGGATGTGTTGCGAGGATCGACCGGAGGACACGGTGGAGCACACGGTAGAGGTTTGCCCCGCGTGGGCGGAGCACCGCCGTGTCCTCGAAGCGGCGATTGGCGGCGGCGACCTCTCGCGTCCGGCCCTGGTTCAAGCCATGGTCCGGAGCGAGACGGAATGGGACGCCGTCACCTCCTTTTGCGAAGCAGTAATGCTAGAGAAGGAGGTGGCAGAACGTGAGAAGGAGAGAACCTCACAGCGTCCCGGCCGCCGCGGAAGTCGCCCCGGACATGCCGTCGCCCGGCCACCGCAGGCGCGGGCCCGTGGACGTCGGGCTATGGCTTAGCTCGCCGTCCGTCCGTCTCATGACGACAGGCCGTGTCGACGGCGCGTTCGCGTTCCACGCGCGCCTCAAAGAGAGTCGACAAAAAGGAAGGGGTCCGCAAGGACCGAGGCCTGCCGGGGTTGCGGGACTGTTCCAAAGAGATACCGTGGCCCCAGAACACAAAGGGCGATGAAGGAACATGGATGGGTTTTAGTCAGTAAAAGTCTGACACTCCCTCCTGCTCCGCCCAGAGCGGGAGGAGTCATTTGATGATTTCCCATCCAAAAAAAAAGGGCCTCTGACTTGGTTTTACTTGCCGTCGACAAATATCTCTCAGGCATGCTGGTTTCCTCACGATGGTTTTCTTCACCGAAGCAAGTGATAATTATACAAAACGCACATGATTCCGAAAAATCAGAAGTGCATGACTTGGGTTCGAACACGATTTGTTTCAATTTTATATGGGACCAACTTTGAGATATACGCTTTTCACTAAAAAAGAATCATGCAAATCGGACCTCTCTGGAAAAAGTTATGCGTCATCATCATCATCATCCACAGCCTGAATTCACCCACTGCTGGGTATAGGCCTCTTCTGTTTGTGCTAAGTTCCACGCTCTGTCCGTTCCTAGGACGCCACCCGGTCACAGCTTTACTCCACCTACGATCACCGCGCCTTGCTAGGTGTCCTGCCCAACTCCATTACACAGCTGACACGGGCGAATGACAGTATTTATCATTCTTTCATAATAATCTTAACACTGCGATTCAGAAAATGGAGTCAATTTAAACTGCTAAAATATATGCTTGGAAAGCGATCGACTTGCTTTCCATGCATACAAAAGCTCCACGTCTACAGATTTACTAAATGATAGATTTATATTAATAAATATAGATAAATTTTGATTGAAATAAATTATTCCCTAACCAACGTTTATATGGTTAAAAAAAACTAAAAGTATGTATAAACTATGTAGTAATGATTTGGAAACCTTAAAGCTTTAAAAAAAATCAAAATACTTAGTTACAAAAAGCGAAAACTGGATGGGGATCGAACATGCGAACCTAAGTTATTATCTTACAGCATTAAACAAATCAAAATTAGTACAAAAAGTGAGTCTTGACTGAGGCTCGAACTTGCGAAACACTGTTCACAGGGCGGTCGCTGTCGCCGGCGGGCTATTTGTTTTAGTGACAAAAAGTTCAAAATAGCTGTTCTATTCAACGTATGTTATGGCAGTTGTCAGTTGTCAAACAGTTAAATAATGTTGACGAAATGCAATATTGCTCACCCCGTAAGTTATTAGCGTAATAAATATAGCCTTTGTCCTTCCCCAGGTTGAAATATATCTCCTTGCCAAATTTTATTACGATCCGATCAGCCGTTTAGTCGTGAAAAGGTAGCAAACAAACAAACAGAGTTACTTTCGCATTTATAATATTAGTATGGATATAAGTAAGTTTAATACCTCGCTCCTTTATAAAAATAGCGTGATTATTATGTTCCTAGAGTAAAATTTTTATTAACATGTTATTTTGTGCATTCAATTATTTTGTCCATTCAATTACGAACAAAAACCTTTTAAAATCAATATTGCTTACCTCCCATAACATAAGGCGTGATAATATGTAGCCTAAAGCCTTCCTTGGTTTACAAAGAACATTTTTGCCGAATTCCAATTCAATCTATGCAGTAGTTTTGGCGTGAAGCCGTACCATACACACAGACAAACAGACAAACAGACAAAAATTCTAAAAAGTCACTTTTTGTCATCAGTTACGTTTTTCTAACAAAAGCCACTTATATTTACTCGAAAATTCTCAATGTACAGTTTTTCTTTCGTTACTGTTTTATTATATGTATAGATTGAGGCTTCAGAGCTATTTTTACGTGGATATTTTAGTCTTAAAATACAGGTTTTTATTAACAAATCTAAATATATAAAAGAAGAAACTGACTGACTGACTGACTGATTGACTGACTGACTGACTGACTCATCTATCAACGCACAGCCCAAACCGCTGGGTCTACAGATTCCAAATTTAGCAAGTAGGTTCCTTATGTGGTCTAGAGGTGCACTAAGAAATGATTTTTCAAAATTCACCCCCTAAGGGGGTCAAACGGGCCCTTACAAGTTGGTGCGGGACAAACTCCGCCCCTGGGCGCCCCCACTGACGCAGAGTCTCCGGCCTGAGCTCGTGGAGGACGTGGTGAGCGCTCTGTTCCCTTCGCGAGGGGAACACCCACCCCCGCCTATGGCTCCGCCGCCTGCGGTGCTGGAGGCGGATCATCAGGACGACGACGACGACACTCCGGAGGTGACTGGGGTAGACCTGAGAGTGGCGGTACGCAGGCTCAGTGCCAAAAATACCGCCCCGGGACCCGACGGCTTGCCTGGCAAAGCCTGGGTCCTGGCCTTGGAGGCTCTCGGGCCCCGACTGGAGGGGCTCCTAAGCGCATGCTTGGAGAGAGGCCAGTTCCCGCTTCGTTGGAAGACGGGGAAGCTGGTCCTCATCCGGAAGCCGGGGCGCCCTGCGGACTCTCCGTCCGCATACCGGCCCGTGGTGCTGCTCGACGAGGTGGGCAAGCTCTTTGAAAGAGTCATTGCAAACCGCCTCGCCGAGCACCTTGCGGGGACTGGGCCGGACCTTGCGGAACACCAGTATGGTTTCCGCAAGGGGCGCTCTACGGTGGATGCCATCATGCGCGTGAGAGCCCTCACGACGGGGGATGCGGTGTCTAGGGGGGGGGTTGTCTTGGCGGTGTCTCTCGACATCGCCAACGCCTTCAACTCCATGCCCTGGAGCTGCATTAGGGAGGCACTCCGGTATCACCGGGTGCCGACCTACCTCCGTCGAGTGGTCGGGGACTATCTGACGGACAGAGCCGTCATCTACCCCGGTCGCAGCGGAGAATGGAACCGGCGAGAGATGTCGTGCGGTGTTCCGCAGGGATCGGTCCTAGGGCCGTCCTTGTGGAACATCGGTTACGACTGGGTGCTGCGCGCCGACCTCCCTAGTGGTGTCAGCGTAGTTTGCTACGCTGACGACACGCTGGTGCTGGCCCAGGGGAGGTCGCACGAGGCGGCGGCCGAAGTGATGACACGCGGGGTTGCGACAGTCGTTGAGAGGATCCGGCAACTGGGTCTCGAGGTGGCATTGCACAAGTCCGAGGCCATGTGCTTTCATGGGCCTCGGAATGCGCCACCTCCGGGATCCTTACTCACGGTAGGAGGGGTATCCATCGGTGTCGAGTCGACTTTGAAGTACCTAGGACTCGTCCTCGACAGCCGGTGGAACTTCGTGGAGCACTTCCGACGTTTGGCCCCCAAACTGGAACGGACTGGGGCTGCCTTCAGGCGGCTCCTGCCCAACCTGGGGGGGCCGAACGCCTCCTGCCGGAGGCTCTACGCGGGAGTCGTGCGATCCATGGCCCTTTACGGGGCCCCGGTGTGGGCGCGTTCTTTGAGGCGGCGTGCCGCCCACTACCTGAACGCGCCCCAAAAGGTAGTAGCCGTAAGGCTGGCCCGGGGCTACCGCACGATTGCCCGCGAGGCGGCGAGCCTCCTTGCCGGATTGCCGCCATGGGATCTGGAGGCGATAGTCCTCGCGCGCCTGCATGAATGGCGCGCGGAGGCGCTACGCCGGGGGGAAACTCCGCTGCAGCGACAAATTGTCGCTCAGCGGACAGACTTCCGGCGGGATCTCATGGCGACATGGAGAGAGCGACTGTCGCAACCCCGTGCAGGGCACGCCACAATAGTGGCGATAAGTCCCCTCTTTGAGGAGTGGCTTGAGAGACGCCACGGCGTCCTCACCTTCCGCCTGACGCAGGTCCTCACCGGACACGGAGTGTTCGGGAGGTTCCTGCACCGAATCGGGCGGGAGGAAACGCCCGGGTGCTTCCATTGTGAGGATCGACCGGAGGACACGGTGGAACACACGGTGGAGGTGTGCCCCGCGTGGGCGGAGCACCGCCGTGTCCTCGAAGCGGCGATCGGCGGCGGCGACCTCTCGCGTCCGGCCCTGGTGCAAGCCATGGTCCGGAGCGAGACGGAATGGGACGCCGTCACCTCCTTCTGCGAAGCAGTAATGCTAGAGAAGGAGGTGGCGGAACGTGAGAGGGAGAGAACCTCTCAACGTCCCGGCCGCCGCGGGAGACGCCCCGGGCGTCGGGGGCCACCACCACGTAGCCCTCGGCCACCGTAGGCGCGGGCCTGTGGACGGTGAGCTATGGGCTAGCTCGCCGTCCGACCGTCTCATGACGACAGGCCGTGTCGACGGCGCGTTCGTGTTCCACGCGCGCCTCAAAGAGAGTCAGCAAAAAGGAAGGGGTCCGTAAGGACCGATGCCTGCCGGGGTTGCGGGACTATTCGAAAGAGATACCGTGGCCCCGGAACACAAAGGGCGATGAAGGAACATGGATGGGTTTTAGTCAGTAAAAGTCTGACACTCCCTCCTGCTCCGCCCAGAGCGGGAGGGGTTATTTGATGATTTCCCATCCGAAAAAAAAAAAAAAAAAAAAAAAAGGGGGTCAAACGGGGCTCCAAAGTTTGTATGGGTAAAACAAGATTAGTTAGACTATTTTATTCGAAACTTCACAGGAGTGCTCCTATTGATAAATGAGTAGAAACGGGTTTCAGGTTTTTTCAGAATTCAACCCCTAAGAGGGGGAAATGGGGTGGCAAAGTATAAAAATCAATGCACAGCCCAAACCGCTGAGTCTAGAGATTCCAAATTTGGGACAAAGGTTCTTTATGAGGTTTAGGGGTGCATTAAGAAAGGATTTTTCAAAATTCACCCCCTTAGGGGTTGGAACGGGAGTCCAAAGATTACATGGGGAAATAAGATTAGTTAGACTACTTTCTTCGAAACTTAACAGGAGTACTCCTATCGATAAATGAGTTAACGTTTGTGTTTCAGGTTTTTTCAGAATTCAACCCCTAAAGGGGGAAATGGGGTAACAAAGCCTAAAATTCAACATAGGTATTGTTTGTATGGTGAATTGGGTTGGGTGTATTACAAAAACAAAGATTTTTACATTTAATGTGGCGGCCCTAAAATAACATCATTCCCTGTTGGGGTGCGATGGGGTTGAAATGTCTAAAAATCAATATGGGTGTCGATACCGAGATTATCAGGGGTGCTGATTACGAAAATGGCATTTATTTTGAAATCTAGAAGATGGCGGATTCGACTTCTATACAGGGTTATTGTTGATTTATTGTGATGATTGTGATAACGATGATGATGATTGTGATTACGATGATGATGATTGTGATAATGATTGTGATGATGATGATATTTATTACGATGATAATGATTGTTTTACGATGTTGATGATTGTGATAACGATGATGGTGATTGTGGTAGTGATTTTGATGGTGATTGTGATGGTGATTGTGATAGTGATTGTGATAGTGACGGTGATTGTGATGGTGATAGCGATGGTGATAGCGATGGTGATGGTGATTGTGATTGTGACAGTGACGGTGATAATGATGTAGATGATTGTGATTACGATGATAATGATTGTGATAACGAGGATAGTGATTGTGAGAGTGATTGTGATGGTGATGGTGATTGTGTTAGTGATGGTCATTGTGATAGTGACGGTGTTTGTGATAGTGATAGCGATGGTGATGGTGATTTTGATTGTGACAGCGACGGTGATAATGTTGAAGATGATTGTGCTTACGATGATAATGATTGTGATAACGAGGATAGTGATTGCGAGAATGATTGTGATGGTGATTGTGATTCTTTTAACTTGATTTTGTGATAGTGACGGCGATTGTGATCATGATGATTGTGATTGAGATGATAATGATTGTTATTACGATGATAATGATTGTGATTACGACGATAATGATTGTGATAACGATGATGGTGATTGTGATAGTGATTTTGATGGTGATTGTGATGGTGATTGTGATTGTGTTGGTGATGGTGATTGTGATAATGATTGTGGTTGTGATAGTGATGGCGATTGTGATCATGGTGATTGTGATTAAGATGATAATGGTTGTGATTACGATGATAATGATTGATTGATGATAGTGATTGTGATAGTGGTTGTGTTCGTGATTGTGATGGTGTTCGTGATTGTGATGGTGATGATGATTGTGAATGTGATGGTGGTTGTGATTGTGATAGTGATGGGTGATTGTGATGATATTGGTGATTGTGATAATGATGGTGATTGTAATGACAATGATAATGATTGCGATTACGATGATAAATATTGTGATAACGATGATGGTGATTGTGATAGTGATAGTGATAGTGATAGTGATTGTGATTGTGATTGTGATTGTGTTTGTGATGGTGATGGTGATGGTGATGGTGATGGTGATGGTGATTGTGATGGTGATGGTGATGGTGATGGTGATGGTGATGGTGATTATGATTGTGATAATGATGGTGGTTGTGATGGTGATTTTGATGATAATAATAAATTGTGATGATTATTAAATTTGCCACATATATAGTTTGTAACCTGGATTAACATGTAGGACACTATTTATCCCTTTATTATGATTCAGTGGGACAGTTACCGACCTTCACGCGGGCGAAGCCGCGGGCAACAGCTAGTGAGTTTCTAAAAATAACTGAAGTACCAGTGCTGTTCTAATACCTATCAAATGTCTTGGCTAGCGATGTATGATGCGTATAAAATTCAGAGTTCAAATGTCCATAAATTGTAATAGGCGTTTGGGTCTATCTTCAGGTTAAGCCGCGCTTGCCTGGGTTCGTCCGTGGATAGGTGAGCATCCTTTACACACCGAGTTTCCTCCGTGCTTCGGAAAGCACATTAGCCGTTGGTCCCGGCTGTCATTTGTAGATCTTTGACGGACGTTATAGGTAGTCAGTGGCCCGAAAGTCTGACAACCAGTCTTATCGTACCAAGGGGTATCGTATTACCCAGTACTAACTGGGTTGTGGAGGTCAGATAGACAGTCACTCTATGTAAAATACTGGTATACAGCTGCATCTGGTTACACTGGTATCTGACCCCAACATGGTTGGAAAAAGGCTAGGCAGATAATGAAATGTCTATAGATGGCAGTGATAAATAACATATAATAGTTTTTTTTTTGTGAAATTGTTCTAATATTATCATTTATTAATGTAGCTAAATTTAGATATGAATGAGTTGCTATTAATAAACGTTGCTCCTTTTACAGAGAACTACAAAATTTAATTTTTGTTGAACCCTTGAGAGCTAAAAAATGAAGTGTAATTAGTATCAAATTCTATGTATTTTAGAAGCTTAACTCTTTAAAATTACGTTTATTTCAGAAACTAAATATTATGCTACTCACACATTTTTTTTTTAGTAAATATTTAAATAAATATGAAATTCTCAACATTTTGTACGAAATTTTAACAAGGTGAATTCACGACATCAACATATTACACATATTTGCATAGCAGAGGCCTTCAAGTAAAAATATTTTGCATTTTCTCTGTCATAAATTACTGTTAATTCATTTTTTACGCCAAAATATATTATAATTTTCTTCGTGGCATGAAAATTGAAGAAAGTTAGCAGGTTCAAAAATGTTTGGCGTGTATGATGACTATGTTGTCTGTTTTGTGACTGTGTTGTGACTGTGTTGTGACTGTGTTGTGACAGTGTTGTGACTGTGTTGTGACTGTGTTGTCTATGTTGTGTTGTTGTTGTTGTTGTCATACAATATAGTGTGCGATAATATAAATGACAAAATGTTGGGGACTTAAGGACATAATCTGCCTAGCTTTTTCCAAACTATGTTGGGGTCGGCTTCCAGTCTAACCAGATGTGAATACCAGTATTTTACATGGACTGCTTATCTGACCTCCACGACCCAGTTAGTACTGCGTAATACGATACCCATTGGAAAGACTGGTTGTAAGATTTTTGGCCCAATAACTACCTGTAACGACTGTCAAAGATCTACAAATAACAGGCAAAACCAACAGTTTAACGTGCCCCGCTAATACAAGCTATGGCGGGACATGATCAAAAGCATATTATATTATTTAGAATACATCCATGCAAAGTACCATGTTTCTATGCAAATAAAAATAAAAATTACTATCTATTCTTCAACAGCCATTATGATTACACACAAACACAATTACTCCTACTAAACGAACCAAAGAAACTCCTCACCAACATTAAACCTCGTAACCTCAAATAATAATGCTGTCTTAATTACCGTTCGTAGTTCCAAAGCGAGAGAAGTTTGTTCAACACAAGTGCTCGCAGGCGTCTTACACTGGCTTCATTGTACTTCGTCCTTGCTAGGTAACCTGTATGTCTAGATAGACTTGGTCCTTAGTAGGTTACCTGTGTGTCTGTAGGTATAGAATTTCACTAAGGGCACGTTCATGACCTCGGGCGATGTGACAACTTATAACCGCTCGCGTCATTTTTGGGGGAAGGGTAACCAACGGGGCCCTATTACTAAGCCTCCACTGTCCGTCCGTCCATCCGTCTGCCTGTGCGGGCTGTATCTCATGATCCGTAATAGGGAGACAGTTGAAATTTTCACAGAATGTGTATTTCTGTTGCCGCTATATCAACAAATAATAATTTAAATGGGGCTCCCCTACTACGATGGTACGGAACCTTTTATGCGCGAATCCAACTCGCACTTGTCCGGTCATTTTTTCTTCACGTGAGTATCGTTGCTAAAATGTAATTAGAAGCTTCACTTTCTGTTATGTTCATTTTGTCTTTCATGTTGTATCTTTCACTCAATGTGAAACGTCTGAATACGAAATAAATTCAAAGTGAACGTGAGTTAAATAAAAACGAAAGGGCACTCCAGTGAAGCGTCTGATATCGGCTTGATAGAGAGATATAAATTTTGTTGTATACAGCAGAAATCTAACAAATCTCTTTTACCTTGTATGGTTTCAATGGCGGTCTTGTCACAGATAGGGATATCTTCCAGACAACCTTTGAATGGAGTGAACGAAAGTTTGAGCAAGTCGCATCGTGGTGAGTCGTGAAATGCACTAAAGACTTATTTAATTTGTTTTCACCGTTGTTGTTGCAAGACGCGTGTCGCCCGAGCTTGTAGGTCGTAGCCAAGACATTACATAGTCAAGGCATCATCATTGCGGTTGCGTAGTAAATTAGAGTCAGGCATTTGAAACTAAACTGATTATGGTTTGGTAGTTTCTCCACAATGAGTAGGTTAGATTATGAAGCCAATGCCGCCAAAACGCCCATATGCCTTATAAATATTATAGTTAATGGATCAATATGGAGTTACTCTGTTTTTTTTCTGTTGTTAGGTCAGAATCTGAATTTTTCACCAGAGGGCCAAGACAGAGAACAACTATCGCTAGCAAAGCATTTTCTATTTCTACAATGACTTTTAGTTATATTTGACAGAGACTTTTTGGTAGTTTTTTTCTTCTCTATCACTGTTATTTCTGAAAAAAAAGCACTTTGTCTAGGCCCTCATAGGCTCGCTTCATAAGTGTAGAATGCGACTGACATACATATTATACACCCTTCGGTATGTTGTACAGATTCTTTGTAAATTTTACCATCTTCAATATTCTATGTCGTGAAAATCGTTGATTTTGAAATGACCAAGCGATCCAGTAGTACCACGGGAAGTTTTTTTTACCCGTGGTGCCACTGGGATTGTTACATAAGATCAACAATCATAATCTCAACATTAATATCGTGTTTTTTAATTGAATCTTAATACTGTTAATAACACTTCACTTGTGAACTATTCCACTGCGTTTTAAATGTGGCACTAGCCCGTGGAAGTGATGGAATACCACGCTTCACGGCTACAAGTCCTCTTCCAAGACGAGGGGCAGAAAAAAAACGTTGGTATACTACGAGTATATCTTCGCTTCTGTCTACCCATTTTAGAGTGTAGGCATGATGTTATTTTATTAAATTATTTTCTAAATTAACCAGAACAGCTTTATTGCTTTAGTATTGACACTAAAAGACTTCAGTTAAGAGTTCAAAGCGGTTTCAGGTGCTTATGAATATAAAACGGTATTTACTTTGTTATGACTACGATTATTCTCTTTAGACACATTGATTTAAGGTTTCATTTACTTTAATGTTAATCTTTATCAATTTTATTTTGTTAAAATATCACCAGTTATTTTTATAAAAGATAGGTACTGATTATGCAGGACACTGTAGAGTGACTTTTATTTTCATTGACTTAAGGTTCAATAACTGTAGATGGAATGTAGGTATGTATGGGCTGACTGCCACCCGCAGATGAAGGCCACACTTGCTAGCTTGAATGCGTAACGCTGAAAAATGTCGAATAAAAGTATACGCCATCGGGCTAAGGCGATAGGTATGCCTCAACTGGAGTTGGGCAGGACATTTGTCTAGACGTGGAGATGACCGATAGAGAACATTATGATATAAGTTGCTTTTATTATTGCAGTCGAGGCGGAATACACACCCGATCCGCAGGCGAGGTTGTTATGGAGCCAATTGCAGTAACTAGACTAAATGGATGTAGATGTAGGTCTATTCCAAACCCCTAATAGTTACTTGTTTTATAAACACTACTTACTTCAGTTTTTAACTACACTTGTAATCATTTTGGAAATAAAGTTGTATTAAAATTTATCAAACTCCCTAGGCACGCATCAAACGACATCCGATAATATGTTTGTATGGACAGAGTGGTTAAAGCAATGATAGATTTTGTGTACGTTAGCAAACATACATAAATCCACAAGACAACATCACCTAAAGCCTTAAGCATTCGTTTCATTGAACCATCTTCAAACAAATGTTGAGGTCCTTGAGTTATAAGTCGAGCTACACGATAACCGACAAATGCTTGCACTGACTGGACAGTTCCACTCAAATCTGTGTGGTTCTTTCTTCAAAAGACCATCTCAGACACTAATCTGCATTATAGTCCTCATGTGAATTGAGCAAGATTGTCTGGACTTCAAAAGAGACTATGACCTCTGAGTTTGTTTCGGCTGTTTCATCTTAGAGTAGTCAGGTACAAAACACCGGCCCCATCTAGTTTAAAAAAAATGACGTGTAAAAGTGTTTGTAAAAACCTACTTGAAAATAAACATCATTATTATTTTATCATTTATAAATAATTTACAGAAACCAAAACCCTTTCACTTTATTAAAGACAACACAACACTATCCCACAACGGCATACAAATCTAAAAAGCCCCCCCACACACAATGTATAAAGGGCAGTAGAGACTTTACAAGACTTGCAATTCTCCCAAGTCCTTGCAAGTACCAAGTACCGTGTTACAAGAACGAAGACTCGCCTTTGTCACGACGAACTGTCACTTTCTGCAATTAATTCTGTAGCTGCAGTGAGAGGGTTATCTTTTCTTAATGTTTTTTTTTCTATGCGATGTCTCTTTTGAGATAGGTGTTTCTTGGTGTTGTAATACGTGGGTGTAGGTTTTAATTTTATGATAGTTTGGGGTCTTTAGTCAGTTGATCCCGCTCATTTGGATCCCGCAGGATCAGTTTACTAAATTAATATTTTATGTCATTTTCTTTAGTAGATTGTATAAGTAAGTTATCATCAATTGCATAGCCCTTTATCAACTGTGCTGGGGTCGGCTTAAATAGTTCCATTTTTTTTCATACGTTTATTGTGTATTTCCCACTTTGGGCAAAGGCCTCACCCATACCCTTCCCGGAACTCTTTCATATGAAAGAGTTCCGGGAAGGGTAAGTTTGCCAATAACTAAAGAGCCTGGTTCGCTTCAACGCCACGTGAATAGTTGAAGGACAATTAACTTCTGTTTCGCAGGATCTTATGTCACAAAAATCAACATAATACACATTCAAAAGGTATAGGCAACTATTAAGTTATAATTTAAAGACACTTAAAGTTTTGAGTGACGCTTGGCAACATTAATTAGGTGTAACCATAACATGCCATAAGTTTTAATAGCATTTAAATAACTTCTTCCGAAAAATGGAAATAAGGCGATATCTGCGCTTTTAATCCTGGACAAAAGTTCTTTCTTACCAGCTCAAACCAATTCCAGATAACATCCTAGTCAAAGCACAGTTTTACAAAGTCACTGTATAATGGCCATAATGTTTTTGCATTAAGTAAATATGATCTTCCGAAATACTAAAGATATTCGAGACTCACTACAACCTATCCCGAACGATCAAGCAAAACCGACTCTAAACCACTCTAAAACAAATCGAGTCGACATCTATATCCTCTGCACAGTTTAGTAAAGCGAGAGACTTCAACTGTCAACTGGTTTAGGGCGGGACTGGACCACAGAATATAAAGAAACAGAAGGCACACAAAGAGCGAAAATGCACTCTTCATGTACAGCGAGTGTGGGCGAATTCGCGATTGGCATTTGTTTGACGGTCGACCATTTTCAACCTTATTACTTATAGCCGTGTGGTATCCGGCGGAATAGAATAAAACCAACCCATTACACTCACGGGTGTCTAATGTCTGAGGCAGGACACCTTGCGCCTCCGTAGACCAGAGAATGGGCAGCAGCGTTTTCTGTTAGTCTTTCATCACTGCGATCTCCAATCCGCCTGCCAAGCGTGGAGATTACGGCAAATTCCTCCCATCATGGGAGAGGCTTATGTCCAGCAGTGGACGTTATGGGCTGTTGTTGTACTTACTGCATAAGCGTATAGACCCTTAATGAACTCGGTAGTACGTTTACAGATCTCCCAGGAGAAGTATGCACTTCGGCAATCATGGACTATCTTTCGAAAATACGAACGTGCGCTGTTGAGATTTAAATTAAAGCTGTTTTATCCGTGGAAGTTGCCTATTTTGAATTACTTTGTTAATCAATCTTTGTTTTTTTGTTAATTGTTTAATACAATTAAAGATTCCATGAAATTTGAAAATAATTTTGAGTGACAGATGACGAAATTTCGCCGGAAAAGGAATCCCGATAGAGACAAAACTTCATACGAACACGCAATGATCTGTTGTGCTATTACAAATTACAGCAGAATGAAACTTAAAAGCCTTGCGTCTCTGCGGGTGTATATGACGTTTGGGCTAATTCAGCAACACGAAGATTACCTAAGCGCATACATTTTCTGGTTTAACTTTAGGTGTCTATTTTCACAGATGTAAGGACTTAACCTTTTGTATCAATCCACTTTGTGACTACGTTGAGTGATTCCGACTGTCGACCTATGTTATTCGATAGATAAGGCCGGGGTGTCGAGTTTTTGCGGCCATCTTAGTTTCGTGGGTGTATCCAGTTGAGCTGGATGATAAAACGATACGGGTTTTGTTACGTCTCTTAGATTTGTCGGCTTTGTCAAGGCAATCTAGTCTTTGCTTAGAGTAGGTCTGGTCGTAGTAATTGCAAATTATCGATACGGCAGTGAAGATTTATCAAGAAGTCTTCATATTCCTGCCTTGGGGTAACACGTTTTTATTCTTCTATTCTTCCCTGTCAATCGTCACGCTATCCTTAAGGATACTTCTTTTTCCTACATATAATTTCTCACACAATCCATCCTTCATCATTTTTTGGTCTCCCTCTCCCTCTCCATCAATCAACATACTCATCTCTCTTTTAGTGACATGTGTTCCATCATCCCTCCTCATAACATGTCCATACCAAGACAAACGGCTACCTTCATCGTTTCTGCAAATAGCGCCATTTTCAATCTTCCTCTTAAATGCTCATTTCTTACTTTATCCATTATAGTCACTCCACATATCCATCTTAAAATTCTCATCTCTGCTTCATGTAATCTTTTTGGCGTGAAAACGTTTTAAAAATAAGTTCTATGCACCATGTCAGAAAACCCGACCGTAACGTAACGAATTGATGTGTTGGCCAAAACGCGTAAGTGACGAGTACTCCATGGCGCTTACGACCTTTGCATGCTTGGTGCTCCGCTGAAAGCGCTTTATTATCTTAAGCCGTTGGAATTGTACTGACATTTTTTTTGTTCCGACCTGTAGTCCAGCCCGATTCCTTAGTAACTTCTAATAACAATTCATACTATTTGAATTGTAGGCAAAAATATAGATGTTTCACGTTAAAACCTACGGCCGTGTGCACCGGCACAGCCCCACCAGATTTTTTCACCAGTCTTCTTCACTGCCCAGCATTCCTTCATTTTCAGAGCGTATCGATTAAAAAAACCGAATTCCGGTTACTGAAGGTTCGTTGATACCGGATAAATTCCCGATTCCGGATACCGGGCTTTGATAGACACTATATTGAAATATCAGGCTGAGTCCGCTGTCCGCAGGCGGTTCACAATTTGTCTGAACCTTGTCGCAGACTGAAGGTCAACAAAGCTCAATTTTATCTACCGATAAAAAAGAATAAAGCTGTATATAAAATAGGCGAGACGACAAAAAAAATCTTTTTAGTCCGTCAGATAGATTTCCAAAAAATATTGGATACATATTTTTTCTTTTGTTACGTAAACCAAAATTGACGAAGATAATGACGCTTTTAAAATTCTCAATACGTCACGCCTAGGTATAATTTTTAGCTAGTTCTGACGTCACGAGCCCCCACTCCCGAGTTTTGATGCGTTTTATCTTTGTCAATATTCATTGATTTACAAAAACAAAAAATATGTGTCCATTATTTTCTAATACTCTAACTGACGGACTAAATAGATTTGCAATTTTTTGATACTGTCGTCATGCTTATTGTATTTGAAGGCAACAAGAGATGCTATACAAGAAGCAATGAATAAAACCTAAATCCGAATCCAATCACATGATACCTAACTAACAACATTAATTATGTTTATAATAAGACCATATTCTCTCCTTATCCCAAGCCAGACAGCAATCAACATAATCCCAAGTAGAATCGAAACCAATAATCAAGTCAGAATTACAATGCAACCATAAAAATAAGCCAAGCGACCATCGCGTGGCGGTTTGATTGGAGCCGTAATCGTAAATGTATTATTTAGGTCATGCGTGCTGCCAGTTAGGTTCTTTTGGCTCTACGTGGGGACTGTGTATGTTGGTATTATTGTGTACTAGGTTTTTAGGGGAGTGGACAGTATTCATAATCTGCTTAGCCTTATCCAATATAATCAAATGCAGCTGAATACCATTATTTTACATGGAGCGAACACCTTGCGCGTCCGTAGACCAGAGAATGGGCAGCAGCGTTTTCTGTTAGTCTTTCATCACTGCGATCTCCAATCCGCCTGCCAAGCGTGGAGATTACGGCAAATTCCTCCCATCATGGGAGAGGCTTATGTCTAGCACTGGACGTTATGGGCTGTTGTTGTTGTTGTTGTTGAATGCCATGCTTATCTGACCTCCGTAATCCAGATAGTATTGCGTAATACGCCCTTGCTAAGACTGGTTGTCAGACTCTCTGGCCACTAACTAGGTGTAACAACTATCAGAGATCTACAAAAGACAGCCGGGATCAACGGTTTAACGTGCTTTCCGAAGCACGGAAGAACCTAGGTATGGAATTAATGGTTACGCTGCTTAATCTTAAAGATCGACCCGTGTGGCTGTTATTATTTAACCACGAGTTTCTCTAGTGAACAGTATTGTGTAGTGAAAAAGAAATACGTTGTGCGGCAAATAGGTTCATGTAGATCTCCTGGCGAAATAAAAACTGCACGGGTCAATCAAAGCTTAAGGTACGCCTGCCGAGGTCAGTCAGTGGATGGGTGACCATCCTTTGATTACAAGCGTAATTGTTAATCTTTTCTTTAATTTTTACCCTCACCAGCAGTTTATCAGTAAATGAATGAATTCACAATTTTAATGAAGTTGATAATGATTAACTAGATTTTTCGTGACTTGCAGTAAGTTGTTTAGTAAGGTACATGAATAATTTATATACCTGTCTTAATGACCTAATGCTAAGCAGTGACCGCTGTACAATACCTCATAGGTCAAGATCGACCAGGGCGTCTCCAGGTCATTGCAATCTGCCCGTGATTTAAGGTGTCATGACATTATGTCTGTAGATATTAATGGCACTCCACGCCCTTGATATGGTGAAGATTTCTTGGCTTTATGGACTTTTTGGCCCCTTTTGCATGGAGGTCTACGCTTTGGAATGAACAACTACAGTCCTTTCATAGACCAGTTGAGTGTTGTCAATCTGAATTATTATAATATTTTTGAATTTTATTATTTTTTATACACCGACATTTTTTTTTTTTTTTTTTTTTAATATTTTATTTGACATTTACTGATTTGACATGAATACTTATTTTGTTAAGTATTCTACTTTTTTTTTATCATCATTGTGACTTTTAATGATTTTTGTGATTTTTATTTACATTCTTTTGAATAGGACTGTTATGAATTTTATATGATTATTGTGAATGTGGGGACCATGTGGGTCACATTTATATTTTTTGTTTATTTTTTCCCACAACTGTCTGGCAGTTTGAGTACTCGTAAGCGACCTACCCAAATGTCCTTTCTTTGGTATTGTTCGTCGTTTCGTTGAGCTCCTTGAGTTATAAGTCGAGCTACACGATAACTGACAAATGCTTGCACTGACTGGACAGATCCACTCAAATCTGTATGGTTCTTTCTTCATAAGACCATCTCAGACACTAATCTGCATAGTCCTCATGTGCGGCCCCATCTAGTTTAAAAAAATGACGTGTAAAAGTGTTTGTAAAAACCTACTTGCAAAATAAACATCATTTATCATTTACATGAATAGTTTGTTCTTGATGCTGTGAAGTTCTTCCAAGTTGACTGAATTGAAGCCGATGATTAGGTACCATGCTCTGTGGCTGGGACTGTAGCTTCATCTTTTTGTTTTTAACAATTTAAGTGGCTATCTGTTACTGGACTATTGGAAATAAAAGCTTTGAGTTTGAGTTTTCCAAGATCAAATTTTAATGTTTTTTAAGTGGCTTTACTATGACACTTCCCAATTTACAAGTAGGTTTAAGCATAATCAAAATAGCTACCAAAAATAAATAAAATAAAATAGTAACTTTATTTTAAGTAGGCGACTTTTAAATTGCCGAAACAAAAACAACGACAAAAAAATGAAGCTAAAGTCCCAGTCACAATGCATAATAACTGAGAAAGTAGTACTGTAGTTGCCCATTCCCGAACGTAGATCTCTATGGAGTTTCTTGTTGTCTTACTTTCTTCTCCATAGAGATCTACGTTTGGGAATGGGCAACTACAGTACTTTCTCAGTTATGGAGAAGAACGGGCAAGAAACTCCATAGACACTCTTTTAAATCAGAATTACAACAACACGAAACCTTGTGCATATTGTTACTAAACCTTGGTTAGATCATTTATGTTGAGATTATAATTCCCACTGCTGGGCACAGGCCTCCACTCTATGAGAGGAAGTGGCTGTTGTAATCCACCTAGAAACCCCCCCTCGGGTTGCTAGATGACACAAACAGACATTGTCTTTGAATGTTTCGTTCATGGCCATGCCGATTTCCTCACGATGTTTTACTTCATAGTTTTGAAAGCAGTTCACAGTGGTGATGAAATACATTGCACAAAGTCTTCGCAGGGTGACTGGCATCAGTTTGGTGAGAGTTGCCGAGAATCGAGCTGAATGAGGAACAATTGGAGAGGCATATGTCCACCTGTGGACACGTTAAGCTGTTGGTCCCGGCTGTCATTTGTAGATCCTTGACAGTCGTTACAGGTAGTCTGTGGCCCAAAAGTCTGACAACTAGTCTTACCAAGGGGTATCGTATTACCCAGTACTAACTGGGTCGTGGAGGTCAGAGAGGCAGTCGCTCCATGTAGAATACTGGTATTCAGCTGCATTCGGTTAGACTGGAAGCCGACCCCAACATAGTTGGAAAAAGGCTAGGCAGATGATAATGATGATGTCCACCTGTGGAGTGCCGTAGGCTGATGATGTTGATGAAGGGTCTCCTTAGATTCGAACCTCCGAAAGATATATATATATATATTCAACAATGCTTGAAACTTACTTACTATACCTACCCCTATTTTCGATCAGAATATATATACGCAGACTTTGATAAACATAACTTAAGTGAACGGCAAATATACGAAAAGTCAATAAAGTACAAGTATCAAGTATAACACGTTACTTGAGAAGTTACACCCGATAGCAACTTAACTGATAATATGGACTTTAAACTTCGAACTTTATGGAAAATCAACCAAGGGTAGCAAAATTAAGTTTAAGCAAATTTCTACTTATGATACTCTGAACTTTGTTGCTCAATATGCAGATTTATAAGCCGTCGTTAATATACAGGGTGTGGAAGTTTCGGATAACTTTTGAATGGCCTTAATTAGTAAGCAAAACGTCTCGAATGGGGCGATTTTGTTGGAATTGGGTATATATTACTTGGCTGAAGTTATGTTAAAGCTTCGACATAATCAGCCTTTACTGTTCCCAGTGCTGAGATACCTCTCACTCAGTATGCACCAGTACTTGTTGGTAGGTGTCACATGTTTTCAATTTCTTGGTTTTAGGACATGTTGGTTTCCTCACCATGATTTCCTTCACTGCCTTGAGGGTATTGGGGCAGCAGTGTACTTCGAACCCAGGCAGGCGTTACTTTGTGTAATTTATTTCATCACCATTGCTGTCAAAGCGACCGCAAACCGGAAGACGTTGCGTTGGAAGGCCTCCCACTAGGTGGACCGATGACCTGGTGAAGGTTGCGGGAATCCACTGGATGCGAGTCGCACGGGACCATCAATCAATGTGGCAACACTTGGGGGAGGCCTATGTCCAGCAGTGGACGTCTTTCGGCTGAAATGACGATGATGCTGTCAAAGCCTCATCCCACTCCCATACTAGTTCACTAAGAACTCAAAAAATGCTCACGTGAAATCAAAAAGTTAAGTTCAGACAAATTATATAAAACTAGCGGACGTCCCGCGGTTTCACCCGCGTAGTTCCCGTTCCCGTGGGAGTACGGGGATAAAATATACCCTATGTTACTCAGGGTGAATGTAGCTTTCTAATGGTAAAAGAATTTTTGAAATCGGCGCAGTAGTTTTTGAGTTTAATCATTACAAACATACACACAAAAATATAAATCTTGCCTCTTTATAATATTAGTATAGATTAGTATAGATTAAGTGGCACACTCATTAAAATTAAGCTGTTGGCTAAAAAATAATAGCCACTCGGGTCGATCTTCAGGTTAAGCCGCGCTTGCCTTGGTTGGTCCGTGGATGGGTGACCACCCACGTTTTGTAGTTCCTTTGCTTGTCCCAAATAAATATTTTTCTTTCTTTCTTTCTTTATCCGTTTAGACTGGAAGCCGACCCCAACCTATATAGTTGGGAAAAAGCTAGGCAGATGATGACTCACTAAAATTAATGTAATCACTCCGGAAAATGGAAGAAAATTTACTTGTGCTCATGTTGTTACGTCAAAGACTAAAATCTTCATGACGCAACCCGCTTTAGGGGTGTCATTCATTATTCCAATCCATTCAGCCTCAGTGCCGTAGCACATACATTTTAGAAGAACGAAGCTTACCCGTACTACCCTTACTAAGAAATAGTGCTGATAATGTAAGAAATAATAAGAAATTGCTCAGGTATCCTCATCGGTTTTGCAGCTTACTAACGGCCGTTTTCTATAACTTACTTACGGATAACTGTTGGTTAATATGCCTTTCGGTGAGTTGCACAAAACCACCATTAGTTTAACGGAGACTTTAAATTGATGCTGTCACTTTCTTTTTGATACAGAATGTAAGGGATGGCATGAATTTAAAGTCTCCGTTAAAGTAATATTGGTTTCGTGCAACTCAAAATACGACTTGTAGCTTGTGCTAGTGTTTCTATAAACAAAGTTAGCTTGAAATATCCTATCCACGTCACCTCCATGTCACTTGATACATAGTAAAATAAATAAAAAACTTTTCTGTGGCGTTTTGTTTCTAATCATCCGTAAGCTACATGTCAAACAGACATAGATAGCAACCTTCCGTTACTTGTAAGTAAGTTTTTGAAAATGGGCGTTAAGGTAAGTAGTGAAAATGTCATTAAAACTCGGTAAATTTTGAAATATCAAGGATATGCATTTTTATTTAGGCACATTACTTTGTGTAATTTATTTCCTCACCACTGTTCTCAAAACGGTGAAGGAAAACATCGTGAGGAAACCGGAATGTCCTAGAACCAAAATTCGAAGACATGTGACCTACCAATCCGCACTGGGCCTGCGTGGTGGTTTATAGCCCATTCCCTCTCATAGAGAGGAGGCCTGTGTCTTCAGCAGTGAGAACATTAATAGGCTGATGATGATGATGATGATGCATTTTTCTTTTAAAGCTTATTGTAATATAATCAACATAATCCCGTGCTTAGATTCCCCGTAGGTTAAAGCAGAAGTGTTTTTAAAACCAGTGGTCCAACTGCTCTGTCCAACTAGTTGGACCATGGGTCTTTACTAGGGGCAGTTGTCCAACTTTACACCCACATTTTGCCGTTCTATTTCATAAAAAGCGAGCCTTTTGTCATCAATCGAGCATAAAGCCAGACTCCGTGGCTGCTACTAATAAATTCCTGATAGGATAGTTGGTCTTGCGTACGCTAGTGCGACTGCTGAGCAATAAGTCTTGGGTTCGATTCCCAGGTTGGGCAAAGTTTTATTGGGTTTTTCCATCAGGTTTCACAGTAGCAGCCACGGAGTCTGGTCTATTCGTTCCCTATTAATGGCAATAGGCTCGCCCCCTATTACATGGGACTTAACCATAACTAGCGAAATGTGGGCGTGCTACTAGGTACACCTCTGCTTACCCCTTCTAGGATTACAGGCGTGATGTTATGTTGCCCAACCAAGATTGAACCCAAATATCAGCGGCAGTATTCGTGATCTACGAGGAAAAACAATTATTTAAAATCTTAACAGAACCTATTAAAAGCAGCAGTATTAAACCTGTGATAATACAGGTGCAGTGTATTTTAATTAACTTCAAATTACTTTAGCCAGGTATTCGGCACATTGCCAGATACTCAAAGAAACTTGACGGTCGCCAACCAAGCAGGTGGTTATTTCGTCTTTTATGATACCACTATTTTCTAAATAAAGTTTTATTCTACTAGCCAAACGTTTAAAAAAGTTTTCTTATACAGCATACTAGTGCATTTTAATAAACAAATCGTGCACACATAAAACACATGCGCAAACACCTATTTGTACAGTTGCTCCCAGTTAAGCAATAGCGGTCATTGCCCTTTCCCTAATATCTTCGTACGAACCAAAACAAAAGAAACCATGTATTGTTAGAAAAAATGTTGAGGATAATGATAGATGACGATTCAAGACTTGAACGGGCTTATTTTTGGATTTCAAAATTAAGAACTTTAATAAATGTAGGTGGGTCAATGACCGCTATTGCGATCTTAACTGGCAGCAACTATACGACTTTTAAATATACAAGGTGGTACGGACACCGACATAAAATGGTTACGTCTCGGAAACTCCTACCTACATATACATATTTCACAGGGTTAAAAAAAAAAGCTGTTTCCTACAAAACTGTAATACCTATAGGTATAGGTATTACATTAATACCTATAGGTATTACATGTCCTTGCCACTTTGTATTTTATTCGGGAATCGAACCCTCAACTTGTAGCGCAGAAACCGAATGGTTAGCCTTTGGGTGTTCCGCCAACCGCAGGTCAGAATAACAGTTGAACTTGTAAAACCGCCCCTCACTGCTACCAAAAAGATGCTGTATACTGTCATATTGTTTGTACCCGTTGACTGTATCATCATAATCCGTTTCATCTTCTTCTCAGCGTGTCAATAATAATCTAAATCGAGTCAGCCCTTCGAGTTTAGCACTTTTATTAGCGTCCTTCAGTTACTGTGATGTGCAAAAAACAGGTCAGGCAGGACACAATATCGTTTGTGGAACAACACCACATTGACACTCCAGGGCCGAGTCATCTATGAATCAACACTTGTGGAGATTTTTCTTGCTTCAGCCAACCTGTGTCCAGAGTCTTAAAAGAGTGGCCAACCCGCCATACTTTTCGCGAGAATTTTGACAATAGCTCGTGCGTGATTATGCCGTTGTTAGACATATATCTTTGAATTTTTTTGAACTAATAGGTATCTTGTGGACTATATCTAGGCTTCTATTGAAGCAGAAAATAAAAAATTGTAGAAACAAACTCAGTATAAGCCTCCAAAAATTGCTGTTTTTCACAACTTTTACCTCAACTTTGGCCGTTCATAATGTACTTATAAATTGTAAAAGTAAAGAAAGCATCCTGATAGAAGCCTTGCAAATGTAGTTGAAATTCTAAATAACAAATATGTATTTCACATACTTGTAAGGCTAATTCAAAAACACGTATTTCCTGGAACAAGTTTTATAAATTTTCGAACAATATTTTTCGTTCAATGTCCCCGCGTTAGGCGGTATGAGGTGCGCGGGAGGCAAGTAGTGCGGATTCGGGGCTAGGTAAGACAGGGGAGTTGAAAGAATACCACCGCTGTGGCTCTGGTTAAAACAACAAGCTTTTCGACCATGCTCGCGTTGACGAAAGGCGGGCCGGGAAGGGCCCTCTTAATCAACATCATCAAATTAGCAGAATGAGGACTGGATAGGCCTCCCCTAGCACCAACACATCGTCTTGTACTTCTCTGCCTTCACAAGGTCTTCAATCTCGATCATCGTCGTCATCAAACTCAAACTCAAAGCATTTATTTCAATTAGACCATTACGACACTTTTGAATGTAAAAAATACAAAATAGCAAAACTATAGTCACAGTCACAATGCATAAAAACTTGAGAAAGTACTGTAGTTGCCCATTCCCTAGCGTAGATCATCAACTTCCAATTATTGATCTCTCTCTGTAAAAGCGGATGTGCTAATGTTTCTGACAAGATTGTATCTCATTCGAATCCAACAACCGATATATCGGAACCGACAGTCGGACACAAATCGGAAATATCACGAAGCCGAGTCTCTATTAAATATTTATGCCCATCAAATAACCTGTCAAAGAAACGTCTATGTACCTATTTTTACCAACAAAAGTAGGAGAATACGAGTGAACTGTACTAGCGGTTTGGGATAAGGGTTTTGCTCAGAATTCGCTTGTCCTGCATAATTTAGGATAGGTCATCATTCGACAGTTATTTGTCTGAGATCGAGGTCTTGACTTGTCGAGATCGTGAGCACTGGGTCTTATGTCTGGGGTTTTTAAAAAGATTCTGGAATGAAAAGGAAATTTTTGACTTCTTATCATCTGGTTGACCAACGACAGATGGACCAAGAAACTGACAGAATGGGTACCAAGAGAAGGGCAAAGAAGTAGAAGTAGACCGAAAAAACGATGGGAGGACATTTAAGGAAAGATGTGGACCAGATTGGACAAGACTGGCTAGGGACAGAGACAACTGGAGGAAGCTGGGGGAGGCCTACGCCAAAGAGGCGACTTCCACAAATTAAATAAAAGAAAAAATAAATAATTATATTAATTCTATAATAATGCACGAAAATGATAATTTACATTTTTTAATCAATAATTATATTATATTAATTTATGAATGAAAATGGTAATTTATAATTTTTATTCAATAATGATATTAATTTAAAACTTAAATTCAATATTATCTGTACTCGTATATTCATCAATTATTGTGATTATTTTTGAGTTTTGTTAAATAACTGTTAAATTGTGGTAGAATAAAGGCTATTTTTATTTTATTTTTATTTATTTATTTATTATCATCTGGTTAGTGCCTAACCTGGTATCAGGGTTTTTTGCCGCCGATGGCCTCTGACTTCGCTTTACATGTCGTCAAGAAATGTCTCTCAAGCATGCTGGTTTACTCACGATGTTTTCCTTCACAGAAGCAAGTGATAATTATACAATACGCACATGAATCTGAAAAGTCAGAGGTGGCTTAGGTTCGAACTCGAAAAAAGTTCTCGAGTTGTTAAGTTTTGACTGAAATACGACTTGATTTAGTAGCACTTTATCAAATCGAAGCAACGGTTTTATGTTCTTGGTTTTATAGAGAGAATAATTTATTACTCATAAACGATTTATCATTAGCACCTTATGATCATTCATACAACCGGTAAATTAAAGAATCATATTGATTATATTATAATATTATATAAATATTATAAAGAGGTAACATTTGTTTGTAAATTTGTATGTAGGGGGTAATCTCCGGAAGTAATGAACCAATTTCAAAAATTCTTTCATCATTGGAAAGATACATTCACCCTGAGTAACATAGGCTACATTTTATCCCCGTACTCCCACGGGAACGGGAACTACGCGGGTGAAAGCGCGTGACGTCCGCTAGTTGATTATAAATAATCAGGAACGATTTATTTTCTTGCTCTCTGAATGAATTTACAATATTGTATGTGTTATGTTATTTCAGATAGTTAATTAAAGGAACTTACCTTGTTTCCGAAAGAATTGGCTTTTTAGGCGCCTTCGGGTCTGATAGTTATAAAGATAGTCTAATTATGGACCACGCTACCGCATTAGGAATTTCCTGTAATTATAGCAGTGCTCGTGATTATTATGATAGAGGAGCTCGTGGCTAAATAATAGCAGGCGCTCGGGTCGATCGTTAGGTTAAAAGTTAGGTAAGCCGTGCTTGCCTAGGTTAGTCTGTGGATGGGTGACCACCCATGACATACCGAGTTTCCTCCGTGCCTCGGAAAGCACGTTAAGCCGTTGGTCCCGGCTGTCATTTGTAGATCTTTGACAGTCTTTAGTTAGTCAGAGGCCCAAAAAGTGTGGTAACCAGTCTTCCCAAGGGGTATCGTATTACCTGGTACTAACTGGGTTACGGAG
Organism: Xestia xanthographa; assembly: GCA_905147715.2. NCBI lineage: Eukaryota > Metazoa > Arthropoda > Insecta > Lepidoptera > Noctuidae > Xestia > Xestia xanthographa. The sequence continues at coordinate 11,224,189 of LR990669.1, read as the reverse complement.
GTCAGATAGGCAGTCGCTCCATGTAAAATACTGGTATTCAGCTGCATCCGGTAAAACTGGAAGCCGACCCCAACATAGTTGGGGAAAAGGCTATTAAAACACAGAGTAGCTTCAACAGACTAACACTTTATTGTTTTACACAGACGGTTAATTGCACATAACGAAATTAGATGGCGCCACATGTATTGTTTTAAATATTTCAATATCAACCAATATCTCCTCTTATTGAAATAATCCAAAAACAATAAATTATATGTATTGCTAATTAAGTTCTAATACAATTTTGCAACACCTATTTTTTGCATGAAATTAGTATGTTTCATTTTACATAAACTTTTCGTGAATAAATCAGCTGGCATTTCTAAAGTACTTAGGTATTCAATCTTAACAAGTTTCTTTTCTACAGCTTCTCTAATATAATGAAACTTAACATCTATGTGTTTGGTTCTTCTATGAAACATGGAGTTTTTTGACAATTTTTGTGCACTCTGGTTGTCATTATACAATAATACCGGCACATCGTCTCTATTAATGAGTTCTGATAACAACCTTTTCAGAAAAATTGCTTCCTTACTAGCCTCACAGATGGCCATGTATTCGGCTTCTGTGCTGGACAGGGCCACTGTTTGCTGCTTTCTACATTCATGAGAAACAATACATCCTGAATATGTGCCACAACCACAACCACAGTGCCACAGCCACAGTTCTTTCAACCACAGTTCTGTTTAATCTTTCACACATGCCATTCTGCTCTGGGGTATAAGGGTTTGTTTTTTGATGCACTATCCCTGCTTTCTTCAAAAAACTATCGAATTCTGTTGAACAAAATTCACCACCATTGTCTGTTCTCAGTACCTTGATGAACTTTCCTGATTGCTTTTCTGCCATAACTTTGAACTCTTTAAAGTACATCATTACTTCGCTCTTAGACTTCAGAAAATATACAAATGACATTCTGCTGTAGTCGTCTATAAATAGGAGAAAATACCTTGCCATTCCTATTGATACTGTCTCCATGGGACCACAAACATCCGCATGTACAACCTCCAATACACTGTCACACCTGGAACCTCTGTGTGAGAAAGGCAATCTCGCTAACTTCCCTTCACAACATGTGATACACTGGGATTTGTCAATTTCAGCTTTATCGGAGTAGGAAATCCCGTCTACAGCGCCATTCTTCATACTGTTCAGATTTTTACTGTTTATGTGGCCCAACCGTCTATGCCATAACATGCTGTTTTCTTGCATTGCTGAACCTGCCAATAAACACTCCTTTTTGATGTCCAACTTGTACACTCCATTCACTATATGTGCTTTTGCAACAAGTTTATTGTTCTTGTTATATATTTTGCAAATATTTTCTTCAAAAGTCACTCTATATCCGTTTCGAATCAACACACTAACTGAGAGAAGATTAGTTGTAAGGTTAGGAATGCACATGACACTTTGCACGCTAATATCGTGCTCTGAACCATCCACTATCGTAGTCAACTTCGTCTTTCCTGAGCATAACACTGGTACTGTTGTTTTATTGGCTACTAGAATTTGTTACACGTACGGGTTATAGGAAATATCTGACAAACGTTCTTTGTCACAAATCATATGGGTGCTGGCACCGGAATCAACATACCAATCCGTTTTGTTGTATGTTGAGTTTGAAAAAAAACCACAAAACACTGTGCTTTCTTTATCTTTGTTCTTGCACTGATTTTTATAATGTCCTTCTTGTTTACATTTATAGCATCGAATCGTCTTGACAGGTTTAGAATTCGAAGATGACGTTTTTGACTTTGTCATTTCTGCGTTTTTGTTGCCATCCTTAGAGGTAGGAACCTGTTTTTTACGCTGCCAACTATTCGACCAGAAAGCACTTTCGTTTCCAGAGCTGCCAACCTCTGCACTCATATCTAATAATTTTGATTTAATGACGTCTGTACTCACGGTCATTCCCGAATGCTCTATGGCCATTATCATCGGGGCGAATTTTTCAGTTAATCCCGCTAATAACAAGCATCCAATCCATTCATCAGTAATTTGAAAACCTGTTCCTCTTAATTTATGTCCCGTATCCACAATCTGGGTCACATATGAAGTCATAGATTCGCAATCCTCTAATCTGATAGAAATAAGATTTCGTAGCAAACTGATCTTCCTTTGAAATCCCGAGTCATCGAAAAGTGATTTTAGACGTTCCCACACATCATAAACAGTTTTCTCGTCCTTGATATGAACGTAAAGCGATGAGTCGATGGTCATAATTAGCTTCGCTTTTGCCTTCTGCGCATCAATGGCTGGAGGAACGGCTGCTGGCTTCACATTGATGTCCACTCCTTCTAGGATGAGAAAATTCTCAGCGGCAAACGCCCACTCATCGTAGTTTTCTCGACCCTTGAGCTTCGGTACATTTACAATGTAACTGGCGGCCATTGTTCAAGAACGTTAACTTTGTAAAACGATTTTCACACTATACAGCAGTTCTTAATCTGAACAAATCTGGTCATAGGATACAGTCCACAAACGAGTAACTACTGAGAATACGATATTTTACAATTTGTAGATCGAAAAACCAACTTTTTATCGCGAAATATGAGACTGGGCCCATAACCTATTAAAACACAGAGTAGCTTCAACAGACTAACACTTTATTGTTTTACACAGACGGTTAATTGCACATAACGAAATTAGATGGCGCCACATGTATTGTTTTAAATATTTCAATATCAACCAATAAAGGCTAGGCAGATGATATAGCAGTGCTCGTGATAAATAAATAAAATATAAATGTTGCATTCAAAAAGACTGCCAGCTTTGCAGATTGTCTTGGACATTTTAGTTAAAAGGGTAAAAAGGGCAAGTCCGTAGTGATAAATCAATTTCACCAGCTACTAATGTCCTGTCAGGACAAGGGGCCATTACGCAAAACAGGGAAAGAACGAGTCGGACTCGCATACAAAGAGTTCCGTATCACCGTTAAATATTTATTACGCCACCACGTTTATTGTATTGGAAGCCCATTTAATTTAAAAAAATAAAATAAAATTAAAATTCATTTTATTCAGGCAAACACCATACGGAAGATAATTTTTTTCACAAATTTTCAAATGTAAAAAATTCGAGGAAAACAAATTAAATATGAAGGAAGTAAATTTACATTATCGTATCCATTAATTAAAAAAAAAATAATTTAAACATATTTAAAATTTAATCATTACAATTGCAATTAAAATCATTAATAAAATTAAAATCATTAATAAAATTAAAATCATTAATAAATAAAATCATTTCAATAACAACTTTGTTTTATTTTTATTATTTGATGCTGTAGCGATTATACTCTCTGATTGCAAGTACCTCCCTTTTACGGTTTAAAAGATACAGTCCTCTGAAGACGGACGGACGGACAGTCAGTGCAGCCTTAGTAATAGGGATTTCTCTAGCACCCTTTTTTTTCGAATGGGAAATCATCAAATGACTCCTCCCGCTCTGGGCGGAGCAGGAGGGAGTGTCCGACTTTTACTGACTAAAACCCATCCATGTTCCTTCATCGCCCTTTGTGTTCCGGGGCCACGGTATCTCTTTCGAACAGTCCCGCAACCCCAGCAGGTCCGCTAGCACCCTTCGGGAACGAAACCCTAAACAAAACAAAAAACTTTAAGTGGAATATAATTATCCTTTTTCCTAGATAAAAAAGTTCTTTTCCAAACTGATTTAATGGCCTACTGATCTCGGCTCAATGCCCTCTTCTATTTTGCTTCTCACCTTTGACATTATGTACGGTTTTGTCTTTTCTATTAATAGGGACCTGTCCGTAGGGACTTATTTAAAGTAGGGTAGGGTTCACTTCCATTGAACGGTTGCTAGGTTGTATTGGGCCATTCAAATAGTACTGAATCAAGGGGCTTAGACAAAGTCCCAGCGGTAACGATGATGGAAAACTCAAAAATATATTGAATTTGACCTGATGTCAATTGCCAAACTTAAGTGGGCAGGGCACATTGCTCGCAGAACGGATGGCCGATGGGGCCAAAAAGTTCTGGAGTGGTGACCGCGAACCGGAAGACGTTGCGTTGGAAGGCCGACTAATTGACCCGATGATCTGGAGAAGGTTGCGGGGATGCGAGTCGCACGGGACCGGTCAATGTGGCGACACTTGGGGGAGGCCTATGTCTAGCAGTGAACGTCTTTCGGCTGGAATGATAATGATGATGATATCAGTCCTGGTTAAAATCATTATATAACACGAAACACTTTATAACCGATTCCCATTTGCGCAGACCCTCTTCTCGGAGTATCCACTATAATTATCATTCAACCGAAAGATGCCCATCCAATGCTTGAAGTAAGTCTTCCCGAAGAGTCGTCACATCGACAACTCGACATCCTGTGCTTTTCCCCTCCTCATGGGGGCTTGCTCAAGCTGCAACTGTTGGTATAGATAGAGTTACAATCATAACATTTTAGTAGCCTGTATATTTTTTTACATTTTTGTTTACTCGTAAGTGCTTTTTTCATCAAGAATACAATATCTCAGTAGGTAGCTGCCCGCAGTGTCGATTTGTGTGTCCATTTGATGAGTCTTTACCTCCACTGAAATGCTAGTGCTGTGACATTCTGACTACTCATAGAAAACTTGTGTTAGTAACTTTTAAGTAGCATCGCGGACGATAGGCCTTTGTCCAGCACTGTTAACCCCAATTTCTAACATCAAGGTAAACTCTAAAAGTCCACGGTCACCCCGAAAACTATACGACAATCGGATCGAAAAAACCCGACATAGACTATAATGGAGGAGTAATTTGTCAGCCCTCCTTCAATGTCACGTATCGACATCGCGTGCCCTCCGGCAGTTCCCTCGGTTACCTCGACCAGTGCCCCAATTCATTTGTTTGCACCTGACTTTCGCCAAATACGAAGATGTGGCAAGAGTTTGATTTAGGTGCGTCTGGGTATTGGATTTGGTTAATGGGGTTTTCCTATTTCAATCTACGGTGTTGTTTATATGTGGAGCCAGTTTGTAGAAAGGAAAACTATTCCTGAAGTTAGCACTGAAAGCTGTGTATTTACCATGTCTACTATTTGTTTTGAGTTTCCGATATTCCATGATCATGGATAAACTGAAGTTACTTTGGGTGCATTTATAAGCAGTATTGATCTACCCTCACTCGTGGTACGTACATCCATACATTCATTTTCAGTGTTAGTGACCATGTCAGTTTAAAAACTTATACTTTTGAATTTGTGATCTGCTTTGGGTCTACCTGAAACAGAAGACGAAATGATTGGGTGAGATTGTTTCGTATGACTGAACCAAGATTGATTTATTTCATCTTACTAAATGTTTTTTTTTTGCCAATAAAACTTCGTTTTGGCTTTGCCGTAAGCGGCCAACGGCACAACATAACCGGCATATCTTATCTGTATTTATGTAGCACTCCTAGAACAACATTATGGTTTAAAAGTCTTACTGGACATCGCAACATTGACCGGACTTCCGTCCAACAAAGCTTCCGTCCTATGCTTCTCGCGTAATTTACCAGATTCCTGTAACCTTCACCAGGAGTCGTTACTATGTTGCCGTTGAGGCAACAATTAACTTAATAAAAACTAAAGTGAAATACACAAAAACTTACTTTCAAACTAGCTTAATAGGTCTACATAGTAACAGTCGGCTTTATAAAAAATCTTCACTAACTTAAGCCTATACAATTTTTTCTTTGTTTGTCTAATTTATTTCAAGGTTAGCCCTAAAAGAGTTCTAAGAGCTATTAGAAACTAATAATAGAGAGTACTTGATGGAAAATAATGGTAATTTCATGGTACAATAGGTATTTTTTCGTCAATGTGGATGGTACATTTTATATTAGTTTTTGTTTTGTTAAGTATCTTTAAATATTTTATTAAAGTAATTTTCCTCATTTTCTTTATATTGCCTCTTGTTTTCCTATAATATTATAGTAGAAATTATTAATGTTCTGGAATATACTGGTGACGATTTACAAAAAAATACCTAACTGCCAGTATTTTTTTGGAACTGACCGACTTGCCAGTTCTAAAAAATTGGTCAGTTCCAAAATCGTGCAGCCTCGTATGCAATGGTACAGGCTGGTATCTACGTATAAGGGGAAGTAGGAGCCCCTTATTAATTTCACGAAACAAAAATCCCAACAAACAACAGACAAAAATGACATCCTAATCTCTCCTACTAAACCAAGTTTCAACGCGAGATTCATGCTATAAACCATACTATAATATGTTTCTGAGCTAACAAAACGGGAGCCCCTAAAATTGTTCTAATTTACTTCACCGCCATTACAGGAATACCGAACTGGATCGCGATGCAACTCACGTACACAAAATTACTTCAATTAACCAAAAAGCTCTGGCTTAGGAAGAAAATAATCTGGTGAACGTATTTTTCAGGATAATGTTTACCAATATGTTGGGGAATGTCTGTCTAATTGTGGATGGCTATCAGAGTAGGGGTAGACAAAAGAAAAAATGGATTGACAGAAGAAGATCTTTCACACATGAAAGATCTTTATCGTGTGGTTTGGGCCTAACCTGGTATCAGAGTTTTTAAACCACCCATGGGCCTCAGATTTGACTTTACATGCGATCAAAAAATATATCTCAGGCATGCTGAGGAAACCCCTCACGATGTTTTCTTTCACCGAAGAAAGTTCTGGCGACCGCGAACTGGAAGACGTTACGTTGGAAGACCTCCCACTAGGTGGACCGATGACCTGGTGAAGGTTGCGGGAATCCGCTGGATGCGAGTCGCACGGGATCGCTCAATGTGCCGACACTTGGGGGATGCCTATGTCCAGCAGTGGACGGGCGTCTTTCGGCTGAAATGATGATGATGAAGCAAGTGATAATTATACAATACGCACATGGATTCGAAAAATCAGAGGTCTTGGTTTCGAACTTGAGACCTTGGCATGACCTAGAACTTGGCAATCGGACGGTCACACCAGTGGACTATCACTGCTTGCTATAAAAGATGATAGGGCTTGAATGGGTGTGAGTACTGAGCTGACGACAAATTGAGAATGAAGATACGATGGAAGAAATCATAATAATCAAAAAATCATACTGCGTTGAACTTATAATGGGTGTAAAAAAACTAAACGCAAACCATGCCTGAGAACTTTCTATAGTTACGGAGATATTGGAGGTTAAAGTTTCAACTAGACACGACAACAACAACAACACAACAATAACTACAACACACTACAACAACACACCACAACTACTACAACACAACAACAACACAACACACACACAACAACACACACGCTACAACTTGAACTTGACTCGTTTTTTTATATTACCAGTTTTTTAATGTTTTACCTTAGGTACATTATTAAAAATCTCCATGACCCCTGTTCAATCCATCAATCAGCACAGTGAAAAGTTGTTTTTCCGAATATTCAAAGCAAAGTTGCAAAGTTTCAACTTTTTCACAAGGTTTTATAAAGCACAAGTTTTTAATATCAAAACTTTCCTTTAAATAATTCCATGAACCCTATTCTATTCAATACAATCATCAGCAAATTGTTTTGAGAGCGTAACATTGAGTCCTACCGTAAAGCGCAATTTTTCACCCCAAAAAAAAGTTGTTTCCCAGCAGTAATTTTCGCTTAAAGTTACTTAGCTTGATGTACATAATGCTTGGTTGACGGCTTCGTGAAGAGTTCGTTAACATCTTATATACATTTTGAGGGCAAGAGAATATGATGATGATGATGATGATGACGATGTTTTAAGGCCCTGTCTAACCCTAAAATTAGCAACTCTATTTGTGGTGGTTCAAACTTCGTTTGAAATACTGTTAGAATAAAGTTCTAATCAGCTTGCACTACGAAGTGGTTGTTACGTCAGTCACTGCAAGCCGCCGAATAGTGCGAAATGAGTGTTTTTTTGCGAATTACAAAAAATCTATTGATTGGACTAAAAAAAATAAATAACATAAGAACTACTCGTACTTTATAGTTAGTTCAGTTAGTATAAAAAGTTTCATGATCTAATTTGAAGTATTTTATGATTGCCAGCGGTTTATTGTTCAGTTTAGAGGTAACTTTGGGTTTTTTTTCTATTGAGAAAATTTTATGGAATCATGTTTTCGCCAAACATAGGACTTAACATTAATCCTCAACTTTACCATATATTTTTTTCAAAATTAATGCTGCAGTATTTTAGGCGTAACGCCCTTAATGTTTACCTACCAAGTTTTGGAGTCAGAGATAGATTCATTATTGTTAAAAGTTTTGCTCGGCAAAATGATTGGACCATCGTTTTCATCTCCAAAACGCAAATCGGTGACGTGGCTCAAAAGGCTGTCCAACTTAAATGGGACTGGGCAGGACATTTCTGCCGCATGCCGAACGAACTGTGGGCCCGTAACGAACGAGCTTCGGGTTGATGCCCTGAAACAGTGACACGGGATTGTGGCAGACCACGAAGGAGATTTCGGGACCATCTGGATATCTTCCTTGAGAATTGGAAAGATCTTACGCAGAATCGTGGCTGTTGGGTGGAATGGAGAAGGACTTTTGCCCAGCCGTGGGACAGTATGGACTAGCTTTAATAATCGTCGGTTTAGTAATCGTTTTCAGTCGATAGCATGACAAATTTATTTATCTTAAATCTTATTGTTGCTATTGTTACCAGGTTGCATACGGCTGATGATATACTTTTTTTTATACTGAAAACTCAGCTCCACTAAAACTAAACCTCAAAAAGTCAAGAAAACGTAAATTCTAAAACAACCAGTTGGCTACAACATCTTACAACCATTATAATGAGGAAATAAATCAACCGCGTACAAAACTGGCAGGCAATTGCGTTGCTAGCCCGGGGTGGTAGCAGCCATTTTGAACTGACCTCTACGTTCCTAAATACGTTCTCCCCGCTCGTCTTTTGTTTTAACATTGCAAGGGGGGATGGAAGGTCATGTAATGTTAGTTTTTTTATTTGTGGCCTATCTTTTGGAGTCGGCTAGAGCTTCTTTGACATTTCGTGAATCCAGTACTTTATTTGCTATTCACAGTTTAGTGTCGACATTTTTCAAGTGATGTTCGTTTGATGGCGTGTGGTAGGTATGTCGTGTTCTATGGCTTTTGTGTTTTGAAGGTGTCTTTTAAAATTGAAGGTAAAGCTTTAACTGTTCGTTTTTTTCGTGGTGTTATTTTATACGCTAATTGAGAATTTTCCTCGGTGACATATGGATCCTCCACAGTATAATGTTTGTAAACATCCACCAAGGAAGGTCACTACCTGTTCATTAGTATTATTACTAATAGTCGCAGTATTTACATATAACTAAACTTAGACATACTACTTATGTCTGTGTGAATATTATAAGCTAATCGTCAAGCTATTTTGTGTCTACAACTAATAGGTAGACACTTTACCCCGAGTCGAAGAATCGATCTTATTAATTATAATATTATTATAATATTGTTGCTTTCAAAACGAATGAAAGTAATTGGTCTCAGTAATAACTTTTTCGATAATGAAGATTTCCATGATATTTTGTCTCTAAACTAGGTATATTTTTATCCGACTACGGCGGAAGGGTTATTGTAAAATAATAATAGACTCTATCTGCTATATCTATCTTACTATTAAGTACACCTCTGCTTACACCTTTGGGGATTACAGACATATTTTATAGAGTCATAAACAGAACAGTATTGTACATGTACAGTAACAGTCAGAAGTCGACTGCCAATCTCGCAACACAATGGCAAATCAATATTGGTGGTACTTATGACCTTCTTCTATAAGAACGTTTGACAACACTTACACATTAGCAACTTGTTGCCCGCTTAAGATTGTTATTACAAATTTCAATGAGTTGTGTAAGTGATACGGTGGCCAAATTGGTTGTTAGCGTTGGAACATCACTCACACGGATAAATATGCGTATGTGTGTATAGGCGCCGCCGCCCGTATAGCGCAAACGATAATGTGCATTGCGGTGGAAGTGGAATTTTGACCTTTGACTGTACATAACCTTGAAATATGCTTCACAAACAAACCAACTTTCACATTTATTACATTTACAATAATTTAGAAAAATAACAAACTTCATCTGCCTAGCCTTTTCCCAACTTTGTTGGGGTCGGCTTCCAGTCTAACCGGATGCAGCTGAATACCTGTATTTTACATGGAGCGACTGCCTATCAGACCTCCATAACCCGGTTACTACCGGGTAATACGATACCCCTTGGTAAGACTGGTTGTCAAACTTTTTGGGCCTCTGACTACCTAACGACTGTCAAAGATCTACTAATGACAGCCGGGACCAACGGCTTAACGTGCTTTCCGAGGCACGCAGGAAACTCGGTATGTAATGGGCGGTCACACATCCACAGACCTACCTAGGCAAGCACGGCATAACGTAACGATCGACCCGAGCGGCTGTTATTATTTAGCCACGAGCTCCTAGAATCTTCCTTATTAGAAAAAGAACAAACTTACAAAGCGAAAAATATCGCTAGCAAATACCTAAACAATAAAAATAAATTGGGTATCAACAGCTCTATATAACGCTAAAGTAATAAGTTGTAAATCAAGGGCCCGTATTACCGAGTAAGCCTTCATCTACATATCATAATATTACGAGTACTAGTACCAACGAATATTTGATGAATGAAGAAATTCTTGAGCTCTTGTAAAGTTGAGTGTTTTGTTGAGCAGTTTTTCTTAAAGAAATTCAGGCCTTGAAAAATTTGAGATCGGGAAGAAAAATACGAGGTCAAATAAAATTAGCTGGTGATACTTCACCTACTAAGGTAAATATGACAAAAATGGACTGATATGACTAGTTCATAGAAATATTTTTGAACTATCAAATAAATCATGAAATCGAAAACAAAAAAATATAAAGGGTGTAAAACACCTCTTAACGAAGCTGAAAAGCACTTGTTTTCCTCGTCATTGCGATCATTTTTTTTTTCTACACCTTACCTAGGAACCTTCTAGTTACGGAGATATTGGGGGTCAAAGTTCCAACTTTTTGACAAGATTTTTTTTAAGTACAAGTTTTTAATGTAAGTGTTTTACTTTAAACACCTCCACGACCCCCGTACTATTCAATCCATCCATCAGCACAATGTTTTGAGTGCGTTATATTGATTTCTACCACAAAACATGATTTTGCACCCCCAAAAAAAAAGTCGTTTCCCAGCAATAATTTTTGCGTAAAGTTACTTAGTTTGATGTAAAGAATGCTTGGTTGACGGCTTCGTGATGAGGTCTTTTACACCCTGTATTTTTTCAAACAAACTTAATAGCATATAACTCTTAACTAAATACAACACCACTAATAAATATTGATCGGTGGATGGGTTTGGGTAACCAACCATCACTTACCGAGTTTATTTCGTGCCTCGGAAAGCATTGCAGGAAAGCAGGAAAAATTGTGACTAGCTAGTGATGGTGATATTATTTATACTACACTTGCTTAGTAAGTGTACCAATACTACCCCACTAAAAGGCTTGAAAGCTGTTCATTAAACCTTCTCAAAAATCTAGGCAGTTATGTTGTATGGAATTTCATTACTGCCCTGAAAATCAGGGTAGTAATGCATTACTAACGCGTTTTGCTTTTTTTTTTAACTCTTGATGACGTCATCATCATCATCTTCCTGCCCTCATCCCATGTTACTTGGGGTCGGCGCAACACGTTTTTTTATCTTATCTTATATTTTTCTTTTCTTTTCTTTTCTTTTCTTTTCTTTTCTTTTCTTTTCTTTTCTTTTCTTTTCTTTTCTTTTCTTTTCTTTTCCCTTCTTTTCGTTTCTTTTCATTTCTTTTTTATTTATTTATAACAAACACTCTGGAACCTGCGAAACGGGGCATTTTACCTTCTTTATCGTCTTTTGGCGCGAAAACTGTTTGACGCGCTAAAATTAAAACCATTTAACAATTGTAACAATGTCAATATAACTTTTTAATAAAATGCTTTTTTTTGCTATTTTGTCCTTTATTAATTTGTGCAAGTGTAGTATAAAGCAGTATATATCACTCGAGGGCCGTGAACCACACGAGTTTAATAATCGTACTTACCGCACAGATTACTAAACTCGTGTGGTTTACGGCCCTCCGCTTCGCGTCGGGCCTCAAATGCACACTCGATTAGTAATCTGTGCCTCACTCCCCTTGGTGAATAAATAGCTATTTTCTTTAGATTTTAATCAGAGCTACAAAATACGCAGATGCACAAAAACGCAAATACACGCATAAATACGCGTCCTAGTAAAAATATCGATAAGTATAAAAAACGAGATTATTATACCGCTGCCTTCGATGAAAACCTTCACTTTTAATAGTTCAGTGAGGCCCTGAAGCTTTAAATTTTTATCCAGTAATTATAGAAATATTTTATACAGATTCAACTGAATGTAGGTCACAAGCGTTCGATATAATAATATCACTACATCACCGCCTCTGTCTGTCCGTATGTATGCTTAGATCTTTAAAACTACGCAACGGATTTTGATGCGGGTTTTTTTTTAATAGATAGAGTAATTCAAGAGGAAGGTCATATCCTTAAAGCTATCAAAGACTTTGAGGATTAACCTACCTAAGTCTGTAATTTATTGCTTTTTTTCTCTATTTCTCCTTTCTTTAATTAATAAAGTTAAGGCTTGCTGTACTCGTGCATGTATCTTAATTTTAATTATACAAGATGTGGATAACGTAGTTAGTTGCACATTGATGCAGTCTCGTACCAATTATTTGTTAACCATTTATAGTGTGTAATTGTTTGTTTTCCCTAATAAAAAAAAAAAAAAAATTATAAAATTTGTCAAGCGGGCGAAGCCGCGGGCATCAGCTAGTTATGAACTATTTTATTTAAGGTGGTTTTAATTGCAGGATATTTAAAGCATCGGGTGTATGTAATGAAAATCTTAACTAATAATATAAATGTGAAAGTAAGTTTGTTTGTTACCTTTTCAAGCCTAAATCTCTGAACCTATAATTCAGTTTTTTTACATATACATTATAAGGTGTACAGTAACGGACATAGGGACATTTCATCCCGAAAAAAAGTACTGTTTCCAAGGAAAACAACAATAAGGTTCTTATGATAATACCTGATGACGCTACGTATCTTTAGAATCATGATTGAATTATAATATTGCAATAAGTAATAAAATAAAATTATAATTCTGTATGGTGTCGGACGTAAAGAATAGCACCAATTTGAATCAAATTTGAACAAGATTTATAACTTCAGTTTATAAAAACATAATAACATATAAAAGTCTTTTCTTAATCCTGACTCTCTTAGCTAACATTTTGACTACTTAATGAATTGTTCTTTGTGACATATAGCATACCGTTAGAAAGAGTATCAACTAAAAAACTTTTAAAAATAAAGCTAAGTTCAAAATAGCTTTTTTTTTTTATAATAAATTTTGAAGTTGTACAATTTCATACATTTAAAAAAGAAAATAACTTTGGTAGCTCATAATAAATTTCCTTGAAAACAGTTCTATCAAACAAAGATTTATTTAGATTTAGATTAGAAGACTTTAGAGAATACAACAAAAAATATTTTGTGCCATTACACTCACAAACGAATAAGTTTTTTGGAATAAAAGGAAACATTTTGGGTATTTTTTTTCATTTGAAAAATAAAAACATATGTAACCAACTATGACATTTAGGACATAGGGTGTATGGATAGAACCTAGCTAATGACCTCCCAAATCCCTGGAAAAATTGTGTCGGTCTATAAGTCAAACACCCTGTATAAAAAAAAAAAAAAACTCTCGTCTCTCATTTGCAGAATTTGCCAGTTATAACGGGTAGTTGGAAAGACTGGGTATTATTAGGGGTTAGATAGGCAGTCACACCATGTTAAGTACTGGTATTCAGCTGCATCCGGTCAAACTGAAAGCCGACTCCAACATAGTTGGGAAAAGGAGAGACGATCATTCTGATGAGCGTCACTCTTTCCTGTGAAGACGTCATCATCATCATCATCATTTCAGCCGAAAGACGTCCACTGCTGGACATAGGCCTCCCACAAGTGTCGCCACATTGACCGGTCCCGTGCGACTCGCATCCAGCGGATTCCCGCGTACATACATATTCAAAACGTAAACCGTACGAAAGATTTTTATGAGAGACCCTAAACATGATCTTACCTACTGTTGCCTGACCTAAATTCTAAGCTACTTTAAAAGCTTATCACCATATCACATCACCTGAAACCTCATCAGTACACGACAACGCATAATAAACATTTTGAAGGTCATAAAAAAAATCGATGTTAACAAACCTATTGCTGTCCTTGTCTCTCTCATAGTGTCAGTTAGGGCCTCGTTATCGCTGTCCCCACTTGTGAGGCCCATTGGAGAGCCCTACGACCAGGCATTATTATTATAATGATTGTCATATATAAAAGACTGTTTTTTTGATAATAGGTGAAACTATTCGGTGTGAATGTGATATGGCACTTGATGTTTTTGCCCAAGTTTAAAGAGGAGATTCACAAGTTTTTTGAGTGAAATAGTGTGTCTCACATATAGGAGCTCGTGGCTACATAATAACAGCCGCTCGGGTCGATCTTTAGGTTAAGCTGTGCTCGCCTGGGTTGTCAGTAGATGGGTGACTACTCATTACATACCCAGTTTCCTTCGTGCGTCGGAAAACACGTTAAGCCATTGGTCCCGGCTGTCATTTGTAAATCTCTGACAGCCGTTACAGGTAGTCAGTTTCTCAAAATGTCTGACAACCAGTCTTAACAAGGGGTATCGTATTACCCAGTACTAAATGAATGGGTTATGGAGGTCAGATAGGCAGTCGCTCCATGTAAAATACTGGTATTGGATAAGCCGACCGCATAGTTAAAAAAAGGCTATAGGTAGTCATGAGGAGTGTGTGTATGTGGGGTGTGATCTCCTACAACTACTCCTCTGAGTTTGTTTCGGCTGTTTCTTCTCAGAGTAGTCAGGTACGAAACACCGGCCCCATCTAGTTTTAAAAAATGACGTGTAAAAGTGTTTGTAAAAACCTACTTGCAAAATAAACATCATTTATCATTTATCATTTACAAGATAACGTTGTTGCAGTTCTAACACCACGTAAGTAAATTTCTTGCGGTTTGGAAATTTTGATGCCGATTGCTAGAGAATTGGTAGACGCCGTGTTTCAGCCAATCAGAACCTACCTGGGTTTGAACATACAAACCGGGGCCACTACCACAGAACAACTCGCGTTACGGCCCTTCTAACCCTAAAATTAGCAACTCTATTTTTGGTGGTTCAAACTTCGTTTGAAATATTGTTAGAATAAAGTTTAAATCAGCTTGCTCTACAAAGCGGTTGTTACGTCAGTCACTGCGGCCGAAAAGTGCGAAATGAGTGGTTTTTTGCGATTTCCAAAAAATCTATTGTTTGGACTAAAAAAATAAAACACATAAGATCTGCTTTATAGTTAGTTCAGTTAGTATGCAAAGTTTCATGATCTAATTTGAAGTACTTTTTGAATACCAGCGGTTTATCGTTCGATTTGGAGGTAACTTTCGAATTTTTTTCTATCGAGAAAAGTTTATGTAATCGTGTTTTCGTCACACATAGTACTTAGCATTGATCCTCAACTTTACCATATATTTAATTCAAAATTAATGCTGCTTAAAATCATTAAAACATCTAAAATCGATCTCATAATAATACTGTTTCAACGCGCAGAGCTGAAATGCCAAACACACAATATCCAATAAATTATCAATATTGAACATCTAATACAAAATATTCATGAGTGTACCTCGCTTTATCATCCTGATATAACATAGAGCAATTAATACCACGTCGTTAATAGTGGTGGAAGCTATCATTTGATAATTTTAATGTGTTTTTCATTGTTTTGGGCGGTAAACATTTTGTTGTTTTATGTCACTTGTTTAAAATTCCATAGAGGAAAACATTGCAGAAAAAGCCGAAGGCTAGACAAGTGGAAATCGTATAAAAGCGTTTTTATTTTTTTGGTATTTATTTTTTGTTGCCTGAACTGACTGAACTCCTGGGCAAAGCTATGCCTTCCTCTTCTCTGGCTGTTGTGCCTCCTCACGCCAATTTGTGAGAATTCCAACTGGGTTGTGGAGGTCAAATAGGCAGTCGCTCCATGTAAAATACAGTTTTTAGCTGCATCCGGTTAGACTGGAAGCCGACCCCAACATAGTTGGGAAAAGGCTAGGCAGATGATGAACTATTTAATGTTTACCTATTATCAGAGGAACTCATTATCACGAAGTAAGCATCTTTTTTAGGTTCTAACCTTCAATGGTGTCCACCTGGAACTCCTTGAATCGTCTCCGGACTACAGTGGGAAGATGTAACTCCAACCTGTACCTCAATGAAACAGCAGCGGGGTGTGGTGTGTCGCAAACTCTCCTCCACCTATTATCCTGCTTGTCCTCTTGGCATAAAAACATGCAGCCGAAGTGACCTTTGCGCTGTCACCGACCACGCGGTGGAGCTGGAGAAGTTTTGGACTAACAAAATATAAAGGAGAATTGCGAGATTGCATGTAATTCGGGACACAGTGATATGGGTAGCGTAGATTGTGGAAACTTATGAATAGTTAAAGAACGACTTAAGACTAACAAAAAAACAAATGGAAAGTAGGTTACTTATAGAAGTTGGGAGGAAAAAGATATGAAAGGTAGAAGATTATAACCTAAGTTAGGGGTTGCGGGACTGTTCGAAAGAGATACCGTGGCCCCGGAACACAAAGGGCGATGAAGGAACATGGATGGGTTTTAGTCAGTAAAAGTCTGCCTGTCCGCCCAGAGCGGGAGGAGTCATTTGATGATTTCCCATCCACAAAAAAGTGAAAACCTCCCTCAAAATCTAGACTGTTTTAAGATAATTATGCTTTGTTTGAACACGCAATTACTTTGGTAATTCATCATCTGGCTAGCCTTTTCCCAACAATGTTGGGGTTGGCTTCCAATCTTACCGGATGCAGCTGAATACCAAAATGTTTCACGGAGCGACTGCCTCTCTGGCTTCCACGACCTAATTAGTGCTGGGTAATACGATATCCCTTGGTAAAACTGGTTGTCAGATTTTCGAGCCACCTCTAACGACTGTCAAAGATCTACAAATGACAGCCGGGACCAACGGCTTAACGTGCTTTCCAAGGCACGGAGGAAACTAGATATGTAATGTGTACTCAATAATATGTGTAGGTACCTGAAGATTGATCCAAGCGGCTCTTATTATTTTATCACGAGCTCCTCAAAAAGAATAAGGTAATTCTCGGTAATTATACGTATAGTTAAACCGGCAACAATGAGTAATTCCGTAAATTACTACTGATACCAAAAATTATGCTTATAATTCTCAGCTAACACTACTTTTATTTTAGAAAAAAAAAAGGATTAGGGTTCCGCGCATTAAAATGAAAACCATTGAAATTGTTAACACAATCCGATTTAAATAGGGAAGAAACTCTTTCCTTTTTAAAATATACTAGCGGACGTCACGCGGTTTCACCCGCGTAGTTCCTGTTCCCGTGGGAGTACGGGGATAAACTATAGACAATCGGTTCATTACTTCCGGAGATTACCCCCTACATACAAACTTACAAACTTACAAACAAATGATTACCTCTTTATAATATTATAGTATAGACTAGCGGCCCGTCCCGGCTTCGCACGAGTGGACATTTATTTTCCTCTAATCCCCCCCCTTATAATTGTGAATGTCAAATAATAGACAAAAAATTTGCAATAAATAAAATAATATTGCGACTATAAATTAAGATGTAAGCTATCCTATCTTTCAAGTTGGATCAAACTGCACACGGTGTGCAAATTTGATTATAATCGGTTAAGTAGTTTAGGAGTCCATCGCGGACAAAAAACGTGACACGTAATTTATATAATAGAAGATTATATAAATAGTGTAGATATATTAGTATAGATAAAAACACGCGGACGAAGGTAGCGAGCAACAGCTAGTTTATAAAATAAAATTACATGACCCTATAGTTATTTTTCACAACATTTCAGCCAGGCATGTCAATATATCCAATGTTCGGGTTTCCTCAGTGAATCGCGCGAATTTCCCGACGCTGTATGAATATTCACCTATTATAATATCCGAAGGGACCTCTTTGAAAGTGTGAAGGGGTGCATATAGGTAATAATTTTCCTGTAGGGGCAGATTTAAGAAGTGTGAAGGCGAAGACAGATAAGGAAAAATTTTGTTGTAAAGATTTGATGGCTGTTATGGTTGGGATTGATTTTGAACTGAAAAATACAATGCAAAATCCTGGTGTTAGTAGGTTTATAAAAATAATAACAATTTTGATGAAAAATATAGAAACCCTTGTGGTAACTATATTTTCGAGCTGTTTGGGGTTGAAACTTTTGGGCCGTGGGGTCCGAATGCCCATAGCCTGTTCAAGGAAATTTTAAAACGTCTAGTTGACGCTTCCCGTGACCCAAGGGCTGGCCTCGGCCAGAGGCTGACCTTGGCCAGAGGCTAAGTGTTGCCATACAACGTGGCAACGCCGCCATTCTCTTGAGCACATTACCAGCTGACAGCGTTGAGGTCGAGTTTTTCGATGCCCTTTTATAGTTAGTTGTTAGTTTATTTATTTTAGTTTATTTAATAGTTTTTAAATAATTATGTATAGTAAGTTTATGATTAAATTTTATTTTGATGAAAATAATAAACAAAACTAGGAAGTGGCGAAGGGTGGACGTTTAGGGGGACGGTTTATTGTAAATTTTGAGTTCGTTCAAAAAGTGTTAAATCATCATTATCCCCTACCCTTATCCGAATAGTTAGGTTACTTAG
Organism: Xestia xanthographa; assembly: GCA_905147715.2. Lineage (NCBI taxonomy): Eukaryota > Metazoa > Arthropoda > Insecta > Lepidoptera > Noctuidae > Xestia > Xestia xanthographa. Next base: position 11,205,353 of record LR990669.1, on the reverse strand, counting down.
GTGTTGATGACAATAGGAATTAGGTATTCAGTTAGGTGGCACTTAGTGTTGGTGAAAATAGGAATTATATTCAGTTAAGTGACACTTAGTGTTGTTGATAATGGGGATTAAGCGTTCAATTAGGTGTCACTTAGTGTTGGTGAAAATGGCCTTAGGTATTCAGTTAGGTGTCACTTAGTTTGGGTGAAAATAAGAATTAGGCATTCAGTTAGGTGTCAATTAGTGTTGGTGATATTGGGGATTAAGCATTAAATTAGGTGACACATTTGTTTTGGTGAAAATGGCCATTAGGCATTAAGTTAGGTGTCACTTAGTGTTGGTGAAAATGGCCTGAGGTATTCATTTAGGTGTCACTTAGTGTTGGTGACAATGGCCTTAGGTATTCAATTAGGTGACACTTTGTGTTTTTGAAAATGGCCATTAGGCATTGAGTTAGGTGTCACTTAGTGTTGGTGATAATGGGGATTAGGCATTGAGTTAGGTGTCACCTAGTGTTGGTGAAAATAGGAATTAGGTATTCAGTAAGGTGTCACTTAGTGTTGGTGATAAAGGCATTAAGCATTCAATTAGGTGACCCTTTGTGTTGGTGAAAATGGCCATTAGGCATTGAGTTAGGTGTCACTTAGTGTTGGTGAAAATGGCCATTAAGCATTGAGTTAGGTGCCACTTAAAATTGTAAGAATCACCAAGGTAGACAAAGAAACATGATGGTAGCTGACTGGCATGAGGAACTGACTGCTGCTTAACGTGTCAAAGTGTAAAGTCATCACATTATCTAGGTCTCGCAAGCCAATTCATTTTGCCTACAAGTTGGCGGATGACTCGCTCGAATGTGTCTCGACAATACGGGACCTGGGACTAACTTTAGACAGTGGTTTTAATTTCCACGAGCACATTAAAAAGGTGTGCAAAGATGTCAATAAAGCACTGGGTTTCATCATCAGAACTTCCTCCCAATTTAAGAGCGTCAAGGTTGTAAAGCTGCTCTACAATGCATATGTGCGCAGTAAATTAGAGTATAATGCAATTGTCTGGGATCCTACGGAGAAGTTATATGCACTTATGGTTGAAAAAATTCAGAGGAAATTTTGCCGTTATAATATATAAACGCACCTACGGATACTACCCATTTTTGTATCCTTCTTTATTTGTGTCAGGAATGGTCGGACTGGATACTTTGCAGCTCAGGCGAAAATTAATGCATATTTTACACTATTATTTGTTACCTACGGTGATTACAGGAGCTAAACGCGAGTTATATAATGCAAAAAAGCATATGATTCACTGCAATAAACAAAACCAGAAAAATATATGATATTCTTCAGGATACATGCTAGTACGATAGTATTTTGAAAATATAATACAACTAATTTTATTCGGTAGAAAAAAATCACAAACTTATCTCTAATAATTTCTTTTTACGAGTAAAAACCATACTAAAATACATGCGATCATTCTGATTTTTTGGCAAATAATTTCACAAGTAACATACTAGTTTCATAGTGTTTTACTTTTTTAGTCCAATCAATAGATTTTTTGTAAATCGCAAAAAACCACTGATTTCGCACTATTCGGCCGCAGTGACTGACGTAACAACCGCTTTGTAGTGCAAGCTGATTAGAACTTTATTCTAATAGATTTTCAAACAAAGTTTGAACCACCACAAATAGAGTTGCTAATTTAGCTCCTGTAATCGCCTTAACAGTAGTATATAGATAAATAAATAAAGCAGAACTAGTTCCAAGTAAAGCTCCAACAACTTCCAAGTAAAGCTCTAACAAAAACATTTACTAAAATGAATTTGGTTTAAAGAAAATAAAATAATAAAATACCGTAATCTAATGAAATTCAAAGAGAAATAAAACTTCAATTAAACACGGAGAAATACCAGAACTTTACTTGACCTTCAGAATATTCGATTTTATTTGACGGTAAATCTAATATAATATCTTTATGACTAGAAGGTTGTCAGGTTGGTATTTTTTAGGGTTCCGTCGCCAAATGGCGAAAACAGAACCGTTATAATTTCGTCATGCACACTTTTTCGAAGATAATTGGAAAAACGTTTTTCCAATTATCTTCGAAACACACTTTCGGTACACTATTTGCAATAGGTACCTGCCGATCTAATACTGGCGAGCGTTCACCAATCCGGCGTATGGCAGCGTCATACAATAAAGAACTCGAACACATAGATATATTTACATGCTCCTTGCAAAAGTTTCGAAGGCTTCTGTATGAGACACTTAAGCTCTTAGATTAATTAGTAGTTATGTAATTTAGTAATTAGTTGGAATAATACTTTTTTTTATAATTGTAATGAGTTTTAACTGTCATGCATGAACAGCTTTTCCTAGCAACTTAAGATTTAGTCATTAATGGTAATCTGTGAACAGCGTTGTGGGCTACATTATTATTTAGTTATTTATGTTATCATGTTGTAATATCCCATAATGTAGCTGTTTGTTGTTCCCATTTGATAAAATAAAATAAAACGTATATTTTATCAAGTGATAAACAAATGGTGTAGTGAAACTTCGAAAAACCCCGGCCAAATGCGAGTTAGACTTACACGCGAAGGGTTCCGTATCACCGATATTAAAATCGAATGAAGCAATGCCGAAAAAAACACGTGTATGAAGACCCTATTTTAGTTTTAACATTTTTTATTTTTATTATTTATTAATAATTATACCGGTCAAAGTGTCTGTGTGATTGATTTAAATTGTTTTCTACCTATGGCGGTTTAAAAAATAAAGTCCTATGACAGACGAACCGACCGACTGGTCGCGGAACCTTAGTCATAGGGTTCCGTTGGTACCCTTTAGATACGGAGTACCCTACAAAGCAACGAAGGGAGTCAATCCCCGTGTATATGACCGTGAGATAAAAAAAACAACGCACGTAGTCGTGTGAGGTATTACACCAATTAATGTTTATTATTAACTTTGTTTTCTATAGTTTTTTCAGGAAATAAAAACTGTTATTTGCGTATGATAAAATAAATTCTCTACGTTTCTTTAAATCTTGAACACGGAAGACGGAACCCTTTACTGTTCATGGTTTGACGCGCGCTTTGCCGGTTTTTATTACAAATTTTCATTTTACGACACTGAGAATTAGACCCAGTTTTGTTATAAAAGTGAAGGTATAAAATATACTAAAGGTCGTCTGTTAGTATTGTTTAGTTTTATTTAGTAGCAACTACTTAAAATCATTTATATTGTTAAAACGATTTGTTAGTTTATTTAGAGGTTTTAGGTTTTAAACAACAGTATAGAAACTCTGAAATGGTTAGGAATACTTATAAACATAATTATATATATATAATAAATATAACATATTAATATTTTAAGTATATATATTTTTGTAGCTTTGTATTCCTACTGCTAGGCGAAGGCCTCCTGCATATCCTTCCTTTCATCATTTTAATATGAAAAATTGAAAAGTAACTATAATAAAAAGCAGCAGTTCTTGTCTGAAAACGGTGAAAGGTGTTTCAATTGAATAAGCAAAATTAAGGGCCTATACCCCCTCAAATGGCTTAGCATGATCCTACGTTACGCCTAAAATACTGCAGCATTAATTTTGAAATAAATATATGGTAAAGTTGAGGATTAATGCTAAGTCCTATGTGTGACGAAAACACGATTCTATAAACTTTTCTTGATAGAAAAAAATTCCAAAGTATCTCCAAATCGAACAATAAACCGCTGGTATTCAAAAAGTACTTCAAATTAGGTCATGAAACTTTGCATACTAACTGAACTAACTATAAAGCAGGTCTTATGTGTTTTATTTTTTTAGTCCAATCAATAGATTTTTTGTAAATCGCAAAAAAAAAAAAACATTTCGCACTATTCGGCCTGCAGTGACTGACGTAACAACCGCTTTGTAGTGCAAGCTGATTAGAACTTTATTTTAACAGTGTTTCAAACGAAGTTTGAACCACCACAAATAGAGTTGCTAATTTTAGGGTTAGAAGGGCCTTAAACTGTCCCAGCCGATTATGTGAATTTCTTATGTATGAAGTAGTACGCTGATTTAGAACCCTATTTGAGCCATCGCTTATCGTGTTGGCAAGTCGATAAATCACGTTTAAATTATTAACTTGAGAATCAAGTACTTGGCTGTTGTAAGATTGAGTAAGACGAAAGCTGACGCCTGAGCATGAGGTCCCGGGTTCGATTCCCGGGTCGGGCAAAGTGTTATTGGGTTTTTCGATCAGGTTTTTTTAAGTGGCATTCACGTAGTCTGGATTTGTGCCTGGTTGATGGCAATAAGCCCAACCCTTCGGTCATTACAGGCGTGATGTTATGTCATGAAAGCTGACTATCAAAACACATTACGATTACATTTAAAAATTTTGTTCATTCAAAGGGCTACTGCTCACCCCTCAAAATAAATTATGTCCATAATGGATATCAAGCAAGGTCACCATTTAATCTTTGAAGCGAAACTGATTCCCATTATATTCTGTTTTGTCGGGTAAACGAAGTTTGGTTAGCGAGGGTAATGAGTTATTGTGGTTTTTGAGGTCGTAGTTTGACAGCTTGGTGTTAGTACTCGTAGGTATAACCGAGTGCAGTTAGCGAAAAAATACTCAAAGGTGGAACGAAGTTTATATTGGTCGGATTTTCATGGGAACTTTTTGTTGAGTTCCAAGAGGTGTGGAGAAGAAAGTTGAAAATACCGCTCATCACGACTTTTTTTTCCAATTTTTTTGGGTATACTCTGCAAAAAAGTAATTTTCTTATTAGAGGTCTTCCTTTTAATCTGTTCCTTTGTTGATACAGATGTTGACCAGGTATTGAAAAAAGTAAATGCCCTAGAACATGGATGCTCTAACATACAAGGTGTAGTTTTGCATCCTAGTCAAAATTCAGGAGCTTGACACAAAAGACATAAATAATCAATTTAAATTACGATACCCGGTCAAATAATTAATAAAGCTGCTATTTTAAATTGTTTAAATTTGACAGTATTTCAGAATAACACGAACATAATAGAAGAATCACCCATCGTGCGACATGTCTCTGTGTGCGTTTAATTTTGTGTGTGAAGGCGCGGTTATAGGGCCAGTTACAGACGGGCTGCGTTTTAATACGGGTGGTTTACACTTACCAATTTCCGTAAATAAGAATTGTTTTGAATTTTTATTTTATTTTTTTTATTTACGAAAAACGGGTACGTCCCAACCCTTAACTTTCCCACGAAAAATAACTACTGTAAGTTATGGGGCAGGCTTACAGTATCAGTATACTATGAAAAACAAATTAAGTTTTACTATTGAGTTTAAATAGACAAATGAATAAGCGTTTAAATATTTTTATTATATTTTAGAAAGAAAGAAATAAAATGCACCGCACAGAACAATACACATAAAATAAAATAAAATGGTGAAATTATCAGTAGGTACACTAATAAAAATTAAACAGAAAAAAAAACAAAAACGAAATACGCAATAAAAGTAATAATAAGTAAAGTAAAGTAAGTAAGTAGTAAAGTAGTTATCGTAATTTTAGTGCTACGAACCTTTTGTGTGCGAGTCCGACTTGCACTTGGCCGTTTTCTTATGTAGCTATATTTACTTAATCTAAGCTATATTTAACTAAGTCAGGATTAACAGCAAACCACTCTTAAAGAAAAATCTCATTACCTAACTTAACAATTTCCCCCAAAAACTTCTAAAATTAGGTCAAAACAAAACAGTTTGAAACATTCCAAGGTAAAGCCCGTCTTTTTTTGTAGTTGGTGTTGCATCATCAGCCTATAATGTTCCCACTGCTGGGACACAGGCCTCCTTTCAACGAGGCGGAATGGATACCACGCGGGCCCAGTGCGGGTTGGTAGATGTCACATGTCTTCAAATTTTTGGTTTTAGGACATGCCAGTTTCCTCACGATGTTTTCCTTTACCGTTTGAGAGCAGTGGTGATGAAAAAAATTACACAACGTAATGCACCTGCCTAGGTTTAAACCCACGACTTACTACTCGTAAGTCGGGGCCGCCACCACTGGGCCACCGCTGCTCTCCTCATTAACTAACTTCACAATTTGTACTGAACTTCTAAAATGAGGTCAAAACAAAACAGTTTGAAACATTTCAAGGTAAAGCCCCTCGTTTTGTGTTGCCGTAACCAATATATCGCAACAGAAAAATTATAGGTAGGGAAGTTATTAAACGATAAATTTCGAAGGATTTTTCCCTAACGGAGAGTGCTTGAGTGTAAATATATGAATAATATATTCGCCCTCTTGCTTAAGCCTGGTTTTCTTTCACGTATTTATATTTATTGATGTTTGTTCCTCAGAAAGATACTTTTATTGAATTTCGGTCTTTGTTCTTTTAAAAGTATTGGTAATGTTTTGGGATTACTCCTTTTGTTTGATTTTGGACCTAGAGTTGGTATACTTCTGGGTAAAACCTATATTATCATCTACCTAGCCTTTTCTAAACTATGTTGTGGTCGTCTTCCAGCCTAACTGGATGCAGCTGAATACCAGTATTTTGCATAGAGCGACTGCCTATCTGACCTCCACAACCCAGTTAGTACTGGGTAAAACGATACACCTTGGTAATACTGGTTGTTAGACTTTTAATCCACCTGTAACGACTGTCAAAGATGTAAAATTGACAGCCGGGACCAACGGCTTTTCGTGCTTTCAGAGGCACAGAGGAAACTCGGTAAGTAGTCGGTGGTCAACAAAGAGATTTAAAAGAATTACACTCGTAAATATTTGAATGTCTTTGGTGATCACCCATCCACAGATCAACTTACGCAAGCGCGGCTTAACCTGAAGATAAACCCGAGCTGCTGTTATTATTAAGCCACGGTAAAACCTATAGACAACTACAATATGCTTTAAGCTTTAATTGGCGATCAAACAACAAGAGAGTACTCAATTGATTATAAAGTCAAAGAATTACCTTCACAGCCATTCTACTAGTATTATAAATGCGAATGTTTGTGAGGATGTATGATGTCTGGATGTATGATGTCTGAATGTATGATGTCTGGATGTATGATGTCTGAATGTATGATGTCTGGATGTATGATGTCTGAATGTATGATGTCTGGATGTATGATGTCTGGATGTATGATGTCTGGATGTATGATGTCTGAATGTATGATGTCTGGATGTATGATGTCTGAATGTATGATGTCTGGATGTATGATGTCTGGATGTATGATGTCTGGATGTATGATGTCTGGATGTATGATGTCTGGATGTATGATGTCTGGATGTATGATGTCTGAATGTATGATGTCTGGATGTATGATGTCTCAATGTATGATGTCTGGATGTATGATGTCTGGATGTATGATGTCTGGATGTATGGTGTCTGGATGTATGATGTCTGGATGTATGGATGTTTGTTACGCTTTCACGAAAAAACTACTGATACTGATTTGGATACAATTTTGCACACAGATTGTTTATAACCTTGATTACCACAAAGAATACTTTTTCTCCTGGTATACCATCAGGTCCCATGAGACAATAGGCTTGTCGACTGAAAAAATTAGACTGAAGAATTAGTCCGTCAGTTAGATTATCAAAAAATATTTGATACGTATTTTTTCTTTTGTTACGTAAACCAACATTGACGAAGATACGACGCTTTTAAAATTCTCAATACGTCACCCCGCACGATGGTATAATTTTTAGTGCATTGTGACGTCACGAGCCCCCCCCACTCCCGAGTTTTGGTGCGTTTTATCTTTACATAAACAAAAAAATACGTTCCATTATTTTCCAGTACTCTACCTGATGGACTACACAGATTTGGAATTTTTGATACTGTCGTCATGCCTATTATCAAACGTCATGTGGGCGAAGCCGTGGGCACAAGCTAGTTCCACATAATAGGTAGTCGATAATAGCAATAAATGCTAAGCAGAACTAGTAATTACGTCTTTGATCGATAAGCTCGCTATGCAGACGCTAGTTCGACTATGTAGGTATTGTGTTATCTAACAGTTCGTTGAAAACCGTTAGCCCTAGTTGTATTTAACCGAATTTGATTATGCGGTTGTTTCTTAAGTACCTCGTTGGTCTCGTAGGAGGTGTGAGGTCTCGGATTCTGTTCCATGGTTGGGCTAAGTTTTATCATCACAAGGCAAACCGATGTGATATTCTACAACCTGCTTTTATATCTCATAACTCTAGGGTTATATTCTGTAGGTAAAAATAATACTAAAACTCCTAGAATAGGTAGTCCAAAAATGCATCGTTTCGGATATATCATCAATCATAATTATAAAATATGTATCTAAGTTTCATTGATAAATACGAGTAATTAATTTTAATTCAAACCAATCATTCATATTTAAAGCTAAGAAAATGCGACGTTGTCATATTTCACGTAAGGGTGTTTTACGTTAATAATCGTGACATTGCCGAATTATTTTGTATGAAAAATGAAAAAATAGGATGATTGAGACATAATTAATATGCCAGTTGATTCTTTGATATGGTCTCAATCATACCCTAGAGTTATGGGATATAAAAAAAAACAGGTTGTATAATGATAACATCATCTGCCTTGACTTTTCCCTAATATGTTGGGGTAGGCTTGTAATCCCTAATATGTTGGGGTATGATTGTGGAGAATGCAAAAGTGTCCCCGCACCCCAGCTAGAAATCACGAGTGGGAACATCGTATGGTTTCAATCAGTTAGGAGTCTGTATGATACAAATAGAGGATTTCAACTCGTAAAAAAGGCTTATAAAATAACATGCAGCTGAATATCTGAAAGCTGAATATATAAGCCGTGTGGTATCCGGAAGAGTAGAATAGAACCAACCCATTACACTCACGAGTGTCGTATAAGGCGACTAATGTCTGAGGCAGAACACCTTGCGCCTCCGTAGACCAGAGAATAGGCAGCAGCGTTTTCTGTTAGTCTTTCATCACTGCGATCTCCAATCCGCCGCCAAGCGTCGAGATAACGGCAAATTTCTCCCATCATGGGAGAGGCTTATGTCCAGCAGTGGACGTTATGAGCTGTTATTGTTGTATTATTGAATATCTGAAACACTATGAAAGTCGTCCTTTTGTCTAAACAAAAGGGAGTATCTTTCGAGTGTCTAAACACTCTGGTTATTTTTGCTAGAATTAAACTGTAACTCTGAATTTGTAACCGGTTTCTGGCAGTAGCAGGTCTGTGATTGATACTCCAAATTTACAGTTCTAGTTCTGTAGCTAGAAGTTCTGAGAAACAGTTTCGAAGTTTAGAATTGCATCCGGCTTTAGGCTCGCTCTTAATGCCATGGAGTGGAACTTTGTATTTCATGAAATCTGAGAATCGTTGAGGACCGTCTTCTAGGTAAGCTTGTATCATTGTCGACCTCGATATCGTTGAAAAAAACATAAGAACAAATTGTTTATGATCTCCCATGGATACATATAAAAACCATGACGGTATGCAGTAACTATAGACTGCTACGCACTTACCCGGCGATTCCTCTCTACTCCAGCTGCCATCTTCATCGTCATCATCCATAGCCTGAACATACCCACTGCGGAGCAGTTCTTGCGGCCCATCCAGAAAGGCATGCGGCTTCTCTTTTCTTGTGCAAATGTATCCATTCCTTTTTAGGGTTCTGTACCTCAAAGGTAAAAAAAGAACCCTTATAAGATCACTTTCTTGTCTGTCTGTCCGTTTGTCCGTCTGTCCGTCCGTCTGTCACCACCGATTTTCTCAGGAACGGGTGGAACTACCAAGTTGAAATTTATACCAGATACTGAGGTCTTTAGTCTTTATTAGGTGTATAAAAATCGTTCTGGTTGACCTAGAATCACGAAATTTGGCAAGAAGCAATGTCTCACAGCACATGTAAAGGGAAAAATCTGAAAACCGTAAATATGTAGTTTAAAAACAAAAAACAAAGTGAGTTTTCTATTACAACTTATTATTTTGCGGTTGGTGCAATAGCCGTTTCATGGGATCTAACAGAAAAGTTAAGTATGTCCTTTAAAAAAGTTGTACGGAACCCTCGGTGCGCGAGTCCAACTCGCTCTTGGTCGGTTTTTTTTTCTTTCAAACGGTAAAAAATGACTAACGCATACACACTGTCCGGGGAGACGGTTTGGTAATGTGGGGCTTGCACCCACTAAAACACCACCCGTGAGCCTACAGTCGCCTTTGTGGATGGGCCGCGAGAACTGCTACGCATGACGTTCGTGACCCATCTAGTACAGCCCGCTTCAGTTCAGTGACAGCCTTCATCCACCTGTCATCAATGCACTTTGCTAGGAGTCCTGTCCAGCTCCATTTGAGTTCTGTAACGCGATTTCCACTATCGAAAAACTGCCACCTTAAATTACCTTTGAAAAGCTAATTTAATTAGCCTAACACAGCCTATCTCCTAGCAGTAATCAAGCGTAATGCATCAAAATCACATAGAAAACAATTGCCCAACAAACAACGAAATCTTTCACAATCTGACACAATAATAGCAAAACCAGTCAACATTTAACCACGAAAAGTCCAGTTAAAACTAACTGCAAGGTTTTCGTGTTAGAATAAGAACTGTTGGGACTCGGTCACAGGGCATAAGCGACAGCGAGGGCGATGTCGTCACAGTGTAGTGCGCGTTCTTGTGGATGGGTAATGTGTGGCAAAACGCGGAACCACTCTATGTCCTGCTCGTTTGTTACTACAGCTGCTTTTTAAGGGACCTCTCCGAAGCCACAGCTAATGTTGTCGGATTTTGACAGGCACCTGTCAAAATCAAATGTCTGCAGTCCAGTGCAAAGTCCAGTGAGCTGGTTTTGATCGTGCCTTAACTAAAATATAACTATCAACGATATTACGCAGAAGAAGTAACTGGTGTGCAAATGTGACGCTGTTTCACAAACTATAGGACAAATTGACATCACTGCCTGCGCTAAAACCTGCACGAAAGATTAACACGTTAGATGCCCTGCTAATAATGTGCGTCTTTTTTTGCCTATGCTATGGGCTGAGATATTTCGTTTCAGTTCAAGTTTTTGAAGTGAACACTTCTTAAGGCGCGTTGAGTACTTTTTGGGTGAAGGAAAAACATTGAACGATCGTCACCTCTACTCACATCACGCTTCGTAGCACTCGTAGCCGATCCGCTACGGCGTAGCACCACATAGACGTGCGCGGGGCACAAACCGTAGCAGTGCTACGAGGGGCGGGGCCTGTGTACTTTTGTTTTCACTTCTATCGGCAGTCCCCAAAAACTGCCCCGATTTTTTTTACATGGACTTCTTTGTTTTACACCAGCTATTTAAAATTCAGGCAATTTTTAGACACATTTCTTGGGTGCATGGCCGCCATCACCCGCTACCGCCCCTCACTCAGTCCTACCACTTATATAACACACGTAGTCAGACTCGCCGGCGCCTCGCAGTTATCGATCATAGTACGTAATTACTGGCTCACTTTCTACTCCAGTGTTTGTGGGTAATGGTTCTGAATCTTTTGGCTACGTTAGGTTAGGTTTAGAATTGAGTTAGGCTGGGACGAAGGTGTAACTTGGAAGTGTGAGGTCTTTATTTTGGTTTGGCTAACTGATATATGGATAAAATACTTTTTATCATGGACACCATATGAATCATAATATAACATAACATAATATTACGCCTGTAATCCCCGAAGGGTTAGACAGAGGTGCTCCTAATAGTACTCAAACTCAAACTCAAACTCAAAGCATTTATTTCAATTAGACCATTACGGCACTTTTGAAAGTCAAAAATACAAAAAAGAAAATCAAAGCTACAGTCCCAGTCACAAGGCATAATAACTTGAGAAAGTACTGTAGTTGCCCATTCCCTAGCGTAGATCTCTATGGAGAAGAACGGGCAAGAAACTCCATGGACACTCTTTTAAAATCAAAATATTTTTACAAAATTTTGGTTACATCATTAATTTTGAGATTATACATATATGTGAGAACGATGTAGAAAGACGTGCACACTAAGAGCATCCAGAGTAAAAGATTAGATCAAAAATTTATGAATAAAGTAATTAAAATGAACCTTGGCAGCTAAGAGATGACCTGCAGTCCCAACTGACAGCGCCCGTTCACAGACATGACGCATGTACCGGCGCCATTCAACTCAACCATATTGAAGGGAACTAAATGACCCGACACACCCGCCACCATCAGCGAGACATCTAAGTGAGCATGACATTCTCTCAGCTACCAAGGCATATTCAAGTCAATGAAAGATAAATAAATGTAAATGGTGGCTGAACAGTACAAAGTACTCACACATGTGCTGTGCAATTATATAATACTAAAAACTGGAATCTATACAATGCAAGTATATTTTTACAATCTTCTGCAGCTTCCACAATACATTAACATGGGAATCAATTCTTCATCTTCTTCTTTACGTGACGATGGACTCAAATAATGCCCGACCAGTACAAACAATTAGTTTGCCCCCCCCCCCCCCCCCCCTATGGTTGTGGAGCAGGACCAGCATTTAGCCAAGCATTTTTATCATCAATGTAATCCCCCAACTTATAATATGCTTGCCTACATAGTGTGCGTTTTGTACAAGATTTAAATTTCGTCTCATTCAGTTGAAGAATGTGGGGAGGTATTTTATTGTAACATTTCAAACAGTACCCCATGAAAGATGAATCCACTTTAGCAAGCCTGAAACCTGGCTGAACTAGTTGGTCCCTATTTCTAGTGTTATAGTGGTGTCTGTCCCCTCTCTTACTGAATAAATGCCGATTTTTTCTAACGTACATGATGTTTTCATAGATGTATTGACAAGGTACTGTCATGATATTAATTTCCTTAAACAGTTCTCTTAGAGAATCGCGTCTACGTAATTCATAAATGGCTCTGATGGCTCTTTTCTGCAGAATAAATATAGACTCGATGTCTGCAGCCCGTCCCCATAGTAAAATACCGTATGACATAATACTATGAAAATAACTAAAATAGACCAGCCTCGCGGTATCAACATCAGTAAATTGACGGATTTTTCTAACAGCATATGCTGCTGAGCTTAGCCGTCCTGCAAGAGATGTTAGATGAGGACCCCATTGTAACCTTGAGTCGAGCGTGATTCCCAAGAAAACCGTTTTATCGACAAATTCTAGTTTCTCACCCACATGTCTCCAGTTAAGAATATTATTACAGCTAAAAATGTAGAAGCCGTGTGGTATCCGGCAGAGTAAAATAGAACCAACCCATTACACTCACGGGTGTCGTATAAGGCGACTAATGTCTGAGGCAGAACACCTTGCGCCTCCGTAGACCAGAGAATGGGCAGCAGCGTTTTCTGTTAGTCTTTCATCACTGCGATCTCCAATCCGCCTGCCAAGCGTGGAGATTACGGCAAATTCCTCTCATCATGAGAGAGGCTTATGTCCAACAGTGGACGTTATGGGCTGTTGTTGTTGTAAAAATGTAGAAATTGTAGCAGAGTTTTGATTGTCTTTCAACAACAATTCATGGTTTTTTGTTTGACGGAAATGGTCATCTACAAGTTTGCGAGTAAAAAGAAGAATTTTAAACTAATTCGTTTTTGGAAGAGTACTTGTTGCGTTGTTGATGCATTAATTAATGGCATACAATTAACGAACCACCAGATTTAGCAAAATGTAACGGCAAAAAAAAGATCCCCATTTGATCGTGAAATTAGAACCAAAAATTTATTTTATTCGTTAATGACCACCAGATATTGAACTGTTATACTCTTGCACCCGAGTCGATGGAGACCCGGTCGACAGCGCGGGTATTCGCTTGCTTCGCTCGCTCATTCGACCCCACCATACCCTTCTTACCTAATCTATTCGTATCGGGGTGCCCCAAGTCGGCCTAGGCAAAACCAGTTTGTCATCAACCACCTCATAAAAATTTGGTGCTCAATTTACTGAATTTGGTGATCAGTTGATATTTTAGGTGATAGATGTTAGTGTTCACAAAGTTATTTTTGGTGGTCCTTATATTTTCCCCTTAATTAAATGCTGACTCGGACATTTCAGTTTTATGTCTAGTAAATATATGAAATATCGGTTAGCAATAAACAATTTTCATCTGTCGTTTTGAAATCTGAACCAATTCATAAATGTTAAAGATTTAACCTACATGAATGACATAACTAGTTTTATTTCAATTATTAGCTACAGATTTACTACTTTTCTTAGAATTATTTTCCCTACTTACTTCTTGGCCCAAAAAAACAAACTCAACTAACTATGACCTCAAATAACGTCTTTTCCAGGAAAAATTCCACACGGAAAACTCGGCCAAAACTATGCTTAAGTAAAATAGCAGTCTTTCTAGGACAAAAGGTCTATAGCTCAACTAGTAAGTAGTTTTACTGTCTCTATTAGGGTGAATACGTGACGTTTTAAGCTAATAATGTACCCGCGAGAGTATGCCATAGAAAAGTGGGGGAGCAGAAGGTCAGTTTTCTGAAATAGGTCATGGTATAATCAGCCTAAATGCTCCCACTGCTGGGACATACGGCCTCCTCTCTATGAGAGGAAATGGGCCACCACGTGGGCCCAGTGCGGGTTGGTAGATGTCACATGTCTTCGATTTTTTTGGTTCTAGAACATGCCGGTTTCCTCACATTGTTGAAAGCAGTGGTGATGAAATAAATTACACAAAGTAATGCGCCTACCTGGGTTCGAACCCACAACTTACAATTTGTAAGTCGGGGCCGCCACCACTGGGCCACTGCCGCTCTTTAGGCCCATAGGCCATGGGATATGAGAAAATAGAGTGGCAATTTTAGGGGCGAAGTCACGAGGCTTTGATCAGTAATCATTCTTGGTTAAGGGATTCGTACAAAAGAGTTGCACTGAAAGCTTATGGCACAACGAAGAAGCTTGGGGTCCATTGAGTTTAATTCTAGGAACTTTAGGAAAAGTCAGAGTTCTACAGTAAAAGAAAAGAAAGAAAGAAAAATAATTTATTTGGGACAAGCACAGGAAATACAAAAATAATATACTACTACTACTACTACTGTACTAGCTTGCAGTCTTGATATGTAATTACAACAAGCTGTAATATGAGATCTAACATTAGAAACTAGCAATATGTTGGTGTAAATTTCTACATACACCTTCGGAACCTTATTTAATCTTTTTTAGGATTCCGTACCTCAATAGGAAAAAATGGAACCCTTATAGGATCACTTTGTTGTCCATCTGTTTGTCAAGACCCTTTACCTCGGGAACCCGTGGAGGTATCGTGTTGAAATTAAAATCATATACTCAGAAAATCCAGCTTCTAAGTTAACGTAAAAAAAGAAAGGGGCCGTATGCCGCAAAAAACGTATAATTCGACACTCTCAAGGGAATCAAAATTTATAGGGTACTCTCCGTTGTCGTGTTATACTACAAGTACAGGGAAAAATCTAAAAACTCTACATTTGTAATTAAAAAACACAATAATATAAGTAATTATAGGTTTTGGAAACTGAATGTGTATAAATGTCTTGTCTTTCATCGTTCGATAACCAGTTTTAAATAA
The DNA here is from genome assembly GCA_905147715.2 of Xestia xanthographa. NCBI lineage: Eukaryota > Metazoa > Arthropoda > Insecta > Lepidoptera > Noctuidae > Xestia > Xestia xanthographa. Next base: position 11,189,865 of record LR990669.1, on the reverse strand, counting down.
ATAATAATAAATAATAAATATTTCTGGACATTACACATAGCGCCATCTAGTGCCACACTAAGCAACGAGGCTTGTGTCGTGGACACCAGATAGTTGATATACTACATAGATACTTTTTGTTTGTAAATACATACTTATTATACATATAGACATCCATGACTCGGAAACAAATGTCCATGCTCATCACACAAACATTTGCTCCGACCGGGATTCGAACCCGGGACCCTAAGAACGTAAGGCAGCCTCACTACCGCTGCGCCAATCGGGTCGTCATATTTAGTTATGTAGATGACAATAAAAGTCTAATTAGTCCGTCAGATAGATTTCCAAAAAATATTGAACACAAATTTTTTCCTTTTTTTTCGTAAACAAAAACTGAAGAGGATACAGTGCGTCGAAAACTCGTGTGACGTCACATTTGAGTACATTTTTTACTCAAATGTGACGTCACACTCACGATCTTTGACACGTTTTATCTTCGTCAATTTTTATTAGTTTGATAAAACAAAAAACACGTATCCAATATTTTTCGATAATCTAACTGCAGAATCAAATGTTTTTAAGTCAGTCATCATCCCTATTCTGTGGCAACTCTTTAGTTAGGCGATTCCTAATATTTCTTGTTTTGCCTTAACCTTTTGCTCCATCCTTAGGATGTACCCCAAAACAATGTAAACCGCGCTTAACAGTCGTAAACGAAGGATTTCTCGTGTGATCCCTTTGTGTGCCCCCCTAATGAAACATGTATATTATTATATTTAAAGCACTCTCTCCTTGGTTTGTATAATCTCCCGCCTAATGATCTTAGTTAATTGTAGAATTGTGTTCACGGCTTTGACTTTGAAGTTTTTAGGGCTATAACTCTTGGTCGAAGTTTTTGAATTATGAGGTAGTCTAAGTGTTCTTGTTTGTGGTGTAACTGGCTGCTAAATAGCGTTGTAGAAAATAGTGGATTCCGTTGAGAGAATGTGTTGTGTGTGTGAGTTAATACCACATACCACAAGAAAGACGAGCTCATGGCTAAATAATAACAGGCGCTCAGTTCGATCTTTAGGTTAAACTGCGCTTGCATAGGTTGGGCTGTGGATGTTGACCACCCATTATATATCGAGCTTCCTCCGTGCCTTGGAATGGAAATGCCCTGGAAAGCATGTTAAATCGTTGGTCCCGGCTGTCATTATTAGATCTTTGACAGTCGTTACAGGTAGTGGCCCGAAAATCTGACAACCAGTCTTACCAAGGGGTATCGTATTAAAAAAAAAAAAAACTTTTATTTCAGGTAAATAACACCCATTGCCAAATACAAAATAATAAAAGATAAAAACATCATTGCAATAAAATGAAATAAAATCAGACTCAATCAAAGAATTAAATTAAATAGACAACACAAATTAAAACAACAAAACAAATTAAATTAAATTAAATCCAAAATCTAAGTCAGTCAATAACAATCAGAATAAATTAAACAAATTAAATTAAATAAGATCCAAAATAAATCGTAAATTTAAAATTAAAATAAAATGAAATGAAGTCGAAATAAATACATAATTTAATTGAATAATAATGAAATTAATACCTTCTCTCCGACACTGGTACAGCAACATGTCTGCTGGAACAATGCCGGATGAAGGGGCAATCCAGTCTTCCTGCAATCATCGCTAGCACTCGCGCTTGCAGCTAGTATTACCCAGTACTAACTGGGTTGTGGAGTTCAGATGCAGTCGCTTCATGTAAAATACTTGTATTCACTGTGTACTGAATTCGGTTAGACTGGAAGCCGACCCTAACATAGTTGGGAAAAGGCTAGGTAGACGATGATGATGATCACCCGACGAGCATAAAAGTGTAAGCTAATGCGACAAAAAAATTACCTAATTAGGTTAGGACAGGCTGTCAGGTTAATTAACCCGACAAGGTTGTCGCACTAAACCTGTATAACCATAAAACGGGACCAGCCTAAAAAAATAATCAATTTTACGTTTATATTCTCATAAAATTGGAATCGAATCCCAAACTATAGGCGGATAATCAATTTTATAGCCGACCAGCTATTAGCCATCGGCTGTTACGAGCTACGGATCGTATTTAAAAAATCCTCGTTAGGTGAGATTGGCGAGGACCTAGCTCTACTCTGTTAATGAAAACATTATGCTTGATTAACTTTTTGGTGGGAAGATTTTTTAAAATTGGAACAGTGTCCTGTTATGGCCTTGATGTTATCTTAGGCTATTAGATGTTCGACGGTATGTATTTTTTATATGTTCACCGATTTCTCCGCCAATTGTGGACCGATTTTCAAAATTCCTCCGAAATCCTAAATCTTTCCGCCTATAGGTACTCCTGAGGTTGTCCCATAATTGTCACCAAGTCAGAATCTGATGATCTGATCCCAGGGAAGCTGATGCCAATAAAAACTGAATCAATCAAACAAAGTCACCGACTTTTGAAACTAAAGTTGTTTGTTAGTTTCTTGTGTATTTGAAGTCGGTTTCATTTTTTGCATCTCTTTTGGGGTATCTCACGCCATGGTAAAAATATCAGCCAGTGCCGCATTCTTTTTAAAGAAGGGTTGGCATATCTTTGGAAACCACTTTTCTTCATCATCATGTATTATGTATGTTTTCCCAAATATGTTGAGATCCACATTATAAAACACATGTAAACGGGTATTTTCGCAAATTTTTACCTTTAATATTAGCCCGACGTTTCGACCGGATTGCACCAGCCGTGGTCGCCGGAAGACTGAAGTATTGGAGGTACCGCCACAGCAAAGTGAAAAAAAAAAAAAAAAAAATACCAGTTTACATGTGTTTTATAATGTGTTTTGATCGTGAAAGTTTAAAAAAGACAATGTTGAGATCCACCTCTGGTCTAACCAGCAGTTTGCAACTGAATAGATACATTTTATTTGCAACGATCCAGGCTAGGGTCATGGGTTTCAATGGACCCCGGAAAGCTGTGATAGTAAAGCTGATGGTTAAGATATGCGGACATTGCAACATATTGACTATTCTTGACCATCTACAAAGGCTCACTGTGGCCCCCAATACCCCAAAATTCTATGCGAACAAAATTGACAAGCCCAAGTTAATTTCTAACTCAATCCCTAGGTCTTAAAGAGACATTCATCATCCTATTGAAGGCATTACTCAACATATTATCTTCCAAAGTTCTAGGTATGTGTTACTTTTACAGCTAGTTTTATTCTCCTCGTAAACGCAAGAAGGCTGAAGACGTACAAACTTCCCGGCCCCGTTAAAAACTTAAGTAAGACGTACCCGTAACATCATTGTCGGAGTTTCGGCACTTTTTTGTGTTTATTTGGCCTTGTCTCCGACTCTCCGTACTTGAGTATGTTGTAGCATTATCTTGTTACTTAGGGTCTGTGTGTGACTTATTTTTTTAACAAGACACGCCTTTTTCTTCCTTATTGTGTTTCATAGAGCATAAGCCATATATGTATGTTCCACAGCTGCGACACTGGCCTCACCTCTGTGGATTGACCTGTAGGTAATCCATCACGTGGGTCCAGTGAGGATTATAGCAGTGATAGTCTAGTGCTGTCACCGTCGGAATGCCAGTGCCAAGTCTAAACAAGCCTTTGGTTTCCAATTTGAACCGGCTTGCTTCGGGAAAGGAAAACATGGTGAGGAAACCAGCATGCCGGAGAGATATTTCTTGACAGCATGTAAAGCCAAATCAAAGGCCCATGGGCGGCATAAAAACTCTGACAACCAAAACTCTGAGGTTAGCCACTAACCACACGAGAAAGAAGACGAAATGAGAAAATATTGTGGTTCTAGGACATGCCAGTTTCCTCACGAAGTTTTCCTTCACCGTTTTGAGAGCAGTGGTGATGAAATAAATTACACAAATTAAAGTGCTTGCTTCTGTTCAAGTCGTGGCAAGTAGCCGGTACATCTGGATCACCAAGCTCGTTAAACATGCAAGTAAGGAGCGACCAACTACTCGTACTCCGACGTGGGATCTGTACGGAGGGGTTTGCCATGTTTCCTGCGCGGTTTATTAGGTTACCAGCCATGCTGTATCATGACCGTGGGCAGCACACACCTTCTCCCGGTCCTACCTACTTCTTCTTTTATTCTTCTTCAAGCTTTGGCCATCCAATGCTAACTGTTAGTGTCACCAACAGTCAGCATTAGGTGGCCAAAGCCTATACCTCTATAAATCTCAAATAGAGAAATTTGGAAGACCAAATCTATCCATATTTGGAGGGATACAACGCCAGACGAATGTGGGAGGAAAACCGACTAGATTAGCAGACGATCTTATTAAAGTGGCTGTATGAAACAGGATAGTTATGACACAAATCCTGCCTCCATATTCATATACATTAAAAGAGACAGGTGGGTAGTTTAGCCTTGAGCCTCAGTAGAGGGTGTCTGTAACCTCTAACTTGCACGTGTTGATTTAGCCACGGTCGAGGCCTTATTTTAACACGTGCCGGCTTTAGAGACAGAGGAGTAATAAAGAGCATGCCTATGTAAACGCGTGTGTGAATGTTTTGATTTAATTTCGCGTCTGTAGGTATCTGTATTATTGTATTGTATGCTAAGGACTCTGTAGTCAACAGCAGGTAGGCTTTATACGTGGTGAATGTTTGGGAATGAATTGTATAAATGTAGAGAGAATTTAATTTAATTTCAAACACTTCTACTTGAAGTGGTTCTTATTGCATTGTTTAATTGACACAAACAGACAAATTTGATACCAGCATCACAATCGCGTAATACACTTTTCTCTAGCATACCGAAAGATTTTGAAGATATTGGCAGTACGTTGGTTCATAACAATGGTTTTGTGGGGTTTAGTTTATAAGTTTAATTACCAATTTGGAATAAAAATAAATAATACCTAAGTTTAAGAAGTTCGATTGCTGGATAACGTGAAAAAAAAAACCTTGTTAAATAGAAAAATGAATAACATACCAGTATTTTACATGGAGCGACTACCTATCTGATCCAAACCCCAGATTGAACTGGGTAATACGATACCCCTTGGTAAGACTGGTTTTCACACTTTCGGCAAAAATCTACAAATGACAGCCGGACCATCGTTACGTAATGGATGGTCACCCATCCATGGTCCAACCTTAGCAAGCGCTGCTTAACCTTGAAGATCAAACCGTGCGGATGTTATTATTTAACCATAAAATGTTGGTTGATAATAATTCTGTGTGGGTGTAAGATTTTCGCTGTTTACGGTAGAAAATCATAACATGATACTTTTAATGGCGTTACGAGAGTTTGTTGGCCCATTTTGTATTTACTTTTAACGTGTTGATAAAGAGCTTTTAAATGGTCCCTAATGTTTATGATTTTGGATTTATTAATGTTGAATATTTTTACAGTAGGTACCTGTTTGCAGCTTTTATTGATCCATGTTATTATTATAAATGCGATAGTAGCGTGCTCAAATCACTGAACTGATCTTTATGGGAATCCAATAGGTAACCTAGGGGGATAACAACCTTGGGACATATTTTATTCTAGTAGTACGTTTCCTTGGGATAATTTTAATCCTCCATCAAGGAATACCTAGCTACTTTTACAGGATTCTTAATCGCCATCACGAGCCAGAGAATCTTGGTGATAGATTCGCTGTGCCATTAAATTCAATAGAAACAGAGCAGTGGCGCTTGAGATCACTAGATCAAGGATGGTTAACAAAATAACTGAGAAAATAAGTCATCCACATCCGAGCGTCATCTGATTTTTTCATTATTCTTTATTTATTTAGTACAGTTTTTAAAACCATTAACACTAAATTATATACCTAATCCTTTTACTCGGTCTTCTCGCAGAACCACAAACATTCCAACAATATCGTCTTCCATTCATCAGCAAACAAGTCCAATTCAGGGTTGGTCTCCACGAGAGCGTTGAGGTTCGTAAGCATACGTGGTACAGGGGAAATGGATCGAGCTACAGTGCGACTAAATGGGACATTAAACAATTTATGTTTCCTAGACCGAATATAATTATTTGGAACAAATAATTGACACAGCTCAGCAAGTAATTCCGAGGCGTTGGTATAACATGCTGAGCTGTGTCAATTATTTACACTCCCTCCTGCTCCGCCCAGAGCGGGAGGAGTCATTTGATGATTCCCATCCGAAAAAAAAGGCGTTGGTATAACCATGTATAAATTTTATACGCAATTGTTAGTTGGCCAACAGCACGCCTGACTTTAAGGGAATTAAAATGCAAACATCCTAAAAGAAACTTAGTAAGTAGGGTACATAAATATGGATAATATCCAACATGTTTGTAGAGGTACCAGAGAAAATCTTTATAAATCAAGAAATCGCCTAAATCTCGAGATTTCCTGCTTAGCATGTCGGGAGAGTAAAAAACTTTAATGTGGCACTGTAAACGGCTCATAAAGCCCAACGTGGACGCATTAAGCTGTGTTAGTGGGCCAAAGGGGCAATATGCCGGCTAATTTGATAGCAACGGACAAATGGGCTGACATTGTGCTGCTGTGTCAGTGATGGGAGGCCGCGGGAGCGGAATTTGAAGGGAGAAAGTATAATTTCGCAATATTAGTGAAGCACGTCTTGCCTGCCAAGGCTGCGGGACTGTTCAAAAGAAATACTGCGGCCCTGGTACACAAAGGGCTAATAAGGAGCATGGATGGGTTTTAGTAAGTAAAAGTCTGACACTCACTTCCGCTCCGCCCAGAGCGGGAGGAGTCATGTGATGATTTCCCATCCGAAAAAAAAACACGTCTTTCAAGGTCACGTCTTTGACTTTCAGTCGCACGGGACCGGTCAATGTGGCTATGCTTGGGGGAGGCCTACGTCCAGCAGTAGACGTCTTTCCGCTGAAATGATGATGATGACGTCTTTCTAGTCATTATACCCGAGACCCCGATACACACGAAGGACGATACATACGAAGATAATTATTTTCTTTTTCACAAGGAAAAGTATTCTTAAGCACACTCAGTCGTTGCCTTATTCGAGAGGCATAATACGAAACGGTTGTAAAGTTGTCAACAATAGCTTATTTTCCACACACTTGCACATGTAAGTACCACACAAAGTCAAGCACGTTTGTGCGGAAGCCGTGTCAGTCAAGTTGAACCAAATACCTTAATAGTTACCAAAACCTAGGGCGCATATAAATGACGGCTATAAATCAAAGTGAGTGAGATATTATGTTTTATACGTCCTCACGGTGTTGGGCCGCACTTTGTTTGTAAGTCAAGCCGAAGGGGTAATCTGCCGGTTAATTTGATAGCTACGGTTATGATAACCAGTAAGTTATGAGCGGAAGCGAGAGCGGTTTTTGTGTAAATGGTTAGGAATACAATTTAGGACATATTTTATACTTTTTATAGTACTTTTATAAAACTTCCAAGAGGTTGAGGTTTCCCTTCAAGGGAAAAACAACATTTTATTTTTCAGAATGTTTCTTAACCCTCTTGAATTTTTGCGAGTACCCGACTCATTTCGGTTCTTAACCGAGGCACATCACATCATAAACCAAATTCCCCGGTAAGGTTCCAAATCAGGTAGAAATTCTTCTCAAAAAAAGCACGAGCGTCAAACAAACAAGTTGCTGCACTGTTTTTGATTTAAAACATTCTGAACAGAATGAATGACGCTTACATTAATTACTAAACCCCTAGTTTTCACCACCACTTGCCATAAAGTACAACAAGTTGGATAAATAGGTTGTCAAACAATCAGCAAAATAACTGACATACCGGTAATCGCTTTTCGTTTAAAACTACATTAAAATCTGGTTTATGATTACTGGCAGGTTAGGTAAAAAGTTACTTCCACGAGGATAGAAGTGAATATTAAATCGATTATAAGTGTCTATACGTTTAACTTTTCAGAAATATAGGTATCCTACTCAAAATTGTAACCGTACTAAGAATATTCTCAGTTCAGCGCAATAATATAGAAAACCTACCAGATCTAACACTTTGTAAACTTAACCTACGATTAATACTTAGCACACATCCTGCCAATTTATTACTAACTTTATAACAAATCTACTTGATCCTATTAAAATAAAGGAATAAGCAGACTTGTTCAATTAAATTTTAATGAGGGAAAAGATATAAAATACAGCTAGTTATATAAAACACCTATCTAGCACGCACTCTCAATAGTTTTATAGTTCAGGCACTTAGTTGGATAAGAATGAGTTTACCACTGTAGGAACGGGAACAGGCGTCAGGGTAGCAGGTCAATACAAGAGAGACGTCGAGGATCACCTTCAGGAAACCTCAGCTGGAAGGGCGTCGTGCAGATCTTAGAGTCCAACAGGTCAGCTCTGTAGTAGGGCAGCGTAGATTTCAGGGCCAGAATAGCTCAGCGTCAGGATATCTTTGCGAGACAAGTGGAAAGTCAGGCACGTAGTTAGTTTCCGAAGATCGGGAGTAATAGTCCCAGGTGGATCTTTAGCTGGATCCCCTGGGTAGTTCAAGTATCTCAGCGAAAACCAAGCGGTTATTATATGCGGCTCATTTAATCAGATCCAAGAGTAGACTTCTCAGCCGTCCGTCAGCTCGTCTCTCCAAAGTAGTCTTCCTTTTTTAAATATCCTTTTTCTTAGTGTGGCCATCATCTCATCTGACAAGTGTAGTCGGCCAGGACAAATCCATGAGTGCGTAAAGATTTTATAAAATAATTTAATATTAAGTTATTTAGTAAACAATCGTAATAATCTACAAAATATAATGGCTAAACACATATTGATAAAAATAATTTAAATTTTACAGACCAAAAAGTAACTATCATAGACTAAGCAGAAACTGAGAGTTTGACAATTTGACGCTTGACGTAAGTGTCACAACATGAAAATTTTGATAATATTTTATTTCAGCTATTTCCAAGTTAAATAATCGTATTTAAATCGATTTGTTAAGTGTAGATATAAAAACAAATAAAAAGGATGATGAATAGTATTATGAATGGTAAATATGAAGCGTAAGTATAGCATAATACTATAACTTACGTGACATTTTTAGAAATATGCTGCGATATAAATCTCTCTTGTCATTTTATCAACCTATGATATTTATTTTCAATCTTTATCTCGATAAGTGGAGCTCATGGCAAAATAATAACAGCTCGAACAGGGTCGAATCTACAGGGCAAACGGCGTTTGCTTACTATGGTCCGTGGATGGGTGACCGCCTATTACATACCAAGTTTCCTCCGTGTCTCGGAAAACACTTTAAGCCGTTGGTCCCGGCTGTCACTTGTTGGTCTCCGCTGTCAATTGAAGAACTTTGACAGTTGTTGCATGTTGTTAGTGGGCCGAAAGTCTGACAGCCAGTTTTAGTCAGTATCAGTGCTAACCAAAGTGCTAACTGGGTTGTGGAGGTCAGATAGGCTGTCGCTTTATGTAAAATACTGGTATTCAGCGGCATCCGGTTAGAATGGAAGCCGACCCAAACACAGTTGGCAAAGGCTAGGCAGATGATGATTAATATTATAAAAACGAGCTTCACTGAACCACTGAACCGAGCTTTATGAAAGACAGATAGGTAACTTAGGACTTGGAGGATAACAACCTTGGGTCAGGCAGACGATGATGTGTCGGTAAGAAGGGCTATCGTACCCAGTAACCAGTACCCAGATAGGTAGTCGCTCCATAAAAATTCTGGCTGCATCTAGATAAACCGGAAGCTAACACAAACATAGTTTGGTAAAGAGTAATCAAATAATGATGATGGTTTTGGTCTCAGTAATTTCCATCTGTCTTTAGACCAAACTCTGACCATTAATTACCCCGCTACCTCACATAACCGACACCACGCGAAGACATTAGTCCCTGACACGCCCCTTGCGTCACCCGGCCGTGTGTCATATTGTCACGTCACCAACACGCTGCCTTCATTTTGTTTTCTGTTTCACTGATTCGCGTGGCTCACTGAGAAAATTGACTTATGTGCTACAGAGAATACGTAATTATTAGGCTTTTTAGGTATGTTATTGGATTCTAGATTAGGTCTACTGTTATTTTTCCGCGTCACTGTCAATATCACAGTGAATTTTATTCTCGTTATTATAAGGTTCTTACTGGTTTGCTGCCATTGCCAGGTTTGTAAAAAATACAGTGATCTTTATTCTCGTAATAATAAGGTTGATTTTGGGTAGCTGTTCTCAGAGAAAAAAACTGTGAAAGGAAGGTAGGTTGTAGGATTTTTTGATGTCAACTGTAATCAAATGGAAATCGAAATAGGTAGGTATTAGATCTTGTGAACAGACAGTGAGCTCTGTGTTTGTTTGATTAAGAATTTAATAAGGATAGAAGGTTGTCAATCAAAATTAAGTATTTAGATCACTAACTCGCTCTCACATAATGTTCCATCTCAACAGGAATGATGTAACCAAGGTATTGTTACAATATACTGATCTAAAAGAGTGTCCATGGAGTTTATTGCCCGCTCTTCTCCATAGAGATCTACGTTTTGGAATACAACACAACGGCAACTACAGTACTTTCACAGTTATTATGCCTTGTGAATGGGACTGTACCTTAATTTTATAGTTCTTTGTTTCGGCAATTCAAAAGTGCCTATAACTGGCCTACTTCAAATTAATGCTTTGATTTTGAATTTGAGTGGTGAAAAAAATCTAGGGGTTCCTAAAATATATAGTTCTTTCAGAAACTTTTATTTTGTTAAATCTCTAATTATTTTATGTTACGGCTAATAGCTGAAGTGCAGCTACACCTAGTTTTAGCCGGCTAAAACTAGGTGCAGCCGGCCATTTGCGGTTAAACCTAGGTGTATCCTCTTATCTTCGGTTAGAACTAGGTCTAGCCTTCATCATAGCAGCTAGAACTAGGTGCAGCCACAAACCGGTGGTTAAACTTAGGTGTATCCTATTTATCATCGCCTGGAACTAGGTTTTCAGTTCAGTAATGAGGTCGTTGATGACAAACTAGTTTTGCCTAGGCCGACTTGGGGCACCCCGACACAGATAGATTAGGATAGAAGGGTATGGCGGGGTCGAATGAGTGAGCGAAGCGAGTGAATAGACCCCGCCATACCCTTCGTGGTTATTTTTAGGGTTTTTTTTTTATTTTCGAGTGGGAAATCATCAAATAACTCCTCCAGCTCTGGGCGGAGCAGGAGGGAGTGTCAGACTTTACTGACTAAAACCCATCCATGTTCCTTCATCGCCTTTTGTGTTCCGGGGCCACGGTATCTCTTTCGAACAGTCCCGCAACCCCGGTTTTTAGGGTTCCGTACCCAAAGGGTAAAAACGGAACCCTATTACTAAGACTCCGCTGTCTGTCCGTCTGTCTGTCCGTCTGTCCGTCTGTCTGTCACCAGGCTGTATCTCATGAACCGTGACAGCTAGACAGTTGAAATTTTCACAGATGCATGTATTTCTGTTGCCGCTATAACAACAAATACTAAAAACAGAATAAAATTAATATTTAAGGGGGGCTCCCATACAACAAATGTGATTTTATTGCCGTTTTGTCTAATGTATAGATAATGGTACGGAACCCTTCGTGCGCGAGTCCGACTCGCACTTGGCCGGTTTTTTTATAAACCATTCAGAAGTAGGAGCCCCGATCGCGGGGCCCGTTCGACCGGTTCTCCCACGACTCGGATGCATCTGCGGGGGAATACGAAATCGAATCAATCGGGAAACGCAAGATAAGAATCTCAAAACAAAACCAATAATTATGCTTAACTGAACTAAAAACCTAGTTCTAGCCGATGATAAATAAGACACACCTAAGTTTAACCACCGGTGTGCGGCTGCACCTAGTTCTAGCCGCTATGATGAAGGCTAAACCTAGTTCTAACCGAAGATAAGAGGATACACCTAGGTTTAACCGCATATGGCCGGCTACACCTAGTTCTAGCCGGCTAAAACTAGGTGTAGCCGCACTTCGGCTATTAGCCGTAACATATACAAAATATCCGGAATTCTTCATTTCACGCGTTCGTCGAGACTAAACACCGAATTTTAAAACGGAAAAACTACATGATCACATCATATGAAGTAGGAACATTACTGACACAATGGAACGGAATAGAACCAATGGATGAATGAGTTATTGTAAGAAATATGTAGTATTTGTGATGGGCTGATACATTATTTGAAAGATGCTTTTAAAGTAGGTTTAAAGATATTTATTTCTCATAAGAACTTAATAAATAACAGTTCACTTATAATGAGATACAAAGTTACTCCTTAATTACTATAATATTTGCCTCTGGGGCTATGGTGACGTTATTGGCTAGAAACATGATTCTTTAATTTACTTTTAAATATGTTAATATTATTGCATTTCTTTATATCTTCCGGTAAATCATTGAACAGCTGTGCTCCCTCCACTATACTGTTTTTTTTCCGTAATTAGTTCGTGAACGTGCAGTCATTAGTTGGAATTTGCTATTACTTCTTGTGTTGTATTTTATAACTTTTTCATGTATTTGTATGTTTGATTGTACGGAGTTCGTGGTGATTTTTTTATGAGAATGCAGGTGTAGTAAGTGTAAAGTTGCGTGAGATTCAGTAGTTTAGTTTTTTCGTATAATTTTTTAGTTGGATATAGATTATTATTTTCTTACGTCGTCGTCTCGTCTAAATAATACAAGCGACTACTAAACTGCCTGCCTACCCCCAAAACAAGGACAAAGCTATACATCCACCCCCAGTATATCCATCATCTAGCCGTGAGCGAGATTGTCACGTTCGTTCGTGCCGTATGTCCGATCTTCATTCGTTTTGTATGTATGAATATGTATGTGTGTGTGTATTAACTGACTCGGACTGAGTGTGTGTGTGTTTTATTGTATTGTTGACGTGTGAGTATGTTATCAAGATGAATTGTTGTATTTTTGTTGAGCATTTTCTTTATTTCCAGGTGAATTTGTAGATAGATATTGGTAATCGTTGCTCATACTCATAGACTTTCATTATGTCGGAGATGGTTTGCAGTCGTTCGTTTTTACTGATGGAAATATTTTTATTTGTTAATATACCTTAACAGCTATTACATTGGTTTTTATTACAATTAATACTGCAACCTTACGATGACACTCACACTAATCGATAAATATAATGGTGTATCGATTTAGATGCTTAGTCAAAAAGGATTGTGCTCGTTTGTGATTCTTCGTTATGCCTACGGACATTGTTTATGGCAATCATTATGAAATACCTTTGTGTAGGGTAAAACATAATAAGCTAACAGCGGGTCTAAAATGGCCGCTATAGCAGAATCTACGCAGAATCTTAGCATGAATCACGTTAAAAAAATTAAATTCTTAAAATAGACTTTATTTCAATAGTCATAAAGTCCATTTTAAGAATTTTAAATTTTTATCGTGATTCACAATACGATTCTGCTAAAGCGGCCATTTTAGACCCCCTGAACTCCTTAGGTAGAGGGTGTAAAAAACCGGACAAGCCAAAATGCTATGTATAGCATTTTGGTTTACTGTTTGTTTATTGGGCCGGAACCGTCTAAACGTGATGAAACAAAAATAAAACTGATTCTTTCAACCCATTCTACTTGAAATAAAAATAGACACTACTTGTAGGACTTAACAAAAAATCTTATTTGCAAAAAATACCACTATAAATGTCTAAATTTACCGACTTCCAAAGTCGAAGAAGTCGGTTATTAAAAATCTTTTTTGCAAAAGAAAACTGACTTAACCAAAATTATCTAAAATAACTGTAATAACGGAAGTCGGGGGCAAAAAAGTTGATGACACAAGGTTATTTAGAAATGTGTTAAGCGTACAGTTGTGGAGATTACGGCAAATTCCTCCCATCATGGGAGAGGCTTATGTCCAGCAGTGGACGTTATGGGCTGTTGTTGTTGTTGTTGTTGTAGATATTACTGGCTGATTCTCGCGGTTTCGTCCTCGTGGATGTCGGTTATCGCGAACATAAATAAAGCTCCCAGACTTATTTTTGGAAGACAGGCTTATTTTTTCCGACACCTCCAGCAAATATCATTATATTTTAGCCAATGTATACAAAAACTTGAAAAGTTGTATACTAAATCCTTCCTCAAGAACCACTCTATCCATTGGTGCAGTAGTTTCTGAGTTTATCGCAAACAGGCAGACAGACAGACGCGGCGGAGGACTTTGTTTTATAATAAAGGGTGTAAAACACCTCTTAACGAAGCCGAAAGGCACTTGTTTTCCTCGTCATTGCAATCATTTTTTTGTTCTACACCACACCTGGGAACCTTCTAGTTACGGAGATATTGGGGGTCAAAGTATCAACTTTTTGACAAGTTTTTTTTTTAAATACAAGTTTTTAATGTAAGATTTTTTCTTTAAACACCTCCAAGACCCCCGTACTATTCAATCCATCCATCAGCACAATGTTTTGAGTGCGTTACATTGAGTTTTACCACAAAACATGATTTTTCACCCCAAAAAAATAAGTCATTTCCCAGCAATAATTTTTGCGTAAAGTTACTTAGTTTGATGTATATAATGCTTGGTTGACGGCTTCGTGATGAGGTCTTTTACACCCTGTATGTAGTGATTTTGAATTCAAAATGGATTCTCGTTAGCCAATTTTATTTCATCTAGTATTTTGACCCAAAAAATCAAAATACCAATTAATAAACCAAACGCAATTAATAAACTAAACAAAACCCCACCTCCTCAACACACCACTCCTCAATCCTCATCTTATTATCAAAAAGCCTTCCATAGGCCATAATTCTTCCACTTGTCTGAGTAACAAAGCTCAGTCGGCCATCTTAAGCCTTCGGGACCTATTTAAAGCCATAATAGCTGCTAAATAGCATGTTAGTGCTTCTAAATTTAAAAAAGGTCACATTTAGAGGCGGTATCAGTAAGTTGGATTATTTTAAGCCGGTTTTTGGCTTTGGTGAGAAGTTATGGGGTTTTAGGTGAAAAATTATGGTTTTTAAATGTATTAAAAAAAGGTGTTTACTTGGCAGATGTAAGTGGTAACGCCGGGAGGGGACGCCCTAGAAGGACATAAACTGTACAAGCATTTTTAGGGTTCCGTACCCAAGGGTAAAAACAGAACCCTATTACTAAGACTTCGCTGTCTGTCCGTCTGTCTGTCCGTCTGTCCGTCTGTCTGTCACCATGAACCGTGACAGCTAGACAGTTGGAATTTTCACAGATGATGTATTTCTGTTGCCGCTATAACAACAAATACTAAAAACAGAATAAAAATAATATTTAAGGGGGGCTCCCATACAACAAACGTGATTTTTTTGCCCTTTTTTTGATAATAATGGTACGGAACCCTTCGTGCGCGAGTCCGACTCGCACTTGGCCGGTTTTTTTTTCTCTAAGTCACTAAATATTGTCACTAAAAGATTTTCTCAAACTAGCTTTTTATGCAATAAAATAGTTAAATTGAAACTCTTAAATTGAGTAGAATGTCATTTACACACAAAAAAAATACGAGTTTTTTGTTAACCAACATCATTTTCAAACCGTTTGACATGCAAACCGCGAAACTTAAATAAACTGTCCGCAAATTAAGCTCGAAACACATTTTTTAACTAAAAAAAAGCCTACAAGAGCATAAAATACGACAATGTTTTCAATAAAACCCCTTTAAAATAAAAGCTCTAGGTTGTTTAAACTGAATTACTCATAAATTTAACGGTACGCGATTTAAAACTTTAATTTGTGAAAAATAAAGTATATTTTTGACTGAATTTACGTTTCAAATGAAGCTCTAGAGACGTGACTCCGTCGTTTGAAGTTAAAAATGTATTTTGTTTATTGTATTTTGTTTTTAAAACATGGCGTCGGTAATGAGTTTATAAATTACTGTGAGAAGACTGGGTCAAATCGAAGAAAAGTTAATCAGCTGCTTATTTTCTCGATAAATGTTAGAACTGACTTCTATTTTTCAGTTAAGGCCCTTCTAACCCTAAAATTAGCAACTCTATTTGTGGTGGTTCAAACTTCGTGTAAAATACTGTTAGAATAAAGTTCTAATCAGCTTGCACTACAAAGCGGTTGTTACGTCAGTCACTGAGGCCGAAAAGTGCGAACCACTGATTTAATAAAAAGGAGATATGCCCCGCAAGACTAAAATGTATCGTAACCCTGTGTCTTCACTTTGCCCCTACCACACGGCAACTACTACACATGCAGTTCACTAAAAGTAATATATACGCAGTCGCGCACACACCCGCATTTCTTAAAACTGAACGTACTACACAATCAATTATAAACCTTATGACATCAAACACAGCGTGTATTTACCATGCACCGTACAACTTACCCACACAAAAACATCACTCGCTATCGTTGTGTTGTGCAAAAGCATAAGTACGCTAGTGATTGACTAAATCGGAAAGTTATCGAATCTTTCATTTATTATTGTGTACATTTTTTTGGGGTCCTGAAAATAATTAAATAAAAATAATTTCCTGAATATAATGTTATAATAAAAATAAACAATATGTAGGTAAAAAATATATTATGAAGTAAATTAAAACAATAAAATATCCGGTTACGTTGGTTTAGGCTGTCATGGCCTATTGAAACAGTAGTTAATAGCACGAGGATAAGGCATAATATACGATAACTCAAAGCCAAAAACACTCCACCGATTAAACCTGAAATTTAATTAACTTCTTTACGAAAGTTGGTTACGTATTTCTCTACTATGCTGTAAAATAATCAAAATACATAAAAACCATTATTGACATCGATCTTCCAACCGGGTTAAAACGGTTGACAAATTGAAAAATAAAACTAAAATAGTAATATTTAATTCGTCAATCGACATTGTCGATAGCCTACAGTAGTGGATCTGTACAAGCACATCCCTAACTCGTCGCAAGAAGCAGCGGCCGTACTACGTGATTCATCCGCTTAATGAAATATCGATTTGTGATTTTTACATTACTTGTTCAGTCACTTAGCGACAAACTCAGGTAGTGGTTAAGGAGTAATGTATTTATTGCAAAAATAGTACAGTCACTGTAATATCTGAAAACAAACATAACATAGTAAAAGCAACAAATATTTTACGATTTGTTGTTTTTCATGATTTTAAAGACAAATATAGTAAAATACTTGTACGAACACATGACAAGTAATTCCGTGATCAACAAATTTTAGGTTTATGCTTCGGTTTTTACAAAAAAACCCCTGAACAACACGGAATTGCTATAATTTGTCACGATCGCGGTCGAAAGTACACTAGTTCGCGGAGACGGCCATTTGCCTATGACATGGCCGACTGGACATGTCGCGCGGACACCGACACGCCCCGTTACCAATTCTCCTGTTTTTTACATTTCTATGGTGCGAACTGAGTGGTTTTTTGCGATTTCCAAAAAAACTACTGATTGGACTAAAAAAGTTAAAAACTATAATTTTGCTAATATGTTGCTTGTAGAATTATTTGCCAAAAAATTTGAATGATCGCATGTATTTTAGTATGGTTTTTACTCGATAAAAGACATTTTTAGTGATAAGATCGTGATTTTTTTCTATAGAATAAAATTAGTTGTATTATGTTTTCAAAACACTATCATACTAGCATACATCCTGTAGAATATCGTATATTTTTCTGGTCTTGTTTATTGCAGTGAATCATATGCATTTTTGCATTATAAAACTCGCGTTTAACTCACGTATCTCTTAAGTAGATAAACGAATCATGTTTAATATATCTATTTCCTACAATTTTGATCAAGTTTTCTCTAATTCTCAGTAGCATGTAGTCAGGATTAGTGCCCGGATGATGGCAATAGGAGTACCCGCTATTAAATGTGACTAAAACCAATCAGGCAAAATGTGAGAGTCCCATAGGCACATACAACTCTACCTAGCCTTTCCGAAATTGCAGGCCTGATGTTTTGTGTTCTATTTAAAAAGATGCTGGATATATCACGCTTAACTCAAGCAAAAATTCTAGCACTCAAGCAAAGATTCCAAAATGAATCAAATGCATAACATTCTAAATTTAACGCCTGTTGTACCCGAAGGTTAAGACAGAAGAGTACCTACACAGAGTAGAATAGAACCAACCCATTACACTCATGGGTGTCGTACAAGGCGACTAATGTCTGAGGCAGATCGCCTTGCGCCTCCGTAGACCAGAGAATGGGCAGCAGCGTTTTCTGTTAGTCTTTCATCACTGCGATCTCCAATCCGTCTGCCAAGCGTGGAGATTACGGCAAATTCCTCCCATCATGTGAGAGGCTTATGTCCAGCAGTGGATGTTATGGGCTGTTGTAGTGTGTAGTGTGTACCTAGACAGTTCACCCACAATTCGCCAGCCTGTATGTCTCCAGCCGTACCCGATCGGGTACGGTGCATTGTTATTTTAATTGTGTATGTAATTGAGGGTATCGAAGAGCTACAGTCCCATTTGTAGGCCCTGTAGGCAGCTACTAATCCAGAATCCATGGCTGCTACTGAGGGAAAAACTCAATAACACTTTTCCGGACTTAGTAAAACAAACCCAGGACCGTAAACTCAACAGCAGCGCTCACGAAAGCTGAATAACCAGGCATATTCAACATCTGCCTAGCCTTTTCCCAACTATGTTAGTTTCGGCTTCCAGTCTAACCGGATGCAGCTGAATACCTGTATTTTACATGGAGCGACTGCCTATCTGACCTCCACAACCCAGTTAGTACTGGGTAATACGGTTCCCCTTGGTAAGACTGGTAGTCAGATTTTCTGGTCACTGACTATCTGTAACGACTGTCAAAGATCTACAAATGAGAGCCGGAACCACCGGCTTAACGTGCTTTCCGAGGCACGGAGGAAACTCGGTATCATGTAAGGGTGGTCACACACCACACACACACACAACAACCACACAAACACACACACCTAAAACACACTCACACGCACACACTGCACACATACACACCGGAGAGGAGGCGAAAGCCAATGATTCTCCCAAGAGGGGTGCTTGCAGCACCTCTCTAGCCCCCGGACGCTCCGCTGCTACCGCAGCGAGCTCCAGTGCGGGTACAGGTCCGGCAGTGGCGGGAACCGCTGCCCGGTCCAAATCTAAGTCCCGTAATAAACGGAGGAAGAAGGCGCTGCTCGGGACCAGTACCGCTCCTCCCTCTTTTTCAGGTGTGGAGCCCGCCACGAAGGTTAATTCCTCTGGCCGGGCTCCCCTCATACATCCTCCCCCGCCTACTGCTCCCCCCCCGGGCGACGCGTTCGCGCTCACCTGGCAGGTGCAGAGGAGCAGGCACAAAGGCAGGAAGGAGGATACTAAACGTCACTGCGCTGCACCTTCAGTGCAGAATGCCCCGGCCCCCTCGACGGACAACCCGAAGAGGAAGAACAGGCCGTCCCAGAGGCAGCGGCAGACACTGTGGAAGGGTAAGACTCCACAATCTAAACAGGCTAACGCCGCTGGTCGGGTAGAACCGTCTAGCGGCAATGTCAACTTCTCCGCAGGCAAGCGGTCGCAAACCGAGGCCGGCACCAGCCGACCGGGACCTAGCCAACCAGCAGCCGGCGGAGCGAGTGGACCAGCCACGTCACAGCGACCTGTTCAGAGGGATCAGGCCGCGGCCAAGCGAGCTCTCAACGAGACCTTAACACCTCGAGGAGAGCGCAAGCGGCCGCGTCTTGATAAGTCTAAACGGGACGCTAACAGAAGCTACGCCCAAGCTGCAAGCTCCGACCTGGATGTCGCAGTCACCTGCGAACGGACGGGTCACATCAGCAAGGAGGTGGCGAATCAGGTACTCGCGGCTATCCAATTGAAGATAGTCGCCGAGGCCTCTTCCCCTACACAGGACTCACCTGCACCGACCTTCAGAGCGAGGCCGGTGTTCAGCAGCGGGGCCCTTAGACTGTGGTGCGACAACGACCACACCTTATCCTGGATAAGGAAATTAATCTCCGAGTTGCCTCCCCCTACCAGCACCACGCTAGTGATCAGGAGGCAGGCGGACATCAGGCGCCGGGTGAGATGCGGA
This sequence comes from Xestia xanthographa, assembly GCA_905147715.2. Lineage (NCBI taxonomy): Eukaryota > Metazoa > Arthropoda > Insecta > Lepidoptera > Noctuidae > Xestia > Xestia xanthographa. The sequence continues at coordinate 11,169,916 of LR990669.1, read as the reverse complement.
ATCTCCATCCCCGACGAACAGGGGATCTTCACGGAGCCGTCCATCATTGGGCGTACTCTGTGTTACCAGAACCCTTGGGTTGGAGTTAGGGAGTGGGTGATGCAGGGCGCCTATAAACAGGCCGACGCATGGTACGTGGTGGTTGGGGTCCCTGAGGACCAAATTCCGACCCTGATGAAGGCCGAGCGCCGTCTCAAATTTGGTGTTGGGACGGTGTACGTGAAATTCCAGGGTCCGAACGGCAGATTTGCCGACGTCCCTCAGGGTTATCCGACCGCTGAAGCCAGCGCCGACACACAGGCGGTGGAGGCAACTCCACCCCCAACAAACACCGCGGAAACACCCGCGGTTGAGCCTGCAGTAGCAGTGCCAGCCGCCCCTACAGCCGCTAGCGTGGGCGCCGTCCTCTCGGGGGAGGAGCTCGAGGACATCATCCTGTCCTCGGCCTCTGACCTGGAGGGGGACGGCTTCGACGCGGGCGACCTGTTTGCCGGGCTGCGGCTAGCAGGAGACGAGGAAGGAACGTCCAACGATGGCGTCCCCTTCGTCGACCTGTAAGGTCCTGCAGGCCAACCTCCACCACAGCCAGACCGCGACGGCTCAGCTGCGGAAGTGGCTGGAGGTTCAGCACACGGCCATTGCCTTGATCCAGGAGCCGTGGATCAGGGCGGGCCAAATACAAGGACTCTCCAACCTCGGTGGTAAGCTCCTAGTAAGTACAGATCATGACAAGCCCAGATCGTGCATCTATGTGACACCTAACATTAAAACACAGCCACTAACAGATTTCTGTTGCAGGGATGTCTCTGCAGCTAGGCTACTGATACAGCGGGGGGACACAGTAGCATCTGTGGTCTTCGCCTCCGCTTACATGCCCGAGGAAGAGGACCCGCCGCCGCATGAACTCGCCCGCCTCGTGACTTATTGCGAGAGCACAGGGCTTGAAGTTGTCATAGGCGCTGACGCGAACGCTCATCATCCTCTGTGGGGCATGGACACGCTAAATGCTCGGGGTAAGGCTTTAGTAGATTACTTATTTACAACAAACCTAACCCTACTGAACATAGGCTCTGAACCAACCTTCGTAAACAGACGTAGCCAAACAATCATAGACCTCACTCTGGCATCGGAGGGTGCAGCGGCCATCACCACTGGCTGGCAGGTCTCCAAGGAGGCTTCCTGCTCGGACCACAGGTGGATCCGCTTTGACATTCAGGTCTGTGTAACACCAATACTGCCACGGAGAAACCCGCGCAACACTGACCGCGCTGCATACACACGCTTCCTCGAAACCAAACTTGCGTCAACAAACTACGGGATGACCTACGAGGACACGCCGCAGATCGACGAGCGTGTTAGTCATCTCACGAAATCAATGCTAGACAGCTACCACTCATCCTGCCCCGAGACCACTCCGCCCACAACACCAGGGAAACAACCATGGTGGGGAGCGGATCTGGAACGCAAGCGCGGGAAGGTAAGGTCAGCCCTAAACAGAGCCATGAACACCTGTGCTGATGAGGATTGGGACGCGTACTACGCGGCCAAAAAATGCTACAAAAAATGCATCAGGTTCAGGAGCACCACTGGATGGCGAAAATACTGTGGCAGCATCGAATCCTGCCAACAAGCAAACAGGGTAAGGAAGATCCTGGCCCAGCAGAACACGACTGGGCCCGCTGTTCTCCGCAAACCTGACAACACACTTACCACCTCGCCAGAAGAGGCGATGCGCGTCCTTATTGAAACTCACTTCCCAGGCTGCGCTTTTACACAGGCCATCGACTGGACAGAGGTAACCCAAACACCGTCAGAAAACGACTGGCGCTATGCACACAAAGTCATCACGCTGGAAAAACTCCAGTGGGCGATCCGGTGCTTCCATCCTTTCAAGGCAGCTGGTCCGGACGGAATCTTTCCTGCCTTACTGCAGTGGGGCGGGACCTCTGTCGCGAACAGACTGGTACCCATAATGAGAGCGTGTTTGGCATTCAGATACGTTCCAAAAGGATGGAGGGAAGTGAAAGTCATATTCATTCCTAAGCCAGGTAAGAGTGACTATACCAACGCCAAACACCACCGAGCAATCAGCCTAACCTCCTTTCTCCTTAAAACCATGGAGAAAATGTGCGAAAGAGAGCTGAGGGACGGCGTTTTAAAAACTATCCCACTACATACTAACCAACACGCATACAGCTCGGGTAAGTCCACGGAATCCGCCCTCCATTTAGTGGTCGGCCGGATAGAAGAGGCGATTCATCAGAAGGGCACTTGCCTGGGCACTTTCATAGACATCGAGGGAGCATTCGATAAAACAAACTTTTCCAGCATAAACACCGCGCTCTCTCGTCACGGAGCAGAACAGGTACTGATAGACTGGATTACTAACATGCTAAGTAAACGAGTGGTTCGACTTGAAGGGGAGCAGCAGATGGCCATGATAGCCAGAGGCTGCCCCCAAGGTGGCGTACTATCCCCGCTCCTTTGGAATCTGGTTATAAATGACCTCATTACGAAACTCAACGCGAACCATTTCTACACAATAGGGTATGCCGACGACCTCGCTATCCTCATTTCGGGGAAAGTGACGGGGACAATCTGCGACCTCACTCAACAGGCACTACGCACCGTTGAACGATGGTGCAGAGAGTTCGATCTCTCAGTGAACCCCACGAAAACTGAACTAGTCATGTTTACCCAAAAACGAACACTAGGCCCTTATCGCCTACCCAAACTCTTTGACACAGAACTCCAGTTAGCTAATGAGGTCAAGTATCTGGGAGTCATCCTAGACAGCAAGTTAAACTGGAGCAGCCACTTAGACAATAAAATAAACAGGGCCTGCATTACCTTCTGGCAATGCAGGAGGATGATAGGTAAGAAGTGGGGCTTATCTCCTAAAATTATACTTTGGTTATACAGCGCGGTGATCCGACCTATGATCACGTATGGGGCAGTGGTCTGGTGGCCCCGCACCAAACTAACTACAGCCTCCATCAAACTGCAACGCTTGCAAAGGCATGCCTGCATGGCGATCACAGGCTGCATGAGGACTACTCCGACTGCGGCTCTTGAAGCCATGTTGGGGCTGCCACCGCTACATCTGTTCATACAGCAGGAAGCGACAATGACGGCGGTACGCCTCAAAACACTTCAAATCTGGGGTAAGAGAGAAACACAGCACACCGCGGTACTGGAGGGATTCTACAACGACTTCCCCCTGGCGAAAGCAACAAACGATCGGATACCAAAACAATTCGTATTCGATAAAAAATATAAAATCCAGCTCCATGAGGATCACCGCTGCGAGGGATTAAATCCTGCGGAACTGCGGATCTTCACGGATGGATCTAAAACAGGTACTGGCACTGGTGCTGGAGTCTTCTCGGAGGATCTCAACATCCACATAGCCAAACCTCTGGGGGCCCACAACACGGTATTTCAGGCAGAATGCATGGGCATTTCCCTGGCGGCATCTGCCATCTTAGCCAGGAAGGTTGTGGACCACTCAATTCGTATACTCTCAGACAGCATGGCTGTACTGCTAGCACTGAATAACCACACAGTGAACTCTGGGTTAATACACGAGTGTCACCAACGCCTGAACCAGGTTGGTAATCTCAATAATATAACTATCCAATGGATCAAAGGACACAGCGATTCCCGTGGCAATGATGCGGCGGACGAACTCGCTAGAAGGGGATCGAGCACGGCAGCGGTGGGACCCGAACCTAGCGTACCACTCCCTTTCGGATACCTACGTACACTGGTAAGGAAACGAACTAGCGAACAACACCACAAGCTGTGGCTGGACCACGGCGAGTGTAGGCAGGCCAAGGAAGCACTTCCTGCTATCAATGGCCGCTTCACCAAACGCGCGCTGCGGTTGACCAAACCACAGCTGCGCACAGTTACAGCCGCTGTTACCGGACACGGCTCTTTTAATAAACACCTCTTTGTCTTAGGAGTCACAGACAGCCCCCTGTGCCGTGCCTGCATGGAGGAGGACGAGACAGCAGCCCACGTGCTTCTGCACTGCCCAGTGGTTGCAACATACAGGGCAAAGTACTTTGGTAACCCAGGTACTCTCCGCGAGATAGTCAGCAACATTGGGGCGTTGCTGGCGTTTCTCGGGGAATTGGGATGGATAGAATAGTTTCCCACCCGCACGCAAAATACGCGCTTCGACGTGGAGTTGCGGACACCAGCCCGTTATACAATACAATACAATACAAGGGTGGTCACCCATCCACAGACCAACCTAGGCAAGCACGGCTTAACCTAAAGATCGACCCGAGCGGCTGTTATTATTTAGCCACGAGCTCCTCCTCAATAACAAGGCATATAACCAAAAGTAATACGTGCATTATCCATCTATTCATAAAACCCGAATTTCCTCATCCTACCCTCACTAATATATTCAAAGAATCATAAAATAGAGCACATCCATTATTCCCCAATTCTTCGTACAGACATTCTCTGACTTATGATCCGTGTTTCTCCACTCACAAGTATTCCCATATAATCTAAGGTATACATAATATATGTTAGTAAGAGTTTCTGAATGTGCGTTTACATACTACCTACATATGCCGCGGTTTTGTATGGAAAATCGACGTTTGACAAAATGGCTAGGTATTTTGTTTTATTTTAATGGTATATAAAAATGAGCTCAAGGCTAAATAAGAACAGCCGCATGGGTCGATCTTCAGGTTAAGCCGCACTTGCCTAAGTTGGTCTAAGGATGGGTGACCACACATTGCATACCGAGTTTCCTCCGTGCCTCTGAAAGCACGTTAAGCCGTTGGTCCCGGCTGTCACTTGCAGATCTTTGATCGTTACAGGAAGTCAGGGGCCAGTCTTACTGAGAGGTATCGTATTACCCAGTATTATTAACTTGGTTATGGAGGTCAGATAGGCAGTCGATGATGTAAAGTATTACATTTAGCTGTATTTGGTTAGACTAGAAGCCGACCCCAACATAGTTGGGAAAAGGCTAGGCAGATGACGTATAGCAGGTGCCGTGTGGCTTGCCCCAGAGAAAAAACTGCGAGTTTATGCATGTACTATAATGATGTTATTTTTTCTAATTCAGCATTAGCCATTCAATAAACAAAAATAGAAAGAAAACAGAAAGAAAGAAAAAAAATATTTGTCGTGCATACAAAATGACAAAAAAATTAAATAAACATACAACGCAAAAAAAATTGGAAACTATTTATAAAAAATACAAAAAAACTTGCAATTTTTCAGTACTTACTACGCATAGGCGTGGAAAGCGTATTAACTGAAAACTGTACGTTTTAAGTTCAAACAAAAATAAATTAAGTTAATTATCTCTCATCTGGTTGAATTTAAGCCCTATACACCATTTTCGAGTACGTTAAAAAAGAGTTCACAAAATAATTACCATTTTATTTCAATACAACACCAGACAGAATTGCTGTGTTTATTTACAAAAGGAAATCTATCTACAAATTATTAAAATTGAAGTGTCTGTTTGGAATATCAACATTATAACATTTTTCTGAATGCATATGTAAATGTTTACGGCACTTATAATCTATTAAAATATTTTTATCTGTAAGTTTGTTCCGTTCAATCTTCGAAACAGCTGGACCGATTTTGACGGGAATTTTACTGGCAGATAACTGATGTTATAAGGTCTACTTAGGCTATTTTTATTTTAGAATAAGAATTAGGGTTCCGTGCAAAACAAATAAAACCCTTGAAATTGGTAACAAAATCTGATTTAAAAAGGGAAGTAATATTTTTTATAATAATTTCAGGCGAACGAAGCTTGCGGGTAGCAGCTAGTTTTTAAAATAATAATGGTTTTTGTAACATCCTGTAGTGGCGGAAACTCTGTTAGACTAAAATGCTAATAGGATTTCTATGGCTGAATATTTTGCACGCTTTCGGACAAATTTTAGAGATATTTTAATTAGTATAAAGCCTAGAATTTATTTCTGATTCAACTAAGCGAGTAATACGATGATAAATCGATGAATACTAAGTGAGCGAGCGATTAACTATTTATATTTAATTTGAATACCCATGTTTTTTTAAAATTACACTGTATTCTTAGTTTTTAGAGATAATCTGCCTCGTTTATAGTGTGGTTAAATTTATTTATTTAACACGTCAAGCACAAAGTACAGAGGCGGACTTAATGCCATAGTATAGTATATCGTAGTAGGGGGAGGTGGGCGGTGGGGGGTTTGGAGGGAGTTGCAGAGTTTTTTTTAAATTTTTTATTTGAAAAGACATGATGGTAAAGTGTGCCCAAGAATGATTAAAATCTAGCCTTAGCCCTTGGTTTCGCCCGTGCGGAGGTCGAAATTCAAAATCGATTATACTACGGGAACGTAGACATGGCGACATATCAATCTATACATTACTAGTAAAACATGGCCTCGCTTAGTATAGATTTCCCGTAAAATGTCAGATCTGCTTATACTGGTACTGCATAACTTGATTGGTCACCGTGTCCTGGTCTATTTGTATGCGTAACTTCTAACTCAGTTCAGCAGTTAAGACGTAAAAAGGTAACAGACAGACAGACGAAATGACAGAGTTACTTTCGCATAAATAATATTAGAAGTACCTAATGGCTACTAGTCTTCTCTAACGACTTTTTAATTATCGGCATAAACATCATCATCCGTCTAGCCTTTTCCCAACTATATTGGGGTCGGCTTCCAGTCTAACCGGATGCAGCTGAATACCAGTATTCTACATGGAGCGACTGCCTATCTGACCTCCACAACTCAGTACTGGGTAATACGATACCCCTTGGTAAGACTGGTTGTCAGACTTTTTGGGCCACAGACTACCTGTAACGACTGTCAAAGATGTACAAATGACGGCCGGGACCAACAGCTTAACGTGCTTTCCGAGGCACGGAGGAAACTCAGTATGTAAGGGTGGTCACCCATCCACAGACCAACCTAGGCAAGCACGGCTTAACCTAAAGATCGACCCGAGCGGCTGTTATTATTTAGCCACGAGCTCCTCAAATTAAATTAATAATTATCGGCATAAACAAATTCATAATAATTATTACTGTTAAGGTTTTTAGCCCTAGAAATTATTTACATACATAGATGATTTTACTATTACTATCATTTTGTATTTTAATTTTATTTTTAACTTTTAGCATACAACCTGTGTAAACAATTGTTGGTGAACCAATACATAAACAAATTTTAATGAATCATTGTTTCATTTAATTACAGTAAGTAAACACTAAAGCACTCGAAAATACAACAACAATAAACAACGGACGAGAAAACAAATGTTATACAATACAAACAAAGTACAAAACAAAACATCACAGACCCAAAAATTGGTTCAAAATATTTTCTGTGTTAATTCGCTGTTAACTTTTATTCAGTGTAATTAGACAATATTATTTCATCCCAAAATATCTCACTGAACAATCTCCCCTAACTCATTAATATGCGAAAAAAAGGAAAAACTTGAAGATTTTCCTCTTTAAGTGCTTCGTTGTCCTAGTGGAGCTTGAGTACTGAATGTGGGGTTTAGGGATCGATTCTTGGACCTGACAAAGTGTGCGGATTTTCCATAAAGAAGAAATTCTCAACAGTAAGCCAAAGTCTGTCTATAGCAATTTTGTCATTAAGGAAATGTAGGCCTTTATCTACTTCTTTTTCTAAAAGGCCTATTTATTTAAATAACTTATTAATGAGCATCCTCAGCTAAGGCCCCTTTGGCGTTATTAGTTTTGTTTGTTTATTTATTTTATGAAATTTTGTAAATGTTTTTAATACCAAATAAACACAATTTTCTTTCTTTTCTTTCTTTCTTTCATCTTCCTGACCTTATCCCATGTTACTTGTGGTCGGCGCAACACATTTTTTCTCCCATTCTCCTCTGTCAACCGACACACTATCGTTTACTTCTCTTTCTTTCATATCATTTTCGGAAGAATCGGTTAAAAAACCTTTAATTCTTCTTGAGTAATACAGGCTTGAAGCTCATCATCTACCAAGCCTTCTTCCAAGTATTTTGACGTAGGCTTCCAGTCAATATTAGTATTTTACATGAAGCGCCAGCCTATCTGACCTCCCACCCATTAACTAGGGTAATACGATACGCTTTGGTAAGACTATTTTTTTTATAAATTGTAATTATTTTATTTTAATATATATAATTATTTTTTCCCATCCGGAATTTCCAAAAATGTCCGATTTCAAAAACTGCCAGTAACGTATACAGCGACTCGTCAAAGTTTGCAAAATTTATTAAGTCGTAAAACCGGTGTGTCGAGCCCCAGTAGTAAAATACAGACCTTTGGCCATTACATAACGTATGCTTGAGCCAACTTGTAAAGGCAACAGTTAATTTATATATTATGAATTTTCACTACCCCTTTTGTTTAAACCAAGCTTGATGTCATCATCAGCCTAGGCTTTGCCTAACTATGTTAGGGTCGGCTTCCAGCCTAAACGGATGCAACTGTCTACCAGTATTTTACATGGGGCGACTGCCTATCTGACCTCCACATCCCAGTTAGTACTGGGCAATATGATACCTTTTGGTAAGACATGGTTGTTAGGCTTTCGGGCCACTGACTACCTGTAACGACTGTCAAAACTCTACCATTGACAGCCGGGACCGATGGTTTAACGTGCTTTTTTTTCGGATGGGATATCATCATTTGACTCCTCCCGCTCTGGGCGGAGCACGAGGGAGTGTCAGACTTTTACTGACTAAAACCCATCCATGTTCCTTCATCGCCCTTTGTGTTCCGGGGCCACGGTATCTCTTTCGAACAGTCCCGCAACCCCGGCAGGCATCGGCCCTTGCGGACCCCTTCCTATTGCTGACTCTCTTTGAGGCGCGCGTGGAACACGAACGCGCTGTCGACACAGGAAACTCCGTATCTAATGGGCGGTCACCCATCTACGGACTAACCTAGGCAAGCGCGACTTAACCTGAAGATCGACCCGAGCGTCTGTTTTTATTTAGCCATGAGCTCGTTCAAGCTTGATGTCATCGGTGTGAATCAAACCGACTGTTCAGAACAATTTAATGATTATCCGATATTACTAACCGTATTGCGTACAGTTTCCGAATAATTTATTCGTTATTGTTATATAATTGTGTATAAACTCGTTGGAAATCATTATTGATAGCTGTGAACATAATTTTCCGGTTGTTATGTGGTTACATGGGTTTGCGTTGCAGTGCATTAGAGTGATGACGCCATCAAAATCTAAACGAGAGTAAGGGTACAGTAAGTACAGTAAGGGTCACAGTTGATGGTCTGTACGGTTTAATTAAGGCGATTAAAGGAGCTAAATTAACAACTGTATTTGTGGTGGTTCAAAGTTCATTTTAAAAACTGTCAGAATAAAGTTCTAATCAGCTTGCACTACAAAGTGGTTGTTACGTCAGTCACTGCCGAATAGTGCGAAATTAGTGGTTTTTTGCAATTTACAAAAAATCTATTGATTGAAATAAAAAAATAAAACTCTGACGTAACATCACGCCTGTATGCTCTGAGGGGTACGCAGATGTTTACAATACACCCAAATTTCGATGGTTAAGTATGTTAAGTTCCATTTATTGGGGATAAATAATAATACGATAAGCTTATTACCATGACATGATATATTGTTAACAATGTAAAATAAATGCATATCACATATTTGTATAGGATATTACAACTAAAATGGAAAAATAAAAAAAACTTTTTTGCAAAAAAAATAAACCTGACTTCAAAAAACAAAAAAGTGAAAAATAACTTTAGCTTCAGAAGTTGGTGACAAAAAAAAACTAAATGAATCAAATAAGATGATACCTAATTTATAAGCCCTTTTATAGTTTGTTGTTAGTTTATTTATTTTAGTTTATTTAATACTTAGTTTTTAAAGAAATAACATAGAAAAAAAATAAAAAATAATAAGATTTTTACTTTAAACACCTTCACGACCCCCTACTATTCAATCCATCCATCAGCACAACGTTTTAAGTCCGTTACAATGAGTCCTACCGAAAAGTCTGATTTTTCACCCCAAAAAAGTCATTTCCCAGCAATTTTTTTTTGCGTATAGTTACTTAGTTTGATGTACAGAGTGCTTGGTTGAGGACTTCGTAAAGAGTCTGTTGGATTATTCCAGAAATCCCCACCGACAAATCCCTACCAGTGGGGATCTTTACTTTTTTTTTCCAGAAATCCCCACTTGTTAAATAATCTCAGTGTTAGGTACCGAACCCTGAGACTGGTACCCAGTATTTATCTAGGACCTTGTAAGTGTGTATACTAGTTGGGTTGAAATAAAACAACTGTATACTGATCGGTGTAGTGTAAGGTATATTTCCAAAAAAAAAACACAGGACCCAACCAAATCGAGGTAACGTAACCATAGCGACTTCTAATTCGCCGACACCGCCATCTAGTTACGTCCCTGGCAACTTCAATCAAAAAAGTATAATTTGTTTGACCTGATGAGCAGTTTGATTCTGAACACTCAGCCTAGTGGGGATATTTGGAAAAATAAACAACAATCCTCACCTGATGATACCATGTGTTTCTAGAAAAGTCACTTCGATTATGTTCATTTAAACACCACACATTTTCCATCATCGGTAGCAGCCTCCAGTCTGGATTTGGGTGCAGTGGCAATATATACTCGCCCCCTATTTCATGGTACTTAAACATAACTGGCGAAACGTGGGTGAACAAAAGGGCACACGTCCACCTAACTAACCTTTTGGGTATTACAGGCGTGATGTTATGTTATTATGATTGTGACCGCAGTAAAGTCGAGTAGAAGCAAAGACTACTATAATTCTCATTAAAACATAAGCACAAGAATAATCAGCCTACAATGTTAAAAAAAAAAAAACAAAAAATCAAACACATAAGACAAAAAGTTAAAACAGAATTTAAAAAAAAAAAACAAAAGCTAGAGTAGCCTACAACATACAAAAGACTAAAAACACATATTACTATAAATGTTTTAAGGACAATAATTATGAAGAAACCCCGAAAAATGTGGAAACTGATAAACGATATAGCCAAAAATAAAATAAGAGAAAATACCGGGCCTGTAAAACTTGAAAGATCTTGATGAGAAATATTAAAGTTCTTAAACCATATATATGTTCCTACCGCTGGGACACAGACCTCCTCTCTATGAGAGGGAATGGGCTGTAATCCACCACATGGGCCCAGTGCGGGTTGGTAGACGTCACATGTCTTCGAATTTTTGGTTTTAGGACATGCCGATTTCCTCACGATGTTTTCCTTCACTGTTTTAGAGAGCAGTGGTGATGAAATAAATTTCACAAGGTAATGAATGCGCTTGCCTGGGTTACGACCCACGACTTATAAGTCGGGGCCGCCACCATTGGGCCAACGCTAAAAAAACATACTTGGCTCATTTACAACAAAATTATTTGTAAATACCTAAATGAAAATCATTAGTTGTAAGTAACAGAAAACCCTTATCTACTAGTACGTACGATCTAGTAATTAAATGAAGACTTCACAAACAGTAACATTGGTTTCGACCTTTGAAGGGACCAAACTTTAATCTAATCTACAAACACCCAACATCGGGTAGGCCACGGACAAATTTAGGGGATTCCGATCAGTCTGGCTGCCCTATTTCCTAAAGCTATGCCTTAGCCGTGTGGTATCCGGCAGAGTAGAATAGAACCAACCCATTACACTCACGGGTGTCGTATAAAGCGACTAATGTCTGAGGCAGAACACCTTGCGCCTCCGTAGACCTGAGAATGGGCAGCAGCGTTTTCTGTTAGTCTTTCATCACTGCGATCTCCAATCCGCCTGCCAAGCGTGGAGATTACGGCAATTCCTCCCATCATGGTTGAGGCTTATGTCCAGCAGTGGACGTTATGGGCTGTTGTAGTAGTAGTAGTATGCCTCGCGGTTTCACCAGCTGTATCTCTTTTTGCTCCCTAAGGGCCACCTCCACAAGCGAGAGAATTGCGGCGATATTATCGTCCTTGCCACGTTTTTCTATACAATCTCTTCTGGGCTGTCTCCACGACCGAGAGAATCGGGGCGATATTTTCGTATAGAAATACGTTGAATCGCCGCGATTCGCTCGCTCGTGTAGGCGGCTCCTTTAGGTTGTAGCGTAATATTAAATAGTTTCTAACCTTCCTCAAGAATATCGAATGTAAAAATAGTTCTTCAGTTCCGACTGGCAGTTTTAGAGATAAGTGCTTTCAAAAAAGCAAATAAACAAACTCTTCAGTATTATTAAGTTAGACACCATCTCCCTAGCCTTTTCCCAACTATGTTGAGGTCGGCTTCCAGTCTTACCGGATTCAGTTGATTACCAATATTTTACATGGCGACTGCCGCAGCCTATCTGACCTACACAACCCAGTTAGTACTGGGTAATGTGATACTCAATGGTAAGAGTGGTTGTCAGACTTCGGGCCACTGACTAACGACTTTGCTTTCTGTGCTTTCTGAAGAACGGTGGAAACTCGGTATGTAACGACCTCATTGAGCCCAGTGGTTCTCATTGAGTCTGCCTAATTCCTCGCACTGGTTCGTGGGCTCAGAAAGAAAAAAAAATAAGCTATAAAATACAATAAAAATAAATTCCCAGAACTGTTTAGGACCAATTTAAATAACTCAAAAAAGCTAACCACACGATTACCCGCGATATGTTTTACTAAACAGTCCAATTTGGCAAACGCCTACAAAGTAATTTGTTATTTTTCAAATGTTTCGGTAAAGCATTATTACGTTTGGAATTTACTTGTGCTCAAAGGGGTTGCCCCGGGCCTTTATAATTAGTCCAGTCTCTGTTTTTGTCCAGGGTATTATGTTCCGGGATCATTTCGTGTTTATACACAAGTGTTTTTTTAATAATTTTCAAATGCAATGCTTTTTGAAAGGACTAGGTTCACACTTGCGAAGAGATTAGGGATTATTTTAATGTTCGTCAGTGTTGCCTGTGAAATTCATGACATAGATTGGTATATTATGGTTACGTGGGGTGTAGATGTAATTATTAGTTACTTCGTATTTATTCTTCACATATTTGTATTGTTTTTTCTTTTACACCTTTCTTTTTATTTTATTTTTCAATCTTATTCGTATCTGTATCTAACCGTGGCATCACTTTTACTTTGGGCCCTATCAGAATACCAGCGCTGTGACGTTTTTTTAATGTTCCAGCTTCATGCTGAGATATCTTTTTGGGCCCCTACAGAACCAATTTCGTTTTTTTCTCTCTCTGTTTAATTTTTATTAGTTGTACTGTTAATTTAGGCATTTTATTTTGAATGTTATGTCCTGTGCTGGCAAATAAATGCTTTTTCTTTCTTATTTTTGTTTCTAATTTTTTGGAGTTGAAAGTCTTTGTAGGTTTTATTGTTTTCAATTTAAATATTTTGCTACAAAAGTGTATTGTTGAGGTTTTATCGTGCGGTGATACAGATAAGACTGTGTCGCAGCTGCTGGAGTGTCCCAAATGTCCGTTGATATATACCCTTGGTGATCGGAAAAACGCTTCTGACGTCGTAATAAACGTGGTCACCTATAAGGCCCAAACACTTAATAAATCAAAATCAATGCATTTATTTCAAGTAGGCCAGTTACATGCACTTTTGAATTGTCTAAACAACGATTAAATTAAATGTAGCTACAGTCCCAGTCACAAGACATAAAAATTGTGAAAGTACTCTAGTTGCCCATTCCCTAGCGTAGATCTCTATGGAGAAGAACGGGCAAGAAACTCCATGGACACTCTTTTAAATCAGGATATTTTTACAAAATCTTTGTTACATCCATCATTCATGTTGAGATGGTACATTATGTGAGAACAATGTAGCAAGATGTGCACTTTAAAGGTGTCCATAGTAAAAACAAAACAAAAACAATTTAAAATAAAAATATTTATTCAAATAAGCCGTGGCAACCAAGAGCTGACCAGTCCCAACTGACAGCGCTTGTTCACGAACATGGCGCATGTATCAGCACCATTCAACTCAACCATTTTGAAGGGAACTAAATGATCCGACACACGCGCCAACATCAGCGAGCAAATGTCTCGCTGATGGTGGCGCATGCGTCGGATCAGTCTTCGAATTTTTGGTTCTAGGACATGCTGGTTTCCTCACGATGTTTTCCTTCACCATTTTGAGAGCAGTGGTGATGATAAAAATTACACAAAGTAATGCGCTTGTCTAGGTTCGGAACCCACGACTTACTGTTCGTAAATCGGGACCGCCACCACTGGGCTACCGTTGCTTACTTAACATAAAACTTAACCTCTTTATAATATTAGTGTAAATTATTTATTTTATTCATTTATTTATTTAGAACTAGTGGAAATCCCGCGGTTTCACCCGCGTAGTTCCCATTCGCGTGGGAGTACGGGGATAAAATATAGCCTATGTTACTCAAGGTGTATGCAGCTTTCTAATGGTAAAAGAATTTTTGAAATCGGTATATTACTTCCGGAGATTACCCCCTACATACAAACTTACAAACAAATGTAGGTAACATTTGTTTGTAAGTTTGTATGTTAATTCTTTATAATATTAGTATAGATTAAATGTACCGTTGGTATTCAAAGAAGAAGGTAGCATTATTAATACAGCACAGCCTTAGGACTCATCAAAAACCGTGTACAGACGTTGTTTGCAGGCGCTCCCTACCTTCATGCAAAATAGATTATGTGTAGGCGAGCAACGTCAAGGTTAAATACTGAAGTTTACTCATACGTAATATTTACTCAGACTACTGCAGTCTACAGACGGATAAAAAGGTGTCGTTTCATCATCAGTTCAGCAGACTTCTAGAACCATCGTCATCACAGTTGAAAGACGCTCAGTGCTGCGTGAAAGACCTCCCCAAGCATCGGAATAACGACCAGTCCTGTGCTGTCCATATCGGAAAGATTTCTGTCATTTTCAAATCAATCCAATGAAAAAAAAAAAAATATGCACAAGTTGGATTTTCCAAAAAGTTCAGCAGGTTAAGGTACCTACACCCAACTTGTGAACTTACGCAGTTACTATCTGCGTACCCTTTTAGGCTTGCAATCTAACCATAGGCAGCTAAAAAGGAAAAATAAATTAAGGCATGGTTGGCGCAGTGGCTAAGTAAGACGAACAACTATTTGTAGGCCAAAAAATATTAATTAATTAATATTTTTATGGCCTACAAATAGTTGTTCCGGGTCTGGCTGTTTGATTATGTGAGTTTAAATGGTAGTAAACGCATCAACGATACGGGATAAAATCTTACCTAGTGTTGGACAACGTATTTTTGAAAATCCAATACTTTATATCACACCCCTAGAAAACAGTTACTGGAAACATGATACCACTAGTTGAGACAGGCTGTTGTATTTTAGAGTCTATACCTATAACGATTGCCAAAGAAAGATGTACGAATGGCAGCTATCTACAGATCGACCGATGCAAACGTACCTTAACCTTCGATCTACCCTCTAGCATTTGACATCTAACCTTTACAGATCAGTTACTTCGATATACAGATACCTCAAGAGACAATACTGTAGACAGTATTGTCTCTTACCTGTCCTCATAAATCGGTGACTGAACTTGCAACCAGCATAAACCTCAACTTTAAAACATTCGACGAATCGCCAGCAATTGGTTATAAATACAGCCGTAGGTGCCAACATGAGGACTGGGTATCTAAGTGTGGTTGGCACTACTGCACAGCTTCATCATCATCATCAGCCTATTAATGTTCCCACTGCTGGGACACAGGCCTCCTCTCTCTATGAGAGAGAATAGTAGGTCAGTAGAGGGAATGGGCTATAATCCACCACGCGGGCCCATTACGGATTGGTAGATGTCACATGTCTTCGAATTTTTTGGTTCTACGACATGCCGGTTTCCTCACGATGTTTTTCTTCACCGTTTTGAGAGCAGTGATGATGAAATAAATTACACAAAGTAATGCGTCTGTCTGGGTTCGAACCCACGACTTACTGTTTTTAAGTCGGGGCCACCACCACTGGGCCACCACTGCTCTCAACTCCTCTGTACAGCTTACGGTGGTGAAAAAATGTACAAAGTAAAGACAGTGCCTGCTGGTGTGACGATTTACAATCGATCCTTGCTAATTGACCAGAGTAGATAATACAAAGAAAAAATTGGATAAGTATGTGGGAGGCCTTTGCCCAGCACTGTGGGACCGAATAGCGTGCCAGGTTTCTAACCCATGATTAGTAAGTTAGAGCCGTTTGAACCGTCATTGATTCGTAGTACTCTCACTAATGGATAAAATGCTTGCTTCAAACCCCACTTCAATGACTTACCTGCTACTGATTGTATGCAATAAACGGATTGCCGTGAGTAACTAATCGACCCCGATACCACTTTCAGAATTGTATACTAGCTGACCCGCGCAACTTCGGCTGCGTCACATAATATAGCTTATAACATGTCATTTTGTGCATTCAATTATTTTGTGCATTCAATTACGAACAAAAACCTTTTAAAATCAATATTCCTTACCTCCCATAACATACGGCGTGATAATATGTAGCCTAAAGCCTTCCTTGGTTTACAAAGAACATTTTTGCTGAATTTAAATTCAATCTATCCAGTAGTTTTGGCGTGAAGCCGTACCATATACACAGACAAACAGACAAGAATTCTAAAAAGTCACTTTTTGTCGTCAGTTACCTTTTTCTAACATAAGCCAATTATTTTTTCTCGAAAATTCTCAATGTACAGTTTTTCTTTCGTTACTGTTTTATTATATGTATAGATAACTACCTCTTTGTCGTAGTGGTCGCTAGCTCGATCCATTTAGATTCCATTAGCAATTTCTCAATAGCGTCATTGGAATTGTGCCCGATTCATGGCAAAAGGTTCGCCCCTTTAACATCGGACTTAAACTTAACTGGTAAAATGTTGGTGGAATATTCGCCTCTGCATAAGCTTTCGAAGATTACAAGCATTATGTTAATTTCAAAACACTTATTTGACACTTCCCGTGACTCAAAGGCTGGCTTTTTCCTTGGCCATGAGGCGTTGCCATACAAGGACAGTCTCTTGGGGACTGTTGACAATATTCGTCATTACATACAAAAAAAAAACTGATATTTATTACTCTCTCTCTCTTATATTCTCGAATAATATCAGCTTACCATCTCTCAATTTCTATAAGGTATAATAGTGTCCAAGTGGCAGTAGTACTGACTCCTAAGTCACAGGTTTTCCTAGTTTAGGAGTCAGGATTTCAGCTTTTGTACGCCTTAACTATTGTGAACTTTAGCTAGATATTAAGCATATTGTAAGGATTTATATCAATAAAGTATTATTAATATTTTTTTTTTCCTTTATTCAATAAATTACATATTTTGAACATTTTTAAATATTTCTATATAAAACACTATAAAAAAACATTTAAAAATATAAAAAATAGTAGCCCACCAGCGCTGGGAACAGGGTCCGAGCAACCGGTGGTATTATTTTTATTATTATTTATTTAATATCTCTCATTCTTTGAATCTTTGACATTCAAATACTTAATACGTATTGATACGGTTTTGATACCTCAAGGTACACAACTATCTAACCGTACCTGTGTTCATAAATCGGTGAGTGAACCCTAGTTTTAAAACACTCGACAAATCTCGAGCACTTGGTTATAAAGACAGTCGTATGCGCCAACATGAGGGCTGGTATTTTTGTGTCGTTGGCACCACGGGCTGTCGGACCCAGGGGAAATTCGGTGGCTGATCTAATGGGCGGTGGGGTGAGGAATGAGAGTGGAGCGGGTAGTTTAATTGTTTGTGTTTTAAATTAATTCTTTTTTCTCAAACATGCCTGAAAATTTGAGCATTATTTTGACAACCTTCTTCGAGATAAATCGAAATTGCTGTACTAGCCAGATACAGAAAATCCATATATGTCGTGTTTAGCTGCTAAATAAATTACATATTAAACCCAGGTAAAGCCATTCAAATCTGTCGTGTTTTTTAAAAATGGAATGATATTTTACTCTGAAACATGGCAACCAAGGAGGTAACTTTACAAAGGTTTTATTTATATTTTGAATTGGGTTGCAAATAAAAAGCGGTTTATTGAAAAAAAAGACAAATTAACTCTTCAACGCGAGAAAAATATTTTTTGACGTGACAACGTCTTATAAATTGGTTTGCCGGGTGACACTTCAAGAAACTGCGTTACGCTCCGCTCACGTTATGCGCTCACAATGAGAGCGAGTGAGAGCCCGCCTAAGAGCGAGAGAGACAGACATAAAAAGTTTATTTTACCACTCAAAGTCGTTGTCACGTAAAACTTTCGCCCGTATACCGACTTTACAGGCAACCAATTTTTTGTGTGCATCATTGATTTAAAAAAATAATTGTATTATTTTCCTCGCATTAGTTGAGAAAAGTACTATACAAGCCTTGGCCACAACTAGGCATTGATGGACTTACGTATGTGTGTCTCGGCCCACATTTACACGTTCGCCCATCAATGCCTCTGTTACTGGCCGCTACAGTAATGTACTATTATTTTATTTTGGAATGCTTTCTAAAAAGATTTGAAAGTCAATGACAGGATGAGGTAGCAGAGTAATGTACGGTGGTCTTCTGTTTATGACCCAACTTTGGAGCTGTATTTCGTTGATTCTAAACTAGGCAAGCACTTTTCTCTGTAATATTTTCTCATCATTACTTCTATCAATACCAGCACTTCCACGATCCAAAAAATCAAAGACTCATGTGACTCTAGGCCCGTGTAGTGAATCGTCCACTCTATCACAAAATGATTATACTATGCTGTACTTTGTAATACAAGTATTCATACAGTTTCAGGAACTGTAAATTGATTAACTAAAATTTAAATTTTAATGGTTGGAAAAATCTCATTTACCAACCGCTTTTAACTTAACCCCACATACTGAAAGCTATTTGCCGTAAACAGATAATGAACCCAAAAATCTTGGTGGGAATTCCTTCCGCACGATACTTTATTTTAGGTTAGCTCTATAATCGTTTTAACCCCAAAAATATTTTATTATTTTATACCGCCACAAGGTCATTCACCCCGACGACCTTATGCGTTCGACCTGACTGTTTGAATTTATGTTATGTGCATAAGTTGTCGTGACTTGAAAACTGAATAAGATCTAGATGCAATTTTAGATCTATAGATTTAGGATAAGTCTGCAATAAATTTTCAGTCTTTATTTCTTTTGAAGTTCGATGAATAAATGAAAAGGGACTGCTTGTACGTGTGGTTTATAAATAATGGTAAACAATGCTAAGCGTAGCGCGTAGCACATAAAAGATTCGTAGCGCGTAGCAATTTAAATAGTTGACTGATAAGTGCTACGCGGCGTAGCTCGTAGAGGTTTAGTGTAGTTATTCTGAGATAAAAGTTGCATCGTTTATGAGATTTGCATTTTGCATGATTTTTAGTACAAATTTATTTATTTCATCAACGTTGTTTATTATGTATGTTTTGCCTAATGTTGTCACACGACTATAAAGAAGATTATACGGGTTTGTTTTGGAGAAAATAACTGTAATTATCAATTACATGTATGTCTCAATTTATGAAATTACTTAGTGAAATTATGCAAATAAATGCATACTTCTAGTACACATCAGCCTTTCCACAGGAAAGAAAGAAAGAGTAACAGGAGGATTTGGACTCGTTCATGACTTTTTGACCGGAGAAGGATAAAACATCGGTAGAGTTGAAAAAGAATGGCCTTTGTGGGACAAAAAAGGATAATTAAATCAAAAACTTCCAGTACTTACAATAAATATGAACATAATTTGACCATGTTTAAAGCTCACATCAAACATTTAGATAAAAACAATTTAGCTATTAAGGCCAAAGCAAATATTATGTACAAAAATGAACAAAAGCGTATAGAATTAGATTTAATTTGTTCAGAGAAAGCAATAACAAGTGAGTTTAATGACCCCATGAGTAATAAAAGGCCGGCTGTTAACCGACTTCAAAGAGTGTTTTCGTTTTGTTTCGGACCAAGTCTACAGGGTGCGTGAAATCGGTAATGACTGGTTAAAAATGTGTAGGTATTAGAAAAATAACAGTAATAGCTGTAAAACGAGCCTTTGAGTTTTTTATTTATTTTGTTTAAACAATATGAGATTATACATAATATTTGTTTACTTAGTCTGATAGGAAATGGGTAAAGAATTCAGTAATCATACGATTTTATTGCTTAACCAATAACTGTATAACAGTATACAAAAACACTACATATAATAATAATAATATAGCCTTTTATTCAGATCTCTTTACAATAATTTAAACTTAAAAAAAAATAACACTGGACTTATAAACAGTATTAATACTAATATCTGTTGTTTTGTTATCTTTCCTAGATCTGTTTGCAAGTCGGCAAAGGCCTCCTCAAAGTTTTTCCAATCTTTCCTTTCTTGTGCTACTCTATTCCACATGCCACTCCTGCCACTTGTCTCATGTGAAACACTTCATACTGTACGTTTTTTCCAAATACGTTTACTTACATTTGTCCATTAGGTCTTAGACCCTATCCTCACTCCAAAACCGTGAAGCAAGAACCGAAAATAGTTTCCCCAAATATCCAGTCTACTTACATTGTAATTTTTTGGTTCAGTGGTTCCAAATAGGGACGAGGTGGAGTGTGTCAGTTAACAGACACGGACATGTCACAGGTACCTTTGAAGGTACACAGGTACACGTCACGAACTGTCAATAAGGTCTGGAAGTCTTTTGAAGAGATTTTTTATATGAAGATTGCTTTAGCTCGCGTCTTCACCCGCGTGCAGCTCGGAAACTATCCCAGGGCAATTTCATCATCATCATTATTTCAGCTGCAAGTCGTTCACTACTGGACATAGAAGTGTCGACACATTGACCGGTACCGTGCGTCTCGCATCCAGCGGATCCCTGTAACCTTCATCAGGTCATCGGTCCGGTCAGTCCAGGGGGATTTACTACCGGCATAAAAAAAGCATCTTATGTCCGAACTCAGTTCGTTCACTACTGGACATAGAAGTGTCGACACATTGACCGGTACCGTGCGTCTCGCTTCCAGCGTATCCCCGTAACCTTCATCAGGTCATCGGTCCAGTCAGTCCAGGGGGATTTACTACTGGCATAAAAAAAACATCTTATGTCCGAACTCAGTTCGTTCACTACTGGACATAGAAGTGTCGACACATTGACCGGTACCGTGCGTCTCGCATCCAGCGGATCCCCGTAACCTTCATCAGGTCATCGGTCCAGTCAGTCCAGGGGGATTTACTACCGGCATAAAAAAAGCATCTTATGTCCGAACTCAGTTCGTTCACTACTGGACATAGAAGTGTCGACACATTGACCGGTACCGTGCGTCTCGCTTCCAGCGTATCCCCGTAACCTTCATCAGGTCATCGGTCCAGTCAGTCCAGGGGGATTTACTACTGGCATAAAAAAAACATCTTATGTCCGAACTCAGTTCGTTCACTACTGGACATAGAAGTGTCGACACATTGACCGGTACCGTCCGTCTCGCATCCAGCGGATCCCCGTAACCTTCATCAGGTCATCGGTCCGGTCAGTCCAGGGGGATTTACTACCGGCATATAAAAAGCATCTTATGTCCGAACTCAGGTCGTTCACTACTGGACATAGAAGTGTCGACACATTGACCGGTACCGTGCGTCTCGCATCCAGCGGATCCCCGTAACCTTCATCAGGTCATCGGTCCGGTCAGTCCAGGGGGATTTACTACCGGCATATAAAAAGCATCTTATATCCAAACTCAGGTATTGGTCTATCTGTCATCATCATCATCATCATTTTCTTGTCCTTCTCCCAATTCATTTGTGGTCGGCGCAGCATATCTTCCTCTTCCACACTTCTCTATCACTCGTCATCTCATCAGACACCTCCTTTCTTGCCATATCATCCTTCACACAGTTCATCCACTGTTTCTTTGGTCTTCCTCTACTCTAATAGCCATCCACATCAATACTCAAAACTTTCCTCACGACATTTTCCTCATTCCTCCGCATTACATGTCCATACCACGAAAACCGATTACCTCACAACTTTAATAGTTTATCTGTAATATCTGTACTCATCATCATTCATCATTTCAGCCGAAAGACGACCACTGCTGGACATAGACCTCCCCCAAAGGGGGGTTTTTGCCATAATCACCACGCTTGGCAGGCGGGTTGGCGATCGCAGTGCGGTTGTTACAAAAGCACAGAGAACGCTGCTTTCCATTCTCTGGTAATTCCCTTATTCGCCTTTTACGACAGCACTCTTTACGACCGACACCATACAGAACACCATAATTATCTGTACTGTATATTTATGTCAAATTGTATTCAGATCTACTTAACTATAAGGTGGTTCACACGACACCGCTTGTTTTTGTCTGGCGGTGTGGCGGATCTCAGGTCGCATAGGCTTGTATGAAATCCGTTGATGCTTAACACATGCATGAACATCGCCCGACCGCGTGAATGAGCGGCGGTCACTCCCTCTCCGCATATGCTCACCGCCTCTCCACGCGGCGCACCACCAATAAATTGACGCGCAGATGAGCGGTGCCGTGAGAGAATCGCATCGGTGGGCGTCGGAAGGTGAGCGACATACAGAGTTAAATTCACATTCATAGTGATTTAGTGGATAAAATAAGATCTAAGGAAAATGGATAATTGCGTAGGTTTATGTAAAGGTCAATACAAAGAGCGTTTCCAAATGATGGATATGCCTTCAGGTTTTCATCAGAGCTTTTTGATCAAAATGTCTTATCTGTCTGTATTTCTATTGAACCCACACTCAACTTCTTTTGAATAAAGGCTTCCTTTGCTTTATGTCAGCTAATTCAATTTAGTCAGTCTTTCAAATTTTTTGTCTGTGGTTTATAACACCCACGTTTTCCAGTCATGTAGTGTCCCGGAATAGGCCACGATCCCATTGACTCTCATCTGGATCCCATGACGTTGTATAGTATTTTTTTACCCAACTACGCCGAAGCCAAAAGGAGAGGTTATGATTGTAGCAGTCTTTGTCTTGTATGGATGTATGTTTGTATTTACGTATGTTCCTCCGTAGCGCCTAAACTATTCATCTGATTTTGATGAATAAGGTGTCAATTGATTCGTAATTATGGCCCGGGTAACACAGTTTACATTTTAACCGACTTCAACAATAGGAGGAGTCGATTTTACCTTGTAAACCCCGAATTTAATTACAGCGTGATTTTTCAGTAATCGGTTTCTTAGTTCTTAGTAGCATACGACACAAATTTTTTGTTCGTACGACAACTTTGTGACACTTTGTCGGTTAGACCAACGAAATCTTTTAGTAGACTGATCTATGCACACAACACTAGTTGGTCTCTACGTTGTTCTACTGATAGCTGCTGATACCTTCACCAACCATCAAGGTCTTATTTAGTCCAGTTCAGATTTCTTTCCCATTTCCTATCAAGTTAACAAACGCGTACAATCTCATATTTTTCAAATAAAATAAATGAAAAAAGCTCAAAGGCTCGTTTTACAGTATGTGTTTTAAATAAAAATAAAATAACTATTTGTTAACACCCCATTTAATAGCCTAGCCATAAAATAGCCTACCTTGGGAAATAGCCGAGGATTTTATAGCCTGCTATCGTATTATGGTATACCGAACAAAAAATACAATTATTTCTTTGTTTTAAGTATTCATAAAAGCTTGTAGTAAAAATTGAAGCTAGTCTTGACTGAACTTACGTGTTACTTGACGTTACGTGCTCTAAAAAAGGTCGCCCTTGCCATTTAATGGATCTCTACTCTAGTTAAATATTTACCAAATCTTATACAAAAAATTAAATCTATAATAAAATAATTTAATCAATTCTAATTTAATATGTTCTAATTTAATATGTTCTATGTTATTTATTTTAATTTAAGTAATTAAGTGTAATCTGCAAATATTTACCTAATCTTTTATAAAAAAAATAATCTATAATAAAATAATTTAATCAATTCTAATTTAATATGTTCTAATTTAATATGTTCTATGTTATTTATTTTAATTTCAGTAATTAAGTGTAATCTGCATATTTTTACAAACTTTTGTTGTTTCAATTAATGATTTAATTGTATATTTGTCTGCGCATAATGTAGTGCATGCTGTGCTTTTCTGTAAGTGATGAGGCGCTTAGACTTTAGTTTGCATTGTACAAATTATAATGTAACAGTGTACTCATTGTTGAGAAGCCTTATAATAAATAAAAATAAATACACTTTGACGGAAAATGAACAAATACGTTCTTAACCTTGACTAACCTATGAAATATAGATTTATTACAATGACTACGGTATGATATCTTGGGAATCCTGAAAATGGCGCTGGTGACTGAAAAGTTGTTTGGTTATGGGTTATCGTGACATGAACATTGTGGCGCGGAGGAATGAGGAAAATGTGGAGTAGATAATATAGTAATGTAGATTGGTATAAGAGTAGAGGAAGATAAGTTAAGATATTTATTTTGCAAATATGGCTACATACACGGTGACATAAAAATATAATAGCAACAGCCATAATTAACCAAAAGGCATGCAAAAGTACAGAAGACACTAGAGATGCTAATTACATAGTAAAGATAGACAATGTCGATACATATTTAATAAAGATAGATTAAATAAAGAAAGAAGACCCTTTCTTTTTTTTTTTTTTCGGATGGGAAATCATCAAATGACTCCTCCCGCTCTAGGCGGAGCAGGAGGGAGTGTCAGACTTTTACTGACTAAAACCCATCCATGTTCCTTCATCGCCCTTTGTATTCCGGGGCCACGGTATCTCTTTCGAACAGTCCCGCAACCCCGGCAGAAAGAAGACCCAAGAAACGATGGATGGACTGTGTGAAGGATGATACGGCCAGAAAGGAGGTGTCTGATGAGATGACGATAATAGAGAAGTATGGAAGAAGGACACCAATTTGGGGATATGAAGAACAGGGTGTAAAGCTCTTCATCCCCCATAGAAAAGGGAGGATCCTCCGACCAGACGGGTGTTATGTCTGGTGGGCTACTGCCCGTCTGGTCGGAGGATATAAACCCTGTTCTTTATATCCCCAAATTTGATGATGCGACGATCCCAAATAAATTGAGATTAAGACAGAAGAATGATAATGACTGTGTGATATCGTCAGTTTGCGATAAAAAACACATTGTTAGTGATCAAGCCTGGTCGTATTTATTCGCAAGTTAATATTTTCTAAATAAATTGTGATAATTACTTCCTTAATAAATACTTAATTATGCTAACGAACTCAGGCTTTCCTATTTTGTCTTTACCCATAAAAAATATCTTGTGTTAGTAAAACTTGTAGCTTGAATGAGCCCATTTACAAAAATAAAAAAACTCTTAGGTAACGTCTTAGAACCGCCTATGCGATAACGTTTATTTATATATGGATCCTATTTATTAAGATCCGTTTTAAAACTAACTTATTCAGAGTAACTATAAGGTACTATGTAGTGTGAGGTTACATCTATGTTTCTAAAGTTATATTACAAATAGGTAAAATATTTTTTTAGTTTGTATGTAGAGGGTAATCTTCAGAACTACTGATCCGATTTCGAAAATTCTTTCACTAACGGGAAGCTACATTATCCTTAAGTGTAAGGCTATAATGTTTATTTATATATGGATCCTATTGATTAAACATCAATTTTATAACTAACCTATTCAGAGTAAGTGTTCTGGAGATAAGGTTAATACCTTATTTCCAGAACACTTACTCTGAATAAGTCAGTAGCTTCGAACAGTCCCGCAGTAGTTCCGAACAGTCCCGCAGCCCTGCCGGGGTTGCGGGACTGTTCGAAAAAGATACCGTGGCCCCGGAACACAAAGGGCGATGAAGGAACATGGATGGGTTTTAGTCAGTAAAAGTCTGACACTCCCTCCTACTCCGCCCAGAGCGGGAGGAGTCATTTGATGATTTCCCATCCGAAAAAAAAAGGTATTATGCAGTGTGATGTTACATCTATGTTTCTAACCTAATATTACAGAGGTAAATATTTTTTTTTAAACTACTGATCCAATTCCAAAAATTCTTTGACTAACGGGAAGCTAAATTATCCTCAAGCGTCATAGGCTACATTTAAATACATTTAGCTACGTTCCTGAGGGTTAATTTCCGTACATTACGGGAACGAAGCCGTGAGCAAAAGCTAGTCTATACTAATAATATTATAAAGAGGTAACATTTGTTTCTAAGTTTGTAAGTTTGTATGTAGGGGGTACCTAATCTCCGGAAGTAATGAACCGATTTCAAAAATTATTTCACCATTAGAAAGCTACATTTACCCTGAACAACATAGGCTATATTTTATCCCCGTACTCCCACGGGAACGGGAACTACACGGGTGAAACCGCGTGACGTCCGCTAGTACATTATACTCGTACGTATATTCATACCTAACATACATTAGGTTAATTCATGTCACTCGCAAGTCGCAGCTAAATCCACATATGGAAAGAGGTACAGTTTCCTCCTAAAAGATTTATCAGGATGTACCTATCTTTGCAACGCATGTCATTCACATATCATACCTGTATCTTTTTTAGCCGACTACCTACGGCTAAGCCAAAAGGAAGGGTATTGATTTTTTTCTGTTTCTTATAGTAGGTAATAGTTCCGTAAAAACGAAAACGGAAAATGTTATAGGATTACTAATGAGCGAACCTTTCTTAGAAATAAAACCTCTCCAAATATCCTATATGTACGAATAAAGATAACTTAATAGACGCAAGCGTTAACAAGATATACTTCGATTAATATCTAAGTCAAGTGCGAGTTCTGTACCGACATAAACATTTATTTATGTTAGGTTGTTTTATTATTATTTGCCATGATGATGAGGCCATTCTGATTGATCATCATCATCATCATTTTCTTGCCCTTATCCCAATTCAAATGGGGTCGGCGCAGTATGTCTTCTATAAGATCCCAATAGCGGTCATTGCCCTTTCCCTAATATCTCTTCGTACGAACCAAAACAAATGAACCATGTATCGTTTTTCATTGCCAAAAATGTTGAAGATCGATTGTAGAATCGGTCAAACATAGAATCTGTCAGTTGTAGAATCTGTCAAACATAGAATCTGTCGATTGTAGAATCTGTCAAACATAGAATCTGTCGATTGTAGAATCTGTCAAACATAGAATCTGTTGATTGTAGAATCTGTCAAACATAGAATCTGTCGATTGTAGAATCTGTCAAATATAGAATCAGTCAAATGTAGAATATGATGTCATAAGTAGAATCTGTCAAATGTAGACTAAACCAAGAACACGATGACGATTCAAGACAAGAACAAGCTTATTTTTGGATTTCAAAGTTAAGAACTTTAATAAATGTAGGTGGGTCAATGACCGCTATTGCGATCTTAACTGGCACCAACTATAATTCCATACTCTATAACTCGTCATCTCGTCATCATCCTTTCTTACCATATTAAATGGCTAAACTTAGGGATATTTTGTGAAATTTTCAACGGACTATAGTTATATCGTCATCATCTGCCTTGCCTTTTCTCAACTATGTTGTTAAATGATAAATGATGTTTATTTTGCAAGTAGGTTTTAACAAACACTTTTACACGTCATTTTTTAAAACTAGATGGGGCCGGTGTTTCGTACCTGACTACTCTGAGAAGAAACAGCCGAAACAAACTCAGAGGTCATAGTCTCCCTTAAAGTCCAGACAATCTTGCTCAATTCACATGAGGACTATGCAGATTAGTGTCTGAGATGGTCCGTTGTGGTTAGATTCCAGTCTAACGGATACAGCTGAATACCAGTATTTTACATGAAGCGACTGCCTATCCGACCTCCACAACCCACTTAGTACTGTGCAATGCGATTCCCCTTGGTAAGACTGGTTGTCAGATTTTAGAGCTACTAACTACCTGTAACGACTGTCGAAGATCTACAAATGACAGCCAGGACCAATGGCTTAACGTTCCTTCCGAGGCACGGAGGACACTCAGTATGTAATGGGTGGTCATCCATCCACAGACCTACCTTGGCAAGCACGGCTTAACCTAAAGATCGACCCGAGCGGCTGTTATTATTTAGCCACGAGCTCCTCTGCATACAATTGAATACTATGATGAGTTTATAGTTTAGTTACTGAATAAAACCACTATTTATCGGGCTACCTATTACAGTTAAAAAAAAAAAAAAACCTGGGGCAGATATACCAATAAGTCTGCCCAGGCTTTTTTTTTGTTCGTCTATACGTCCGGTCGTCGTTCATCCGTTTTGGTATACTCTGAATATTTGTTTTGTTTATTGTTTCTGTTTTCAAATTTTGTATGCACGTCATGTCCCTGCGATGAATAAAGATTTTTTCTTTCTTTCTTTCTAACTGATACTGTTAGCCTTCGTTATCTCACTGCTGGGCAAAGGCCTCTCCCCATGTCTTCCAGTTGTTTCGATCCAGGGCTGATGTGGACCACTGATCGTTGGTTTTATCCAGCTCGTTCCGCCGTCTTCTACGAGGTCTGCCGCAATACCTTCTAACTGTTAAATAGCTTGCAGCGGGCCTGTTCGAAAGAGATACCGTGGCCCCGGAACACAAAGGGCGATGAAGGAACATGGATGGGTTTTAGTCAGCAAAAGTCTGACACTCCCTCCTGCTCCGCCCAGAGCGGGACGATACATTTGATGATTTCCCATCCGAAAAAAAAAAGGTTTTTTTAATTACAGAGGACACGGAACCCTAAAAATCGGCACGTTATTAACGAGAATAAATTAATAAGTAGAACAAAGCAGCTTTTAACTAATGACCTTTGAAATGAGATCCGATTTCTTTTCAACCTTATTTTCTTATTATCGGCAGTCTTTTGATCTTGGAAAGATTTGTTAGGCTGTGCGCACACTTGAGTCTAAATATTTTGCCTGTCGAAGTCGTATTTTTCTATAAAAGGCGTTAATAGTAAGTTCTAAATTTAAAAAAAATATCTATAAATGTATCTAGAACCTAACATATAATAATAATACATTTAGAAAAGGAAAAAAAAAACATTAACTGTTTCAAAAATTTTGTCCACATGTTTTAAAAGTAAAATCACAAAAAAGTGAAAAACAACTTTAGCTTCAGAAGTCGGTGACCTTTGTTTGATTCATTTAGTTTTTTTTTGTCACCGACTTCTGAAGCTAAAGTTATTTTTTCACTTTTTTGTTTTTGAAGTCGGTTTTATTTTTTTTTTGCAAAAAAGTTTTTTTTTTGTATTTTTTGTTGTGATACCATTACCAAATTTTTGCTATGCATTTATTTTACATTGTTAACATACATGTACTAAACTGTCGAAATTTGGGTGTATTGTACACATCTGCGTACCCCTCAGAGCATACAGGTGTGATGTTACGTCATGATGTTGTATAAACAATAAACATCCAAGCGATTGCAGCAATCACGACCGATTTACCGTCTAGTTTTGAAGAGTTCCATTGTATATTATCTCTGAAGATCAGCATCAGATCTTCACCAAATTTGAATGCGACCATCTCAGGAGTATATTCTTTCAAATAAAAAAATAATTATGAGAATCGCTCCGCAAATGGAGGAGGAATCGGTGAACATACATGAAATTGAATACCACACGACTGAAGTAAAAATTTTCATAAAATAAAAACTACTGGGCCAAACTATGTTAAATTTGTATGGGACCAAATGGCAACTATTCCGCATCGAACTAAAACCGCATCAAAAAAAGAATCACGTAAATCGGATCGGATTTATGATCCGATTTACGTGATTCTTTTTTATATACCTACATAAAAAAAAAAACCTGGTCACTCATCCACGAACTGACTTTTGCGTTCTAGCTTAACCTTCGATCGACCGTGGGATATGATTACTAGTTACATTATAACTCATTAATACTATAGTGTATAAATAAAATCCGTAACACACTTGACGTAACCAATATTAATAAAAGACACTCCACACTCATCCGGCGATGACTAGTGCGGCCGTCAGCGAATGATTGATGCGGCTAAATGCGGCAGTGTGTATCGACCTTAATGTAACAACGTTACGTTATTAACGTGTTGTTTTGTTATTATCACGGCTGCTGTTGGGAGGGTGGGCTGAGTGTTGAAAGTCACTGCTAGTCAAATATCTGATCATGGAATAATATAATTTATTAAACGTTTATTTCAGATTATAATCATCTATATAAACAATAAAAAGTTACATAAATAATTAAATAAAATCACAATACAATTACAACTCAATCAAAACAAATCACAAAAACTTAAAAGTAAATTAAAATATTATCATTAAATTATCTAATTCATAAATTATACACAAATAATTATCGAAAAACATGAATGTATTCTTGAAATCACTGACTCCTAAGTCATAGGCACTTACACCTAGCTTAGGAGTCAGTATCTAAATTATTGTGACCTAGTAATAAGTTCCTGTGTAACAGAAGGTTTCAAGGTATGGTCTAGAACAAAAAAAAAAGGAGAGAAAGCTCGTGGCTAAATAATAACAGCCGCCCGGGTCGATCTTTAGGTTAAGGGCCTATACTACCTCAAATGGCTTAGCATGATCCTCCGTTACGCCTAAAATACTGCAGCATTGATTATGAAATAAGTATATGGTAAAGTTGAGGGTTAATGTTAGGTCCTATGTTTGGCGAAAACACGATTACATAAAATTTTCTCGATGGAAAAAAAAAAAACCAAAGTTACCTCCAAATCGAACAATAAACCGCTGGTATTAAAAAAATACTTCAAATTAGATCATGAAACTTTGCATACTAACTGGACTAACTATAAAGCAGGTCTTATGTTTTTTATTTTTTCCAAAAGACGAAAATTTGATTTTATAAAGAATAAAAACCACTTATTTCGCACTATTCGGCCGCCGCCGTGACTGACGTAACAACCACTTTGTAGTGCAAGCTGATTAGAACGTTATTCTAACAGTATTTCAAACGAAGTTTGAACCACCACAAATAGAGTTGATAATTTGAGGTAGTATAAGCTCTTATGCCATGCTTGCCTAGATTGGTCTGTGGATGGGTGACCACCCATTACATACCCAGTTTCCTCCGTGCCTCGGAAAGATCGTTAAGCCGTTGATCCCGGCTGTCAATTGTAGATCTTTGACAGTCGTTACAGAGGGTTATTCCCAAAAACTCCAAAAAGAGTTCCAATGGTTATATATCAGTGGCCTGAAAGTCTGAAAACCAGTCTTACCAAGGGGTATCGTGTTACCCAGTACTTACTGGGTTGTGCAGGTTAGATAGGCAGTCGCTCCATGTAAAATACTGGTATACAGCTGCATCCGGTAAGACTGGAAGCTGACCCCAACATAGTTGGGAAAAGGCTAGGCAGATGATGATGATGATTTGGAGAACAAGTGCCTTTCAGCTTCATTAAGGGTAGGTACTTTCACACCCGTTATACTGCAAAATTGAGACTGTTCTTTTTAACCGAATTCTAAAAAGGAGGTTTCTCAATTCGACCGTACATATATTTTTTATGAGTGTTCGCGGATAACTTCGTCGTTTATGAACCGATTTAGATGATTCTTATTTTGTTGGAAAGGAAATATTTCAAGATTGGTACCATGGTAAGGAAACTAAGATCTGATGATGGCATCAAAGAGAAATCGAGGAGAACCTTCGAAAATCGGACTGGTGACTAGTGCATTTGTTATTTTTTTTATTAAGTATTCTAAAGCACTACAATTTAATGCAGGTCTGGAGTCGATCTGATGATGGAGCCGAAATACAGTCGAGAGAACCCCTCAACGATTTACATCAATTACCTGGTGTTTGGGCTTGACTAATTTGTATTGATGAGTACTTTACACCTATATGGTTTCTGACTTTAATTAGGGGTCTGATGATGAAGACGAGACATTACAACTAAAAATGGAAAAATAAAAAACTTTTTGCAAAAAATTAAACCGACTTCAAAAAAAATACAAAAAAGTGAAAAATAACTTTAGCTTCAGAAGTCGGTGACCTTTGTTTGATTGATTAAGTTTTTTTGTCAATTTTTTTGAAGTCGGTTTTAATGTCCACATTCAGTTAAAAATAAAACCTTTTTCCCAACATTCCACCAAAAAACTACCTAATTCCAGCTGAATTTATCACCAACATCGACCTAACTCTAGATGAAAACTTCCTCTATTTCCCTAAAGGAAATAGACATGACGTAATTTCATGTTCATTGCTGAATTACTGATCGACGTTACGCTACGTTGACGCGAAAATTGACGTCAGCTGCTGATCAATTGACATTGATTTGGTTGTTTCGTATTGGGAATACGGTTTTAGTATATTAACCAGTTACTTTGTCTTGTGATTTAAGAGAACTATGATGTCTAGATTCGCGTTAAAATTACTAAGGCTGCACGTCGTCATACCATGTTTTTTGTTACGTGTATGATAATGGTTAAAATCTTTTTTTACTGTCCTTGTGCTAGCTTAATTAGTAAGATACCTCATGCCGTAAGATAAAAACGCAGAAATCCAGAATATCAGCATTGCTAACTGGCTAATTTTCACTTCAACAAGAGCTTTTAGCTGATTTTTTTATTAACAGGTCTGTGGCTAATCGCTGCGGTCACTAACCATCGACTCAAGACATGGGTACCTACCTATTGTATAGTGCACACATGCTTTTCAAGGCACGTGGGTATCAAGTCACCAGCTTCCAAACTGTGGGAGTAAACTGA
The DNA here is from genome assembly GCA_905147715.2 of Xestia xanthographa. Taxonomy (NCBI): domain Eukaryota; kingdom Metazoa; phylum Arthropoda; class Insecta; order Lepidoptera; family Noctuidae; genus Xestia; species Xestia xanthographa. The sequence goes on along the minus strand of LR990669.1, from coordinate 11,137,181 downwards.
TCCCGCGGGATCCAAATGAGCGGGATCAGTTGACTAAAGAGCCATACTGAGAAACACTTCATGGAAAAGTCCAATAACAAAAGAAATATGACGTACGTAATAGTAGACGAAACTAAAAACTGACACCAGATGAACAGATCAATCTTCTTCATCTTTGTCGTGTGCTTACTACCTAACTTGCAGGCTTAGCCAAGTTGACAATCTACAATCGTTAACGCTAGTAAAAAAACTAATAAAATGTATGGGAATGACATCATGTCAACGTTAAATCACGTGATCAACAAAAACGAATAGAAAAGTCGTAGACAAGTTTACATCGTTCAAAATGATAGAATAGAATGCTACCTATCGTTTCTACAATGTTGATCGCATACTCTTTAAAGTGTAGGTTTTTTCTACAGACATTAGAGAACGAGCGATCGACTCAGCACCCCTAGCCAAGTTGACAATCTACAATCGTTAACGCTAGTAGAAAACTATTCAAATGAATGGGAATGACATCATCTCATCGTTAAATCACGTGACCAACACAAACGAATAGAAAATTCGTAGACAAGTTTACATCGTTCAAAATGATAGAATATAATGTTATCGTTTCTACAATGTTGATCGCTAAACTCTTTGGTAGGAACGCTCACTATAAACTAAAGTGTAGGTTTTTTCTACAGACATTAGAGAACAAGCGATCGACTCAGTCGTGAAAACTTGGCTACCAATTTAGCGCTTTTTACAATCGTTAACGCCGAGGCGTTTACGATTGTAGAAAGAGAATCGATACGAAACGTTTGTAACTTGGCTATATAGGCCTACTGGTGTCACAGATTTGATATCACCAGACGGCCTTTGACTTGCCGTCGAGAAATATCTCTCAGGCATGCTGGTTTCTCGATGTTTCCCTTCACCGAAGCAAGTGATAATTATACAATACGCACATGAATCCAAAAAATCAGAGAGGCGTGTCTTTGGTTCGAACTTGAGACCTATTCACACGACTAGGCTATCACTGCTTGTTAGATCAATAATCCACTCCGATTCCTATTGTTTCATCCTCAATTTCACTCCACTCTTAATAAATATTGACACAAAGAACATACCGGTATCACTCTAGGTATGATCACCCCAAAATCCACAGCCCCGCCGTTATGGCAACAACGCCCTATTTGTTCACAAAACATAGTTTGTGCGACAGTGATGTATCGGTGACATGTGTCAATAAAGCCGTGAATATATGTACTATATACTTACTAACTTTGTATTTACAGCCATTGGAGACTGGTGGAAGGAACAAGTGGAATATTTGTGAGAATTTTTTGTTGTAGTTTTAAAATATTAATTGGATCACTTCTTGAAGGTTGTGGTTTTCAGTGGCTATGTGTAAATCTACACTTATCTATATATTATTATATATCTATACTAATATTATAAAGAGGAAAACTTTGTTTGTTTGTTTGTAATGAATAGACTCAAAATTCTTTCACCATTAGAAAGCTACATTCACCCGGAGTAACATAGGCTATATTTTATCCCCGTACTCCCACGGGAACGGGAACTACGCGGGTGAAACCGCAGGACGTCCGCTAGTATATTATAAAGAGGAAAGATTTGTATTTTTGTGTGGATGTATGTTTGTAATGAATAAACTCAAAAACTACTGCGCCGATTTTAAAAAATCTTTCACCATTAGAAAGCTACATCCACCCTGAGTAACACAGGGTATATTTTATCCCCGTACTCCCACGGGAACGGGAATTATGCGGGTGAAACCGCGTGATAATAAATAGTAAATAGAGAACCTTTTTTGGAAATCAAAAAATAACTCCTCCCGCTCTGGGCGGAGTAGGAGGGAGCGATCATTCTCAGAAGATCCATTGGCCAGATCCATGATGGATCTAGTGAGAATTGTTTTTAGACTTTTACTGACTAAAACCCATCCATGTTCTTTCATCGCCCTTTGTGTTCCGGGGCCACGGTATCTCTTTCGGAAAGTCCCGCAACCCCGGCTAAATAGAGAACCTTGAGTTCTCTCAAATAATTTTTTCATATTTTTTTTTGTGTCAGTGACTGAAAACTTGTGTGGTAATCGGTTGGGTTGGTATGGATATGTGATGCGGAAGAATAAGGAAAATGTCGTGAGGAAAGCTTTGACTATGAATGTGGATGGGTATATGAGTAGAGGAAGACCAAAAAAACGATGGATGGACTGTGTGAAGGATGATATGACAAGCAAGGAGGTGTCTGATGAGATGACGAGTTATTTATTTATTAATATAGGTTTCACCAACAGCTTCTGTGTACAGCATTTAGGTATACGTAGGTTTTGCAGTCTTGGACTTACACGGTCGCCAATTACTGGTTAACCAGCATTCACAAAAATAAGTGTTAACACAAGAAAAAAAACGGCCAAGTGCGAGTCGGACTCGCGCACGAAGGGTTCCGTACCAATTATTATAAAAAAAATCACGTTTGTTGTATGGGAGCCCCCCTTAAATATTAATTTTATTCTGTTTTTACGGACGGACAGACGGACAGACAGACGGACAGACAGCGAAGTCTTAGTAATAGGGTTCCGTTTTTACCCTTTAGGTACGGAACCCTAAAAAAGAGTGGCTATAGACATGAAATACCAAAGTAGACCCTACATTTAAGAGATTACTTAGCTTACAAAACATAATACAAAGAAAAACATACACTGTAATTTTACTAACTAATTACAATTAAAATTAAAAAAAAAAGACAAGATTAGTGTATTAGTGTCATAACAGATAAAAATGAGATCAGTACAATAAATAAAATAAAATTATTATAACATTGTTAAAAATAAAGAAGTAGTATAATAATATTATAAGTAATAGCTGAGTAATTGCCCTGAAATAGAAGTGGGACTATTTCCATCAACCAGACACAAAAGGCGATTCCTTGCTGCTTTTGTAATACCAAAACTATGCTTACCCCATTTCACATGACTTTAATATAACTTAAATGCGGGTGTACTATAGCTACAGCTCATGTAAACTCTTCACATATTACAGGCGTGAAGGTTGCGCTATGTATTTGGTTTTAAAAATCACTCTTGAAACTTGTTATCAACACATTGAATTAACTTTTGGGTTACAATATAAATGCTTTCACTTCACTAAATCATGCATCATTTATACAATACTAGCTGTTGCCCGCGGCTTCGCCCGCGTGAAGTTCGGTAACTGTCCCACGGGATCATACTAAAGGGATAAATAGTATCCTACATGTTAATCCAGGTTATAAACTATCTATCACAATCGCTATCACAATCACCATCACTATCACCATCATTATCACTGTCACAATCACAATCACCATCACCATCATCGTTATCACAACAACCATCACCATCACTATTCCAATCACAATCACTATCACTATCACAATAATTATCACAATCATCACGATAAGCAACACTCACGACTCTATAGAAGTCGAATCCGCCATCTTTTGGATCTAAAAATAAATGCCATATTCGTAATCAGCACCAATGATAATCTCGGAATCGACACCCATATTGATTTTTAGACATTTCGACCCCATCGCACCCCAACAGGGGATGATGGTATTTCAGGTCCGCCACATTAAATCTTAAAATCACTGTTTTTGTAATACACCCGACCCGATACACCATACAAACAATACCAAACCCATTTCCCCCTTTAGGGGTTGAAATCTGAAAAAACCTGAAACCCATTTCTACCCATTTATCGATAGGAGTACTCCTGTGAAGTTTCGAATAAAACAGTCTAACTGACTGTTTGTTTCCTCATACAAACTTTCGACTCCCGTTTCACCCCCTTAGGGAGTAAATTTTGAAAAATCCTTTCTTAGTGCACCGTTAGACCTCATAAGAAACCTACGCGTGCTAAATTTTAAATCTCTAGACCCAGCGGTTTGGGCTGTGCATTGATTTTTATACTTTGTCACCCCATTTCCCTGTCTTGGGGGTTTAATTCTGAAAAAACCTGAAACACAAATGTTTACTCATTTATCGACGATAGGAATACTCCTGTTAAGTTTCGTATAAAATAGTCTAACTAATCTTGTTTCCCCATATAAACTTTGGAGCCCTTTTTCGCCCCCTTATTTTAACCCTTCGGGGGTAGAATTGTGAAAAACGCTGAGACACGTATCAATTAATTTTTAATCATCAGCCTAAATACAAAATTTGAAGAACCTAACTTTAAAACTGACGATTTTCCCTAAACAACTTCATTCCCCTTTTTAACCCTTTGGGGGTAGAATTATGAAAAACGCTGAGACACGTGTCAATTAATTTTTAATCATCAGCTCAAACACAAAATTAGAAGATCCTAACTTAAAACTGACGATTATCCATAAACAACTTCATCCCCCTTTTTAACCCTTCGGGGGTAGAATTGTGAAAAACGCTGAGACACGTGTCAATTAATTTTTAATCATCAGCCTAAATACAAAATTTGAAGAACCTAACTTTACAACTGACGATTTTCCCTAAACAACTTCATTCCCCTTTTTAACCCTTTGGGGGTAGAATTATGAAAAACGCTGAGACACGTGTCAATTAATTTTTAATCATCAGCTCAAACACAAAATTAGAAGATCCTAACTTAAAACTGACGATTATCCATAAACAACTTCATCCCCCTTTTTAACCCTTCGGGGGTAGAATTGTGAAAAACGCTGAGACACGTATCAATTAATTTTTAATTTTCAGCCTTAAAACAAAGTTTGAAGATCTTAACTTTAAAACTGACGGACTTTCATACACAACAGCTTCATCCCCTTTTTAACCCTTTGGGGGTAGAATTATGAAAAACGCTGAGACACGTATAAACTAATTTTTAATTGTCAGCCTAAAAACAACATTTGAAGATCCCAACTTTAAAACTGACGGACTTTCATACAAACTTCCATCCCCTATTTAACTCCCTTAGGGGTTGAATTTCTAAAAATCCTTCCTTATTCCTTGTCTACATTATAAAGGGAACCTCTGTGCAAAATTTCAGCTTTCTAGGTCCAAGGGTTTGGGCTGGGCGTTGATGAGTCAGTCAGTCAGTCAGTCAGTCAGGCCTTTTGTTTTTATTTATATAGATAGATAGATAATGATTTCGTGCATAATTAAATAACCGCAATGAGTTTAACCCTAGATCACTAAACATATTTTCGAGTTACACAGTCACTAAACATTAGTCATTTCGACTAACAAAACGAAACCTCAATATTTTTCATTAAATGAAATTTATTCATTTTAAAAAGTAGGTAACATGAGAGTACATGTAATAAGACTTCCTAAAAACTATTAGAGACTTTGAAAATGTTATTCCTGGCAGCCTGAGCAGAGAGGAATGGTATGTTCGCCACAATTGGCTTTCATGCAGGAGTGGCATGACACTTTAGTCATCCTGTGCTTCTGATATGGGCAAAATGCGCAAATTTTTCGTTTGTTTGACTGTACTGGAGAAGTACTTGCCACGACATATTCAATTTGCAGGATATCTTTGATACTGGTCTTGATTCTTCAAAGCTTACCTTGACTCATTCTATTCGCGCAATCACTAAACATTAGTCCGTGAGACTAACAATTCGCCAAAACTCAGGAAGTAAAATACGTGCAGACGCAATACATGCGCATGGGGCACTAAAACATTGAATTAGGAAGGTAGTGAGCGCGGTGGGTCGGGGAAGTATCGGGAACTTACCTAAACAGCGAATGCATCGGGGCCGTGTCGCCTGTGAGACTAATGTTTAGGGATCTAGGGTTAAATATGTTAGGATCGGCTTCTAGTCTAATCAGATGCAGCTGAATACCAGTATTTTACATGGAGCGCTGCCTAAGTGACTTCCACAAACCAGTCAGCACTAGGTAATACGATACACCTTATCTGCAATGGGTTGACAAAGTCCTACAAACGACAGCCAGGACCGACGGTTTTCCGTGCTATCCGAAGTACGGAGGAAACTTCCAACAACCATTCACGGACCCAGGTAGGCAAGCGCGACTTAATCTGAAGATCCTATCAAAAATACTCTGAAAACTTCAAAATGAAAATTCTAAAATAGGTGAAAATCCTATGAGCGATATTTAAAAAAAAAACATGTGCTGGTTAATCACCCTAGCACAAGAGTCAAGGACTCCACACAAATAGGCTAGTTTCCACCATCAATAAATTGCAAATCTATTTAGTCCGTCAGTTACAGTATTGGAAAATAATGGACACGTATTTTTTGTTTTTGTAAATCCACGAATATTGACAAAGATAAAACGCATCAAAGTGGGAGCTCGTGACGTCACAACGCACTAAAAATTAAACCACGGCGTGACGTATTGAGAATTTTAAAAGCGTCGTATCTTCATAAATTTTGGTTTACGTAACAAAATAAAAGATACGGGTCAAATATTTTTTGATCATCTAATTGACGGGCTAATTAGATTTCTTTTCTTGTCAACTACTAAAGAATATTAAGTTATCTTAACTCGATTCGAGATTTTCATAGAATTTACGCTGAACTCTTCTCATACAACTTCTGTAATCTTAATTGAATTATTTTAAACCATCATCATCAAAAGCCTTACAATTATGCCTACACCATAACTACAAACCAGTGTAAAGATAAACAAAGTGCAGCTACATACAATCACAAGCAACGCCGCGCGCTAGAAATATCTCCAGCTACAAGATTAGGGAGGCGAGCGCGTCTGTGCTGTGTGTGTGTTCGTATGTTTGTGTGAGCTTGTGTTTCAGTTAGGGATGTGGTGTTGGTATCGATAATTTTGAAATTTTTTTGCTACGATTTAAAGACAAATGAATTTCTTAGTAGCAGCCGCGGTGTGTGGATTTGTATCCGGTTGATGGTAATAGGCTCGCACCTACATTTCGCCTATTATGTTATCAATCGGGCACAAATACAGACTCCATGGCTGCTACTGAGAAATTCCTAATGGAAAACCCAATAACAATTTTCCCAACCCGGGAATCGAACCCAGGACCTCATGCTCAGTAGTCACACTCGGGACCAATAAACCAAAGATGCAGTCAATTACTAACTATGAGGAATAACTGATATACAGGGTGTAAAAGACCTCATTACGAAACCGTCAACCAGGCATTCTGTACATCAAACTAAGTAACTTCACGCAAAAATGATTGCTGGGAAACTATTTTTTTTTTTTGGGGTGAAAAATCATGTTTTATAGTAGAACTCAACGTAATGCACTCAAAACATTGTACTGATGGATGGATTGAATAGTACGGGGGTCGTGGAGGTGTTTAAAGAAAAAAAAAAACTTACAATAAAAAATTGTATTAAAAAAAAAAACTAAAGGTTGGAACTTTGACCCCCAATATCTCCGTAACTAGAAGTTCCCAGGTATGGTTTAGAATAAAAAAACGATCGCAATGACGGATAGAACAAGAGTGACTTTCGGCTTCGTGAAGAGGTCTTTTACACCCTTTATAGCGTAAACAATCAAAATCACTTAACCAGTTTCTGAAAACACGAAGATTTTCCTTAAATAATTAACAAGTTTATCACTAAAGCTAAGTTGTATATACTTCTCCGACCTATTGATAAGGTTTTAGGAAGTCAAATAGCAGTTTCTATAAAATAAGCTCCGATTTTCTAAGAAATTGAGGAATATCTAACATGTTTTTTTTTTTCATGACAGCTGAGTTCATGGAAATGCTTTTACTTCTTTTTTTTCCTTTTAACTTACGTACGTTTGTTTATTCTGTAGCACCTTGATTCCTGCTTAGCAACTAGTGAAATACGTTGGTCCCGGTTGTCATAGGTAGCCTTTGAAAGTCGTTACTAGTAGCCAGTGGCCCGAAAGTCTAACAGTCAGTCTTACCTAGGGGTTTCGTACTACCCAGTACCAACAGGGTTGTGTAGGTCAGATAGGCAGTCGGTCCATGTAAAATCCCTTATAAAGTTGGGAAGAGGCTCAGATGATGTGTATTTCTTGTGAAATAGGTAGTAAGAGATAAGAATAGGCTAGTTTCAACCATCAATAAATTGCAAATCTATAAGTCCGTCATTCAGTTAGATTATTGGAAAATATTGGAGACGTAGTTTTTGTTTTTGTAAATCAATGAATATTGACAAAGATAAAACGCATCAAAACTCGGGAGTGGGGGCTCGTGACGTCACAACGCACTAAAATTTATAGCACGGCGTGACATATTGACAATTTTAAAACCGTCATATCTTCGTCAATTTTGGTTTACGTAACAAAAGAAAAAATACGTGTCAAATATTTTTTGATAATCTATCTGACGGACTAATTAGATTTTTTCAGGACACAAGCCTATTATCGTAAACACAGTTCCAGTTATCGTCTAAGTAGATAATCCGCCCTTTTTCTGAGAACTCTTGCATCTGATCAAATATTACTTTTATTTTTAACCGACTTCAAAAAAGGCGGAGGTTATATGTTCGTGTGTATGTATTTTTTTTTTTATGTATGTTACCTGATTTCTCTCCCATTTGTGGACCGATTTTCAAAATTCTTTTTTCATTTGATAGAATACACTCCTGAGATGGTCCCATTTTAATTTGGTGAAGATCTGATGCTGACCTTCGGAGATATACAATGGAACTCTTCAAAAAGAGACGGCAAATCTGTTGTGATAGCTCCAATCGGTTGGATGTTCATTGTTTATACAATATCATGACGGAACATCACGCCTGTATGCTCTGAGGGGGTACGCAGAAGTGTACAATTTACCTGATTTCTCTCCCATTTGTGGACCGATTCTCAAAATTCTTTTTTTACTTGAAAGAGTATACTCCTGAGGTGGTCCCATTTTAATTTGGTGAAGATCTGATGCTGATCTTCGGAGATATACAATGGAACTCTTCAAAAATAGACGGCAAATCTGTTGTGATAGCTCCAATCGGTTGGATGTTCATTGTTTAAACAACATCATGACGTAACATTACACCTGTTTGCTCTGAGGGGTACATAGATGTGTACAGTACACCCAGATTTCGACAGTTATGGCATGTAATGTTCCATTTATTGGGGATAAGCCTATTACCATGACATGTATTGTTAACCATGTACAATGAATGCATAGCAAATATTTGTAAGTATAGGATATTACAACTAAAAATGGAAAAATAAAATAAAACTTTTTTGCCAAAAATAAAACCGACTTCAAAAAAAACAACAAACAAAAAAAACACAAAAAGAAAAGGACAAAAAAATACATTTTGTTTTTCTTTTAGTGTATTTTTTTGTCCTTTTCTTTTTGTGTTTTTTTTGTTTGTTGTTTTTTTTGAAGTCGGTTTTCTTTGTAATGATTACTTTTTTGTTATTATTGTTTTGTTGACTGCCTTGTTGGTCTAGTGGTTGCAAGCGCGATTGCTGAGCTTGAGGTCCTGGGTTCGATTCCCAGTTCGGGCAATGTGTTATTGGGTTTTTCCATCAAACATTTCTCAGTAGCAGCCACGGAGACTCGATTGGTGCCCGGTTGATGGCAATAGGCTCGCTCCCTATTAAATGGGACTTTACATAACTGGCGATACGTATGAGTACTATTAGATAGGTACACCTCTACCTAATCCTTCGATGATTACAGGCGTGATATTATGTTACGTAATTATTAATTGTAAGTATCTATTATGATTAAACTAGCTGATGCCCGTGGCTTCGCCCGTAAATTATATACTACAACCTTCCTCTTGAATCACTCTGTCTATAAAAAAAATCCGCATCAAAATCCGTTGCGTAGTTTTAAAGATCTAAGCGTTCAAAGGGACGGACAGACAGACGCGGCGGGGGACTTTGTTTTATACGAAGTGTTTTTTTATATCTTAATTTTGCTTCCTTACTCGTGAGAACCACTTTTTAATATTCGCTAACAATATCAGAAAAAAACATTATTGTCATCCTTGCAAAATTTATTTTTTATCGACATCACACTGTCGACACACACCCCATCACTATCTTGACTTGGAGAGCGCTCAAGCGGGGTCCGCGGCCTATGTACGTTTCATTTGTTTCTCAGTCTGCTGAATTGTCTCCTAGCCTAGCCTAGACAAGCGTAGACAAGCGTAGACAGACTTATCTATCGTTAGATATTCTTAGGTTACGTGCCAGGACGGAAAATGGGAGGATAAAATGTTTTGGGAGTAAAAATGGTGCAGGTAAAGAAATTTCTGACATTTTTGTGTTGGATTTGGTTGAGTTTTTTATGAGGATTGGCAGTCATATGAATGTTATTAATGTTGTGGTAACCAATTATTTTACCAAGCAAGATGATTATTACAATTTTACTGTATTTCTACTTCTCATGACAATAATTTAAAATAAGTGCCTATGTAGAATCTTTATGAGGCTGAAATTGCAAATTGCTGAATCTTTCGTGCTATAGTCTGCCCCAGATAAGTAGGAAATAAAGGTCATTAACCCGTATACATTTATTCAAATACATAATTCCGAAAACAGAAATAATGACATAAACTTGTCCCGAAACTACCTTTATCGTGATCCTTGACTTTTTCTAGTAAAAAAATAATAATTCATAATGTATTGTTGGGGTACCTACGCAGAGAAATTAAGGAAAGAGCAATGATCTTTAATTCCTACTTATCTAGCGCAGACTATAGTTGGAGTGACAATCTTCACAGAGTGTCTTGTAGCAGTTAAATGGCCACTGGCCAAGGATTGATATTACCGTAAAAGTACCACGGTAACCTGCGAAAGGTCAGCGTCAAGTTGTATGATGTTTAAAATTTGATTCGCGATAGTAAAACGTATGTGTCTAAGTTCATAATAATCGTATTGAATGACTATTTCGAAATTGTCATTCATTAGTATTATATTAACTTAGAGGATTGTATTGATTACCTATTATAATTCTGTAAATACATGCTTGTTACGGTCGCGAATTATATATTGTTCAACGTTAAACCTGAGACTGACCTGGAAATTGCAAAAAACATAAGAAAAATTAACTTTTGCGGGGCTTCCTTTACGCTTCCCCATAATTAGCGTGCGGGAATATGCACGATTTTTTTTCTTCATTTAAATCAATAAAATACGGTACTATCAACCTAAGAAAAATATTAAAAGTTAAGTCCAGCTACTGCTTGTCGTTTAAAAATAATATTAAAATCCTGCAATTTTCTACGACAGTTCAAACGTCCAGACCGTAGCTGTCGCGGCCATGATGTGACGTCATTTACCACAATCTGCCTTGTTTACATTTTTTTTTTTGACCTTAATAAAATAATTTTATTAATTAAATGTGCTTTATTCAAGTAAAAATTGCAATAACAATATTAAAATAAAATTTTAGTGAAACTTTAAGCACTTTTCAAATAAAAGTGTTTTTTTGACACAGACTTTGACGTCACTACCGGCGTTATCGATAACTTAGCGTTTTGAGAGTGCGTTCCGTTTCAGTAAAAGCATGCTACATAAAACAGTAAATTGTAAAATACGTGATGTATTAGAAACTTAAACAAGTGTACCACAATGTTTTTATGCGCCGATACAAAGCATTTTTAATAAATAAAAAGAGTTTTGTGTTTCATACATATTCCCTAGGACTGCTAAAGACTTGTGATGATGATGATGATGAGGATGATGATGATGATGATGAAAAGTTATATTCGTGCGACAAACTTTCTCAATAAAAGAAGGGCGAGAATTAGGTACCGTTAGTGGTTATTTAGGTCGTGGTGACGTTCATTTAATGTGTTGATTTGATCATATGACGTGTTGAAATTAGTACCTAATGCATGTTTATAACGTTCATGTTAGTGCTAATAATACAATTATAATGTTTTACCTTGTTCTAGTTTTAGTATATTTTATTTAGGTTTTTTAGAAACTATGTCAATTTAAGTGACGCAGTGTGGTTTCAGTGTATGTGGTTTTGACTATAAAGAAAAGTCAATAATTATCAGTTTTATTTTTATTAAGACTGCCTCTCTGGTCTAGTAGCGACCGATGAGGTCCTAGTTTCGATTCCCGGGTCGGGCAAAGTGTTAGTGGGTTCTCCATTACGAATTTTTCTGAAACAGCCACTGAGTCTAGATTTGTGCCTGGTTGATGGCAATAGGCTCACCCCCTATTTACATGGGACTTAAAACAACTAGCAAAATATGCGGGTACTGTTAGGTACTTACACCTCTGCCCTACCCTTCGTCAATTACAGGCGTGATGTTATGACAATGCGTAAAAAATAAACCTAAAACACACTTACACATTCACAACAAATTACCTACTTACCGTAAAAATCAATACAAAACAATAACATACAAAGATTAATCACATCACACACATTACATCAACGGGTCACAGATCTGGCAAATCCAGACTCCGTGAGTCTGGTTCAACTAGCAAAATGTGCGGGTATTCTTAGGTACTATCTGGGTCTTTTCCGCCTGACCAGTTTAAATTTTTTTCGCTTAAATCATGCGGAGGCGCCGAGCCACGTCCCCTTAAAGTTTGGGCCTATTAAGAAAGCGTCAACTTTGGCGCGCAAAATAACAATATCTCTCGTTGGGCGTGCGTCGTCAGTGCGCTCGGCCGATTCGGTATCTTTTCATTAATTATTTCTATACAAAGTCAACGGGGCGGGGCTAGAGAGCGTTTCTATGTTGCGAGTGCAAGCAAAAATGAGCTTAGTGGTGGTCAGGCGGGAGTGTCTTCGTTAGTACACTTCTGCCCTACCCTTCATCGAATACCAGGCGTGATGTTATGACACTGCGTGAAAAAAAAAACCTTAAACACACTTTCACATTTACCTAACCTACTTACCACAAAAATCAATACAAAACAATAACATACAAAGATTATTAATCCTATTTCTTCACGAGCTAAGTCATGCTTGCTCAGCCGGGCCCATGTTTGTCGAGTACTTAGCCCCGACCTGAACGACCTAGCTTGTTTACCCCTGGTTGGGTAGTTGTGTACCCCTGGTAACACTGCCTATTTGTTTTTGATATTAAGTTATTGTTTTCAAGTTATATGGGGTCTTCTGGGACCTTTGTTGAGACACATTTTTGGAGTTGTATGTTATGAAATTCGATTTCTTTGTTAGTATGAAACGGTGACTGTAAAGTTGAGTGGTAATCTGTTGTCTTGGTGTGGGCCAGTGGGGCGGAGGGATGAGGGCAATGTGGTGAGGATAATGGTATTTAGGTACTAGTCTAAAATAATCTATACTAATATTATAAAGACCAAGATTTTATTTTTTGTTTGTTTGTGTGTTTGTTACGATTTATCTCTAAAACTTCTCGACCGATTTTTAAAATTCTTTCAGCAATGGATAGCTACATTATCAGCGAGTATCATAGGCTATATTTTATCCCCGTACTCTTACGGAAACGGAAACTACGCAGGTGAAACCGCGTGACGTCCGCTAGTAATTTTTTTAAGAGGAAAGATTTGATTTTTTGTTATTTTGTCGTCAATAAGGTTCAGAATTCATCAACATTTTTATATAATATATATAACATATTCTTTATTGTCTCAGGTACATGGCATCAGCTTCATGGCACGCTAGAGGAAAATAGAAAATCGCATAGAGGTAAAGACTTTAGATATTTTTTTACTCATTTTAGTTAATCATTAGTAAAATTCTTGTTTTTTTTTCAGGACACTATTCTTGCTAACAAAGCTTTGAATGTTGGCCTACGTCCAGCTGTGGGGATGTAGGGATGATGACTGACAAAAAAAAATGATTTTTCTTGGTCCGTCAGTTAGATTATCGAAAAATATTGAATACGTGTTTTTTGTTTCATCAATTTAATAAAAAAATACTAAAATTTAATTTAATCATGAGAGAGAGAGGGGCTTGTGACGTCACATTTGAGTAAAAAATGTACTAAAATGTGACTTCACACAAGTTTTCGACGTACTGTATCGTCTTAATTTTTTTGTTTACGTTAACCCTAAAAGAAAAATATATGTATCCAATATTTTTTTGAAATCTATCTGACGTACTAATTAGTTTTTTTTTGTCATCTACCTTATTACCTTTCAATAGATTACTTCCAAATTACATTTCCACCACTACTTAGGGCCGGGCTCCACCGAAGCGGAGAGGAAACGAAAAGAGAGGAGATGCGTTGTAAACCACCAATAGAATTTCGTTATTTAAATTTCTCCTCGCTTACTTTTAGTAGAAACGATTGAGCAAAGAGAAGAGTTTACATATATCTCGTAATTATTTACGTCAGTTTTCGTACTCACACAAGAGTTTACGGAAAATAAAGAGAGAATTATTTAGGAGACCGCAGCTTACTGCGACTATGAAATTGCCAATCATGATAGTTATGACATAAGCCTCCGCGATTCTTCTTTTCATAGTATGAAACAAAGGGTCCGGGACCATGATCACGGTACCGGATTCCCCCTAAATATTTTTTGTGGTATTTTGGGACCACAAGAAAACAAAACAAAATTGTCTTGGGAAAGTACGGTCAACCAAACATATTTCGTATTGAGTCGTTCATCAACTGGTCCCATCTGGTTCATCTACGGCCCATTTGGGACGAGTTGATGAAAATAAAACCCGATGTTTGTACGCTTAACCTTTAAAATTCGCAACGGATTTTAATGCAGTTTACAACATTAAAAAGAGTCATTAGATTATTATTTTATTATTATTAGATTAAATGTCTATATCTACCGACTCACCTCGGTTTCCCACGGGTGCAATTGTAGCATAGATCTAACCGTACAGACAGCGGAAACAACTTTGTTTTATATTATGTAAAGACTAATAGTACATCATAAAGAAAAGTTGTCTGGTGCACAACCTACCAGTTAATTAATTAATTTATTAAAACTTCATGTACAATAGTGGTACATAGGCGGACTTAATGCTACAAGGCATTCTCTACCAGTCATAGGAAAACGTAGTGATAGGGTGAAAAATAATATCTAAAAAACCGGCCAAGTGCGAGTCGGACTCGCGCACGAAGGGTTCCGTACCATTATTATCAAAAAAGGCAAAATAATCACGTTTGTTGTATGGGAGCCCCCCTTAAATATTAATTTTATTCTGTTTTTAGTATTTGTTGTTTTAGCGGCAACAGAAATACATCATCTGTGAAAATTTCAACTGTCTAGCTGTCACGGTTCATGAGATACAGCCTGGTGACAGACAGACGGACAGACGGACAGACAGCGAAGTCTTAGTAATAGGGTTCCGTTTTTACCCTTTGGGTACGGAACCCTAAAAATGAACTTCTTGTTTACTAAATTTTATTTACATATTTTAATACACATATACATTACATTATATTTTAACATTATATATATTAGAACCCAGGTCGGCCGTAGCAAAGACAATCTCCTCAGATGGGGGTTTATGGACAACTCAGATCTCAAATGTGTATGCGGCGTGTCTCCACAGACAATGGCCCATCTTCCATCTTGCGCCGCATGCCCTGACACCTGCACATTTGACGACCTTATGACTGCATCAGCGAGCGGAGTTCGCATAGCTGAATTTTGGGCCAAACACATTTAATAAATATTTGCCATCGACACGCTAAGAAGAAGATTATAACATTTCACCTAATTGAATTACAGATAAATAGGTACTAAAATACATTACAATAATTCCACCAAAACATAAACAAGCCTTTAAACCTCACACGAAGTCAAACCACTAACATAGATAAATGTTTTCACTAACTTCTAAAATCCTTGGAGTCTATATGTTCATTAAACACTTTAACAAACGGCTATTAAGGTCTATTTTCGTACTAAACTCCTTGGCTATTTTAATAGCACAAAGTAAGAATGTAATTTAGTAGGAAGCCTGGATTTTGACACTAATTACAACGGTATCCGACACGGATACTGCCGACACATTACGAGCGGTTAAAAAGAGGTTTTTCGGATATTATCGGATACTGTAAAAGAGGTTTTAATGTGTTTTTTATGTTAAGGTAGGTTTAGGTTAACACATCAGTATTGCGCTACTGAATAACGTAAAGGCGGGGCAGCTTGTGGCTGAAAAATTACAGCCGGTCAGTTCGATTGGAGGTTAAGCTTCGCTAGCCGAGGTCAGTCCGTGGATGGGTGGGTATTCATTTCATACCCAGACTCCTCCGAGCCTCGGAAAGCACGCTAAATTCGCTTTCAACTTTTCTGCAAGACAATAGAGTGAAATGAATGCCAATTGCGTAGAAAAAAAAGTAAATTATTGTGTCTGACTTCAGCCAAGGTTAATCGATTTCCAATATGAATGTAGTATTGATAGTCTATAATAAATTGACAACTGTTTTAGACGCATTTCTTTTGTTAGCAGGCAGAGTAGTTTTTCTTGTTTTCAAACCTTTATAGGTACAATTCACGGTACGTCCTTCGAAGATTTTTTTAATGATAAACTAAAACATCATTAGATTTTTGAAAATTCAATATTTCTAACCAGGATCAAACTCGTTGATTTAAAAAAAAAAAAACACAAAGTAATTATATTATTATTACACCATTCGATGGCGTTGCTAATAAGGATCAAATTCTGGAAAGTAATGACATACGGCAGTTTTCGTTTTCACCAAAATCGTGCTCGAGACTCGTATAAAGGGGTGGTATCTGCTAACGAGAGGTTTTCTCCATGTAAATCGTCTTTGATAAGTGAATATAAATGTGCAAGACAAATATATGTTGCTTATTAGACTCTAAACTTTAACTTACTTGCAATAATTCTAACTTTATTACTACTACATGAAAAAAATCTTTAAAGTGAAGCATTTTTAGTATTTTTTTTTCACACAAATTATTTCACTTTTTTCTTCACAAAGTGTACAATTGGTATTTTGATCTAATGATTTATTAGGCTATAATTAAATAAAAACCACTCATTTCGCACTATTCGGCCTGCAGTGACAGACGTAACAACCACTTTGTAGTGCAAGCTGATTAGAACTTTATTTTAACAATGTTTCAAACGAAGTTTGAACTACCATAAATAGAGTTGCTAATTTAGCAGATACCAGCCTTAAGTATTTATCGCTATTCCTCATAATTTCGGATATGGCTATCCACACCTACTTGAAATATTCACCCTGCAGTATAGGCACTCAAGCTTTGCTTAGTGTAGTGAAATCGGGCAGTCCCATCAAGTAGTTACTATCGAGTATCGACCTATTTATAGTCAGACTAAATCGATTCAGTCTGGGATCGACTAAACTATTATGCTATGTCAATGTCGATGTCTTAATTAGGTCGGTCGTGGTCGCCTGTCCTTGTTAAAATGGTAAGTGCTACTCGATTTAGTTGCTTACTACGTTTTGGAGTTTACTAGGGTGTTGCGATGGCATGTTGTCGAGGTATAGGCTGTTCAAGTTATAGGTTTACGTTACGGAGCGGGTAACAATTTGGAAAAAGTAATTTTACAAGTTTGAAATAGTTTAATTTAGGAGAAGGTCGTGCAGCCGATCGGAATAATCTTCAGGTTAAGCCGCGCTTGCTTAGATTGGCCTGTGGATGAGGGACCACCCATTGCATACCTGGTTTCCTCCGTGTTTCGGAAAGCACGTTAAGCCGTTGGTCCCGGCTGTAATTTTTAGATCTTTGACAGTCGTTACAGGTAATCAGTGGGCTCAAAAATCTAACAACCACTCACGACGGGGTATAATTGTACTCGTATTGACTAGGACTATGTTTAGATGTACTTAGAGAATGCGTAGATTTGTCCACATCTGTGCTATTGGTCTTTTTACACACTTTAATGGCGAACGACAGGCAAGCGTACCAGAACCAACTGATGGTCCATTAAGTTAACTAAAATACTATAACTAAGTTATCCTATCCTATGATATCTTCTAAGTATGATATAAGTTTCACAGAAAGTTCATCATAAACGTCGTTTAACCTTGAAAATAACCCATGATAGCTTCGATCACGGTCCCTATTCGTTTTATACGCTATTACGTATCATGGAAATAGCGAACATCTTTACAGTTCATTAATTTATAAGAAACGTTTCCTATGCTCGTTATATTAACAGTCATTATTGGTTATTGGAGCGAATTGACAGAATAGGGACCAAAAATGTTGATAGTAGGTAAGTATTTTATGTATGTACAGTTATGGCGATTACATGAGCTAAATTAGCAACTCTATTTGTGGTGGTTCAAAATTCGTTTGAAATACTGTTAGAATAAGGTTCTAATCAGCTTGCACTACAAAGTGGTTGTTACGTCAGTCACTGCGGCCGAATGATGCAAAATGAGTGGTTTATTGCGATTTGCAAAAAAATCTATTGCTTGGACCAAAAATGTAAAACACTATGAGGCTAATATGTTGCTTGCAAAAATTATTTTCCAAAAAATCAGAATAAGCGCATGCATTTTAGTATGGTTTATACTCGTTAAAAGAAATTTTTAGAATTAAGTTCGTGATTTTTTTTATCGAATGAAATTTGTTGTATTATGTTTTCAAAACACTATCGTACTAACATATATCCTGAAGAATATCATATATTTTTCTGGTTTTGTTTATTGCAGTGAATCATAAGCTTTTTTGAATTATAAAACTCGCGTTTAGCTCCTGTAATCGCCTTAATCGAACTATTTTATTTATTCAGCAACGTAATTAGTAACCAAAGCCTAACATCACGCCTGTATTACCCGAAGGTTTAGGCAGAAGTGTACCAAATACAGTGTGTACAGCACTTACGTTTCGCCAGTTAATGTTTCAAGTCGTATGTAATTGACTCCTGTGGCTACCACTGAGAAATTCTAGTGGAAAACCTAATAACACTTTGCCCGACCCGGGAATCGAAAACTCAATAAAATAATGTTAAAACAAGATTTCTTTTTTCAAGTTACTCAGAGACTTACTTTTAGTACCCATATTCGCAAATGAATAAATGATTATGATTATATAGACATTCAAATTTTGGTAAACTGAGTAGGAAATCTTATTTATTTTTTTGTACCAAGGCATAAGCTATCCTAGCTTAAACAAACACTAAAAAAGAACTAGAAAGTCTCCAAAGTTTTCTTAGATAATCTGCATCATAAGCTCTAGATTTGAATCCAAACAAGCTCAGCGAATATTCAACACTTTTCTGCCAAATCAAATCAATATGGTAATACATAAAAAAGCTGTTTTCTCAATGTTAAATTCTTAGTAGAATTTCATCCGTTATTTGAGAAACTTCGAGGAAGTTCTTTGAAATAGGGAAGTAACTGGGAAAGGGGCTAAGGACTGGAGTAATGATTTTATTACCGAATTGAGTTCCCTTTCATAGAACGGAGTTACTTAAATTCGGACATTTCTTCGGGCTATCAGAAAATAGTGTTGGACGTTATACAGGGTCAGTTTTCAATGACGAGTAAAAATTTAAAATTAAGATCTAGATATCAAACCAAAGTGAATTTTAAATATTATTTTAGAAAAATATAAAATAAAATAATAGCGTTCATTTGAAAATGTTCTAAAATTTTCCTAAATCATAAACCTAGTGGGAATCAATGCACTTGAGTGCGCGCATGCATCGCCAAATTTATGTAACTGCTACCTATCTAGTTTGTTGAAATGAATTGTGCTGTTGCAATATCCACACGTTCGCTTTTTAGTGGTGGACAGGAATGAAATGTTCTTAAGTTGTTTTTTTTCATTATATCGAAAATATTATCGATTACTAAACCATCTCTGAAAATTTGGCCGGTTATTGAAAACTAATCCTGTATGAGTATTTTAGACTTGGTTTAGACAGGCTGAGTAGCAGCGATTAGTTCATTTTCAAACTAAACAATCCTTGTAATCGTAGTTTTAAAGAAAGCTCATGAACATCATTGACTAGGTATAGTTCACACTTCCACAGCAATGTTAACACCTGTTTCTATAGTTAAGTTAGGTAATAACTTGAGTTTAAGTAATTACTTAATATGCAAACATGTTTATGCAACAGACAAGAATTTAAACGAAGTTAGAACTAAGAACGAATTCTAACTTGTCAATTCTAACTTCAAGTAATTACTAAACTACAGAAAATAAATCTTTTCTTAAATAATTAATTAATTAATTTTCTTAAATAATGACTATTACCCAAGTAATCACTTTAACTTGTTTATAAATACGAGATACCGTGGCCCCGGAACACAAAGGGCGATGAAGGAACATGGATGGGTTTTAGTCAGTAAAAGTCTGACACTCCCTCCTGCTCCGCCCAGGGCGGGAGGAGTCATTTGATGATTTCCCATCCGAAAACAAAGGGGACATAATCTGTGAATTAATACGTTTTTTGTCTTGTACATCATTTTTGTGCTATGAGTGGGAGGAGTCATTTGACAATTTCCCAAAAAAAAAAAAAGTGTGTTAGTTAGGCCTCTCCAATCGTACGTCATTGAACTGCATCCTCAGTTCCTCTCATCCAGCAGCTACTCAGTGATGGCCGCTCTTCCAAACCTCGGAAAGTGCAGTCTCAGACCAATATTATTGGTCTGAGAGTGCAGTATTCTTTGAACTTTTTTTTTTCTTTGAAGTATATTTCTAATTCATTTTTAACAATCAACATAACATAATAGCACAATTATAAATTTAAATAGATCACAGTGATGAAAGACTAACAGAAAACGCTGCTGCCCATTCTCTGGTCTACGGAGGCGCAAGGTGTTCTGCCTCAGACATTAGTCGCCTTATACGACACCCGTGAGTGTAATGGGTTGGTTCTGTTCTACTCTGCCGGATACCACACGGCTAGATCAAAACATTGTGTTGTTGGATGCATGGAATCCATGGTGTTGGAGTACGGGGGTCGTGGAGGTATTAAAATTGTAATATCAAAAAATTGTATTAAAAAGAAAACTTTCAAGTTGGAACTTTTTGGGTCACTACAAACTTTCATACAAAAAGTTACGATATTACACTGTATGTGGTGTGTATGCAGTGTAACATCGTAACTTTTCAAAAAGAGTTTGCGATCACTTTGAAAAATCAAAATCTTTTTTGTTAGTAGCTACGGATGTTATGAAGATTTCTTTTTAGATTATTTATCAAAAAGATGGATTTATTTTTTTAATTTCAAACAGGGTATTTATATTTCAAGAAAACACACAACAAAGAATTTTTCACGAATAAGTTGAATTAAAAAAAAAAAACAGCTTATGCTAGTGATCACAAACTTTTTTTGAGGTGTGTACCTACATCTTACTAATATTTTAATGCTAATGTTTGTTAGTCTTTCACGCAAAAACTACTGAACGGATTTGGATGAAATTTTGCACACATATAGTTTATAACCTGGATTAACACATAGAATTATAGTACTTTTTATCCCAGTAGTAAGATCCCATGGGACAATGATTAAACTTCACACGGGCGAAGTCGCTGGCAGAAGGTAGTACAAACATGAACTTTTGCGCATACAACCAACTCAAAAACATATATAACCCTTCACATACCGAACCCTCATCTACCATACCTAACAAAGCCAGTTGATAACGACATACGAGATAAATGTAACTGAAAGGGTTATCAGTCGCACAATGCAAATAACATAGTCATTTCAGTTCCGCGCCTTAATTAAGAAAACCTCGGTGGCTTACCCTTAGGAAGAGCCACTGAGGCAGCGGATAGATAATCTATTGATTTAGAGACATACTGGTATGACCAGACGAGAGGAGCTCGTGGCTAAATAATAATAGCCGCTCGGGTCGATCTTTAGGTTAAGCCATGAAAGAAAATAAAAAAAAAATTGACGTCAGTTAATAAAGCACACACACATATAAAAAAAATAGAGGATAACATAGTATGATGTGCTGTGTGCCTCACGGCACGCTAAAAAGGTTCATTTCAGCATTCATGCCAGACAGGTGATGCTGTCTGACGCTGGTCTTCCAATGAACCTTGAGGGGGTAGGTACATAAGTGACGGAGAAACAGTTTCAAACATAATATAGGCATTAATAAATGGTTACAAATAAATAGATAGAAAAAGAGTAAATTAATTAAATGTGTATTTGTGAGTTCGGATAAAGAAGAATGTAAGTAATAAGTAGGTATTTTATTGTGTTAGAAAGTAGTAACACTAGTAACAATAAACAAATTCAGAAATATGCCAAGACAGCATAAATATTTTTAAAAGAAAATAAAGTGCTAAGCGCAAGCGCTGCGCTGCGCTGTGCTAAGTGTAAGTGTTTGCCTAGATTGGTCTGTGGATAGGTGACCACCCATTAGTTTCCTCCGTGCCTCGGAAAGCACGTTAAGCCGTTGGTCCCGGCTGTCATTTGTAGATCTTTGACAGTCGTTACAGGTAGTCAGTGGCAAAAAAAGTCTGACAACCGCCCTTACCAAGTGGTATTGTGTTACCCAGTACTAACTGGGTTGTGGAAGTCAGATAGGCAGTCGCTCCATGTCGTCATTTCAGCCGAAAGACGTCCACTGCTGGACATTGGCCTCTCCCAAAGGGGGGTTTTTGCCATAATCGCCACGCTTGACGGGCAGGTTGGCGATCGCAATACGGTTGTTACAAAGCACAGAGAACGCTGCTGCCCATTCTCTGGTAAGTCCCTTAGTCGTCGCTCCCTATAAAATACCGGTATTCATCTGCATCCGGTTAGACTGGAAGCCGACCCCAACATAGTTGGGAAAAGGCTAGGCAGATGATGATGATATAACAAGACGTTTGCCCGATGGGGTTTCCCATCGGCAAAGATGATAAGATGATGAATTTCATAACAAACTTTTTTTCTTCGCCCTATGTTACTTGGAAAAGTCATCCAGTGTCATCTTTTGAATCACCACCTAAGAGGTACTGTGCTTATTGTATTACATCCTGTATATACCCCGTTTAGGGGGTTGAGTGAATTTAAGATTATTAATTAGCAGATTTCTTTATTTGTAATCCTCTAAATATCTTTTTCTGGTTAGTAATATTCATAAAAATCAGTTGCAAAACGTACTGATGACTAAATTAGCACTTTTAATGTCAACGAGTTTAATGTTTTGTTAAATAGTTGCAACAGTGTTTTATGAATAACTAGCGGACGTCCCGCGGTTTCACCCGCGTAGTTCCCGTTCCCGTGGGAGTACGGGGATAAAATATAGCCTATGTTAGTCAAGGTGAATGTAGCTTTCTAATGGTGAAAGAATTTTTGAAATCGGTTCATTACTTTCGGAGATTACCCCCTACATACAAACTTACAAACTTACAAACAAATGTTACCTCTTTATAATATTAAGTATAGAAGTAAAGTATAAGTATAGAAGTAAAGTATAAGTATAGAAGTAAAGTATAAGTATAGAAATAAAAATAAAAATAACCATTTACGAAATGTTTTTTACCTACACCTTGTCAATGAAATACTTAGTTGGACCACATGAAAACACTGTAAAAATAAAAATAGCATCTAATATTTCTCAACGAATATAAACATTTTAAAAACCTCAGCCTTAGGTACCTTATCTTCACATGCACGCAGAAAACCCCACAATCGGCAATCGCACAAAACAAAAGAATTATTCTCATTGCGTACCCCGTTGTATTTAAGGCCCCCACTTTAATGTACCAGTGACGTAACCAATTCGATTTAGACCCCCTCTGAGAGGGGGTGAAATAATCTTGAGGACGACAAATCCTTAGTAAAATCGACGTCTTATGCCTGCGTGGACGTGTCAGGAATTAAAAGAATGGTTGCGGTTCATAGCAGCATAGTGTAGGATGTAGGATTATGGGACGAGATGGCATTACCATTTATATATCGATGGAATTAAATGGGGGTGTTCGGTTTTAATATAGAATTATTTGGGGTGAATTTTTATTTTATTTTTCCGGATGGCTGTGGAGGGTTAAAATAAACAGTATTGTTTGTTGATAGTTTTATAATAGCACATGCAATGCTGTGAACGTTGGGGTTTCATTTCACTTTGATAAAGTTAAGATTGTCAGGCCCCTATTAAGGTTAATTTCTCTGAACGGCCAAAACCGGTCAAGTTTCATGTACATACGTGTAATTCGATAACGAATTAGAGCGAAGGATTTATAAATATTAAATTTTAAACCAATTTATCTTTTCAGTCTTTTCCCTTATTTATCCTGTAAATTTCTGTTTTTGAAACCATGTACAGTTTCCAATACAATCTGAAAAAGCAATTGCAGTCTTTATCAATAATAGTTTGAAGAAAATGGTTCCTTAAAATGGTAGGCATTTCCTGTTCTTTTTAAGGTTCCGTAGCCAAATGGCAAAAAACGGAACCCATATGGATTCGTCATGTTTGTCTGTCTGTCTGTCCGTATGTCACAGCAACTTTTTTCCGAAACTATAAGAACTATGCTGTTGAAACTTGGTAAGTAGATGTATTCTGTGAACCGCATTAAGATTTTCACATAAACATAGAAAAAAATAACAATAAATTTTGGGGGTTCCTTAAACTTAGAACTGAAACTCAAAAATTTTTTTTTCATCAAACCCATACGGTGGAGTATCTATGGATATGTCTCTAGAAATGATATTGAGGTTTTTAACATATTTTTTTTTCTAAACTGAATACTTTGCGCTAGACACTTCCAAACTGGTAAAAAGTTTTATCATTCTCTTATTTTAGAAGTTACAGCCCCCCCCCCCCATTGATATAACTAAAAAAATATATATGATGTACATTATCATATAAACTTCCACCGGAAATTGGTTTGAACGAGATCTAGTTAGTAGTTTTTTTTAATACGTCATAAATCGTAAACAGCAATTATTATTAAAACATCGATCAAAGTTACAACGAACTACAAGAAGTTTTATATTATGTTACTTGCTGCTACGGAATCCTTCATGGGCGGCTCCGACTCGCACTTGGCCGCTTTTTTTATAGCTAGGTTACTCGTAACCAATAAGATTGCTTATTTCGTCTTTAACTGAAGACTCTTACTATACTGCAGATACTTAAATTAACAACAATATTTATTTTGTTATATGATTGTAGTATGCAGGTTTAAACTTGCATGGTTTGTGAGGCTTGTATTTTTTGTATTTGCCTTGCGTGGAAAATGTTGTTGGTAACATTTGATCAATAATATTTTTATTGTTTTTTTTTCTCTATTAATGTACTTTGTCACTCTCCTTTTTTTCCCAAATCTACACTTCTATACTAATATTATAAAGAGGTAACATTTGTTTGTAAGTTTGTATGTAGGGGGTAATCTCCGGAAATAATGAACCGATTTCAAAAATTCTTTCACGATTAGAAAGCTACATTCACCTTGAGTAACATAAGCTATATTTTATCCCCGTACTCCCACGGGAACGGGAACTAGGTGGGTGAAACCGCGGGACGTCCGCTAGTATATTATAAAGAGGAAAGATTTGTATTTTATGTGTATGTTTGTAATGTATAAACTCAATAACTACTGCGCCGATTTCAACCATTCTTTCACCATTAGAAAGCTACATATAATAATAATATTATAAACAGGTAAGATTTGTATTTTTGTGTATGTGTGTGTGTTTGTAATGAATAAACTCAATAACTACTACGCCGATTTCAACAATTCTTTCACCATTAGAAAGCTACATTCACCCTGAGTAACATAGGTTATATTTTATTCCCGTATTCCCATGGAAACGGGAACTACGCGGGTGAAACCGCGTGACGTCCGCTAGTAAAAAATAAAATAAAAACTTCAAACCAGTGAAAACTACCCTTAAAACACCCAATTCGGCTAGACCCTTAATAAAAAACCGCAAGGTGGTCTTGGCTAATTTCAAGAGACCCTTTGCACGTCCTACCGATCAGGAACCCAGTTAACAGGACAACCCAGTAATAGGATAAGACAATAATCAGGATAGGATAGAGGTGGAATCCTATCGGGGACAAACCGATAGTCGATTGTGGGTTTACGGTTTTGATTTACCGTAATTGCGGGTACAATTGGATTGTATTTTTTTTTGCTTACATTGTTATTTTTGTGGGTCGTGTTTAATGTTGTTACTGGTTTCAATTTATGCTTACCTAATATTATTGCCAATCAAATTAATTAGTGCAAATAGATTGCCAGTACATGGTTCAAGTAACCCGATCGCTGAAAGATAATTATAGTCGTTTATTTAAAGTTGAGGGCTCGGACCCACCATACCCCTGGTGGTACGGTAGGTTGTTTAAAGTTAAACGATACGCATAACACGTATGAACGTGAACGAAACAAAAAGAGTATGCAAGGATAGCGTTCTGTTGTTTCTGCAGACACCCCTGGGAAAAAGCCGTTATGAATGTATGAAATCTTTCACTGTTGTAGTAAGTTTACCGTCTATGTCCTTTACACCGTTTGGTATCTGCGTGCCCAGCAAAAAGATACAACTTTTCTTGACACAGTTAACCGCTTGTCAGTCCTCATATACCACATCCATAGACTCTACGTCCCTATAAAGGCTCTATGTCCCTCGAGACAGCGTTTCTCATGCCACTCATGTCCGACTCTCTTATTGCGGACGTTGTATTGTGTTTCCTGTATTTTTTATAAGGAAGACTGTTATTTCAGAACTGAGATAGGATTTTTGGAGGGTTACTGAGTGGATATTTGAATTTGGAATTCAGTGCCAGCTTGTCTGTTCCCTGATCATTATAATGTTAAGTAAAATGTAAAGTTCAAGTCATCATCTGCCTAGCCTTTTCCCAAGTATGTTGGGGACGGCTTCCAGTTTTACCGGATGCAGCTGAATACCAGTATTTTTACATGGAGCGACTGCCTATCTGACCTCCACAACCCAGTTAGTACCGGGTAATACGATACCCCTTGGTAAGACTGGTTGTCAGACTTTTTTTGGGCCTCTGACTGCCTAACAACTGTCAATGATCTACAAATGACAGCCGGCCGAGACCAACGGCTTAACGTGCTCTCCGAGGCACGGAGGAAACTCAGTATGTAATGGGTGGTCACCCATCCACAGACCAACCTAGGCAAACACGGTTTAAACTAACGATCGACCCGAGCGGCTGTTATTATTTAGCCACGAGCTCCTCCTAAGGCTAAGGCTAGGTCTAAGGCTTATCTTTAAGGTTCGAGTGAATCGATCTTTTCAATGGCCTCTAGCCGCATTATCGATTCACAACAGGCGAGTTGCGGCCAAGTCTAAATTCGTGTGTAAAAAATTAAGACTGAATATTATAAAAGAAAGATCAAAAATCTTTGTTTTTCCCCTAAAATATTTGGCATTCGTTGTAACGTCTTTGAAAATGTTAAGTACCTGGATTTGATGCATGACATTTAAATAATATTTGTAAACCATGTGTTGTGGAAGAATGTAAACAACAGATAGTAACAAAACCATTCCGAAACTTTAATTCTATTTTTTTCTAAAGGGCGCAACTCACCTAGAAGAAACCGATTCACTCGAATTTTAAAGAGCTTCAGATTCATATATATTATTCTTATACGTTACTATGATTTAAAATGAGTTGGGCCCAGTAGGTGACCTATGAAGGTCTTCAGAAGTTTCGAAACGTTAGAAATTCCAGTTTAAGGAACGTGGTTTCTTCAATCAAAATCAACCAATACTCACTACACTACACACTACAACAGCCCATAACGTCCAGTACTGGACATAAGCCTCTCCCATGTTGGGCGGAATTCGCCGTAATATCCACGCTTGGCAGGCGGATTGGAGATCGCAGTGATGATAGACTAACAGAAAACGCTGCTGCCCAGTCTCTGGTCTACGGAGGCGCAAGACATTCTGCCTCAGACATTAGTCGCCTTATACGACACCCGTGAGTGTAATGGGTTGGTTGGTTGTAACCAATACTCAACAACATGCAATACATCAATAAACTCAATATCTGATAAACCTACGTAACATAAACTGACCAACCAAGTCAGTCGGTGTGCGCCCAAAGTTATTCGCAACTTGCCTGCAAACTCGTTAGGTAGTAAGTAATAAGTTTCTGAGTTAACATGCTACTGAAACCATATCTGGTAAGGTTGGGTGCATATTGGCAACCTGAATTTCCCCCCTTTAATCAAAAAACGAAATAACTCAAAATTTACGAGTTGTTACCATAAAGTGAATTAACTTCACACGGAGAATACGTTCAGTTCAATAGCCAACTCAATATTTATGTTAAATTCGGGTTGACGTGACAGATATATACTGCGTTCAGGCACAATACTATTTTAAATAAATTGTAGATTGATTGATTTAGAAATTTCTTTATTTTAACATAAACACAACAGATAAATGACATTCAGATCTTATTCTAAAAGCATTATACATTAAGATTAGGTGTTTTGTGCAGACTATGGCGCCTATATAAAACATTTGCGAATACAAACAATATGTAATGTAAAAAACTTGTTGTTATGAATCAGAAATATCTTATTACTTACGGTAAACAAATGTCGAACTGTACAGCGCGATGATAGACACAAACGCACTTTATAACACTTAATAAACTAAATTAAGAAAGATTGTTACAATTAACATTGATAACATTACATTTTCACTTTAACAGTTTAATAAATATGTATTAAAAATGCAAATGAGCCTCGTATACTGAGTATGATTCGTTACAAATCTACCCTACATTCAAGCGAACGTAATAAAAATAGTCCGGTCATGTAGTCACATCGCCTTTGTTATTCGAATAGCAGTAAGTGATGTGGGAGACGGTAACGATGATATTTGTCGATATATTTTAAGTTTGTAGATCGTGTTCGGCCAATGGTGGAAATAAGTGGGTTATTATGTTTAGGGTTAGTTACCAGGTAAAACTTTTTTGTGAGTTTTGTAATGTATTGTTTTAATGTTGGGAAATTTAATTGAGTGTGTAATGTTTTAAGATTTGTCCGAAAGGGTGTATTGAATGAGGTTTTTATTGCTTTGTTCTGAACTACTTGTAGTTTGGAGTAATTACTTTCGCATGTGCTACTCCAGACCGGGGCCGCATACGTAATGCAGGGTCTTACTAGGGTTGCGTAGATTTTTAATTTGGTCTTTGAACTGACTTTAGATCGCCGTTTTAAGATTGGAATGGTGTAATGGGTTGGTTGGTTGTAACCAATACTCAACAACATGCAATACATCAATAAACTCAATATCTGATAAACCTACGTAACATAAACTGACCAACCAAGTCAGTCGGTGTGCGCCCAAAGTTATTCGCAACTTGCCTGCAAACTCGTTAGGTAGTAAGTAATAAGTTTCTGAGTTAACATGCTACTGAAACCATATCTGGTAAGGTTGGGTGCATATTGGCAACCTGAATTTCCCCCCTTTAATCAAAAAACGAAATAACTCAAAATTTACGAGTTGTTACCATAAAGTAACAGACAGAAAATTAACTTCACACGGAGAATACGTTCAGTTCAATAGCCAACTCAATATTTATGTTAAATTCGGGTTGACGTGACAGATATATACTGCGTTCAGGCACAATACTATTTTAAATAAATTGTAGAAGTTTTATCCATATAGCCATGTCACCAACGATCTAAAAATAAAAGTCATAAATATATTAGATTGATCTAAGTTACCGAAAACTAATCAGTCAATCTTATTTATTTATTTAACTACATATGTACATACGGTAGACAACACAGGAAAATAACATTTAATATTTAAATACATAGGTACTGCTTAACTTTAATCTTATTAAAAGTTGTAAAAGAAAAATGTGATGACACTAATTAATAAATATTTAGGTTAAAGCCACACATGTTCAGTATTAATTCAAATTTAGACATAAACATAAGCGTAATTAGCCTATGATGTTCCCACTGCTGGGACAAGGGCCTCTTCTCTATGAGAAGGAGTGGGCAATAACCTGTTTCTTTTCCTCATCAAGTAGTGAAAACTCTTGGTTTTTGGCTCGAATACGGTGTTATTTTGTCAAATATTCTGCCGTTTTGCACAAGCCTTTAGCTGTCAACTTCAACATGGACATTGTCATTTCATTAGTTCACAAGTTCCTGGTCGCTAAAGGGGCATTAAGTGAGATGAGGACGTCCCATATTCCTGACACAGAGTGCTCATTTTCACAGGTCAAGGTTATGGAGCTAAATATAATATGTATGTTGAAACCAAAGTAATTTAAGATACTGTAGATAGGCCATCCGAAGCAATGATACAAAATAAAAAGCTTTCTGCCAAAAAAAAAAAACACTTTTTGGTTTGTACCACACAAATTCTTGTCCTGAATTATTTTTTACATTGTAACTAGAAATTATTAAAGAATGACCATAACTCAAGAAGAAAAAATATGTCATCATCTGCCTAGCCTTTTCCCAACTATGTTGGGGTCGGCTTAAAGTTTTACCGGATGCAGCTGAATACCAGTATTTTACATGGAGCGACTGCCTATCTGACCTCCACAACCCAGTTAGTACTAGGTAATACGATATACCCCTTGGTAAGGCTGAAGAAAAAATACGTATTAAAGGATAAACAAACTACCTACTCAACCGATTTTGATGAAATTTCTATCGAACTAGTCGAAAAGTATTATTAATAAACAGAAGTTTACGAGAATGAGTGTAGGAAAGTTGATTGCAAATGAAATCACGGCTAATAGCTATAGTATTTCATTAGCTATCGCGATGATAATTATGATACACGAAACAGTAATACCAGCTTAATATGCATCATATCGTTAGTAAAACAAATTAAAAGTAGTAGATAGTGCTACCTATACTAATAGGCTAGTTTCCATCATCAATAAATAGTAAATCTATTTAGTCCATCGGTTAGAGTATTGGAAAGTAATGGACACGTATTTTTTGTTTTTGTAAATCAACGAATATTGACAAAGAAAGAACGCATCAAAACTCGACTCGGCTCGTGACGTCACAACGCACTAAAAATTAGAGCACTGCGTGACGTATTGAGAATTATAAAAGTGTCGTATCTTCGTCAATTTTGGTTTACGTAACAAAAGAAAAAATACGTGTCAAATATTTTTTGATAATCTAACTGACGGACTAATTAGATTTACTAATTTCGATTTTAACCTATTACTAAGACTCCACTGTCCGTTCGTTCGTTCGGCCTTCGGCGGGCTGTATCTCATGACCCGTAATAGGACAGTTGAAATTTTCACAAAATGTGTATTTCTGTTGCCGCTCTAAGAATAAAATAACTCAAAAATAATAAGCTCCCCTTCTACGATGGTAAGGAACCCTTCATGCGCGAATCCGACACGCACTTGGACGGTTTTTAAATGAATTGGAAAACAAATAAATTGAGCAATCATCATCATCATCATCTGCCGAGCCTTTCCCCAACTATGTTGGGGTCGGCTTCCAGTTTTACCGGATGCAGCTGAATACCAGTATTTTAAATGGAGCAGTCGCTCCATTGGGTTGTGGAGGTCAGATAGGCAGTCGCCTATCTGCCCTCCACAACCCAGAATTGAGCAATAAATTGAGCAATCATTTGCAACCATTCAAGTCACAATTGTACACAGCCTAATCGTATCCGCGTGGTTAGAATCAGATAAACAAATTCAGGTTGAGCAGCATAGTGTATGACTAGTAATCAAGATGTTATCACTGCTATTTAATAGCATTAGAATATTGTTATATACACTTATGTATTACTGTTTCGTGGAACTGGGACGCAGTGTAATGTGGAAGTAGGCAAGTAGGCTTTAAGGGGAGAGTGGGGTGTGGATTTTGAAATATATTATTATGTGTTATAAAAATTATGTGGGAGAGTTAGTCCTGGTTTCCTGTTGGGTAATTTGGGAAAGGGTGAGTTAAATTAGGTTGGTGGTTGATTACTTTGATTGATTTCATCGACACAATCCCCTGCCTATATTTTTCAGCTATGTTGGCCTTCCAGTCTTAACAGACGCAGCTGAAAACTGGAAATTAGACCTTATCTTAACTATAAAAAAATAGCAGATGTTTAATTGCCCACAGAGAGGGTTGATAAAAAGCCAAACATACAATCAAACTGATATCTCATCTAAAAAAATATAAGCATATTCTAAAATACTTCAAATATACAAAAGAAACAAACTGTGTATGATTTAAACATGAAAACCGTGTCAACATATTCTAGCTTAGACCAAGATTAATGTTAGAAAACGTTGCTACTAAACTACTACAGTTACTTATTTAATAGTCAAAACGTTTAGAGAAGTTTAAAGAATCGAACTTATTGACGCCCTTTAAAATTTATTCTCCTTTTGATATATGCACATATTTTTATTACTATTTCAGTAAACTAATTACCTTCCTCTTAAATCAGTCTATCTATTAAAAAAACCCGCATTAAAATCCGTTGCATAGTTTTAAAGATCTCAGCATACATAGGCACAGACAGACGCGGCGGGGGTCGTTTTATAATATGTAGTTATAATGTAAATAATATATACACAAAACATTTACCAAACATTAGTCTACCTACAAATGAACCACTCAAACACTCACAATCACGCTAAGATAAAACACAAAACATACATTACATACTTATTCTCAAACTTCTTATAACTTCGCCATTGATTACCTAATTCTTATTGTCAGTGGTCAACAACAAACAAGAAACTTTTGTCGCCAAACAAGAACAAATCTTGCAAGTTTTGTCGCGGGCGACGGCTCCGTCGTAATTGGTGGGTAACAGAAGGCTAGTTTTTTCATAAATATAGTCGGACACCAGTCATTTCCATCACCATCCCGCTCCGACTCATTGTGTCGAGGTTGCAGAAAAGCTCCCATCAGGACATCTGCTGCCATGGTCGACCTGGAAGACCCTAAACCGATTGCGTAGCCAGGTGGGCCGCTGCAGATACAACTTGGTCCAGTGAGAGTATTCCGGTGAAGCGGTGTATGACTGCGGTGCCACAACGCAAACTATGGCTCACCTCCTGTCCTGCACTATTTGCGGTTCCACCTGCACTTTGAGGGACCTGTCCGAAGTGTGTGTGGCACAGTTCTGATTAAAACTAATTTGATTACAAAAAAGGGAATCATCGACAGGACGAAGAAGAAGACCAGACAGTTATAACAATAATAAATAAATAATACATTCTTTATTTCACCAAAAGCCATCATATAACAAGGAAGAAACTAAGAGCATGAACCAAAAATGGTGTAAAAGAAAAAAAAAACAGGATAATTTTAAACTATATTGAGAAAACACAAAAGAAAAACATTGATGTGAGTGGTGAGGAGAATAAATGTGGGGACCGAGTGTGTGTGTGTGTAGTGAGTAAGTGTAGGATGTGTGTGAATGCGTATGTGGTGTGTAGGTGTAGGGTGTGTATCGTAAATTGCCCAGCAGAAGATCCTAAGTGTCATCATAATTTAATGTTTGGAGATAATCTCTAAGTAAATTTAGTAGTTCTAACCAGTACGTAAAGAAGTGACCCTCACTACCTCTACCTAAAGGGTCACTTTTTAATTCTGGGCCATACCTAGGAAACTTCTAGTTACGGAGATATTGAAGGTCAAAGTTCCCACTTTTTCACATTTTTTTCATTTTGTGCCTGTACTTTAAATACGTCCATGACCCATATACTATTCAATGCAATCATCAGCACAATGATTTGAATGTGCTGATAGATGCATTTCATTTCATTCAAAAAGTCGTTTCTCAGCAATGATTTTTGGATAGAGTTACTTAGTTTGATGTACAGAATGCTTGGTTATCCCATCCCATATCTTCCCGTGGGTGTCGTAAGAGGTGACTAAGGGACTTACCAGAGAATGGGCAGCAGCGTTCTCTGTGCTTTTGTAACAACCGCACTGCGATCGCCAACCCACCTGCCAAGCATGGCGATTATGGCAAAAACCCACCTTTGGGGGAGGCCCATGTCCAGCAGTGGACGTCTTTCGGCTGAAATGATGATGATGATGAATGCTTGGTTGCCGGCTTCGTGAAGGGCAACAAGGGTCTATACCTTGTGTTACCCCTTCTAGGGTTGATATTATGCCATGTGCGTACGTATGTTCACTCTTGTTGTATGGAGGCAACCTTCTGTAGACCTATGTTATTGGTATTGTTATCCTTACGACAAATTCCCTCCGGCGGCGGGATTAGGAGTTCTGATCCTATAATAAAATCGGTCAACTGTACGATCTGTTGTTCGATAGATGGATTATACGGGTTTTAGTTTTAATGTTTGTTTATTTACATGTTTTTTGTTACAATAACTGACTTTTTATAGGTCAGATGCGTAATAATCGCAACTGCCGTGCGTGTATGGTCAACATGGATTAAACAAACGGAGTATGTCATGTAAGGATCGCTGTAGAATTTAGCCTTAACGAAGACAAAAGGTAAATTGTACTCACCGTCATTGTGATCATTTTTTTTGTTCTAGACCATACTTGGTAAGGTTCCCAGGTAAAACGGAAAGGTACCTTTGACCACCAATATCTCAGTTACAAGAAAGAGTTTCAACTTTTTCACAAGTATTATTTGAAATCATCTGCCTAGCCTTTTCCCAAATATGTAGGAATCGGCTTCCAGTCTAACCGGATGCAGCTGAATACCTGTATTTTACATGGAGCGACTACCTATCTGACCTCTACAACCCAGTTAGTACTAGGTAATACCCCTTCCTCTTGGTAAGACTGGTTGTCAGACTATTTGGGTCACTGACTACCTGTAACGACTGTCAAAGATCTACAAATGACCAACGGCTTAACGTGCTTTCCGAGGCACGGAGGAAACCCGGTATGTAATAAGTGGTCCGGTATGTAATGTAACAATTATAAATTAATTTACAATTTAAATTAAATACGCCAATTAAAATAAAAGAAAAAACAATACTTGAACAAAATTCAAAATGTGAAATATGTGTGGGGAAGGTTAGGTTAGCAGAGCGGAATTATTTGGGATGGGAAAGTAATTCTAAAGTTAGCAGTATTCTTATTACTGATTTTGGCAATCAGTTGCGAATATTCTTTCGCGAAACTCACTGTGTCACGTATCCGACGATTTTACCAAATTAGAATAACGGCCAATAAAAACCAAAACAAAAATTATGAACTTTCAACATTCCTGAGAATAAAAGAAATAATCGTTGAAGTCAATACAAGGCACGCAGCTTATAATCCCTTGTAATAAGAACGCCCAAAATAAAATCTACTAATAAATTAAAACATAATACATTGCTTGCTTAAACCTCTTTGCTCAAACAAAAAGCCTTAGTGTCCCGTCAATCGATACAGTACAAGTTGTAATAGTCGTAAACAGGTCATTACATGACCTGACCTCTTTGCTTATTTACGTATTTTATTAATCATAGCCACGACCATAGTACGGTGAACTCATTTTTTTTTGTGTTTCATAACAACAAAAGGAGTTGTGACTTTGACAAATTATAGACGTGAACTGAAATGAAACCACTGAACGTACAGTCGGACAAATGGATTGGTATACAGGCTGCTAACTTGCAACTAACTGTCGTGTACTTTCTACGTAGTATTTTGCTACGGCGTAGTATTCCGCTACGGCGTAGCTCGTAGCTGCTCCATGAACTTTTAGTTGAGGTTTCGTTATCGCTTTTCTGAATATTGTGTTTAAATAATTAACATAAGTAACTACGTTTTTATAGGTTCGTAGAGCATGAAGATTTCTAGGCGGCTGATGCTAAACAGTAGTAGTAGCTAACATTTCCCATACAAACCTATCAAGTCAGTGAACGTCACTGTTTACTCATAGAAACTGATAATCGATGACACTTCAGACAATGCTTGTGACAGCCTTTGTGCGCCTACTAACTTCTCTAGTCGCAAGTCGTAGCCAGCGCAGTGATTCCGTGTTCTGTGAACATCGTGAGGGAAAGGTATATCTACCTAACCTGTATACCGAACTCTTTCATTGACTGTACATTAGCTATTAGGCACAAAATACAAAGCATCGGCTATTTTCGGATAACACGAATAGTTCCGAAGTTTTTGGCATGATGATTCATGATGCTTATTAGAAAGAAATAAACATTATTTTCATGAATTGAACACCGAGATGCTTTAGCATTGTATACCTTATAGCCTTGGCTTAAAGACTACATTACCACGATAGGACTTCGCTGTGTACCTAACAAAGTTAGCTGGCGTCATAATTTAATGTTTATTTATTAGAGTCACAATTGTAAATGATTATGTATTAGGAAACTATAACAAATTAGCAAACTAGCTAACAATACAATAAGCAGTTATTTTTTTCCGACGAAAAATGTAAGAAAGTTTTTATGTCGTCGCGCATATTTTTTTTTTGACTATTACTTTCAAATGCCATATAACGTTTTGGCTTGTCTGATGATTAAGTTTATTGATCACAAATGAGCTTACCTTACTCTAGAGCAGAGCAGGTAGGCAAATACGGAAATTTTCCTTGAATACCGGATAACTTTTTTTATCACTTTCCAAAAAAATGGGTATATTAGGTGAACGGAGTAGAAGCTTATGGCATACCTACCTAGTTTTTTTTTTAATTTTTCCACACTCAGAAAAATTGATCCATCATCAAAAAACGCTACAAATTTCAATTAAACTTTTCATATTTGAACGAAGAAATAGAAATTTTGAAAAAAAATAAAATGAAAAATATCGTTTATTTTTTTTTCGCAACAACACTAAAAAAAGACTAAGTATCCTATTTGCTTCTACTCCGTTAACCTCTTACACCCATTTTTTTTTTGGAAAGTGATAAAAGTGTCTATAAAGTGTGTATAATAAGGACTCAGATGAGAAGACACGAGAGGTGATATTTGAATGTGCGCTCGAGGTGGCAATCAGTCCTGCTATGTCCCACTTCTTGCACTATTCTGGTATACTTCACTTCGACAAGATACACAATAAGAATACGAATACCTATGATAGTACTTAAAGAAAAGTTACAACCGCAAAAACGGGTACATCCTTCTTGCTGGAGCTTTAAACTGACTTAAACATTGTTTCAAAAGTCAAAGCAGGCACATTAAGAATTACACGAATAGCAAAATAACTAACCTATTTCAACGTTTAGTCCCTAAAATGTCA
The DNA here is from genome assembly GCA_905147715.2 of Xestia xanthographa. Taxonomy (NCBI): domain Eukaryota; kingdom Metazoa; phylum Arthropoda; class Insecta; order Lepidoptera; family Noctuidae; genus Xestia; species Xestia xanthographa. The sequence continues at coordinate 11,100,280 of LR990669.1, read as the reverse complement.
CCTAAACCGCTGAGTTGTACAACATCCGTCTCCATTTTATCCATAACTAAACAATTAGTATGGATAACCCAACTAACACTTACCCGACTTACTGGGAGCATGAAAAACAAAATGGCTGCCTTCTGAATAATCTGTGTCTTCCTACGTTTGATTGCATTTGACGAACCGCCTAACAAAATCTTTGGCTTATCACACGATGGATTTTGTACCTTGTCTTTTGGGTGTTAAGGTCTAGGTTTCTTTGGAGGAAGTAAGATAGTGCTGTCTTAGATAACATTGGAAGAACAATAGTAGGGTAAAGTTGAATAGCGGTAGAATTAGTAGACTGTATCAAATTAGATGAAAACTGATCCAATTAGAAGTTTGTCTTGATTATACTTCATGAAGGGTATTGATAACAGTGGTATTTATTTTATGAATAATCGTATAGTTAATCAATTGGAAAGGTAACAAGGCTAATAGGCTTGTGTCCTGAAAAAATCTAACTAGTCCGTCAGTTAGATTATCATAAAATATTTGACACGTATTTTTTCTTTTGTTACGTAAACCAAAATTGAAGTAGATACGACGCTTTTAAAATTGTCAATACGTCACACCATGCTATAATTTTTAGTGCGTTGTGACGTCACGAGCCCCCACTCTCGAGTTTTGATGCGTTTTATCTTTGTCAGTATTTATTGATTTACAAAAACAAAAAATACGTGTCCATTAATTTCCAATACTCTAACTGACGGACTAAATAGATTTGCAATTTATTGGGAAACTAGCCTATTGTCCAGAATGCACTGAAAGACGCAAAACTTTTTGAAATTGCTAATGTAAAATTTTACAATGGCAACACTGTATCAACTCTAGGTAATCAACTTATATTATTTCAGACAAATTTAGTTCAATTTCTGAATTTAAACGAGACAGTATACGTATCTCAAAATATTGTATGAAACCATACCACCAGAATATCCTATGAACATTACAAAAATCACGTATTGACAATATGAGTATTTTTGAAAACTCACCCCCCCAAAGGCGTCAAATCGGTGATGAGAATTCGTATAGAATTTCGTCTTTTCGGGAGATGGAACATCACATTGACCACGCTTGTAATTATCATCTGCCTAGCCTTTTCCCAACCATGTTGGGGCCGGCTTCCAGTCTAGCCGGATGCAGCTAAATAACAGTATTTTACATGGAGTGACTGCCTATCTGACCTCCATAACCCAGTACTGGGTAATACGATACCCCTTGTTAAGGTGGGTTGAAGCTTGTGTCCTTATAATTTCCTTCCATTCACCCCCTACAAACTGTCACACTTGAAAATCCACCAACAACCCCCAAACTTGAACCAAAGTTAACAGTTAACACTCAAAGTAGAACTTCTGTTGTGTTTGTAGAACTACTTCCCTGATTAGTAAACACGGGGCGCGTCGGTGACGGCTCGTCCTAATGATCAGCCAGTCAACAGAGCCCGTTTGATTGTCTTCTGTTTATCGCGGGATACTCGCCACACATACATAATTTATTTGTCACCTATGGAAAATAAGATGTAGGTATATCTATGGATGACAAGTTAGGTTAAGTGCAAGATCATCTACTTATTACAAGGTTCAGAATGAGATGAATTATAATGTCATCGATTTTCTAATATGACACATCCCTATTGTTGGTTTGCCCTCCGCAAACTGACAGGGCATTCAGCTCCATATTCTGAATTATATTTCACCTAAATTTTTCTCAGGAAAATGTTCATTTTTTAGTTTTTCAGTTACTATTCCTTTATTTCAATGAAAATTACATTATCTCTAAGCAACACTCCATTAATGTAACAACAACAACAACAACAGCCCATAACGTCCACTGCTGGACATAAGCCTCTCCCATGATGGGAGGAATTTGCCGTAATCTCCACGCTTGGCAGGCGGATTGGAGATCGCAGTGATGAAAGACTAACAGAAAACGCTGCTGCCCATTCTCTGGTCTACGGAGGCGCAAGGTGTTCTGCCTCAGACATTAGTCGCCTTATACGACACCCGTGAGTGTTATGGGTTGGTTCTATTCTACTCTGCCGGATACCACACGGCTAAACGGCATTTATGTAAATAATACGGTAATTTATCACAGAAAAATGTATGATAATTACTGACCTATTTCAATCTAAATAAACATTTTAATATCTTCGTTAACAAATTGTCGGGGTCAACAAAAGACGCTGATGAACGTCGTCATAACGCCCTCGGGTAGTGGTCACGCGACAATTCGTAAGCCTGTGTAGATATTGTTTATTTATACCTATACTAGCTGTTGCCCGCGGCTTTGCCCGCGTGAAGTTCGGTAACTGTCCCACTGAATCATACTAAAGGGATAAATAGTGTCCTACATGTTAATCTAGGTATATAATATAACTATAGATTATATACATAGTTATATAACTATCAAAAAAAAATTGTGCAAAATTTCACAATCATCACAATTTATTATTATCATCACAATCACCATCACTCTCACAACCACCATCATTATCACAATCACCATCACCATCAAAATAACGTTAATCCAGATTATAAACTATCTATGTGCAAAATTTCCAATCATCACTATTTATGATTATCATCACAATCACCATCACTATCACAACCAACATCATTATCACAATCACCATCACTATCACAACCAACATCATTTTCACAATCACCATCACTATCACAACCATTCACTATCACAATCACCATCTTGTGATGGTGATTGTGATGGTGGAATGGTTGTGATAATGGAAGTGGTTGTGATAGCACAACCACTTTCATTATCACAACCACTATAACAATCACCATCACCATCAAAATCACTATCACAATCACCATCATCGTTATCACAATCATTATCATAGTAATCACAATCACCATCACTATCACAATAACAATCATCATCACAACCACCATCACAATCACCATCACCATCACCATCACCATAACAATCACCATCACAATCACCATCACAATCACCATCACAATCACAATCACCATCACAATCACCATCACAATCACCATCACAATCACCATCACAATCACCATCACAATCACCATCACAATCACCATCACAATCACCATAACAACCACCATCACAATCGCCATCACAATCACAATCACCATCACAATCACCATAACAATCACCATCACAATCACCATCACAATCACAATTGCCATCATTCGTCATCATCATTTCAGCCGAAAGACGTCCACTGCTGGACATAGGCCTTCCCCAAAGGGGTGCTTTTGCCATAATCGCCACGCTTGGCAGGCGGGTTGGCGATTGCAGTACGGTTGTTACAAAAGCACAGAGAACGCTGCTGCCCATTTTCTGGTAAGTCCCTTAGTCGTCTTTTACGAGACCCACGGGAAGATATGGGATGGTGCTATTCTTTACGTCCGGCACCATACAGTACACGTCCGACACCATACAGTACACGTCCGACACCATACAGTACAATTGCCATCAAAATCACGTTAATCCAGATTATAAACTATCTATGTGCAAAATTTCCAATCATCACTATTTATGATTATCATCACAATCACCATCATTATCACAACCAACATCATTATCACAATCACCATCACTATCACAACCACCATCAATCATTATCACAATCACCATCACTATTACAACCAACATCATTATCACCATCACTATCACAACCACCATCACAATCACTATCACAATCACCATCATCGTTGTCACAATCATTATCATCGTAATCACAATCACCATCACTATCACAATAACAATCATCATCACAACCACTATCACAATCACCATCACAATCACAATCACCATCACAATCACCAGCACCATCACAATCGTCATCACCACCACAATCACCATCACAATCACCATCACAATTACCATCACAATCACCATCACAATCACAATCACGATCACAATCACTATCATCATTATCACAATCACTATCATCATTATCACAATCATTATCATCGTAATCACAACCATTATTATCGTAATCACAATCATCAACACCATAATCTCCATCCTCGTCATCACAATCATTATCATCGTAATCACAGTCAATAACATCGTAATCACAATCATTATCACCGTTATCACAATTATCGTTACCTATCACAATCATCATCATCACAATCATCATTATCACAATCATCATCATCGTTATCACAATCATCACAATAAATCAACAATAAATAAATGCCACTTTCGTAATCAACACCCCTTGTAATCTCGGTATCGACACCCATATTGATTTTTATACATTTTAACCCCATCGCACCCCAACAGGGAATGATGGTTTTTCAGGTCCGCCACATTAAATCTTAAAGTCGTTGTTTTTGTAATACACCCGACCCAATTCACCAAACAAACATATCTATGTTGAATTTCAGGCTTTGTTACCCCATTTCCCCCTTTAGGGGTTGAATTCTGAAAAAACCTGAAACACAAATGTTATCTCATTTAGCGATAGGATTGCTTCTGTTAAGTTTCGAATAGTCTAACTAATCTTGTTTTCCCATGCAATCTTTGGACCCCCGTTTCAACCCCTTAGAGGGTGAGTTTTGAAAAATCTTTTCTTAGTGCACCCCTAGGCCACATAAAGAACCAATGTGCCAAATTTGGAATCTCTAGACTCAGCGGTTTGGGCTGTGCATTGATTTTTATACTTTGCCACCCCATTTTCCCTCTTAGGGGTAGAATTCTGAAAAAACCTGAAACTCGTTTCTACTCCTTTATCAATAAGAGCACTTCTGTGAAGTTTCGAATAAAATAGTCTAACTAATTTTGTTTCCCCATACAAACTTTGGAGCCTCGTTTCATCATCAAATAACCCCTCCCGCTCTGGGCGGAGCAGGAGGGAGTGTCAGACTTTTACTGACTAAAACCCATCCATGTTCCTTCATCGCCCTTTGTGTTCCGGGGCCACGGTATCTCTTTCGAATAGTCCCGCAACCCCGGCAGGCATCGGTCCTTGCGGACCCCTTCCTTTTTGCTGACTCTCTTTGAGGCGCGCGTGGAACACGAACGCGCCGTCGACACGGCCTGTCGTCATGAGACGGACGGACGGCGAGCTAGCCCATAGCTCACCGTCCACAGGCCCGCGCCTACGGTGGCCGGGGGCCACGTGGTGGTGGCCCCCGACGCCCGGGGCGTCTCCCGCGGCGGCCGGGACGTTGAGAGGTTCTCTCCCTCTCACGTTCCGCCATCTCCTTCTCTAGCATTACTGCTTCGCAAAAGGAGGTGACGGCGTCCCATTCCGTCTCGCTCCGGACCATGGCTTGCACCAGGGCCGGACGCGAGAGGTCGCCGCCGCCGATCGCCGCTTCGAGGACACGGCGGTGCTCCGCCCACGCGGGGCACACCTCCACCGTGTGTTCCACCGTGTCCTCCGGTCGATCCTCACAATGGAAGCACCCGGGCGTTTCCTCCCGCCCGATTCGGTGCAGGAACCTCCCGAACACTCCGTGTCCGGTGAGGACCTGCGTCAGGCGGAAGGTGAGGACGCCGTGGCGTCTCTCAAGCCACTCCTCAAAGAGGGGACTTATCGCCACAATTGTGGCGTGCCCTGCACGGGGTTGCGACAGTCACTCTCTCCATGTCGCCATGAGATCCCGCCGGAAGTCTGTCCGCTGAGCGACAATTTGTCGCTGCAGCGGAGTTTCCCCCCGGCGTAGGGCCTCCGCGCGCCATTCATGTAGGCGCGCGAGGACTATTGCCTCCAGATCCCATGGCGGCAATCCGGCAAGGAGGCTCGCCGCCTCGCGGGAGATCGTGCGGTAGCCCCGGGCCAGCCTTACGGCTACCACCTTTTGGGGCGCGTTCAGGTAGTGGGCGGCTCGCCGCCTCAATGAACGCGCCCACACCGGGGCCCCGTAAAGGGCCATTGACCGCACGACTCCCGCGTAGAGCCTCCGGCAGGAGGCGTTTGGCCCCCCCAGATTGGGCAGGAGCCGCCTGAAGGCAGCCCCAGTCCGCTCCAGTTTGGGGGCCAAACGTCGGAAATGTTCCACGAAGTTCCACCGGCTGTCAAGGACAAGTCCCAGGTACTTTAACGTCGACTCGACGCCGATGGATACCCCTCCTACCGTCAGTGAGGATCCCGGAGGTGGCGCATTCCGAGGCCCATGAAAGCACATGGCCTCGGACTTGTGCAGTGCCACCTCGAGACCCAGTTGCCGGATCCTCTTGTAAGTGTACCTACTCCGTACGTGTTTATTAGGTGTTGTGAGTCATGTAAATAAAACAACTGATTTCGGCGAGCGCTAGTACATAACTGAAAATGAATAATTATTTATTTCGCTATTGCTTGTTGACCTACATACAAGTCGTTGATGACGATGCACCACATTATTTCCCCCTTTTTTAAAAAAAACTTTGTAAATACACTTACATAAAAATAAAAAACAAAAAAATACACAGTTGTTAAATTAATATTCCCTAAAATCATACTATACACTTAGCAATATAATGGTCCAGTAAACTGACGTTGTAAAACAAAATAAAAAAAACAAAAAAACTTAATTGAGTACTCTTCGCCGTTGACTATTCTACTGTTATTCTTTAAGATAAACGATGAAGAAACCGCGTTTTGGGAAGTTCTTCAAACGTTCTGTGCTCCTTGTGCTCCGTTTGCGTGATGGTTGCAACGCATGGAGACCGTTGGGACCGGCGCCGCCTGACCATGTCTGGTGTCAATAATATGACGTATCGCAAAATCGTACCACCGGACGTATGACGCGACCTGAACGTGTCGTGTTCGGCGCGGTCTTATTATTTTCCGCTGTCTCAACATTCTTGTGGTCGTTTACTTGGCTACTGCTACTTTTCATGTGTGCTAAAGGTTCGTTTACCTTTTCATCGGTTAAAATATAAGCTGGTTTTAATCTATCCACTGTTACTATTGACGTTTTCTTCAGCATTTGAATTTTGAAATATTTGTCTTGTTTCTCCAAAACTTTATATGGGCCTTCGTAAGACGGGGTCAGTGGTTTCTTCACAGCATCCGTTCTGACGTATACGTATTCACAGTCTTTCATGTCCGGGTGAATATATGGTTTGTGACTTGTAGCGTGGTGATTCCTATTAAATGGGCTTAGTTTTGCCATTGTCTTTTGGAGAGTCTGTGCATAATTTTCTGGTGATGTTTCTTGCTTTTTCGGCTCGATAAACATTCCAGGCAGACGTATGTTTGTTCCATATAACATTTGTGCTGGGCTTATGTTTTCTTTCAGTCGAAGTGCTGCTCGTAGTCCTAGTAAAACTATGGGTAATTCGTTCGACCAATTTGTTGTGTTGCCGCGCGCGATTAGCGCGGTTTTCATTGATCTATGCCAGCGTTCAACTAAGCCGTTTGACTGCGGATGATAACTAGTAGTCCTGGTTTTCTTAATACCAAGTGACTTAGTCAGCGCAATAAATAAGTTTGACTCGAACTGTCGTCCTTGGTCTGTGGTTATGGTGTTTGGGCATCCGAATCTTGCTATCCAGGTGTTTATGAGGACTTCCGCTACAACTTTTGCTGTTATCTCTGCCACTGGTACAGCTTCCGGCCATCTTGTTTCTCTGTCGATCATTGTGACAATGTATTTGTTGCTGTTGGATTCTGGTAATGGGCCGACAATGTCTATGTGCACGTGATCTAAACGTGCTGTAGATGGGAACGTTCCGATTGGTGCCGAGTTGTGCCTGTGTGTCTTGCTTTTCTGGCATGCCTCACATGTTCTCGCCCATATTCCAACGTCAGTATTAATGCGTGGCCAAAAGTAGTGCTCGGTGATCATTTTCTTCGATGCTCTTATACCAGGATGTGTTATATTGTGCATAGTGTCGAATACTTGTTTTCGAAGTGACTTCGGCACATACGGTCGTAATTTTAATTTTGAATTTTCACAGAGTAGTTGTCTCGTTCCTGTTAGCTGTATTTTTTTCCAGCTAAGGTTGCTTTTGTTTAACAGCTGAGTGAGTTCAATGTCCGTGTCTTGCATATCTGCCAACTCATTCCAATCCACGGGTGTCGGGCAGTCTATCTGTTCGACTCGCGACAATGCATCGGCCACCGGGTTCATGTTACCGGACAGGTGACGTATGTCTGTCGTGAACTGTGCGATGAACTCGAGGTGACGTAGTCGCCTTGGGGCTATCAATTTACTTGTGGAGTTTTGTCTAGTAGTGAAGGCGTGACATAATGGCTTATGATCGGTGTATACTATCAACTCTCGTCCCTCGACATAAGGTTGAAAATGCGTTACTGCCATGTAAACTGCCAGCAATTCTCGATCATATGTGCTGTATCTTGATTGTGTTTCACTCAGTCCCTTTGAGAAAAAGGAAAGCGGCTTCCAGTTTCCGTTTTCATATTGTTGTAAAACGGCGCCAACGCACGTTTGAGACGCATCTGTCATGAGTGCTAGCGGGGAATGCGTTGTTGGTGAGGTCAATGTAACAGCGTCGCTTAGACTTGCTTTACATTGATCGAATGAATCTAGCGCCTCTGGAGTCCATTGTATTTCAGTTTTGTCATTTTTCTTCGATCCAATGAGGTATTTGTTCAACCGAGCTTGATGTTGGGCTGCTTGTGGTATGTTGTTCCGGTAAAAGTTAATCATGCCTAAAAATCTTCGTAACTCTTGCACAGTTTTTGGTAATGGGTATTTGGTGATTGCTTCGACCTTGTCTGGTAATGGTTTGATACCGTCTTTTGTGATCTGATATCCGAGGAATTCTATTTGCGTTTTGCCTAGTACGCATTTGGCTTGATTTATTGCAATGCCATACTCGTCTAGTCGTTTGAACACTTCATGTAATGACGCCGGTGTTCGCTGACTGATGATGACGCCACTAATATATCATCTATATAGACGAAGATAAAGTCGAGTCCCGCTAAGACTGTGTTGAGGAATCTGACAAAGGTTTGACCTGCGTTTCGTAGTCCGAACGGCATTCTTGGAAATTCGAATAGACCGAACGGGGTGATTACTGCAGTCTTTTCTACCTCTTGTACTGGAATCTGATTGTAGGCCCTTTTTAAATCAATCGTTGAGTATATACTGGTTCCGGGTAATAGGTATGTGAAGTCCAGTACTCTCGGAATCGGGTATCTATCCGGTACAGTGATCGCATTCAGTCTCCTGTAATCACCACATAACCGTAATTCGCCGTTTTTCTTTGTTGTCACGTGCAAAGGGCTTGCCCACGGGCTCTTGGAAGGTCTGCATAACCCTGTCTCTAACATATGTTCTATTTCTTTTTTCACTCTAAGGTACTTGTCTGCTGGCAAAGGTCTTGACTTGGAGTGAACAGGGTGTCCGTTGGTGATGATTTGATGAACTACGTTGTGCTGCGGTTGTGACTGTGCGTCTATAGGTCTCAGAATGTTTGGATAGTCTGCTAAAATGTCTGCATAATCTTCGGTTAAATTTACGGTCCGAAGTGTTGGTGTGCTGGACTTCATTAACTTTGCGTTACTCTGAAGACCAGTTGTACCATCTATTAAGCGTTTATTCCTAATATCCACCAAGATGTTATTTTTTTCTAGAAAATCAGCACCCAGTATTGGTTGCGTAATGTCAGCAACGATGAAAGTCCAATGGTACGGCCGTCTCAAATTCAGATTTAACGTCAGCGTTTTGTCGCCATATGTTTTAATTCGCGTTCCGTTTGCGGCGTATATTTTATATGTATCGTCAGATTTTAAATTTCCTCTTCTAGGTATTGCTGAAATATTAGCGCCAGTATCTACCAAAAAACGAAACCCACTTTTTCGGTCGGTTACGCACAGGCGGTTTGAAGGTATGATAGCGCTGACGACCGCCTCTGTCAACGCTGAACTTAGTTTTCCGACGGTGTCTTCCAATTGCATGGTTTTTCGCAGGTCCGGGCTCGATTTCGGTACCGAAGATGATACTTGCATAACCAATTGGGGCTGTCGGGTGAAATCCTCGTTCTGGAGTGGGATCTTGTGCGCGACATGCTTCGATTACGTCTGTAATTTCGATGTCCTCTGTCTGCGTTTGTTCTCAAGGCGGCTATTTCCATGGTTAGCTTACTCATTTGGTTGACTAACTCAACCATTACCTGTGTTTGACCGCTTGATCTTCCTTCCAAAATCTTGTCTGCTATGGCGGCGTTACTGATGTCTGTCGCTCCGCATATTGGCGTTCCACTTCCACAACTTCCGCTTGAGTTCATGTCTTCGGTAACTATGTGCCTCTTGAAAACCAAACCAGGGAGATCCGCTCGTGGAAGGCTGATAAGGCTGTGCAGTGCAGTTACCACGACATGAGAAAATCACAAGCAATCAGTTTTAAATCGCGGCGCGTGTCACTACTGTTTGATATCGGGGTCACCAGATGTAAGTGTACCTACTCCGTACGTGTTTATTAGGTGTTGTGAGTCATGTAAATAAAACAACTGATTTCGGCGAGCGCTAGTACATAACTGAAAATGAATAATTATTTATTTCGCTATTGCTTGTTGACCTACATACAAGTCGTTGATGACGATGCACCACACTCTCAACGACTATCGCAACCCCGCGTGTCATCGCTTCGGCCGCCGCCTCGTGCGACCCCCCCTGTGCCAGCACCAGCGTGTCGTCTGCGTAGCAAACCACGCTGACACCGCTAGGGAGGTCGGCGCGCAGCACCCAGTCGTAACCGATGTTCCACAAGGACGGCCCCAGGACCGATCCCTGCGGAACACCGCACGACATCTCTCGCCGGTTCCATTCTCCGCTGCGACCGGGGTAGATGACGGCTCTGTCCGTCAGATAGTCCCCGACCACTCGACGGAGGTAGGTCGGCACCCGGTGATACCGGAGTGCCTCCCTAATGCAGCTCCAGGGCATGGAGTTGAAGGCGTTGGCGATGTCGAGAGACACCGCCAAGACAACCCCACCCCTGGACACCGCATCCCCCGTCGTGAGGGCTCTCACGCGCATGATGGCGTCCACCGTAGAGCGCCCCTTGCGGAAACCAAACTGGTGTTCCGCAAGGTCCGGCCCAGTCCCCGCAAGGTGCTCGGCGAGGCGGTTTGCAATGACTCTTTCAAAGAGCTTGCCCACCTCGTCGAGCAGCACCACGGGCCGGTATGCGGACGGAGAGTGTCCCGCACCAACTTGTAAGGGCGCCCCCACGGATCTCTGTCGAGAGTCCCCAGCATCTCCTCGCGGGCCAGATCCCTGGCCCGCAGGACAGCCTCGCGGAGAGCGGTCTTCGCCGCTCTGTACCCCTCATATAGCTCCGCCTCAATGGCTGCCGCATCCGGTGGGCGGATGCGGAGCCTGCGATGCCTGGCGTACAGGTGCCGTGCAGCGACGCACGCTTTGCGCAGAGACGTTAGCTCTCGCGACCACCAGTACACCTGACGCCGGGCGCTTCTTGGCCGAACCCGGGGCATTGCCACGTCGCAGATGTCGGACATGGCCTCCTGGAACCACCCTGCCTCATTGTTTATGTCGGCAGGCCTGTCCGGTGATGTCACCCAGGCCTGCACGATCGAGGCTTCCAGGAGGAGCTCCCGGTCCAGCTGCTTCAGCGCCCAACGCGGACCACTCGGGGCCTGTTGGACCGGCGCGCTTGAGGTCTGGGTGGAGACGTCGAACCGGATGTACCGGTGGTCGCAATAGGTCTCCACCCCCTCCATGACACGCCAGTCAACGACACGCGGCGACAGAGCGGGGCTAGCGAACGAAATGTCCACCACCGACTCGCCCCGCATCCGCACACACGTGGGCACAGAACCGCGATTTAGGACGACCAGGCCCTTCTCCAGGGCCCAGTCTTCCACCATCCTTCCCCGCACGTCTGTGCAACGAGAACCCCAAGCCAAGTTCTTGGCATTGAAGTCCCCGAGGACAAGCACAGGGAGGGAATGGTTTCCGACGACGACACTCAACTCTGCGAGAGAGTTGTGGAACTCGGCGAGAGTTCGGCTCGGGGAGAAGTAGACTCCCACCACGACGATCTCCCCGAACCGGGCTGCTACGCACCCCCGACCCCTCCTGACACCTTCAAGGGTCGGGGTACCGGCGGCGGCCGACGACACTATGGTCACTGAGCCGCTAAGGTCCGACACCCAGTCTTCTCTGGGGAGGACAAAATACGGCTCAGCGACCACAGCAATGTTAATCAACCACTGCGCCATGCTCTGGAGCAACAGATCCTGAGCGCAGGCGCAGTGGTTGATGTTCGCTTGGAGGAAGCGTAATGGGGCCGTTATTGGCACTCCATTACCGCTTCCTCCCTAGCCCCCTGCGAGGGCCCCTCTGTGGCGGCGACAGTGGCAGCGGCAACGGTGGCAGTTGCGGCTGCGGCGGCGACGGTGGTGGTGGTGGTGGCGGAGGGCCTCCCCTTGCCTCTGGTGGCCTTGGTGGGTGCAGCGCAGGCCTTGCTTCCAGCCCGGTGGTCGGCTGGCTTGCCAGCCGCCGCACAGGCACCGCAGTGCGGTCGTTTAACCCCCTTAGGGGGTGAATTTTGAAAAAACTTTTCTTAGTGCACCTTTAGACCACATAAGGAACCAATGTGCCAAATTTGGAACCTCTAGACTCAGCGGTCTGGGCTGTGCATTGATTTTTATACTTTGCCACCCCATTTCCCCCTTTTAGGGGTTGAATTCTGAAAAACTCTGAAACCCGTTTCTACTCATTTATCAATAGGAGTACTCTTGAGAAGTTTCAAATAAAATAGTCTAACTAATCTTGTTTCCCCATACAAACTTTGGAGCCCCGTTTAACCCCCTTAGGGGGTGAATTTTGAAAAATCCTTTCTTAGTGCACCCCTAGACCACATAAGGAACCTACTTGCCAAATTTGGAATCTGTAGACCCAGCGGTTTGGGCTGTGCGTTGATAGATGAGTCAGTCAGTTTCTTCTTTTATATATTTAGACTAGCTGTTGCCCGCGGCTTCGCCCGCGTGCAGTTCGGTAACTGTCCCTCTGAAACATACTAAAGGGATAATTAGACAATCCCCATCACTATCACCATCACCATCAAAATCACTATCACAATCACCAAAATCGTTATCACAATCATTATCATCGTATTCACAATCACCATCACAACCACCATCACAATCACCATCACAATCACCATCACAATCACCATCACAATCACCATCACAATCACCATCACAATCACCATCACAATCACCATCACAATCACCATCACAATCGCTATCACAATCACTATCACTATCACAATCACTATCATAATTTTAACAACCATTATCATCGTAATCACAATCATAATCATCACAATCATAATCATCACAATCATAATCATCACAATCGCCATCACTATCACAACCACAATCAATATCACAATCACCATCACTATCACTATCACAATCACCATCACAATCACCATCACAATCACCATCACAATCACCATCACAATCACCATCACAATCACCATCACAATCACCATCACAATCACCATCACAATCACCATCACAATCACAATCGCTATCACAATCACTATCACTATCACAATCACTATCATAATTTTAACAACCATTATCATCGTAATCACAATCATAATCATCACAATCATAATCATCACAATCGCCATCACTATCACAACCACAATCAATATCACAATCACCATCACTATCACTATCACAATCACCATTACTATCACTATCACAATCACTATCACCATCACAATCACCATCACAATCATCATCACAATCACCATCACAATCACCATCACCATCACCATCACAATCCCCATCACTATCACCATCACCATCAAAATCACAACCACCATCATTATCACAATCATCATCACAATCACCATCACAATCACCATCACAATCACAATCGCCATCACTATCACCATCACCATCAAAATCACTATCACAATTACCAAAATCGTTATCACAATCATTATCATCGTATTCACATTCACCATCACAATCACCATCACAATCACCATCACAATCACCATCACAATCACCATCACCATCACCATCACAATCCCCATCACTATCACCATCACCATCACCATCAAAATCACAACCACCATCATTATCACAATCATCATCACAATCACCATCACAATCACCATCACCATCACAATCCCCATCACTATCACCATCACCATCAAAATCACTATCCCAATCACCAAAATCGTTATCACAATCATTATCATCGTAATCACATTCACCATCACAATCGCCATCACAATCACCATCACAATCACCATCACAATTACCATCACAATCACAATCACCATCACCATCACAATCACCATCACAATCTCGATCACAATCACTATCGCAATCGCTATCACAATCACTATCAGTATCAAAATCACTATCATAATTTTAACAACCATTATCATCGTAATCACAATCATCATCATCACAATCTCCATCCTCGTTATCACAACCATCACTGTCACCATCACAATCACCATCACAATCACCGTCACTATCACAATCGCCATCACTATCACAATCACAATCACAATCACCATCACAATCCCCATCACCATCACTATCACAGTCACCATCATTATCACCAATTATCATCATTAACACAACCACCATAATTACCACAATCATTATCACAATCACCATCACAACCACCATAACAATCACAATTCACCATCACCCTCACAATCACCATCACAATCACCATCCCAATGACCATCACATCACCATCACAATCACCATCACCATCACAATCACCATCACAATCACCATCACAATCAACATCACAATCACCATCACAATCACCATCACAATCACCATCACAATCACCATCACAATCACCATCACAATCACCATCACAATCACCATCACAATCACCATCACAATCACCATCACAATCACCATCACAATCACCATCACAATCACCATCACAATCACCAACACAATCACCATCACAATCACCATCACAATCACCATCACAATTCTCAAACTCAAACTCAAACTCAAACTCAAAGCATTTATTTCAATTAGACCATTATGGCACTTTTGAAAGTCAAAAATACAAAAAAGAAAATCAAAGCTACAGTCCCAGTCACAAGGCATAATAACTTGAGAAAGTACTGTAGTTGCCCATTCCCTAGCGTAGATCTCTATGGAGAAGAACGGGCAAGAAACTCCATGGACACTCTTTTAAAATCAAAATATTGTTACAAAATCTTGGTTACATCATTAATTTTGAGATTATACATATATGTGAGAACGATGTAGAAAGACGTGCACACTAAGAGCATCCAGAGTAAAAGATTAGATCAAAAATTTATGAATAAAGTAATTAAAATGAACCTTGGCAGCTAAGAGATGACCAGTCCCAACTGACAGCGCCCGTTCACAGACATGACGCATGTACCGGCGCCATTCAACTCAACCATATTGAAGGGAACTAAATGACCCGACACACCCGCCACCATCAGCGAGACATCTAAGTGAGCATGACATTCTCTCAGCTACCAAGGCATATTCAAGTCAATGAAAGATAAATAAATGTAAATGGTGGCTGAACAGTACAAAGTACTCACACATGTGCAATGCAATTATATAATACTAAGAACTGGAATCTATACAATACAAGTATATTTTTACAATCTTCTGCAGCTTCCACAATACATTAACATGGGAATCAATTCTTCATCTTCTTCTTTACGTGTCGATGGACTCAAATAATGCCCGACCAGTACAAACAATTAGTTTGCCCCCCCCCACCTATGGTTGTGGAGCAGGACCAGCATTTAGCCAAGCATTTTTATCATCAATGTAATCCCCCAACTTATAATATGCTTGCCTACATAGTGTGCGTTTTATACAAGATTTAAATTTCGTCTCATTCAGTTGAAGAATGTGGGGAGGTATTTTATTGTAACATTTCAAACAGTACCCCATGAAAGATGAATCCACTTTAGCAAGCCTGAAACCTGGCTGAACTAGTTGGTCCCTATTTCTAGTGTTATAGTGGTGTCTGTCCCCTCTCTTACTGAATAAATGCCGATTTTTTCTAACGTACATGATGTTTTCATAGATGTATTGACAAGGTACTGTCATGATATTAATTTCCTTAAATAGTTCTCTAAGAGAATCGCGTCTACGTAATTCATAAATGGCTCTGATGGCTCTTTTCTGCAGAATAAATATAGACTCGATGTCTGCAGCCCGTCCCCATAGTAAAATACCGTATGACATAATACTATGAAAATAACTAAAATAGACCAGCCTCGCGGTATCAACATCAGTAAATTGACGGATTTTTCTAACAGCATATGCTGCTGAGCTTAGCCGTCCTGCAAGAGATGTTAGATGAGGACCCCATTGTAACCTTGAATCGAGCGTGATTCCCAAGAAAACCGTTTTATCGACAAATTCTAGTTTCTCTTGATTCAATATTATGTCACAATCACTACTTTTGACATTTGGTAGAGCAAATCTAATGCATTTAGTTTTTTTCCCATTTAGTACTAAATTATTAGCGGTAAACCAATTGTGGACCTGCAGTAGGGCGTTATTTACGTCATCAAGATTAGTGGCACGTCTGTTTATTTTAAATATTAAAGAAGTATCGTCAGCAAACAACACCATATGCGGATGGTTGTTAAATAGATGGGGTAGGTCATTAATATATACTAAAAAGAGGAAGGGACCCAATATCGAACCCTGTGGTACACCCATTTTTACTTTTAAACCCATTGAGTTGACTCCATTTATTTGTACCTGCTGCTGTCTATCATGCAAGTACGATTTTATTAAACTGAGCGCAAGTTTACCTAAACCGTAATGCTGAAGTTTCAAGATCAGGGTTTCGTGATTTACGCAATCAAATGCCTTCGAAAGGTCACAGAAGATTCCTATGGCATCTTGTGCCTCTTCCCACGCAGTAAATATGTGTTTTAATAAAGTGACACCGGCGTCAGTTGTACAACGTCCTTTGGTGAAACCATACTGTTGCTCGTGTAATATTTTATTAGTGTTAAAATGGTTAAGCATTTGATTGAGCATTATCTTTTCAAACACCTTGCTGAAAACCGGCAACACGGATACGGGCCTATAGTTATTGGTGTCTTTACTGTCCCCGGATTTAAAAAGCGGTATTACCTTACTGAATTTCATCAGATCCGGGAAGACCCCTTGATCCACGCACAAATTAAATATTGAGGCTAAATACGGCGCTACAGTCTCAATAATTGAGGTACAAGCTTTGATAGACATACCCCATAGATCTTCCGTTAATTTGACCTTGATTTGCTTAAAACCTTTTATGACTGTTAAGGGGTTTATATGTTGAAATTTAAATTCATTTGGACAGGCTGAAACGTTCGCTTTCAATAAATCAATAGAGAGCAAGGGAGAGGAATTTAAGGTTTCAGTAGTTTTAAGTGGGATACTGGTAAAGAAATTTACAAATTCTTGAGCAACTTCATTGTTTGAGCTCACAAGGCCACGCGGTGTCTCTAGTGTGAAGTCATTACCTTGTTTTTTATTTCTATTTGTTTCACTGTTGATAATTTTCCAAACCGTCTTTATTTTGTTGTCGGCTGATTTAATCTTGTTGCTAATGAATAAGGATTTGGCTACCTTGCAAGTGTTTTTAAAAATTTTCGAGTAAGTAGCAACATATTTATTAAAAGCTTCAGTGTTGATGCAAGGCTTAAGGCCGTACAGCTCAAACAATCGTTCCCTACTTTTCCGAATACCCTGTGTTGCCCAGTCACTGAAAGTAAACTTTGGGCCAATAGTTTTAGATTTCTTTTTTAAAGTATTATTAAATTCAGTGTGCACTACCGAAAATAATTCTTCATAAAATACATTTGCATTGTTTCTAATATGACCCGGTATACTTAACTTGCTAATTAAATTATTATTAAATTTGTCTAGATTGCTGGGTGTTATTAGTCTAGTTTGTATTTGAATTCTTTGTAATTGTCTATTGTACGCGAAAGTAACCGTCTGACCACTATGATCTGAAGGCAGGTAATTTACGATGGATTTATTTATGTAATCGCAGCAACAAAAAACATTATCGATACATGTAGCAGTATTTGTAGTAATTCGAGTTGGTTCTGAAAACACATTTGACAAGTTAAATGATTTAAAGAGACTTAAGAATCTACTGCTATTCACATTATTCTCTATGATATTAACATTAAAGTCACCACAGATAATTATTGGTTTGTTACCAGTTACAAGTTTTGCCAAAGTATCTTCCATTACTGACTCAAAGATAGAATAGTTCAGGTAATTAGGGGGTCTGTAAACGCACACTATTACATGCTTATCTAGCTCAACACAAGACAATTCAATGCTATGTTCAACCGATAGATCGACTATATCATTACGAGACTTAGATTTAATACAATTTTTTACTAGGATTAATGAACCCCCACGCATCTTAGATTTTCGGTTAAAGCAACTGCTCACATTGTAATTCTCATAATTTATTTGCATTACTTCATAATCTTTCATCCAATGTTCAGTAAAACAGATAATATCAAACTTAGTTTTTTCTAAAAATAGTTCTATTTCTAGTTCTTTGGAAGAAAGTCCCTGAATATTCTGGTGAAACAATTTTAAGGTATTCTGCTCAGCCCCTTTTTTACAGTTATTTGATTGAGAGCTAGAAGATACCTCGTCGTCAATCCCCATCACAATCACAATCACCATCACAATCACCATCACAATGACCATGACAATCGCCATCACAATCACCATCACAATTACCATCACAATCACTATCACAACCACAATCATAATCACCATCACAATCCCCATCACCATCACTATCACAGTCACCATCATTATCACCAATTATCATCATTAACACAACCACCATAATTACCACAATCATTATCACAATCACCATCACAAACACCATAACAATCACAATTCACCATCACCCTCACAATCACCATCACAATCACCATCACAATCACCATCCCAATGACCATCACAATCACCATCACAATCACCATCACAATTACCATCACAATCACCATCACAATCACCATCGCTATCACCATCACAATCACCACCACTCTCAGAATAACTACCACAATCATCATCACCATCACAATCATCATCAAAATCAGTATCACAATCACCATCATCATTAACACAATCACTATCATCGTAATCACAACCATTATCATCGTATTCACAATCATCATCATCACAATCTCCATGCTCGTCATCACAATAATTATAATCGTAATCACAATCATTATCATCGTAATCCCAATCACTATCATCTTAATCACAATCATCATGATCACAATCGCCATCACTATCTCAACCACAATCATTATCACAATCACCATCATTATCACAATCACCAACATTATCACAATCAAAATCACCATCACCATCACAATCACCATCACAATCACTACCCTCGTTATCACAATCATTATCATAGTAATCACAATAATCTACATCATTATAACAATCACCATCACTGTCACAATCACAATCACAATCACCATCGCTATCACCATCACAATCACTGCCACTTTCACAATCACCATCACAATTACCATCACCATCACCATCACAATCACTATCATCGTTATCACAATCATTATCATCGTAATCACAATCATTATCATCTTAATCACAATCATCATCATCACAATCTCCGTCCTCGTTATCACAACCATCGCTATCACCATCACAATCACCAACACTATCACAATCACCGTCACTGTCACAATCACCATTACAATCACAATCACTATCACAATCACCATCATCGTTATCACACTTATTATCATTGTAATCACAATCATTATCATCGTTATCACAATCATCATCATCACAATCATCGTCATCATTATCAGAATCATCATCATCGTAATCACAATCATTATCATCTGGATCTCAAAATAAATGCCATTTTCGTAATCAGCACCCCTGATAATCTCGGTATCGACACCCATATTGATGTTTAGACATTTCAACCCAATCGCACCCCAATACCCAAACAGGGAATGATGGTATTTCAGGTCCGCCACATTTAATCTTAAAATCGTTGTTTTTGTAATACACCTAACCCAATTCACCATACAAACAATACCTATGTTGAATTTCTGGTTTTGTTACCCCATTTCCCCCTTTAGGGGTTGAATTCTGAAAAAACCTGAAACACAAATGTTAACTCATTTAGCGATAGGAGTACTCCTGTTAAGTTTCGAATAGTCTAACCAATCTTATTTTTCCATGTAATCTTTGGACCCCCGTTTCAACCCCTTAGGGGGTAAATTTTGAAAAATCCTTTCTTAATGCACCCCTAAACCTCATAAAGAACCTATGTGCCAAATTTGGAATCTCTGGTCTCAGCGGTTTGGGCTGTGCATTGATTTTTAGACTTTGCCACCCCATTTCCCCCTCTTAGGGGTTGAATTCTGGAAAAACCTGAAACCCGTTTCTACTCACTTATCAATAGGAGCACTCCTGTGAAGTTTCGAATAAAATAGTCTAACTAATTTTGTTTCCCCATACAAACTTTGGAGCCCCGTTTAACCCCCTTAGGGGGTGACTTTTGAAAAATCCTTTCTTAGTGCACCCTTAGACCACATAAGGAATCAATGTGCCAAATTTGGAATATCTAGACTCAGCGGTTTGGGCTGTTCATTGATTTTTATACTTTGCCACCCCATTTCACCCTCTTAGGGGTTGAATTCTGAAAAACCCTGAAACCCGTTTCTACTCATTTATCAATAGGAGCACTCCTGTGAAGTTTCGAATAAAATAGTCTAACTAATCTTGTTTCCCCATACAAACTTTGGAGCCCCGTTTAACCCCCTTAGGGGGTGAATTTTGAAAAATCCTTTCTTAGTGCACCCCTAGACCACATAAGGAACCTACTTGCAAAATTTGGAATCTGTAGACCCAGCGGTTTGGGCTGTGCGTTGATAGATGAGTCAGTCAGTCAGTCAGTCAGTCAGTCAGTCAGTCAGTTTCTTCTTTTATATATTTAGATTTCACGTAGGTATAGGTACGTTTATTATATTACTAATTACTATCAAATTAAACTTGAAGATATCCTACTTCCCCTTTTTATACTATGGCTACAGTCTCTTAACAAGGCATTATATCTATAAAAAGACTGCGGTTGTATTACCTAATTTTTACTCTGGCACAGTACACCTTTAAATAGTTTATTCAACAAAACATACACTAAGTCTCACAAAAACTTGCAACATTCGATTTAATAACTACTCATCGTCAATTTCAACGTCATAACCAATTAAAATCACTAACTGCAAACGATGGTCCGTTCACTCAACCCTTACCGAAAAGCTAAACTTGTCAAGAAACCACTCTCAGTCCCCTATTATAACTATCGATATTTATTTCACAAACTATCGAAATAAATAATTAACTAGCACCATTTTGACGTCCTACTTGAACTTAATAATCGTTTGCCACTTTAATAAATCGAAGTAAACACGCGACCGACTCACGATTTACAAAGTTAATTACAGACGAGTTGCTTTTTAAAACGAAAAGAAAGTGAACTCTAGTCTTGACTATGATTTGTAGGGTTCCGTACCAAAATGGAGCAGCAGCAGTGGCCCAGTGGTGGTTCGAACCCAGACAGGCGCATTACTTTGTGTAATTTAATTCATCACCACTGCTCTCAAAACGGTGAAGGAAAACATCGTGAGGAAAGCGGCATGTCCTAGAACCAAAAAATTCGAAGACATATGACATCTATCAATCCGCACTGGGCCCGCGTGGTGGATTATAGCCCATTCCCTCTCATTGAGAGGAGGCCGTGTCCCAGCAGTGGGAACATTATAGGCTGATGATGATGTATCAAAATGGTGGCAATGATGGGACCATTACTCTTAGCGCTGCTGTCTATTTGTCTGTTACAGGGCTGAATCTTTTGAAACGCAATAGGTGTAGTCTACCTGAAGTTTCTACTTGAATTTTAATCACGGAGTGTGTATTACAAATGGCCAAAATGACAACTAATAAAACAATTAAGTAAATTAAATCAAGCTCGTCGTGCTGTGCTGGTGCTGCCGCTGCGGCAGCAGAGAACCTCAAACGGCGTAAATATAGAAACCTTTGTGGTAACTATATTTTCGAGCCGTTTGGAGTTGAAACTCTGGGACCGTGGGGTCTGAGTGCCCATAGCCTGTTCAAAGAACTTTCAAAACGCCTAGTTGACGCTTCCCGTGACCCAAGAGCTGGCTTTTACCTTGGTCAGAGGCTAAGTGTTGCCATACAACGTGGCAACGCTGCCAGTCTCTTGGGCACATTACCAGCTGACAGCGTTGAGGAGGAGTTTTTCGATGTCCTTTTATAGTTTGTTGTTAGTTTATTTATTTTAGTTTATTTAATACTTAGTTTTTAATTAATTATGTAAATAAGATTTTATCAAGTAAATTAAGAGGGTCCCTTTAATTTAATACTATGCTATGTTTATTGCATTACTTTTTGTGATTTTTTCGCCGTTTTTACGAAACCCGTCGTGTTTGAGTCCGAGTCGCACTTGGCCGGTTTATAGAAGTCGTTTCAAGTTTGTGCTCGTTTTCTGCATAAATAAATCGAAATCTTCAAAGGATGGCGCGGTTATTGGCCTAGGTCATAAGGACGTGAAGTTCTAGGTTCTTTTCTAAGTTCTTTTTGTCTCATTGAATTGCTTGTCATTTGCACAGTTAAATACAACGGCTGAATCGGTAAATCATTTGTAATTGGTAAATTTAAGAAACGTTTAGATAAGTAATTTAATTATCATCAAATTAGTTCTCTTTACGAAGCAATCGATCTTTAAATGATGACCCCAAATGGCACAGCGATAGTGAGGCTGCCTTACTTTCTTATGGTCCCGGGTTCGAATCCCGGTAGGAGCAAATGTTTGTGTGATGAGCATGGACACTTGTTTCCGAGTCATGGATAAAAAAAAAAGTATCCGTGTAGTATATCAATTATCTGGTTTCCACGACACAAGCCTCGTTGCTTAGTGTGGCACCAGATGGCGCTGTGTGTAATGTCCAGCGATATTTATTTATTTAATTGGCAAGTCTTCGTATAAAGGAGTCTGCCCACTACATCGTACTATACCACGACAGTACTTAGAACGTAATAGCAGTAGTAATATCTAAATATATAAAACAAGAAACTGACTGACTGACTCGTCTATCAACGCACAGCCCAAACCGCTGGGTCTACAGATTAAACGATTTACGAACGAAACGATTTTTTCAAGCTCAAAGTCATTGCTAGACCTTTATGAACTTGGAGGGTTGTATTGATGGTTTTGATGATTATAATTCTGTAACTACATACGTCTTACAATCGCGTCCAATATTTTAATCAACATACAACCTAGCACTGGCTTGCAATTTGCCAAAAACGTAAGAAAATTTGAATTTCGCGGGCTGGTCGAAGCATTCACCTTAAACCATCCTTAGTCTAGTGATCACAAGCGCGACAGCATGAGGTCCTAAGTTTAATTCTCAGGTAAGGCAAAGTTTTATTGGGTTTTTGATAGAAAAACCCGGGAAGAAATTTTCAGTTGCATCATCATCATCAGCCTAGGCTTTCCCAACTATATTGTGGTCTTCCAGTCTAACCGGATGCAGCTGAATACCAGTATTTTACACGGAGCGACTGCCTATCTCACCTCCACAACCCAGTTAGTACCGGGTAATACGATACCCCTCGGTAAGACTGGTTGTAAGACTTTTTGGGCCACTGACTACCTGTAACGACTGTCAAAGATCTACAAATGACAGCCGGGACTAACAGCTTAACGTGTTTTCTGAGGCACGGACGAAACTCGGTATGTAAGGGTGGTCACCCATGCCGGGGTTGCGGGACTGTTCGAAAGAGATACCGTGGCCCCGGAACACAAAGGGCGATGAAGGAACATGGATGGGTTTTAGTCAGTAAAAGTCTGACACTCCCTCCTGCTCCGCCCAGAGCGGGAGGAGTTATTTGATGATTACCCATACGAAAAAAAAAAAAAAAAAAAAAAGGCGGTCACCCATCCACAGACCAAACTAGGCAAGCACGGCTTATCCTAAAGATCGACCCGAGCGGCTGTTATTAATTAGTCACGAGCTCCTCAAGAATCAGTAGCAGCTAAGAAATATGGATTTGTGCCCGGTAGACAGCAATGGGCTTGCCCCCTATTGCATGGGACTCTACCGTAACTGGTAAAATATGGGTGTACTATTAAGTAGGTACACCTCTACGCACCCCTTCGGGGATTACAGGCGAGATGTTATGTATGTATGTAACCATAAAATTATTCTGTATAGTGTCGGACGTAAAGAATAGCACCATCCCATATCTTCCCGTGGGTGTCGTAAGAGGCGACTAAGGGACTTACCAGAGAATGGGCAGCAGCGTTCTCTGTGCTTTTGTAACAACCGTACTGCGATCGCCAACCCGCCTGCCAAGCGTGGCGATTATGGCAAAAACCCCCTTTTGGGGGAGGCCCATGTCCAGCAGTGGACGTCTTGCGGCTGAAATGATGATGACGAACCATAAAATGCAACATCACACTGCCTTAAATTTTACACTAACAATTCAGTCAGTTTCCAACAAAACCCTAGCATTTGTTAAGGGAAGTTAGACGTGAATCGAAATTACATTTCATAGTACGTTTCAAGCTAAGTTACCACAGTTAAATGTTTCAAGCTAGTAATGAGAAAATATGTAGTTAACAAACCTCACTTTAATTACTTTCAGATTTTAGTTTTGTGTTTACGTCGTTTTGAAAGTTGTAAGTTCATTGAGAGCTTTATTATTTAAATGCGTTTGTTGTGAATGAATCTTGAAAATAATGCGGTTGCGTTCATGAGAAAAATTAAGTTCTTGATTAAAAGTTGTCCTGTTATTTTTAACTTCAATAAATTAAACAGCAATGATTTATATAAGTTTAATATTGTAGTGTCTGTGAGTGAAAGAGAGGGAAGCATTATGTCATCTCTGGGTGCGTGCGGGCAGTTAGCTTTGAGCTGCGGTAGTGAACGGACGTGCGCACGTCTGAGAGCCGATAATAAAGAGGGAAATACCACAAATATGATTTAAAAGTAGTAAAACACATGAATCGATTACGTCATTAGACAAGAAACAAGAGAATCTGTCGTTTTCCGAAAAATATTCATTTTCATTCATTTATGTTCCAAAATGTAATATAGGTATGTTGATTATGATGCGAAATAGCCGATTTCTGCCACAGCGACTGCATCGAGAGCTTTGGTGTGCTGCTCTTTCATGTGGTCTCAAGTGGCTAGCATATCCAACTTTGATCAAAAAACTCCAAGCACAAAGCGGACATGATAGAACACCATTGACTTGAAGTCATGTAGTTGTAAATGGTGTTTAAAAAGGCTTAAAGCTAAGAACAATCATGGACCCTGCTAATGCATTGCATCAAAAAAAGCAACTGAACAAATTGAGAACATAAACAATTCTAATTACTATTTATATTTTATTTATAATAGCGTATTGGTTCACATTACATCGTATATAAAACAACCGTCCACAACCCAATTACACACTTATTTTTAATATACCCAAAAATCATAATTGCCTAACACAAAACCACCGAATCACGTCCATTTAAGTCACATGAAAAACCCATAATTCTGACACATTTGGGTTAAAAATGACATAGTTAGATCCCCTAATTTCGTTCGCGTGCCGATATAAAGATTTCTTTATCGGATTAACGCAGTGGTTCTCAACCTTTTCTTGACCGGGACCACTTAGGGTTCTTTTTTGTTAGCAGGGACCATAAGATTCAAAACGTATGAACATAATATCACACCTGTAATCTCCAAATTATAGTGCAAAGGTGTACCTAATTGTTCACTAGTACCTAGTAACCTATTGCCATCAAACGGGCTGCTACTAAGAAATTCTGGATTGTAAATCCCAATTTCTCTTAGGGTTTATTTATGGAGACGCGGTGCGTCACGCGTCTAATCGGGCGGCGCGGCCCGCTTAAAATTCAAACATATGGCAATGTATGAGAGCGTTTACGGAGAAGCGTTTTTACGCGCGTTTGCTTGAGATGCAGCGTCGGACGCCGCGTCGGACGCCGCGTGCACCGTCGCGTCGGACGCCGCGTGCACCGCCGCTTCCGACGCGGCGGGCATAAACACAAGCACTAGATAATAATGTTATTCGTAAGTTGCACTGACAGATGTATTTATTCAATAAACTTAAGCGAATTAGACTGGTATTTTTATTTATATGCGAGAAGAAGAACACAAAGAGCTTATGGCTCTTTGACATCCGTGACGTGACATGATGACATAACGCAATACACCGAAGCACGCGCCACGTCTCCGTAAACAACATCGTACTTTGTATGTTTGTGTTTGGGCGTGTGATAACGCGGACCGCTGCACGCGCCGCCTCTCCGTGAACGGAAAAAACGCACAACGCGCCGCGTGATGCGCTGCGTCTCCAGAAATGAGACTTAGCCTAACAAGGGAATCAAATTGAACCCAGGACCTCATGTTTAGCAGTCGTGCTTGACCACTGGATCAACGAGGCAAGAAGAATAAACTGCTATTTTTTTGTTTATAAATAAGTTGTCGCAACCGGACCGCTGAACATGAGGTTTTGGATTCTATTGCCAGGTCGAGCAAAGAGCTATTGAGCTTTTCCATCAGGAATTTCACAGTAGCAGTCACGGAATTTAGATTAATAAAGATCCCGGTTGATGGAAATAGGCTGCCCCCCTATTATAAAGAACTTAAACATATCTGGCGAAATGTAGGTGCATTGTGTATACAATGGTATACACAATGCACCTACATTTCACCGCTTTACCGCACATAGGTCGGTTAACTAGTGTCGGCGTTATGGGAATCTCAAAATAAGTACTTGATTTACTTGGTGATGGAGTAAGTTTATTAAAATAAATTACAAGGAGCAAAGGAGCCGACAAAGCATCGTGAAACATAACCTATAAACTGTATGACGCACCAAAAATATGGCATGGAATCCATTGTGTATGGATAGAAGCTGCGACTGGCTGTGACAGTCTGCCACTTGACGCAAGTGGTTGCCATACCGCATGATTCTTGCCACAATGTGCAACATTTGAAATTATTGTAGCATGCGGCCTTGTGGCATGCTGCAATGCCGCACAATGTTGCCCCGGTGTAAAGCAGCCTTAATGTTGTATTTTCATTTAAAGCTCTTGTGTTCGCGCTCCGTAGGTTGAGAACCACTGAACTAACGTGTATAGCCACTGGCTCGCGTTTCTTAGTTTATTTTCAGCTAAATTGAACTCTTTTGTTGGGGCTATATTTTGTCCAGGCTATTGTTAAGAGGCGCACGGGCCTCCGGGCTATTGTGTGGTTCCGTTAATTACCTTTTTTGGGGTTCCGCTGTGGTTGGATTTTGTAATGTGATAGTATATTTGTTGCGTTATGAGCCGGAATAATCCGGTTACTAGTGCTTGCTAATTTTTTGTGAAGCAAATTATAGGATGAAAACATAATGAATTCATTTTTGTGAAGGAATTTTCCTAAAAAAAATTAACATTCATAATCATTGTGTATCTGATAGTACACCTAGGGGCGATCCTATGTCCGATGTCCTTTCTTTGGTATTGTTCGTCGTTTCGTTGAGCTCCTTGAGTTATAAGTCGAGCTACACGTTAACTGACAAATGCTTGCACTGACTGGACAGGTCCACTCAAATCTGTATGCAATGGTTCTTTCTTCAAAATACCATCTCAGACACTAATCTGCATAGTCCTCATGTGAATTGAGCAAGATTGTCTGGACTTAAAAAAAAACTATGACCTCTGAGTTTGTTTCGGCTGTTTCTTCTCAGAGTAGTCAGGTACGAAACACCGGCCCCATATAGTTTTAAAAAATGACGTGAAAAAGTGCTTGTAAAAACCTACTTGCAAAATAAACATCATTTATCATTTATCTGTGGCTGCTTCAGCAAAATTCGTAATGGAAAAACTAAATAACACTTTGCCCGACCCGGGAATCGAATCCAGGACCTTTTGCTCCACACCACACTCCCACCAGACCCACGAGGCAGTTAAAATAATTTACGTACATGTGTGGTAATGGGCTTTTCACATGAAAGCAAACGTAACAATCTCAAGTCAGTAGAAATAGTTTTTTCCCCCACTAAACTGACGCCTTAATCATTACAATACCATTACTTGCAGGTTAGTACTTTATACATCTAACTAGCTTTAGATCGCGGCTTCGTTCCCGATAAACGTTTTAAATGTAGCATAATTATGACAAATACTGTTTTAAGCTTTCACGGTCAAAACAAATAATAATCACGAAAGACATCCCGTAAGTGACAGTATAAGTGTAGCCTAGGACACTCAAGGATAAATTAGCTTCCCGTTAGTGAAAGAATTTTCGGAATCGCATCAGTAGTTCCGAAGATTACCCCCTACATACCAACAAATTTTACCTCTTTACAATTGTTAATTTAGACAACATTCGCTGCCGTGATTTATCCCAAGTAATTAGTAGTCTTCTGTTTTATTTGCAAGTACTAATAGAGGAGGCCTGTGTCCCAGCAGTGGGAACAATTAATAGGCTGAGGGTGATGATGATGATGATGATGATGACTAATCTAAGGGTTAGGCAAACCTAACAGTACACCCACATTTCGCCAGATATGTTTAAGTGCCATTTAATAGTGGTCGAGCGGATACACTTCTATCTAACCCTTCGGGGATTACAGGCGTGATGTTGTATACCTACCTACCGAAATAACAAAACTTTTTTGCAAAAAAAAACCGACTTCGAAAACAAAAAAAAAAAACAGAAAAAAAAAAAAAAAAGTGATAAATATTTTTTCTTTCTTTCTTTCTTTTTCTTTTCAGAAGTCGCCGACTTCTGAAGCTAGTTTTTTTTTTGTGTTCAAGTCGGTGACTTTCGTTTGATTCAGTTTTTTTGACGTGACAACGTCTTATAAATTGGTTTGCCGGGTGACACTTCAAGAAACTGGGTCACGTTATGCGGCTTACAATGAGAGCGAGTGAGAGGCACGCGTCCCGCCTAAGAGCGAGAGAGACAGACATAAAAAGTTTATTTTACCACTCAAAGTCGTTGTCACGTAAAATTATCGTCCGTAAACCGACTTTACAGACAGCCAGTTTTTTTTTGCCACAGACTTTTCACTTTTTTGTGTTTTTGAAGTCTGTTTTATTTTTTGTCAAAAATGTTTTTAATTTTTCCATTTTTAACCAACTTCTTAAGGAACTCTTCAATATAATAGACAGCAAATCTGTCGCAAATCGGTTTACAATTGGTGAAGATATCGCTGAACATTCACACAAAAAAAAATGACTATTTGATAACCTCCTTTTGGAAGTCTGTTAAAAATAAAAACAGCCACAACATTATTATGTTGACTACATGTCTGAATACATAGTCGTACCTACTTACATATTTAATAGATAGTTAGAAACTTCTTGTATTAACTTTGTAAAAGTCAACAACATTAAAACATTGTTGAAGCTAAATAAGTAACGCCATCTGGTAGCTTTGCCCCGAACCCATTGGTTGGGTAAATCTCTGAGGTGTCAAACGCAGTTTTGCATAGTAGCTATAGCCATCTACAGGTTGGTTTAGGAAACTAAACCAACCTGTAGATGCTCTTCACTTAAAAAATATGATAAAACTTTAGGCTCTAAATTGCGCGTCCAATTTTAGCGAGAAATTTATGCCAAATGAAATTCATTACTTGTAATTGTTTAATATGCGCTGATCATCCCAATGAATGTCAGCTACCGCACCCATGGAGAAATATGAAAAAGCTGACGTACCTATCCCACTTACATGTAGCTGACTATTCTTTTAGGTCGAAGGTGATCCCAAAAATCATATAGGTCATAAGGTTTCAACGCAGTATGAAATTAAGTACTTTTTTTAAATATTTTTTACAACTTTGACTTTCTGTAACTTTGGATTCAACTAATTTTAGAACAGCTGACGCACAAATCCCTGCTGTGCTATGGTTACAACAACAACAACAACAGCCCATAACGTCCACTGCTGGACATAAGCCTCTCCCATGATGTGAGGAATTTGCCGTAATCTCCACGCTTAGCAGGCGGATTGAAGATCGCAGTGATGAAAGACTAACAGAAAACGCTGCTGCCCATTCTCTGGTCTACGGAGGCGCAAGGCGTTCTGCCTCAGACATTAGTCGCCTTATACGACACCCGTGAGTGTAATGGGTTGGTTCTATTCTACTCTGCCGGATACCACACGGTTTACGGTCCTCTTCTGCGTCGTGTCGATGATTCCCTTTTTTGTAATCAAATTAGTTTTGATCACCGGATACCACACGGCTATGGTTAAAAAACATTTTATTTGATACTAGCTTCTGCCCGCGACTTCGTACGCGGATCCTGTTGCTTATGCCAGCGACAACGGGGTCGTCAAAATCGAAGACCTCAAAACGTCTGATGATGATTTTAAGAGCCCGGGGACGGGAATACAACGGGATGCGCGAGACGATTCGAGACGTTCCAGATCTTTCATTTTTGTAAGTCAACAGGAAATGCCCACCAGACTAAACATTTTTATAAGTCAACAGGAAATGCCCATCAGACCAAACAACACTTGCTGAGACGTCATTCCTATGTGTTATGGTGTAGCTGGGCTCTTGGAGTTCTACAACAGGTGTTCCAGATCTTCGATTTTTATAAGTCAACAGAGAGTGCTCATCAGATCGAACAACTTTTGCTAAAACTTCATTCCTATATATATGTTATAGTGTAGCTGGGCTCTTGGAGTTCCACATCAGGTGTTCCAGATCTTCAAATTTATTCTCTCAGCAGAAAATCCCCATTACGTGGAACAATTTTTGCTATGGTACCATTTTTGTATCTCTTATAGTTCAGCTGGTCTGTTGCGGTTCTGCATCAGGTGTTTGTTTCCAAGATAATAGTCAACAGGAAATGCCCATCAGACCGAACAACTTTTGCTAAGACGTCATTCCTATATGTGTTATGGTGTAGCTGGGCTCTCGGAGTTCCACATCAGGTGTTCCAGATCTTCGATTTTTATAAGTCAACAGAGAGTGCTCATCAGATTGAACAACTTTTGCTAAAACGTCATTCCTATATATATGTTAGTGTAGCTGGGCTCTTGGAGTTCCACATCAGGTGTTCCAGATCTTCAAATATATTCTCTCAGCAGAAAATTCTCATCACGTGGAACAAATTTTGCTTTGGTACCATTTTTGTATATCTTATAGTTTAGCTTGTCTGTTGCGGTTCTGGGGCCAGGTGTTCAAGTTTCCAAGATAAATTATAGCCTATATCTTGCCCAGACTTAATTTCTATACAACAAAAAAAAACATTCAAATCCGTCCAGTAGTTCCGAAGATTAGCGTGTACAAACAAACAGACCCACAGACAAACAGACACACAGACAAACAGACAGATTTTTTTTTTGGATTCGTGCTCTATTACTGTTTCTAAACCCCCCTCAATTATTACTTTTTTAATATATTCAATGTACAGACACAGTTTTTTTTCTGTTTTATTATATGTATATAGATATATAGATAGATGATTTTCAGCCGGTATAAAAAGACTTCGTCAGATAAACGGTACCTCCCGTAAAGATAGACAAAGTGATAGATTATGAATCTAGAATCAATCTTGGTAATGTGTCTTTTAGGTATTGAATATTTTACAACGTATAAAAAATTAACTACTTTGGATCATTGTAGAGTTAGTCTTAGTATCTTTGCATCCAAACTAACACCATTTGAAAGTAACTTAGTCTTTATGTTACTTTTACCCACCTTAATGTTTGAATCGAACGGACTTAAATGTGGCTCCAAGTAGACTAGGACGAGGACTTAAGATACTTTTTATCCTGATAGTGGGCTGTGGGATAATTTTGCACCTTAACGCGGTTGAAGCTAATCTGATCTAGTTCTTTACATTTTTTCATGTTTTTTTTACCATTAAATCTCTTATGAATTTATCTGAAAGTAACTACATAATAAGTCTTCGTATGTATATTAAATAGGAACCCATACATTTCCTCCCAGATATCTCAAACCTCTTAATACCCATACAAAGTAACTGTATCCGAGTTAACCAAGCGTCCAGTGAAGGCTTCATTAATTACGTAACCAACAAGACGTATCGGTTAACTCTGAGATTAAACAAAGGCCGACAGCTAAACGTATTAACTGTTAGTTAAGTTAGCGGTGACTTTGACGCCGTGAGAATGACAGCGCAATTTAAAGTTTATAATATCACGCTGGCAAACCCCGAAGGGATTGGCAGACGTGTTCGTAATAGTATATGCATTTCGTCAGTAATGTTTATGTCCCAAGGGACATAAGGTACTATACCTATCACAAGTGATAGGTATAGTACCATCTCAACATGAATGATGTAACCAAGGTATTGTAAAAATATTCTGATTTAAAAGAGTGTCCATGGAGTTTCTTGCCCGTTCTTCTCCTTAAAGATCTACGCTAGGGAATCGGCAACTACAGTGCTTTCACAGTTTTTATGTCTTGTGACTGGGACTGTAGCTACATTTAATTTTCATCTTTGTTTCGACTATTCAAAAGTGCCTGTAACTGGCTTACTTGAAATAAATAAAATAATAAATAAATATCGCTGGATATTACACACAGCGCCACCTAATGTCGCACTAAGCAACGAGGCTTGTGTCGTGGACACCAGATAGTTGTTGTTGTTGTTGCTTTGATTTTTATAGGAGGCGACTCTATTGCCATCAAATGAGCTCCGAATCGAGACACCAAGGCTGCTACTGAGAAATTCCTGATGGAAAAACTCAAGAGCAATTTTCTCGAGAAATCGAAACCAGAAACCGAACCTCATGCTAAACAACTCTTACAACCACTAAACCAACAAAACAGTCAAGTTTTATATGTATGGTTTTCAAACTGACATTACTAACGAACCAAACCACTTTGGGTGTGCGTAATGAGAATACGAGTAAAGCTTTATCATCAACTACCTAGCCTTTTCCTAACTACACACATAAAAATCTAAATCTTTTTTGTTATGGTAGATAATATTATGATTTCTTCTTATTTTTAAATTATTTAATTAAAAATATAGATTTAGAATATAAAACAATAAACCAAAACAAAGACGACACACAACAAAGAATGTTGCTTGATAAATATCAATTTAAAAACAAATATCAGCTTATGCTAGTGATCACAAACTTTTTTTGATGTGTGTATGTTGGGGTCAGCTTACAGTCTAACCGGATGCAGCTGAATACCAGTATTTTACATGGAGCGACTGCCTAATTGACCTCCACAACTCAGTTAGTACTGGGTAATACGATACCCCTTGGTAAGACTGGTTGTCAGACTTATAGGCTACTGACTACCTGTATATGAGTAAAGCTTATCAAAATAAAATTGTCATAGCTGACTGCCATGTGAGCAGCATGAGATGAGAGAGAGAGAGAGAGAGAGAGAGAGATGATCTAGATGCACATCACGAAGCCTATTTCGAGGTGGTGGCGCAAGAGAAGTGTACTTGTGGGAAAATCCTTATAGATATATTATACAGGGTTAGTTTTCAATAACCGCACAAATTTTTCAGAGAAGGTTTAGAATCGATAATATTTTCGATATAGTAATGAAAAAAAAAACACATTTTTTTAAATAAAATTTCGTTCCTGTCCACCAATAAAAAGAAAACGTGTGGATATTACAACAGCACAATTCAGTTCAACAACCTAGATAGGTAGCAGTTAGCACACATAAATTTGGCGGTGCATGCACGCACTCAAGTGCATTGATTCTCACTAGGCTTATGCTTTAAGAAATTTTTAGGACATTTACAAAAGAATGTTATATTTTTTTTTCAACAATATTTTTTTAAATGCACTGTTGGTTTGATAACTATAGATCTTAATTTTTTTTTGGCTGGTAATTGAAAACTAACCCTGTAAATTATGTCGGACCTCTAACCGACTAATAACCTACTGTTACTACTACTACCATGTGTCGGTGGCCCGGGAGAGACAAGTACATTCGCGCACACCCCCGACTGGTATCAGCCCGCCTTTCTCGGCGGGCCCCATCACTAAGTGCAGTAAAGGAGAAGTGTACCCGGAAGGATATGGAGAGGCCTTTGCTCTGAAGCGGGACATACAAGGCTATTGAAAAAAAGAAAAATCAAAAACTAAGTAGGTATCTAGCATCTGTCTATAGTTGGTGCCAGTTAAGATGAGAATAGCGGTCATTGCCCTTTCCCTATTACCTCTTCGTACGAACCAAAACAAATAAACCATGTATGGTTTTTCATTACAAAAAATGTTGAAGATCACGATAGATGACGATTCAAGACTTGAACAGGCTTATTTTTGGTTTTTAAAGTAAAGAAGTTTAATAAATGTAAGTGGATCAATAACCGCTATTCTCATCTTAACTGGCACCAGCTATAGCTCTAATGTTGAAAACATTTATATTCTCAAGAAAACTTAAACTAAACAGAGTGCATAGGAGTTCCTAGGTTGCGAACCAGATGAAAACAAAAAACTTGCTGTATCCGGTATCTATACTACCCACATACTACTTAAATCCTTCTGAAAACTTTACCTACCCTCTGAAAATATTTGAATTTTAAACCCAGTATAGTGTTGTGAAAGTTATCGACATTTTTAAAATACACCCAACTTATACATAAGTTTTATTTGCTCCTAGTTTTGTTACGTTCAAAGTTTTATCGATAAACTCGGTAAGTTTTAGAAAGTGTACCCTGTATATTTTTCATTTGCATGTATGAGAGTTTTTTTTATGTGCAAAGTTCATTGACTTGTAAGTTTAGATTATCTAATTCATTTAGTACCTATTTTAATAAATGTGGTCTCAAGGGATCTCAAATTTAGTTAGGGCTAGATAACTATCAATCATTAACCATAGCAAGGGTTTTCAATGAAAAAACCTATTTTTTTAAATCTATCTATAAAATTACTCAAGAAAAATATTTAATCCTGGAATTGACAAAAAGGTTGCTTTGGTTCTTACTCGTATAAACATACATCGGTTGCAACCGATTTTTTGGAACTTTTTTATACACTTTATAACTTACACACAGACACACACACACACACACTCTTACACACACACACACATACACACACACACACACACCACTTACACTTTATTTATTTTTTCTGATAATGTTGTATCCATGATAGAATCGCATAATTATTTGAATATACCATCGTGTCACGAGACTTTACATCTCTCTATTTTTCAATGATTGCTTAGCAACAATCTTTCATTGTATATTTACTAAACATCAAAGTGTACCTCCGATCATTAGGAGTTTTCCTTACCCAGTAATTAGATGACTCCGGCAGTCAATGACCTGATGATCAATGACCTGACCTGAAAGGTAAATGAGGGTGAAAGTGAGATAGAGCATAGTAGAATTTTTGCTGGGAAATATTGGGGGGGGGAAGGAAAAGAATCACGTAAAAGAAAATACGAAAAAGTGAAGTAATAATTAAGCCCAATATTTGCACACATTTTAATTTTATCTATAAAAAATGTTGGTGAAAAATTAGGTTTATTTTATTTTAGTGGAAGTTAGTTTAATGTATCTACTACCGTCACAATGATATACTAAAAAAAAAATGTTAATCTCAACAAAAAAATCTAATCCCTGCTCTGTAAAAAATCTCCAACAATTTTTATCTACACTCATAAAACTATTTATCAAAGCATTCCAGTAGTTCAAAAGATTATCAGATATAAACAAAACTCACTGAAACCAACCCTCAACAAAAAGTATTAACAGGAAAAAAAAGGTGCGTGAATAAAGTACACGCACATGTCACCAATATATATGTAAAGTGCCGTTGTGTGCGTCAGGTATCCGTCACCGTTGGATAAATATCTCAAGAGTGGGAACCCTGCGCGAAACGTGCCAGCCTAGCTCGCTGCAGTAGGGCGTCGTTCATATAGACACCGAATATTTATTTAAATGTCATTTTTTTAAGCGCCATCTTTATTTTTAACAATGTTGGTGACTTCTGGCTTTGAAGGTTTGGTTGTGAAGTTTTGGCGGGAAGATAGTGTTCTTTTTTGAAGTTTGTATCGTATTTTTATTATTTGTTTATTGATAAGAATACTATGATGATTTTTTAGAATTTTTTGTGTTTAAAATTTTTGTTGAAGAACAAATACGACGAGATGTACCAAAGTACTAACAAAAAAATAAGAAATTACTGGAATAATATGATAATATAAAAGAAACTGATAA
This sequence comes from Xestia xanthographa, assembly GCA_905147715.2. Taxonomy (NCBI): domain Eukaryota; kingdom Metazoa; phylum Arthropoda; class Insecta; order Lepidoptera; family Noctuidae; genus Xestia; species Xestia xanthographa. The sequence continues at coordinate 11,064,024 of LR990669.1, read as the reverse complement.
GTATCCAAAATTAGGTACAGTAAACATCAAAAAGAAGTTGTAATTTCCATGAATATCTTCAGACCTAAAAATATCGTCGACTTTTACGAACTTGTAGATAAAAATACGAGACTATTTTTATGACTACAGCTTATTTCACGTAATAGAACAAAGCGGAGGTACCTACCACTAAAAAAGAATACCAAGAACTCATTGAATTTTATGTCACTTTTATTAAGTAAATAAAATTTTATCTGACAGAGCCTACCGAAGTAACCGCGGCTTAACAAAGTACGCATACGGCAATGCCTACTGCGCATGTCCGTGCCTCACTCATTCCGGACTATTTGTTTTGTCGTTACACTATCAAAAAGCTTCGGATTGCTGGCATAGTAGCATCTTCCTTGCTAATTGGGTGATATCCGAACGTTCCTTGGCTGTCAAGCAGCCTGTAGTGTTGTGTGCAAGTGTGTGCGTATCCGACCGCGGGGAATCAATCAGCCGTCTGTCAAGAGTTCGCGCCAATAGTTGACGTTTGGCCGCGTGCGGCCGCTCGTTCGGGATTTGAATAACTTGACGTTTCGTGAGTGCTCTTTACCGGTGATTTGTGGTGCTTGTCGGATAAACATTCGCACCTGTGCTATCCGCAATACGCCGGTTGTAGAATCTAGCATAATAACCCGTGTATTCTCTGACTTTATTAGGACATAACTTCGAACTTTTAGTTTAAAAAAACATTTCAAATTAGTGTTCGCCCAGTTTAAAAACTAAAAGTCCTCTTTGCTGACTCAAGATGAATATAACGTCTACGACGGACGGTGAGTATGAATTTTTTAAATTGCGAACATCTGCAATGTAAAAGTACCTAATTGCTTGCATTCCCTAGATGCGCACCTCTGCGGAATTCGCTGCACACACCGAATTGAACTTTAAAACTGCCGCATTAGGACGAAATTTTATCAGCAGCTGTTTATCATTTCTTTTAATCGTTTGAGCTTTATTGTTGTGGTAGTAAGGTTGAGAATTGTGTGTAATTCGTGTTAGCTGTCATTAGGTATGGTGATATATCTTTGCGCGTTTCCGAGCCTAAATGAATGTTCGCGTGTGTGGATGTTCAGTGTGGTTGGGTTGCGGTATTTATTATTGTTTTTAGTCTGAAATTGCTTTTGTCAGGCGAATGTTATCTTTGTTGAGCAAACTTTGGAACATTAATGACTTTATTACGGGATCTACGAAGAAAATGGGGCCGTAATAGAACTGAGCGTTCCTACTTTCCTGGCATTGCAGATTCTGAATATTTAATGTAGTGTCTGACCACGTTGGGCTGTTCTAGTTCTATTACTATGCAAGAGGTCTATCTGAGTCATTAGTAATCCATTAAAAATGGTAGGTTTGTTGTAGATACAATATTTATGATAATGAATGCAGTCTGCGTTCGAAAGGGGGGAATACATTGACATTGACATTTGTTACGAATGAATACTTGATAGAATGTACTGCAGGCCTGTGCCACTGGTAAGGGTGAACAGAAGACTAACTTTTCAGCACGGGACTCGCTCATTGAGGGCTGATGAAATCGACACGGAGTAAAAGACATCGTGAAGCAAACTTTTTCCATGGATGCAAATATATGTTCATCATGTACTTGCATCTGGTTCAGATTATCTGACCGCGCAAGTGGCATTGTTGGATGGAACAGTAGATTTTTTTAATAAACTTCGAATATTTTAACGCTAGGGGCCATGTCTGGTTTACCCCGTGTTTATTCCGACGTATCATCATATGCCTAGCCTTTTCCCAACTAGGTTGGGGTCGGCTTCCAGTCTAACCGGATGCAGCTGAATACCAGTATTTTACATGGAGCGACTGCCTATCTGACCTCCACAACCCATTTAGTACTGGTAGTAAAACGATAACCCTTGGTATGACTGGTTGTCAATGTTTTTGGGCCACTGACTACCTGTAACGACTGTCAAAGATCTGCAAATGACAACTGGGACCAACTTGCTTAACGTGCTTTCCAAGGCACGGAGTAAACCCGGTATGTAATGTGTGGTCACCCATCCACAGACCAACCTAGGCAAGCATGGTTTTACCTAAATATCGATCCCAGTGGCAGTTATTATTTAGCCACGGGCTCCTCGTTCGTATTAAAGTCAAAATTAAAGGATCGTTGGATATGGAAGAACATCGTGCATTGGGACTTCTCCATCTATCTGTGCAGTGGTTTGAACTGCAGTATCGGGCGGGGAGCTTACGACATTCGGCTTCCCCTTCCCTTCCCCAAGACACGAGGCTTCAAAGTTTACAAGATTACACCTTCCATCTTCAAGCCGTTATTCTAAAGTTTGATAGGTAGTAAGCTAGGAGTTTTAAATCATCAGGTTGATTGTTCAGAGATCAAACGTTTTCGGGACTGTGAGGGTCGTGTTACAGTATGAAGACTCAAATTATGTTTGAAGATCTTCATGAATGTCTGATTTTGGACGTCTATTTAACATTTATTTAACGATGTTATTACAATGATGTTTGATTACCTACTGTTTAAAGAGTCTGCCTACGCACCATACCATGACCGTTACGTACTATAAACGTACCAGGTACGGAAAGAAACATGACACGGACTACTATGGGTATCAACAACGTATGATACCCTTTTATTACGGGTTTAGAATGGCCATTATACGCGGTTATAACGGGCTTAGAACGGTTTTCAAATGCAGTTAAACCCTATATTCTTTGTTATTGATACAAACCCATTTTGTTCCATATCTTTTAGTTCCATGTCATTTAGTTCCATATCATGGAAATGGATAAAAAAACTAGTCCGCCATCCGTATTAGATTCAGAATGATAGCACTAAGCATTGTCATCCAAATTAAACATGTGTGCAAAATTTCAGCTCAATCGGAAACCTGGAAGTGGGTTAAATTTAACTTCTAAGATTTTCTTACATATTTAATTACAGATGAAATTAACAAAAACGTATTATAAATGGCGGCGGACACTTTCAGTTCTGCCTGTCCTTTTTAAATAAAAATAACCTAAAACACCCATGGGTGAAGACGCTTATATGCTTATCTTTTAATGGAGAATCACATGGTAAGGTATGGTTTAAAGTACCTATAAACTGTACCTACCTGTACAGCCTTTTCCAAAAAAACAAAACGATACCTATAAGTAGCCCCTTATCAGTGAGATTACATTAGATTTTATTTTCCGGGGTTTTCTCGCGACTTTTCCTTCTATCCGTTTGGTCTTGGTGATAAATTGTGTACTTCCTTCTGGGAAAAACATTAAAGTGGTTTGAACCTGCGACATTCGGAAATTTTAATGGGTTTTTTTGTGGGTTTAATATTACAACTTCAAAATTGCTTACTTACTTATCTAAATGCTGAAATGCTATATTAGGTACTCCTTGTGTTTAATATAGCATTTCAGCATTTAGATACTTGTGGCCACGTCGAAAGCCTCGGTTGCAGGCGGAGCCGCGCGCGTCGACCACGTTTTATGGCAACACTGAGCCTCTGATAAAAGTAAAAGCCAGCCCTTGGGTCGTGATCCAAGGTTGAATTTCAAAAAGCTGCTTACTTCCCGTGGGAAGTGTCAGCTAAGCGTTTTTTTTTTTTTTTAAGTTTGTTACAAAAACTAATATTGTTATGCGGTACACTGTCGCTTTAAGTAATCTTGTAATGATAGTCAAAAGTTAGAGAAAATATGCCTTTTTTTTTCGCATTGGTAATCATCATCTCAATCATCAAATGACTCCTCCCGCTCTGGGCGGAGCAGGAGGGAGTGTCAGACTTTTACTGACTAAAACCCATCCACGTTCCTTCATCGCCTTTTGTGTTCCGGGGCCACGGTATCTCGAACAGTCCCGCGTAGTTTATAATTTTAAGTTATGTATGATAAACGAGCGCTTCTCGCCATCAAACTGTAAAGTTTGGCGAGTAAAAAACTGTAAAAAAATAACTTGTTTTTGTGTAAGAGATTTAATAATAAAAAAAAAAAAACCCCGGCAGGCATCGGTCCTTACGGAACCCTTCCTTTTTGCTGACTCTCTTTGAGGCGCGCGTGGAAGGGAGAAAAAAATGCCTAACATGATATTAATTAATACAGCTTATAATTTTGCCTTACTGCCGCATTATATTTTCTCATAAGTGCGTGTTGTCTCTAAGACGACATGCTGTGCCGACCCCAAAATAATTGAATTAAAGGCAGAAGAATGATGATGGAAAACGTGTCAATGCGCGGTAGCTAGAAGCCCGAAATCATATTCAAACATAAATTGCATGAAATTAAATCCAATTTCACGGATATTAAAAACATTTTTCCGTGTTTTATTTCAGTTTAAAGTCTTCCACCTCTGAAAAAAGCACCCGCTATATAAAATACTAGCGGACGTCCCGCGGTTTCACCCGCGCAGTTCCCTTCCCCGTGGGAGCACGGGGATAAAATATAGCCTATGTTACTCAAGGTGAAAGTAGCTTTCTAATGGTGAAAGATTTTTTGAAATCGGTTTATCACTTCCGGAGATTACCCCCTACATACAAACAAATGTTACCTCTTTATAATATTAATATAGATACAGCTTGTTCTGCGTTTTACTGTCAGTGACGTCCAAAATTTTGAAAAAGAAATGTACGTGCGATGGTGGTCCTTGCATACACTGTCTTGTGGAGGTCAGATGGGCAGTTGTTCCATGTAAAATACTGGCATTTTATTATTTATCTGCATCCGGTTAGACTGAAAGCCGACCCCACCATAGTTGGAAAAAGGCTAGGCAGATGATGATATCCTTGTTTCAAAGCCCATATTTACTTACACTTCTTAAACATTTTCCCAAGACTTTATGAAGCAAAAAATATAATAATCCCATACAAGACTAAAGGATTTGACCCTAAACCCCATGACATAAACATTTTACGATATTTCATTTCACGTGGGTAATGATGAGTGGCGTGCCGTGCAGATACGCACGATTATGTGCGTAGACGTGCGATAACGTGCGAATACTTGTGAAGACGTGCAAGTAGTTACGCGCACGTGTGAAGCTGCGTTTACGGCTTGATGTTAGCACACTATAAGTTATGAGACTGTAGGAAATTATCATCTCACTTTAGTTAATAAGAGTTCTGAGTTATTGCTGTGTTACTGGTCCTATTTTTCACAAGGATAATAGGAGCTGGTTTGCTGTGTTTTCGTCATCATGATAACAGCTCGTATTTTGACAGTGAGCGGTTTAAACACACAGTATACTTATATTGTCACTTACGGGATTTCTTCCGTAAACAATTAACAATCACGAAAGATATCCCGTAAGTGACAATATAGGATTAGTTTTAAACCGTGAAAGCTTAAAACAGCGTTCACACAGTATACGTTTAACTTCTGCACATGATCAGCATCATCTCACCTTATTTTTGTAGATCTGAGGCGATACCTTTACAAAGCTCATAGGTATCTTGCAGTCCCGACTTTCATAGAAAGAATGGTGAACAGCTCGGATTAAAGCGATAATGATTTAATGTAGTGCTTAAACGTGTGCGTGGAGCTACGTGTGAAGTTCTTAAAAAGCAGTGCACACATATCAATTAGCTTGGTCAACACGTAATAGATTAGTGATTTCAGATTAGTATACCTGTGGACGTTACAGCCCATAATCAGTCTCTTGCCCTTTTCTCAATTCACTTGGGGTCGGTGCAGCAACCTCCAGCTTCCGACACGTTATTCTTCCAACACCTCTCTTCTTGCCATATCATCATCATTCACACAGTCCAACCATGTATTTGGGCATTGGTCTTCTTCTACTCTTATACCCATCCACATTGATACGCAAAAGTTTCCTCATGAGATTTTCCTCATTCCTCTGTATCACATACCACGACATGTCTCCTGCTGATATGGAGGGAAGTGGAAATTATGGTTTTTTCCTACTCCTCCGCTATACTTTTCTGATTAATTTCGTTGCGGGATCCAAGATAGTTAAATTCATTCTCTGGGACTTCGTCGAGCTTCATTGTCTCGGCGCTTTTCTGGTGGTCGCCACTGTTCATTCTGGCTTTCAGGAGTTACAGTGGTTTGAGAACAATGTGACGGGCTTGTCCCCAAAAAAAAAATACCACGATGTTGTAGCCCATAACCATAAAACAAGTTTTATACTTCTAAGTAACTACATTCAGAAATTAAACTTAAACAAAACAAGCTTATAATAAAATTAAAAGAGGAAAATTAGGTTTATATATAAAAATTGAACGCGTAAACAAACATGTTCATCCTATTAGTCGTTCAGGAGTTCTTTTGTGAGGAGACGACCCTGACTGCAGGATCATGTCACGTCATAAAAATGTATCGTCACCAGAACCAAAGGCGTGAGCAAAATTTCAGCTCAATCAGTTGGGAGGAACTGGTTTGAAATTAAGTTGCTAAATTCGACTAATACATACTCTAACAAACAAGGCAAGTTGAGTAAATGAAGTGAGTGAGTGTGTTAGCATTTGAGTACTTATATAACTACTAGCGGACGTCCCGCGGTTTCACCCGCGTAGTTCCTGTTCCCGTGGGAGTACGGGGATAAAATATAGCCTATGTTACTCGTGGATAATGTAACTCTCGAATGGTGAAAGAATTGTTTAAATCGGTCCAGTAGTTTTTGAGCCTATTCATTACAAACAAACAAACAAACAAACAAAGTTTTCCTCTTTATAATATTAGTATAGATGTAGATATGTAACTATGTAGATGTATTTAAATATTTAATGTTCGTAACTTATTAGGTATAAAATATAAACAATGGGATTCACTTCAAAATAATATTATATTTATCTTGTAGTATATAACAATAGGCATGACGACAGTATCAAAAAATGCAAATCTATTTAGTCTCTCAGTTAGAGTATTGGAAATTAATGGACACGTATTTTTTATTTTTGTAAATCAATGAATATTGACAAAGATGAAACGCATCAAAACTCGGGAGTGGGGACTCATGACGTCAGAACTAGCTAAAAATTATACCTAGGCGTGACGTATTGAGAATTTTAAAAGCGTCATATCTTCGTCAATTTTTGTTTACGTAACAAAAGAAAAAACACGAGTCAAATATTATTATTAACCGTAGTAGTGTATATAAGACAACGTTACGTAGCAATATATCAACCATAATTAATACACAACACACATAATAATCACATCATAATATTATTTTATTAATTATGTATCCATGTTAATAATTTGATTATGAATTTAAGAAATCACTGTCGACAGGTCATTTCATAGAAAGATAAATGGCAGTACGCTACAAATTAGATAGACAGTAATAACAAAAAGTATCTTTTTCTACACACTTTTAAAAGATATATTTCCCAACTTCAAGGTCTTTAACGATAAACAAGTTGATACTAAAAAGGTTTAATAGCCAACTAAGTACCTTCTTTCGATTCCCAAATCAAATCAAGATAGATATTCCACATAGAATCAAATTACAGAAACAAGCAAAATAAAACCAATAATTTCGATATTGACCGACGTTAACTGAAACCATCCAAAAACTTCTACTAGAATAATTTATGATTAAACCTTACTTTTACAAATTACCTTCTTCAAGAGAGATAAAATTACAGTATTTGATTTGAAACCTTATTTCAACAGTATAAGTCTCAATTCAATTAAAACTTTATTACTACATACTATTAGGAAAAGTAAACTATCCCACTCGTAATTTCAAACTTTGTTCCCAAGTTAATACAGTATTTACTTGAATAAAACTACTATTGGTTACTACGACTACGGCGTAGTAAAAACGTAGCGCTACGAGATGCTACGCGGCTACGTCGTAGTAACCCACTACGCCGCGCATGCGTTATAAAGTCTCCTTGTGTTCTCCTATCTCAATAACAAGTCTACGCCCTTTACGTATATATTCACGCTTTTTGATATATAGAGGTCTTTAGAATAATATTGAATGTCGAATTTGAATGTCTGCAAGAATTAATTGCAAAGGGTTGGACGTTTTAATTAATATTTTGACTCCGCACCTAATATAATCTAGGTATTGTTAAAACTATTCAATTTCATCAATTTATTTTTGCTTTAACACTAATTGAAATTTCTGTACCCGAAAATCATATTTAATCAAGTTTTGGCTGATGATCAAGTGGTTTGCTAGCTGTGTATGAGGTCCTGGATTCGATTCCCAGATGGGGCAAAGTGTTATCGTTCTTTTTTTCGTAATTTCTCAGTAGCAGTATAGATTTTGAATTTCTGGTAATAAACTCGTCCCCTATAACGATATGAGACTTGAACATAACTGACGAAATATGTAATGTGACGGGTGGACCAATTTTCAACTTTATTACTTAGAGCATAAGTGTGAAAAGTGGCATACCGTGAACTTGGTAGTACGTACACCTCTGCTTTATTCTTTAGGGACAAACAGGCGTGATGCTATGCTCATGAAGTTTCAAGTGAGTTTTCTCATCAGTCGTAAAAAATATGGAAAAAAAAACTAGTAGGAAGGAAATATGTTCATAATAAAAACATTACTGATTCCATATTTGGCCAACCCTTTACGTCTTTCAGATATTAACACCTCTGGGAATATTATTCTGGATTATAAACTTCCCTAAAAAGGGTCGTATTAAAAAAGAAAAAAAAACATAAAATACCCTTTTCATAAATGTTGTATTAGTTTTCGAAATATTTTTAGTTTTGTTAGGTATTACATACAGCAAAAAAGTTTGTGATCACTAGCATATTAAGCTGATATATTATTTTAAATTGAACTTTATCAAGAAAAATACTTTACATAGAAATACCCTGTTTGAAATAAAAAATAAAACTAGTTTTTCATAATATAATCTACTGTAACAAAAAAGATTTCGATTGCAATTTTTTTTCGATGTGTGCATGTGTCATAACAAGTGCAGTACTAATGCGATCACAATCTGCCTGTTATGTTCCCACTGCTGGGACTCAAGCCTTCTCTCTGTAAGAAGGAGCGGGCTAACCCATCACGTGGGCCCTTTGCAGTTTGGATGGTGTCTTTGAATTCTAGGTTCCAGTTCTCAGAAATATTTCGATGTTTTCCCTCGCCGTTTCGAGGAAGTGGTGATTTAAGAGCCTGTCTGGTTTTGTACTTAAGCCACACTGCTCACAGCATACTTACATTCATTCTTTGCATATTTTTTCTTTTTTTCAGTAAATAAGCGTTGTTATTCATTAATAACCACGCATATTTACTGTGAAAGAAAGAAAAAAGAAGCAGCATGATGGTGCATGCGTGGATGGAGCATTCTCCATCCATATTTTCTATAAAGGCTGACAATTTTTATTTTGGAAAAATTTATAAACATACTTATAGTTGGTGCCAGTTAAGATGAGAATAGCGGTCATTGACCCACCTACATTTATTAAACTTCTTAACTTTGAAAACCAAAAATAAGCCTTTTCAAGTGTGGAATCGTCATCTATCGTGATCTTCAACATTTTTTGTAATGAAAAACGATACATGGTTCATTTGTTTTGGTTCGTACGAGTAGATATTAGGGAAAGGGCAATGACCGCTATTCTCATCTTAACTGGCACCAACTATACCACCACACAGTTACGTATAGCTCTTTCTCTTTCTTACCAAGAAGAATGATCAAAGTAATACTGCTTTAACACCATTCGTAAAGTCCCTGAACTTTCAAAATAAACTACCACAAAACTACTGATCAATCAGAATTCATTAAATATTTACGAGCACGTGTTGTGACGTCACTACATGGCAGGGGGAGAGTTTTCCTATCTAATGACACATAATATATTATTTAATATGAGGTAATCCTCTAAAAGGGGACCGAAAGTTATAAGGAAGATTATTTTGTAGCTAGTGTTTTTGTAACAAGGATACTTCATCAATATGATATGTAGGAATATTGTCTTAGTAACATCAAAAATGTCTACAATCTTAAACAAAAAACGAGTGACAATTTAAACTAATATTATAAAGAGGAAAGATTTCACTTTTTGTTTGTTTGTTACGATTTAATTCAAGAACTTCTCAACTGATTTTAAAAAATCTTTCACCGTTAGAAAGCTACATCTGTACCGAGTAACATAAACTATAAATTATATTGATATCGTGTATATTAGCCGAACTATCACAATTTTCGCGGACGAAGTCGCGGGCGCAGTGCTAGTGCAGTATATTTCTCAAAAACTTCATTATTCATCAGTTTTAATAATTAAGTATTGGGCTTTAATCCACCATGCGGGCCCAGTGCGGGTTTTTCGTTCTGAACGAAAACCTCGTGAAGAAACAGGCACGGACATGCCTGTTTTCTCACGAGCAAACAGGGTTTTCCTTCACCGTTTTGAGAGCAGTGATGATAAAATAAATCACACAAAGTAATGCAACTGCCTGGGTTCGAACCCACGAACACTGCTCTCTACTTAATTTTACTTTTATTTATTTTAAATTTATTGATGCCGTTTTTAATGTACTTACAGTGATTTGTGTTTTTACTTTTACTTTTTATTTTGTTCAAATCTGACCTGTAACTTGCTAATTATTAATAAATAAACTAAACTAAACTAAGTCGGGGCCGCCACCACTGGGTCACCGCTGCTCATCATTGCTGACTTTATTCTAGCTCAAAACACAATGACTTATTGTTGAAACGCACCATCTATGCAATTGATAATTATAAGCCTTTTGAAATTAATTTTTTTTTTTTATAAAAAAAAAGGAAATACCTAGTATTAAAACCTAGTATTTTTTTTTTTTGTTCCTAATGTTAACATTAGGAACAACAAAAAATTATTCAGGCGTTAGCTGTAACAAACATATGCATAAAAAGTTTTAACAAGATAAGGAAGTGTACATTGATAACTCAACATTCTTTCTAACATTTTCCCCAAAAACTCGCAGTCCATAACCAGAACGATTACCCGGGTAATGCTACCGGATGAAAAGTGACCATCCACCGTGCGTACGGTCGTCGCTGAATATTTGATGTTTAACCCTTCATACGCTGTAGTTATCCTCCTGTTGCTGGGCCGCAAGAGAATTAACAGGTTATGTTATGTACTTGATAAAATGATACAGTTTTTACAAACTGGGTCTTTTGTTTAATAAAAAGTTGCATAAGTGAAAAAAAAAATGTTTTGTTCTGTGCCAGCTGCAAGCATAATAATATATACATGATTTTTTTATCACTCTAAACAAAGCATAATAACTTCAGAAATAGCAAAGTGAAATTATTTTTTTAATGTCTATAAAAAATACTAAGTTATATGCATTTGAAACTGCTGATTAGACAGAGAGATCTGATAAAGCGAATGATGTCATTCTCTGCATCGACGTACAAAATCCATACTAAATTCCGTTTATCTAGAAAGAGATAGAAACAAAAGTTTAAATGGTTATAAATTTTGTGTTATTTGGCCGATTTATGTCTTGTTTTCGCTTTTTGTCATTATTTTTATACCTAGTACTTTAACATTGCGTATCGAAATAAAAAAAAGAAAATTCATGCATATTCCCTATTAGACTTAACATTCTTCACTCTTTCCATCTCTTAGAGCAAGCGAGTGGGCCATATTCTACCACACAAGTATGGTGCGCGTTGGTAGGTGTCATGTCTTCGAATTGTTGGCTCTAGACATGCCAGTTTCCTCACGATGTTTTCCTTTACCGTTTCAAAACTGTCCGTCTGTCTAAGCAGTCTCGACGGCATGTAAAGCCAAGTCAGAGAGCCATGAGCGGCATAAAAACTCTGCCACCAGGCCCCTTATTCACAACGCTTCGATTCGATTTTCGATTCGGAAAGTCGTATGTCTATCTTTTTTTCACATTATGAAATCGAGCGAGATAGACATACGACTTTCCGAATTGAAAATCGAATCGAAGCGTTGTAAATAGCTATGCTGGTTAGGCATTAAGCACAGTTTCCAACAATTACCTAGAGACAGATTCCTAATAAAAGTACTTTAAAAACGTGTCTTTATTTCAAATTAATAAAAATGATTTTTTAATACCCATTCTTAACATCGACAAGCAAAATTTATGAAGAAACCAAAATAATGAACATAAGACAGTTATATATTTATTGTATTTTCATTCGTAAGGCACGCAACAAAAATCTATAGACTAATTTATCGTTTACTAAAGTGAAGTGATGGGTATATCTAATAGGTATGTATCATAATTGCTACCATGACGTTTGTGACGAACTTTAATTATAATTTATTTTAAGCAATGTTCTCATGTAAGTGACTTTGTCTTTTTTTTGAGAATAAATATCTTTAAACCTATAATTCAGCTTTACCGGAAGATTGTGAACTTTACAATTAGTTAGAATATATTAATTTATATTAATAACTAGCTGACGTCCCGCGGTTTCACCCGCGTAGTTCCCGTTCCCGTGGGAGTACGGGAATAAAATATAGCCTATAGCACTCACGATTAATGTAGCTTTCTACCAGTGAAACAAATTTTAAAATTGGTCTATTACTTCCGGAGATTACCCCCTACATACAAACTTACAAACAAATGTTACCTCTTTATAATATTAGTATAGATACAGCCTCCGGGCTTTTTGGTTCTGTTTACATATAGATTAGCGATAAATGAAGAATCTTTTTCCCAATTTCTTGGATTTTAGTGACAAAGATTATCCTAACTAATATTATAAATGCGAAAGTAAGTTTGTTACCATTTCACGCCTAAACCACTAAAGCGATCATCCCGAAATTTTTCATATACGTTGCCAGGTGTACAGAAAGAGATACCGTGGCCCCGGAACACAAAGGGCGATGAAGGAACATGGATGGGTTTTAGTCAGTAAAAGTCTGACACTCCCTCCTGCTCCGCCCAGAGCGAGAGGAGTCATTTGATTATTTCCCATCCGAAAAAAAAAGTATGTACAGAAACGAAAACTTTCACAGAAACTTTCATCCAAAGAAAGGACGGACTTTTACGCATGGGAATAGGTGTATTATGTGTATTACTAAGTGAATAAAAACAGTTTGAAATAGAAGGAAAGTCTGGGTTCTGTTCCTAGTTTCTTTTTCTTTTCCCCTAGTTCTTGTTATGAGACTGGAACGTTCCGGGTAAATTAATAATGTACTGTAAAGTCCAGATATACCTCTGCCTATCTGTTTTGAGGTAATAAGCGTGTTATTAAAGTTAAAGAAAAAAAACATCATCTACATGTGTAACACGTTAAAAAACCTTGGCCCAATAAAACTCGACACATTTCCAACAACATTGAATTAATAAACCGCACATTATAATCAAATATTTAATAACTCGACCTGAACACAGAGATAAATTTATAACGTTTCCGCTTTATCATTTTATTAACCAAAGCTGGAATGAAATCGACCAATTAATCCAGTCTGTATGTATGGTAGGTAGTAATAACACAATGGTAAAACAAATATAATGAAATCGTTTAAAAGCGCCAGTTTTACTAGATGGAAACTTTGATAGTTTGTAACAAATCTACTTGCTCCTATTTAAAATAAATGGATAAGTAGACTTGTTCAAATACAATTTTAATTTAGGAAAGATAAAAAATACAGCTAGTTATAAAAAACTACCTAGCACGCACTCAGTTTTAAAGTTTATGCACTTAGATGGACAATAGTGAGTTTACCACACTGTAAGAACGGGAACAGGCGTCAGGGTAGCAGGTCGATACCGGAGTAACCTTGAAGTTGAGCTCTGAAGCAGTAGAAACGGCGGCAGCGCAGATCTCAGAGTTCACTAGGACAGCTCAGCAGCAAGACAGTGCAGAACTCAGGGCCAGACGTAGGACAGCCCTGCGAGACAAGTAGACGGACAGGCACGTAGTGGGAGTGGGGTACGTGGGAGTAGAAGTCCCAGGAGAAACTTTCGTTGGATCCCCTGGACAGTTTAAGAATCTCACCGCCAAAACCAAGCTGCTCTCTGATACCCTCAAATCAGATTTCCGAGTCCACCTTTCAGCCGTCCGTCAGCTCGTTTCTCCCAAAGTAGTCTTTTTTTTTCAAATCTTAGTTTTCTTAGTGTCGCCATCATCTCAACTGACAAGTGTAGTCGGCCAGGACATATCCATGAGTGCGTAAATAATTTTATAATATAATTTAATATTAAGTTATTTAGTAAACAATCGTAATAATCTACAAAATATAATGGCTAAACACATATTGATAAAAATAATTTAAATTATACAAACCAAAAAGAGAAATCATAGAGCTAGACCATAGACTGAGCAGAAAGAGAATTAAAAAACTAACTGACAGTTTGACAATTTGACGCTTGACGTAAATATCACAACATGAAAATTATAATAATATTTTATTTCAGCTATTTCCAAATTAAAGAATCGTATTGAAATCGATTTGCTGAGTGTAGATATATAAACAAATAAAATGCATGATAAATAGTATTATGAATGGTGAATATGAAGCGTAAGTATAGCATAATACTATATTTCCCCAACGACCCCGAGAAAATTTTTGGCCTAGAACAAAAATTTTGCTAAGGTTAAAGTATTACAGCATTCACAAAACTTACATAACTCATTCAAACACACCGACATCTTACGAAGTTAGGTCAGGTAGGATTCACATTCAATGATCACTACTCAACCTGATAAATCAATAACTTTAAGGCTTATTTTAGGAGTTGTAATCCGCTCGCGTCTAAAACCACAAATGAGATGAAAATAGAAAGATTTTAACAAAGGCTTATTTTTAATGGAGTTGTCATCCGCTCCTTATCAACTTTAGTTGATAGTTAGTTGACTTTTAGAGTCAATAGTTAACAAGGGCTTATTTTTATGGAGTTGTCATCCGCTCCAATCAACTTTTAGAGTTGATAGTTAACAAGGGCTTATTTTTATGGAGTTGTCAGCCGCTCCAATCGACTTTTAGAGTCAATAGTTAACAAGGGCTTATTTTTATGGAGTTGTCATCCGCTCCAATCAACTTTTAGAGTTGATAGTTAACAAGGGCTTATTTTTATGGAGTTGTCATCCGCTCCAATCAACTTTTAGAGTCGATAGAAAGAAACAAGTTAGTCATATTTACTTGAAGAAAAGAGAAGAATAGATATTAAGGAAGAAGAATAATCTTTTAATGGTTTAAGAAGCGATGAATGAATTAAAAAATAAATAGAGTTTTAATACGCCGAAAATAACTCTATTATAGAAGAAAGAAAGAAGAAAGAGATGAGTCGTAAGTATAATACAAAAATAGCAAAAGTAAGAATATAGGGTTAGCAAAACAGTGTAAAAGAACATAAACTTGGAGTATATAGGATCTGAGTTCTGAAATAGGATTCTAAAGTAGCCTACTTGTAGTGGATGAAGGGATTCAAGTACCTATGGAGTTTAAGAGAGAAGGAGGGAAAGAGGGGTCAGGTCAGAACCACAACACCGCAGACAGTAAACTCCGAGTAGACGTCAGGGCAGCTCCCGTTATACAGTAGTCGGTAAGCTCCGAGTTAAACGTCAAGGGCAGCAGTAAGTAAGCTCCGAGTAAACGTAAGGGCAGCTCCCGCAATACAGTAGCCGGTAAGCTCCGAGTAAAACGTCAAGAGAGTCTGAGTGTTGGACACGGTTCAAGAGTGTTTAAAGTTTTAAGAGTAAGACAGAGAGCGTCCAAAGAAAGAAGTCGACTTAATGTACACAAAAAAAAAATTAACTGAGTTGGTGGTAAAATTCGGAACTAAAGCATAAAGTTTAGTACATATGATTGCCACCGCAAAGTTTGATAAACTTTAGTACCTAGTTTTGCCACCGCGCAAATAGACTAGTACTCCATGCCCATAATACTCCATGGCCTGGTTTGTTACCTAGCAACCGATGACAAATAACAAGTTGTAAAATATTTTGAGAGCCCACGATGCTAAACTTACTTCGGTATGATTCCCAGATGAAATATGTATAAATATATATAATAAGTGTGTAGGAGAATAGTGAAGTATTTCTAATAGGAGTTACGTAGATGTATAGGTTTGTAAAAACGTCCACAGGATATTCTCTAATAGTACGTCGTAGAGTAAGCCAAACCCCAATTTGTAAATGACCACGAATGGTTTTAAGAACACTCACAAGCGAAGACTGAGTACGATTACCAGTAGGTAAATGCAGTGTTGTGCAAGTATGTGGGGTGCAGTGTAATGATGTTTTGGTAGAGAGTTATGTGTAGGAGGAAACGTCGTAAAGTAAGCCAGTCTCCAAACTTGGTAGTACTCACAAGTGGGTTAACACTCCCAAGTGCCGAAAGGGTGCCAATTATCTTTCGATAACGGTATGAGGGTAGGGGTGAAGAATACCTAGATGATGTTTAGTTGTAGAAGAGTTGACTCGAACAGAAGAGTCTTTAAGAGGAGAGCTGAAGAAGAAAAATAAGTTAGTTAGTATTCATAAGACTAGGCCAAATAAGAAGTCCAAAATAAACTACTAGTGCTAGTTTTTTTAGAATTTTGAAAATAAATGAGTGGGTTCGAGTTGATTTTACGGGGGGCGCCAATTTGTAACAAATCTACTTGCTCCTATTTAAAATAAATGGATAAGTAGACTTGTTCAAATACAATTTTAATTTAGGAAAGATAAAAAATACAGCTAGTTATAAAAAACTACCTAGCACGCACTCAGTTTTAAAGTTTATGCACTTAGATGGACAATAGTGAGTTTACCACACTGTAAGAACGGGAACAGGCGTCAGGGTAGCAGGTCGATACCGGAGTAACCTTGAAGTTGAGCTCTGAAGCAGTAGAAACGGCGGCAGCGCAGATCTCAGAGTTCACTAGGACAGCTCAGCAGCAAGACAGTGCAGAACTCAGGGCCAGACGTAGGACAGCCCTGCGAGACAAGTAGACGGACAGGCACGTAGTGGGAGTGGGGTACGTGGGAGTAGAAGTCCCAGGAGAAACTTTCGTTGGATCCCCTGGACAGTTTAAGAATCTCACCGCCAAAACCAAGCTGCTCTCTGATACCCTCAAATCAGATTTCCGAGTCCACCTTTCAGCCGTCCGTCAGCTCGTTTCTCCCAAAGTAGTCTTTTTTTTTCAAATCTTAGTTTTCTTAGTGTCGCCATCATCTCAACTGACAAGTGTAGTCGGCCAGGACATATCCATGAGTGCGTAAATAATTTTATAATATAATTTAATATTAAGTTATTTAGTAAACAATCGTAATAATCTACAAAATATAATGGCTAAACACATATTGATAAAAATAATTTAAATTATACAAACCAAAAAGAGAAATCATAGAGCTAGACCATAGACTGAGCAGAAAGAGAATTAAAAAACTAACTGACAGTTTGACAATTTGACGCTTGACGTAAATATCACAACATGAAAATTATAATAATATTTTATTTGATTCTGCAAGCTTTCACCGACAGTCGTTTCTCCTTTGGACTGTTCACCGACAGGACGTTTCGTTTTTGAGAGATTCGTCGATAGAACGTTTCACCTATGGACGTTTCGCCGACAGGACGTTTCGTTTTTGAGAGATTCGTCGATAGAACGTTTCACCTATGGACGTTTCGCCGACAGAATGGTTCGCATTTGTTTGTTTCGACGACAGGACTTTTCAACTATGGAATACTCGCCGTCAGATCGTTTTGTCTACGATTGTTTCGACATGGCTTTTCCACTATTTAACTACAAAGCCACCAAAAAGCTACTAGTTTGCTACAAAGACATGAAGAAAAAACATGTTTTAATGTAAGGTCGCCTTTATTTTAATGAATAGTATTTACCTATTACCTACCCATATTATTTTATTTTGTTATTGCAAACATTGAGGAAGTATAAAAACAAAAGATTAAAGAAACGTATTTATTTTGAAGCCAATTTTAAGACATCTTTATTACACACAAAAGTTTCTCGAAATAACTTACTTTTTGTAACATTGCTAGTAATATAGTAATAGGCGCTTGATACTTAGCTTAGTATAATGAAATTTAAACTTTAAAATCTTTTGTTTTTATATTTCCTCAATGTTTGCAATAACAAAATAAAATAATATGGGTAGGTAATAGGTAAATACTATTCATTAAAATAAAGGCGACCTTACATTAAAACATGTTTTTTCTTCATGTCTTTGTAGCAAACTAGTAGCTTTTTGGTGGCTTTGTAGTTAAATAGTGGAAAAGCCATGTCGAAACAATCGTAGACAAAACGATCTGACGGCGAGTATTCCATAGTTGAAAAGTCCTGTCGTCGAAACAAACAAATGCGAACCATTCTGTCGGCGAAACGTCCATAGGTGAAACGTTCTATCGACGAATCTCTCAAAAACGAAACGTCCTGTCGGCGAAACGTCCATAGGTGAAACGTTCTATCGACGAATCTCTCAAAAACGAAACGTCCTGTCGGTGAACAGTCCAAAGGAGAAACGACTGTCGGTGAAAGCTTGCAGAATCATTTTAGATTTTCAGCTATTTCCAAATTAAAGAATCGTATTGAAATCGATTTGCTGAGTGTAGATATATAAACAAATAAAATGCATGATAAATAGTATTATGAATGGTGAATATGAAGCGTAAGTATAGCATAATACTATAAGTTTTCGTATTTTATTTGCATATTATATACTAAAAACAGAATAAAATTAATATTTAAGGGGGGCTCCCATACAACAAACGTGATTTTTTTATAATAATTGGTACGGAACCCTTCGTGCGCGAGTCCGGCTCGCACTTGGCCGGTTTTTTATTCACTTATTATACAAACTGCAAATAGATTTAAAATAATAATAAAAAATAATAATAAGACTAAAATTAAGTACCCACACATTGTATACAAGAACGATAATCGCTGTCACCCGGGAACGTGCCCAGAAAACTGGCAGCATTACCACGTTCAATAGCAATGCTAGTTTTTTGACCAAAACAAAGAGCCAGACCTCTGGTCACAAGAAGTGTCGACCAGACGGCGAAAGATTTCAACCACCAATTTAGTCAAAATATGAACAACACTCGCGGTTCTAACTAAGGCGCTGTGAACACCAAAATCGCGCACACTGTCTATTTGTATGGGAGTAAATGAGACGTCACTATTACTGGGCGGCCAGGTTTTAGAAGAAAATAATGAATAAATATTGAAACAACAAAAGTGATAAATAAAAACAACAGTTCCCTTTATTATTATATTACATCACTGTTATTAATATTATCAAGATTTGTTTATAAATAATACAGTTACAATTGCTACAATTTCAATTTAAATGGTTATTTTATGGTTTTTTTTTTATCGAGAAAATTTACCGAAAACGTGTTTTGAACACAAAGGTCCACCCATAAATATGATCAAGATTAACATGTATTTTTTTAGCTGCTCTAAAATGTATACATTTGGCTAAAAAACTGTTTTGTGAAGCCTATTTTGACTAAGTACAGCACCTTAATACACACATAATACTAAATAATACGACCCGAATGGCGCCGCGGTAGTGAGGTTACCTTACGTTCGTAGGGTCCCGGGTTCGAAACCTGGTTGGAGCAAATGTTTGTGTGATCAGCATGGACATTTGTTTTCGAGTCATGGATGTTTATAATCTATACTAATATTATAAAGCTGAAGAGTTTGTTTGTTTGAACGCGCTAATCTCTGGAACTACTGGTCCGATTTGAATGATTCTTTCAGTGTTGGGTAGTCCATTTATCGAGGAAGGCTATAGGCTATATAACATCACGCTGCGACCAAAAGGAGCAGAGCAGTTTCTCTTTTATGTGACGCAGACGAAGTTGCGTGGGTCAGCTAGTGTATAATAAGTATGTATTTACAAACAAAAAGTATCTATGTAGTATATCAACTATCTGGTGTCTACGACACAAGCCACGTTGCTTAGTGAGGCACTAGATGGTGCTGTGTGTTAATGTCCAGTGATATTTATTAATTTATTATATAACATTATAGCTGTAATCCCAAAAGTGTTGAACAGAAGTGTAACATAAAAAAAATACTACTGCTATACTACTACTTCTACAAAGGGTGAGCCAATGGGGGCTATCGTTTTAGAGCTCACCAGATGGCGCAATGTCGAGTAAGGTCCTGTCAGTAATTCTATTCAATACTTTAAAGCACCAATAACTTCATAAATATGTTTATTTTATTACTTATAACAACGTAGTGTAATCTTTAGATATATATTTAGAATATTCTTCCTAAAATTAGCAAGCATGAAACATTTAAAAATCATTCTACCTCCAAGTACTAACAATATTATGATCCTAAGTTGCTACTTAAAATCTTCAAGTCATAATTAATCAGGAATGGCTCAATCTAGAACACAATCGTGAGTATTAGTATAAATACGTGATAAAAAAGCACACAACGCGCGAACACTCTATGACATCTGACATTTTGGAGGACCTTAGTCTACACAAGCGCCTCTAGCGGCAAATTCACACGCGATAGCCCCCATTACTACCAATACTCAGCTGCTACTAAGAAGTTTCTTTTAAAAAACTCAATAAAATTGCCAGACCTGCAGGACATCGGATCGGGATCTCTGTTGACAGCTCGAAATTATAGTAACTGGGCTCGTGTCCATCAAATAACTGTCAAAAGGTTAGTTTCGTATTATGTATGACCAGTCGCGATCAAATATGACGTAATCGGTGCCCATCGTGGCTGATAGTCACCGTAACTCATTTTGACAGACGCTTTCGTATCGATTCTTCTAATATTGCGATTATGTAAGCATAGTGGACATAAAAAAGATGACAACTGAGTTTGAAGTGCTCGTCTGAAGCTTTCGTAAAAAACGTTTCACCGTACCCAGGCTGTTAGTCACCGTAAAGTGATATCCACTCTGTGTAATACGTAATACCAATATTTTGACATTGTCGGTTGTTATCAAAGTTCGGTGTACAACCGAAGCTTGATAGTCACTGGAGATCAAAAAGATCAGTAATACTACTGGTAATCGAACTACAAACCTCATGCGCAGCAAGAGCAATCAAAAAACCGACCGAAACAGTAAGTCAAAATATTATCCAGTCAAAAATTAAAGGTATTTCCGCCAGAAATCATTTAACAGGAACATTTAAATACAATACCTTCCTTTCCAACATACACAAGCTCATTTAAAGCGTTATACGTTCAAAGCCAAACTCCAATGTTTATTCAGTAAATAGGTGGGAAACTTCCCAAACGTACACTAGTTACTATGCTAGGTCGTTGTAGGTTTTCATGGTCAACTGACCTTCAGTTACCTTCCCAAATTAATGTACGTACTTTTAAGGGTTCCGTACCCAAAGGGTAAAAACGGAACCCTATTACTAAGACTTCGCTGTCTGTCCGTCTGTCTGTCCGTCTGTCCGTCTGTCCGTCTGTCTGTCACCAGGCTGTATCTCATGAACCGTGACAGCTAGACAGTTGAAATTTTCACAGATGATGTATTTCTGTTGCCGCTATAACAACCAATACTAAAAACAGAATAAAATTAATATTTAAGGGGGGCTCCCATACAACGAACGTGATTTTTTTGCCCTTTTTTTGATAATAATGGTACGGAACCCTTCGTGCGCGAGTCCGACTCGCACTTGGCCGGTTTTTTTATCTATAAATAAGTATTAAAATCACCTCGTTGTGGACTGCCTCGTTGGTCGAGTAAATGACAGCGTGACTGCTAAGAATGAGGGCCTGGGTTCGATTCCCGCGTCAGGCAAAGTGCTTTTGGATTTTTCCATCAGGAGTTTCGTAGTAGCAGCCACGGAGTTTGAATTCGAGCCCGGTTGATGGCAATAGGCGCTCCCTATTACTTGGGTCTTAAACATAACTGGCGAAATGTTGGTGTACTAATAAGTACTCCTCTGTCTAACCCTCGAAGGACAACAGGTGTGAGGTTAAATAGTAAAATCTGTATAATGAGTCATTCAACGACGGGTTGGACATTTCCAGCGTAGGCAGACGACATTATTACAAAAAATGTATTAACCATTATAACAAAATTATAGGTTATCTGTGGGAGGCGATTAAATAAGTACAAACACCCCCATAATTTAAAATTAATTTTCAATACACTTCCTCGAAAACTGGTCCATAACGCACTACGATTAGGTACAACATGCAATGTATTTCACACACGTGCGTTTTTTTCCATTTTCCAGAACGTGTGCGGTAATGAAAATTTCCACAGATAACTATACCTATACGTATACTTAGTCCAAATTGGTTCAATGCCTATAGTCTGAGGTTAATGTTTTTTTTTTTTTTTTTCTAATTTCGGCAAAGCACTAAGCGTCTTTACGGCATAAATATTTTTTGAATATTCAAATTGTGTTTATAAATAGAATATCATAAAAAAAACATGATAATTAAAAACGAATAGTTACTTTTATACACAAATTAACATTTATTTGTGTTCTAAATTCAACAATATAAAAAAAAAACAAGTTTTTTATATTAGTCTGTTTAGCGGCTTCATACCTTTGCTTCTCCTTCACCTGGCGAAAGTAAACCGCGGAAAAAAAAGCAAATTAAAATCATAGTTTCATAGTAATTCATGACAAAAATATTTTTCGTTCTTATAATTTATTTCTTCAAAATCTATTGAAAAACGTCGTTTGATACACGTGGACATTTGTTATTGCAGTTCTCGGCTCAAAAACACCCTCGCCTACGGCTCCGGAGTTAATTCCGCCTCGTACGCGATAAAAAACTTTCTCCACTTGTATCAAAATGTACTCTAACTACATAGATAAATGTTAGGTTATCGCTTATTTTCAAAGGGATAGTAGGAAGTGTATTAGTTTACAAGGTGTCGCTTTACATCCTGGTCAAATTGAAGGAGGTATCTTTTCTAATGATTCTCGACCCGAATCGATAATGAAACGAAATCGGTAGGTGTAAATCACCCGTATTAAAACGCAACCCGTCTGTAACTGGCCCTATAACCGTCCCTTGACGCACACAGAGACATGTCGCGCGATGGGTGATTCTTCTATTACTTTCGTGTTATTCTGAAATAGTGTCAAATTTAAATAATTTAAAATAGCAGCTTTATTAATTATTTGACCGGGTATCGTAATTTAAATTGATTTTTTTTTGCCACAAGCTCCTGAATTTTCTTACCAACCTTTTCTTATTTTTATCTAGTGCTTGTAAAAGCTACCTACTAAGCGTATTGGCAAGAAATAAAAAAAAATGGGTTTCAACACCGAGATACAACTGGAGTTAACTACTCAATAATATAAAATGCGGGAGTATGTTGCGAAAAAGGGCAAAATAAAGTACCAAACCAGGATCGATTCCCAGATTGGGAAAAATCTTATAAGGTTTTTCCGTTAGGTATTTCCTAGTAGCCTGCATCTGAATCATTTTACTAGCAACAGGCCTATATAACTGGCGAAATTGATTACCTACATAGCTACATATATTCCCCGAGAAATTGAAGGTAATCTGATTTGATCGGTGCTTCGTAATTATTTAATGCGTTGGCTCGGATAACTAGTTCATCTTAATAAACACGGTGTGGAGTAAATACTTGGCTCATGAGATAAGCCTTGGAGACGGAGTGTTAAGTGGGTTTGGGTAAAAGCTAAATGTAAATATCTCTCGTATTTTGGTTCAGAAAACGGTAGTAATACTTGGTCTCTGGATTGAGACGGTTTTTTCTCTTTTTTTTTTTTACTATCCTGTATCGTGTTCTACTGTTGTCCAAAGGCCTCCCGTCCATACCTCTCTCATCATCATCATTTCAGCCGAAAGACGTCCACTGCTGGACATAGGCCTCCCCCAAGATGTCGACACATTGACTGGTCCCGTGCGACTCGCATCCAATGGATTCGCGCAACCTTCACCAGGCGTTCATGCTAAGCGAGCAGGTCATCGGTCCACCTAGTGGGAGGTCTTCCAATGCATCGTCTTCCGGTTCGCAGTCGCCACTCCAGAACTTTTCGGCTTTACCTCTATATCCTGTGCGACTTCTGGCCTGGCATGATCAGATCGTCCCGCCGCCTTCGCCACAGTCGACTACGACGGTGTGGTCCTTCCTCAGGTGTCCAGTGTGTGACGATCTTTCAAGTAACAGATATTTCAGTTCCTTATATATTGTTCCACTTTAAAAATTTCAACTTTACTGTTACTGCAAAGGTCATAAAAAAGTGTATGTATCTAAACTTTGTTTCCCACAACACTGGCTTGCTGTTTTTAAATAAACCGCAAACGATGATTACGTATTTTGTAGTAGGCAAATATCTCGTGATTTGGTGTTAAAAATTGTACAGCGTAGATTTCGGGTTTTACAGTAAAATCTGAAATCTACGTTGACGATGTCGCGAACTAAGCACTAGTACAGTAAATAAAATACTCAAGCACTCAATAAAATGTCGTATTATATCCAATTCGATATCAACAGGGACTCTACATCGAAACTTAACGGCCCAACTTTTCTTTTATTTGTATTCTCTATCAACATAATATATCGGGGCACAGGACAGGTAGAGTAACCTTGTTACTGCCGATACGTAGTTCCAGATAGCCGTGCTCTACTATCCAGTATAAGTTGATCTTGCGTTGGATATGGCTTCCCGTAGGAAGGGCTCGTGGCTAAGTGACAGTGTAAAACACCTCTTAACGAAGCTAAAAAGCACTTGTTCTCCTCGTCATTGTAATCATCTTTTTGTCCTACACCTGAACCTCAGTTACGGAGAAATTGGGGGTCAAAGTTCCAACTTTTTGGCAATTTTTTTATTGTAAGATTTTTACTTTAAACACATCCACGAACGACCCGGTACTATTCAATCCATCCATCAGCACAATGTTTTGAGTGCGTTACATTGAGTTCTACCACAAAACATGATTTTTCACCCAAAAAAAAAGTCGTTTCCCAGCAATAGTTTTTGCGTAAAGTTACCTAGTTTGATGTACAGAATGCTTGGTTGACGGCTTCGTGATGAGGTCTTTTACACCTTATATTGTGGCAAGGGGTATTGAGAGGCTCGCGGCTAAGTGTAAGACTCGTGTGCGAATTCGATTAAATTAGAGGCTAGTGGTTATCGGCCATTTTCAATAACTTACTAACAGGTATCGGTACGTTGCCATCTCTGTCTGTTTGACATTTAGCTTACGGACCGTTAAAAACAAAACGTCACAGAAAAGCTTTTTTGATTTTTATATGAATCAAGTGACGTGTAGGTGACGCGGATAGGACATTTCAAGCTAACTTTGTTTATAGATACACCGATAGCTACGAGGCGTAGGCATATTAACTGACAGTTATACGTAAGTAAGTTATAGAAGACGGCCTTAAAACAGTGAGGGTCTCGTTGCTAAGTGGGGGGGCTTGTAGTTAAATAATAACTTAACGAAATCTTCCAGGTTAAAAAACGCTAACCGAGGTTGGTCCATAGATGGGTTATCGTTCATTATAACAGTTGGCCACGGCTGCTATTTATAGGTCTATGGCAGTCGTTAGGGATAGTCAAGAGCCAGAAAGTCAGACCAGAGTCAGTCATTTTTACCAAAGAGTATAAGTTAGGTCAGATATTCAGTCGCTCCATGTAAAATACTAATACTCAGCTGCATCCAGTTAGATTGGAAGCCGACCCAGACATAGTCTAGAAAAGGATAAGCAGAAGTATTTCAGTACAATGAAAGGTCAACTTACACTGGTCATGTATAGCTGGATATAGAGCCGTGCGTACAATATTGTTGTGCTCTACGTAGAGATGTAAAGTCTTTTATTTGTGTCGTGTTTTCTTGTAATCTTGTTTCCGTATTCTTCTATGGATATGGACATTTGTTAGTAGGTAGTTGTACTCGTACTTGTTGAATTTGTTATGGGTTCTTCTTGTTTGTAGCTTTGTTTCGTCTTGTTTTCGGAAGACTAGCTGTTCCCCGAGACTTCGATCGCGTGGAAATTTGCCACTAGAGGGTGGTGTGAGTAATGTCCAGCAATATTTATTAATTTGACAATTTTGATGTGAATGTGTGAGAGAAAAACCGGCCAAGTGCGAGTCGGACTCGCACACGAAGGGTTCCGTACCATTGACTATATTTAGTATTTGTTGTTATAGCGGCAACAGAAATACATCATCTGTGAAAATTTCAACTGTCTAGCTGTCACGGTTCATGAGATACAGCCTGGTGACAGACAGACGGACAGACGGACAGACGGACAGACGGACGGACAGACGGACAGACAGCGAAGTCTTAGTAATAGGGCTCCGTTTTTACCCTTTGGGTACGGAACCCTAAAAAGTAGCATATGTGCTATTCCAGACTATAATTTATATCTGTGACAAACTTCATCCAAATACGTTCAGCCGTTATGGCGTAATTGAATATCAAACATCTATTCGTCCATACAAACTTTCCCTTGGTAAGACTAGTTGTCACAGTTCCTGGCTTCCGTCTGACTACTCGTAACGACTGTCAAACATTAACAAATGACAGCCGGATTTTGTGTAATGAGGGATTTTCTTTTTAGCTCTTCCCTAGTCGCTGGATAGATGGCGCTAGGAGTAAGTATGATAATGCAAGGAACGGAACCTAAAAAAAAACGATTTTAACAAAGCGCGAGAAATGTTGGTTATATTCGGAAGGTTAAGCAAATGAAAGTGTCAGTCAACGAGAGTATGTGACGTGACACAATGATTTTTTTTCAAGCGTTTTGGCTTTGGCACCAACTCATAGTCAGTTCAACGCCATCTATAAAGTTCTTGGAAACTAAGTTTTTTTTTTTAAACCTCAAAAGGAAAACCTCTCATTACCATGCTCTTTAACGACACACCTACGACCAAATGAATACCTACTGCATGTAAATTACAGCCGTTTAAAATATGAGGTCCCTATCCCACTTCACAGTAATCGTGCGTATAAATTAATGTTACTAGTGCTGGCTGCATCTCGTAAACGACAAATAACTGGCTGTTATATTTTAAACTCAGTTACATAAACGGTGTAAAACACTTCTTAACAAAGCCGAAAGGCACTTGTTCTCCACATCATTGCGATCATTTTTTTGTTCTACACCATACCTGGAAACCTTCTAGTTACGGAGATATTGGGGGTCAAAGTTCCAATATTAACAAGTTTTTTTTAAAGACAAGTTTTGAATGTAACATTTTTACTTTAAACACCTCCACGACCCCCGTACTATTCAAACCATCCATCAGCACAATGCTTTGAGTGCGTTACATTGAGTTCTGCCACAATACATGATTTTTCACCCCAAAAAAAAAAGTCGTTTCCTAGCAATAATTTTTGCGTAAAGTTACTTAGTTTGATGTACAGAATGCTTGGTTGACGGCTTCGTGATGAGGTGTTTCACACCCTGTATAGATACAACGCCACATATAGAAATAAATACCAATTATCATAGTATTACGATAGGTTCAAATAAAAGTGGCTTTTAATATTCTAGGTGCTGAATAAGTCATCTCAAGATTTTTCTAGTAGAAGAACTTTAGAAAATATTGCGAAAAAATCTTCCAATTTCAGTCTATTTGAAAAATGTTCACGTCCAACCTAATGTTTGCAATTTTCTTTTTAACTTTTCGTTTGCTTTTGACAGAGATGATATTATCTGACATCTAGGAGAGAAAATGAAAGTCTTAAGAAAAAAAACATTTCTTTTATTTTTATTGAGAAATGATCGAAGAGATTTTCACCTAATTACGAAGATTTTAACTCTTGAAATGAATGTTGGCATTAGTAAGTACTAACAACATATGGAATGTATTTGATCTGAAATAAAATTTATATTATTATTTCCTTTATTCATTTGTAAACAAATTTGTTACATTTTTAATTAAAAAAATATATAAAAAAACATTTAAAAATGTAAAAAATTGTAGCCCACCGGTATCGAGCCCAGGGTCCAAGCTACTGGCGGTCAGAGCTCCAGAGAGAGGAACCTCCTAACAATACGAGCCGTGTCCAGGAGTACCGCTTTCTGAATCAAGCCCTTGATCCAGCTGCCTAACGAGAGCCTCCTCAGGTATTGATCGAGGCTCTTGGCAATTAAGCCATGGGCTGATACGACTATCGGCACAATGATTGCTGAGTCCACTTCCCACATGTCAACAACCTCGCGAGCCAAGTCAAGATACTTGATTTGACTCCACCACCTGCTCGTCGACGGGGAGGACGCCGGCCACCGGACGGCATAAGACCTCGAGGCCCACCGGCCTCTGATAGGGTCCCAGCTCCCGGCGGAAGTGTGCAGCGCATGCGATGGACGCAATCCATATTATTATTATTATTAGGAACTGAGGCATTGATGGCATGGATTTTTAAGTCATAAGTCATTTAATCATTTGTTAACACAGGTACAATAAAATAGTTGTTACAAAAGATTACAAGCGCGCTATGTTATGCCCGAAGGCGTACAAATATTCCAGAGGTCATTGACATTAAAATTGATAACCTTTAAAATTATATTAGTGGAATGCAAGACAAGTATTAATTGATTTAAAAAAAATTAAAACAAAGAAAAAATATATAAATGTCAAAAATAAGTGAAAAAGTAATAAGTGAGTCAGTGATAAGTGATAAGTGTGTTTAGCATTGGCACTATGGGATCGAAGTCCAAGGAAACGAGAGATGGATTGTGTGAGGAATTATATGATAGCGTGACGGTTGACGGAGGAGAATGGAAGAAAAAAAGGGTGTTGAACCGACCCCAAGTAGAATGGAACAAGGCAGGAAGATCATGATCACTATAGTTAGTGCCAGTTAAGATGAGAATAGCGGTCATTGACCCACCTACATTTATTAAACTTCTTAACTTTGAAAACCAAAAATAAGCCTGTTCAAGTCTTGAATCGTCATCTATCGTAATCTTCAACATTTTTTGTAATCAAAAACAATGCATGGTTTTTTTTTTATTACAGTATGGGCCTGCTCTTGACCTCGATCACGCCTGATGGAAAGCGATGGATGGATCTATGATGGAACGAGCGTGCCCATTCGTTTTGGTCCGTACGAAGAGATATTAGGGAAAGGGCAATGACCGCTATTCTCATCTTAACTGGCACCAAGTATATCGGATTCTGAATGACCAAACTAATAACAAAATAGTAGTAACTATACTGCCTCCAATCTGATACATATACGTTACATTATCAGATTATGAAATACCTTATTTCTCCAAATAATATCTAGCCAAGCGGACAGGCTAGACATGTAATACGTACCAACAAAAGCTTCTACCTTCTAACACAATGCTCTATTGTTGGTTTTCGACACAGGCCCAAAATCCAGCCAAACCAAATGTATACCTATATGATTACCTAGGGTCTGTAGACTGTAGTTAGGGACTCGGTATTAGGGCCCAGGATTGAGACCTTTTTGTATGGGTTTAAATAGAGGTCTATGCCTGGGAATTGAGACTAATAGTGGGATGGATCGAAGCTAAGTTACTTTGCAGAGGGTATTTCTTAGAGACAGGGTGTAAATGAACCCATCACGAAACCATCAACCAAGCATTCTGTACATCAAACTAAGTAACTTTATGCAAAAAATATTGCTGGGAAACGACTTTTTTTGTTGATGCTGATGGATGCATTGAATAGTATGGGGGTCGTGGAGGTATTTAAAGTAAAGTTATATAACTAAAAACCTTTTTCGTTTAAAAAAAAATGGAACTTTGATCCCCAATATCTCAGTAACTCCCAAAAAACAAAACAACAAAATACGGGTTACCAGAAGTCACTTTACCGACACCTTTTTTTTTTTCGGATGGGAAATCGTCAAATGGCTTCTGGAGCAGGAGGGAGTGTCAGACTTTTACTGACTAAAACCCATCCATGTTTCTTCATCGCCCTTTGTGTTCCGGGGCCACGGTATCTCTTTCGAACAGTCCCGCAGCCCCGGCAGGCTTACTGACACACTTCACACGTTCTCAAGATCTAGACACGCGGGAGCGTGTCAAGCCAAGCTCCAGCGCGCAGCTCACAGTGTGTAATATTACACGAACCATTTGGAGCCACTTTTGAGCCCCTCATAACTCAAAAACTATTTCACCTAAACTTGTCAAATTTGGCTCATGTAATGAGACAAGCGAGATGTATATGTGTTCCAAATTTTATAAACATATCTCTAACGGTTATTTAGATATTAACGTCCAAAAATCGTCATTTTTATGACTGACCTATAGATCAAAACTATAACCCAGTTCCAGATGACCTAGAAAGTTCAAATTTGGCATGCAGATAGGTAATTAGGTGAAGACATAGGAAAAAATCAGAAACTTATAATTTTTATAATTTTATTATAATTTTCACGTAACTTATTAATTAGTGCCTGTAACTCTCTATATGTGGATTTTATGATCTATACGTGAATATATAACGAGTTGAATGCCACCCTTAATTTTCTTTAATCCAAATATTTCCGTTTTTGTACTTATAAATAAGAATATAGTAGATTTTCGTATTTATTACGCATAACTAACCGTATTCTACAACCACTAGCGCCACCTATTATCATTCTCAGAAACTCACTCACTACACCATGCCGCCTCCATTGATTTATTTAAAAGTGACACTAGATGGCGTATGTACAAAAAGTAATGATATCCCATCAAAAACATAAATGTGAAATGAGAGCCAAGTTCAATATTATGATATATGCCTTGGTTGTTGACTTCAACGACAAAAGAAGTGAAATCTAAATGGGTGCCAAGTTCAATGGTCAGTCCTGAAATTTATCTATAACAACATAAAATATAATTTCTTCTTATAACTTAGGAGAATATATTGTAGAATGTCTGACTTGGCTAGTTTTTAAATACGAATTATATTATAGCCTTCGCAAGTTCAACCTGTTACTTCTACTTACTGTCGGTTCTTATTTTATTATTCCGAAAATTTGGCTTGCTGATAAAAACTAACCACCGAACATAATAATTCGTATATGAGAACTAGCCAAGTCAGACCTTAGTCTACAATATATTCTCCTAAGTTATAAGAAAAAATGATATTTTATGTTGTTATAGATACATTTCAGGACTGACCATTGAACTTGGCACCCATTTAGATTTCACTTCTTTTGTCGTAGAAGTCAACAACCAAGGCATATATCATAATATTGAACTTGGCTCTCATTTCACATTTATGTTTTTGATGGGATATTTTTAACTTCTATTTCCAGCATTTGATCACTATATTTGCTTGATAATCAAAGACATGTAAATTTAATGAGTGAAAGGCGACTAACAATGATGTGAGTGGCAACGCCGGGAGGGGACGCCCTAGAAGGACATACACTGACCTCATTGGTTAGGTTCTTCAGAAAGAGATGACAGATGTGTAGTAGTCGCAACCACCGGCGTGCGTGTATGACCAGATGTATGGACGTGGATGAGGCAAAACTAGTATGTCAGGGTCGTAGCAGGTGACGTACTGTGGTTTCTGCCTACCCCCATGAGGAAAAGGCGTGAGTTTATGTATTTAAATTTTACTTTTCACGTTATGGCAAAATTAAAATCGTCTAAGTTTTCGATGCATGTCATAACTGGCCAAAGACATTCAATATTGACGAGCGATAGACGGGACAAGACGAACAAAATCGTAATCCAAAAACTTGTTACTACTTAGTAACAAATCGTTCTGACTAGTGTCATACGCCCGCTTGTCAGAAGCATTCTTGTGTCAAAAATGTTTGGGATCAAAATTTTTGTATGACATTATTCCCAATGTCCGCTCTATACCTAATTCTTTTAAATCTCTTTGTAACTGGCTTACTACGTTCATCCCAAGTGCCCTAAACGCGCCGAAAAAATTCATAGCAACAAAAAAAAATAAAAAAACCGACCAAGTGCGAGTCGGACTCGCGCACGAAGGGTTCCGTACCAATTATTATAAAAAATCACGTTTGTTGTATGGGAGCCCCCCTTAAATATTCATTTTATTCTGTTTTTAGTATTTGTTGTTATAGCGGCAACAGAAATACATCATCTGTGAAAATTTCAACTGTCTAGCTGTCACGGTTCATGAGATACAGCCTGGTGACAGACAGACGGACAGACGGACAGATGGACAGACGGACAGACGGACAGACAGACGGACAGACAGCGAAGTCTTAGTAATAGGGTTCCGTTTTTACCCTTTGGGTACGGAACCCTAAAAACGAATCATCCGTCACATCAACTCGCGAAAAAGCGTTACATTTCACAACTCATCTCGCGCACACATTCACTACCCCCAACATAAACTTAAATACAAAATATACGAAACCCTTCCTCGTATACACTGTATAAGTTTTTGTTTTATAGCCCAAAGGCTCGACCTTTCGAGGGATCGGTCATCTATCGCGCTATCAAATCTAGGAGACTGGCAGAAACTATGGCTGGCAGCCATGTTTGATTGCGTGCAAACGATCTTAGCCTGATATAGGAATGTTTATAGCATGTCCTCTAAGGTCGACTGTAAACCTTCAAGGAGGCCTGAAATTCGTGTTTGAAAGTTTATGGGCCGATTGATGTATTCGGTGAAATTGTTATGGATAGATTTGGTTTGTGTTACTGTCACGTAAGTGTGGAATGCTATGATAGATAACTGAGGAATTGATTTAAAAAGAGTATTGACCCTAGATCAAAGATCGAGTGAATCGGTAACAGGCCGTGTCGACGGCGCGTTCGTGTTCCACGCGTGACTCAAAGAGAGTCAGCAAAAAGGAAGGGGTCCGCAAGGACCGATGTCTGCCGGGGTTGCGGGACTGTTCGAAAGAGGTACCGTGGCCCCGGAACACAAAGGGCAATGAAGGAACATGGATAGGTTTTAGTCAGTAAAAGTCTGACACTCCCTCCTGCTCCGCCCAGAGCGGGAGGAGTCATTTGATGATTTCCCATCCGAAAAAAGAGAAAAAAAAAGGCCGCATCATCGCGAGTTGCGGCCCAACGCAAACGGGTTTTTTTTTTTTGTATAATACAAAAAAAAATATTCTTCACCGTTTTGTTGTTACAGGAAGTCCCATAAATAATTAGCAATACTTACTGGTATTCGCGCTATAGTTTATTCTTTTGCAGCTACCATCGTTATACCTGTTTACTTAGTCGTGCGTTATTGTTCCGAAATAAACTTTTTAGATTTTTTTTTATCCTATCCAGTCCAAAACCATATTTCAGAGCAGATATTAGATTTGATCACTTTGTGATATGGTAGGTTATCTTAGTTTCCATGTCCTGAATTGGCCGGCCACATCATGAAATGATCACACGAATTGATCAATAGGGTAGATATGACAAAAAAATCTAATGAGTCCGTCAGATAAATTTCCAAAAAATATTGGACACATATTTTTTCTTTTTACACGTAAACAAAAAATAAAGATGATATGGTGCATCGAAAACTCGTGTGACGTCACATTTAAGTACACGTTTTATCTTCGTCAATTTTTATTATTTTGATAAAACAAAAAACACGAATCCAATATTTTTTGATAATCTAACTGACGGACTAAACAGAATCATATATTTTATAATCAGTCATCATACCTATTCTAAGATCTTGCCACGACATTTGTAACAATTTGTAAGAGTTTTCATCTCCAAGACAATATTGATCTGACTGATATTCCAGGTTTTTTGAGTAGTTTCTGGTATTAAGTATTACCGCCACAAATAACAGTCTATCCCAAGGCCTAGTACATCTTACTGCGTCTTCCGGTTCTGCAAGAGGAACTATTAATAAATAAATAAATAAAATAAAATGCTTTTTATTCAGACAAAGTCCATTTGGTTAGTACAACACACATCTTAGAAACTAGTGTTAGTACTTAGATCTACCCGAAGAACTAAAACAAAACAATTATTAATTATGCGCCACAGTGGCATGTAGGCCTATCCAATGCCCCAGTATGGGACTGTCCCACCTGTCAGCTATAGTTTTCAGGATGCTGTTGGGCTTACGCGTACCCTTAACAATGTGTCGACTAGTATACAACCCGGCTACATTATCTCTGAAACTAGCGTCAATGACTTCATTGTTTCGTTTGGACTTTTATTGCCACATTATTTCACTTTATTTTTAACATTAGATATAATTTTAAGAAGTATACACAATCTTGCTACATACTGAGATATATCTTATTTTTATGTCCTAAGTAAGATTGTGTATACTTCTTAATTTGAACTTAAAATTAGTTTGTGTTGGTATAATTTTATACAAAAACTAAAGTAAATAAACTAACAGCAAACAATAAAAGGGCATCGAAAAACTCCTCCTCAACTCTGTCAGCTGGTAATGTGCCCAGAGACTGGCGGCGTTGCCACGTTGTACGGCAACACTTAGCCTCTGGCCAAGGTTTTAATTAATTATGTACATAGTTATTAAAAATATATTAACAAATTTGAAAATTTTTATACACAATCTTCCTACCTTATTATTATATCTTATTTTTGAAAGTCCAATCATCATCATCAACCTATTAATGTTCCCACTGCTGGGACACAGGCCTCCTCTCTATGAGAGGGAATGGGCTATAATCCACCACGCGGGCCCAGTGCGGATTGGTAGATGTCACATGTCTTCGATTTTTTTGGTTCTAGGACATGCCGGTTTCCTTACGATGTTTTTTCTTCACCGTTTTTGAGAGCAGTGGTAATGGATTAAATTACACAAAGTAATTCACCTGTCTGGGTTCGAACCCATGACTTACTGTTCGTAAGTCGGGGCCGCCACCACTGGGCCACCGCTGCTTTCTTGAAAGTCCCAATATATTCATAAAACAATAAAAGTCATTGACACCAGGTCCAGATATAATGTAACCAGGTTGTTACTTCAACTGTCAGCGTTTCCTTGTACATTGAAACATTTTCTACAAAATAGAAAACACTAGCTGACCCGCGCAACTTCGTCTGCGTCACATAATAAGAGAAAGAGAGAGAGGGTTAGGTTAGAGATTCTGAGACCACCTTAAAAGATAGACATCATTATGTTATCGCGGACTGTTTTTTAACTTTTTAAGAAGAACAATTCCGTCATTTATGATTATTGCGTAAACGGTTAAAGATTCCCAAAAGGAATCTCCAGTTTTTTTGCAATATTTTTCTTTGATGCTCCGCTCCTATTGGTTGTGGCGTGATGTTTTATAACGTATAACCTTCCTCGATAAATGGGCTATCCAACACTAATAGATACTTTTAAGTCGAACCAGTAGGCATAGCCAAGTTACAAACGTTTCATATCGATTCTCTTTCTACAATCGTAAACCCCTCGGTTTCAGCGATTGTAGATAGCGCTAAAATGGTAGCCAAGTTGACACGACTCAGTCGATCGCTAGTTCTCTAATGTCTGTAGAAAAAACATACACTTAAGTCTATGGTGAGCGTTCCTACCAAAGAGTATTGCGATCAACATTATAGAAACGATATCTATTCTATCATTTTGAACGATGTAAACTTGTCTACGAATTCAGTAGTTCCTGAAATTAGCGCGTTCAACCATCCAAACAAACTCTTCAGCTTTATAATATTAGTATAGACTCAAGTGGGTAACAATTTAATTTCTCAGAAATATTTGCGTTAATCGCTAAAATATTCTAAGTACTTATATTTTTCCAAATAAGGGCTTCCCTCGACAGCCTTACGTTTTCATCCTTAGACACTCGATGACGTCTAAAGTTCTCATCAAGGAACACAAAATGAGCCGAAACACGATAAAACTCAATTAAACTATTGCGGATCTCTCGCAACTGCCTTCCCTCTCCAACGTCAGACCTTCTTTGATAGTCATACTCCACCCAGGTCTAAAGTTCTCATCAAGGTTCATAAAAATGAGCACAAACACGATATAGATGCTGTAAACTCTGAGAACCTCTTGCAACTGCCTTCCGTCTCCATCGTTAGAATATCGATGACAGTCATACTCCAGCCAGAGTTAAAGTTCTCATCAAGAGCATGAAATGAGCCTAAGAACGATATTCTTCTTGTTTATCGTGTGATTAGTGCCTAACCTGGTGTCAGAGTTTTTATGCCGTCCAATGGCCTCTGACTTGGAGGCGCTACGCCGGGGGGAAACTCCGCTGCCGCGGAAAATTGTCGCTTAGCGGACAGACTTCCGGCGGGATCTCATGGCGACATGGAGAGAGTGACTGTCGCAACCCCGTGCAGGGCACGCCACAATAGTGGCGATAAGTCCCCTCTTTGAGGAGTGGCTTGAGCGACGCCACGGCGTCCTCACCTTCCGCCTGACGCAGGTCCTCACCGGACACGGTTGTTTCGGGAGGTTCCTGCACCGAATCGGGCGGGAGGAAACGCGCGGATGTTTCCATTGCGAGGATCGACCGGAGGACACGGTGGAGCACACGGTAGAGGTTTGCCCCGCGTGGGCGGAGCACCGCCGTGTCCTCGAAGCGGTGATTGGCAGCGGCGACCTCTCGCGTCCGGCCCTGGTTCAAGCCATGGTCCAGAGCGAGACGGAATGGGACGCCGTCACCTCCTTCTGCGAAGCAGTAATGCTAGAGAAGGAGGTGGCGGAACGTGAGAAGGAGAGAACCTCACAGCATCCCGGCCGCCGTGGAAGTCGCCCCGGACATCCCGTCGCCCGGCCACCGTAGGCGCGGGCCCGTGGACGTCGGGCTATGGCTTAGCTCGCCGTCCGTCCGTCTCATGACGACAGGCCGTGTTGATGGCGCGTTCGCGTTCCACGCGCGCCTCAAAGAGAGTCGGCAAAAAGGAAGGGGTCCGCAACGACCGAGGCCTGCCGGGGTTGCGGGACTGTTCGAAAGAGATACCGTGGCCCCAGAACACAAAGGGCGATGAAGGAACATGGATGGGTTTTAGTCAGTAAAAGTCTGACACTCCCTCCTGCTCCGCCCAGAGCGGGAGGAGACATTTGATGATTTCCCATCCAAAAAAAAAAGGGCCTCTGACTTGGTTTTACTTGCCGTCGACAAATATCTCTCAGGCATGCTGGTTTCCTCACGATGGTTTTCTTCACCGAAGCAAGTGATAATTATACAAAACGCACATGAATCCGAAAAATCAGAAGTGCATGACTTGGGTTCGAACACGATTTTTTTCAATTTTATATGGGACCAACTTTGAGATATACGCTTTTCACTAAAAAAGAATCATGCAAATCGGACCTCTCTGGAAAAAGTTATGCGTCATCATCATCATCATCCACAGCCTGATTTCAGCCACTGCTTGGTATAGGCCTCTTCTGTTTGTGCTAAGTTCCACGCTCTTTCCGTTCCTAGGACGCCACCCGGTAACAGCTTTACTCCACCTACGATCACCGCGCCTTGCTAGGTGTCCTGCCCAACTCCATTACACAGCTGACACGGGCGAATGACAGTATTTATCATTCTTTCATAATAATCTTAACACTGCGATTCAGAAAATGGAGTCAATTTAAACTGCTAAAAACAAAATACTTAGTTGCAAAAAGCGAAAACTGGATGGGGATCGAACATGCGAACCTAAGTTATTATCTTACAGCATTAAACAAATCAAAATTAATACAAAAAGTGAGTCTTGACTGAGGCTCGAACTTGCGAAACACTGTTCACAGGGCGGTCGCTGTCGCCGGCGGGCTATTTGTTCTAGTGACAAAAGGTTCAAAATAGCTGTTCTATTGCAACGTATGTTATGGCAGTTGTCAGTTGTCAAACAGTTAAATAATATTGACGAAATGCAATATTGCTCACCCCGTAAGTTATTAGCGTAATAATATATAGCCTATGTCCTTCCCCAGGTTGAAATATATCTCCTTGCCAAATTTTATTACGATCCGATCAGCCGTTTAGTCGTGAAAACGTAGCAAACAGAGTTACTTTCGCATTTATAATATTATAGTATGGATATAAGTAAGTTTAATACCCCGCTCCTTTATAAAAATAGCGTGATTATTATGTTCCTAGAGTAAAATTTTTATTAACATGTTATTTTGTGCATTCAATTATTTTGTCCATTCAATTACGAACAAAAACCTTTTAAAATCAATATTGCTTACCTCCCATAACATAAGGCGTGATAATATGTAGCCTAAAGCCTTCCTTGGTTTACAAAGAACATTTTTGCCGAATTTCAATTCAATCTATGCAGTAGTTTTGGCGTGAAGCCGTACCATACACACAGACAAACAGACAAACAGACAAAAATTCTAAAAAGTCACTTTTTGTCATCAGTTACGTTTTTCTAACAAAAGCCACTTATATTTTCTCGAAAATTCTCAATGTACAGTTTTTCTTTCGTTACTGTTTTATTATATGTATAGATTTAGATATTCAAATCGAATATTCAACACATAAAATACTTATGATATTTCGAGAAATCCTGATTTATTCGGAATAACACTGTAAACAAATTACGTAGAAGTATGTTCGAAGTAGAGAGCCTGTCGAAAGTTTCGAGATCCTTCCGTACTTAAGTGAGCGGGATCAAGTACCGGCCTTACCCAACTTGAGAGAATATTCATTACTTTTTTAGTAATGTAGATTTGAATATATTGGAACTTAAAAATAAGATATCTAAGTATGTTGCAAGATTATAATGTACTTCTTAAAATTGTTACACCAAATTTTAATGGCATTGTGGCATTCTATCAGCAATTACATCGGTTCATTCCCACGAGTTCTACTACACAGTTCTACGGAAGAATTAATGGGTTTTTTTTTTTCATAAAATCGTAGAACTCACTAGTTCAACGATTTTATACACAAAAAAAAAAAAAAAAAAACGAATACGAAATGAACTAAATTGTGACCATGGGACTTTTTGTTCCAGAGGGAACAAAAAGTCTCTACTCTTAAATAATTAAGAAAAGCCTTTATTTACTCTGACCTTCTTAAAAACCATATTTAGTCATTTGGAAAAAATAAATATGAACTACACTTATTGGTTTTCTATATCTAAACTTAAGTTAGAACTTTAACTAAACTTAAATCATACTTTTAAGACTTCATCTAAACTTAAATTATACATTTATCTATACTTAAATTATAACTAAATTAAATAATATTTTCCTGTTATTTGTTCGTCTTATCAGCTACCAGGTCAGGCTATCTTGCGACATAGGCCTCCTCAAGTTCCCTCCACATTTGTCGATTCCTTGCTAAACTCCTCCAACCCTTAGGCAGATCATCCTCCCAACTTTTTATCTGCCTTCTTCTTATGTCTTTTTCCGTCCCTCGGGTACCATTCTGCAACTTTTTTTGTCCACTTTTCTATTTGTATCCTCATCATTGTGACCTGTCCATTTCGTCATTTTAGTAGAACTACACATTATCAAAAAAAACTTTATTTCAATACAGTGACATCATTGTTAAAGACATCATAAAGCACAAAAATGATATACAAGAAAAAAAGTATTAATTCACAGATTATGTCCCCTGGCTCTCAAAACAGGTTTAGTTATCCCCGAAAGGTTTTATAGGCATAAATAGGTGTACCTAAAGTACAACCATAATTCACCACTTATTTTAAAGTCTCATGTAACAGGGGGTAAGCCTTTTGCCATCAACGAAGCATAAATCTAGACTCCGTGGCTGCTACTGAAAAATTCCTGACGGAAAAATTCAATGTCATTTTGGCCTACCCGGGAATCGAACCGAGGACCTCATGCTAAGCAGTCGTGATTGCGGACACAAGACCAACGAGGTATTCCACTGATACATTTTTTTTTTACAAGAACACCCCATGACATCTTTGTCTCACCGTATTGGAGGAAAATTACATTACCTTACGTCAAACATTAAATAACAGTGTATTTCCTTTTTACAGGTAAGTGACGCCTTCATAACGGGATTTGGTAAGCTACTTATTATACGTTTATGTGTTTATTTCGTTTCCATCCGACAATCAGACATTCTTCCTCATCCTAAGTTAGAACTGAAAAAAAAATAATATTTTACTGTTTTTCTTCACACGGTATATTTTATTGTTAAAAATATAAATTCAAACGATTTAATTGAATTAGACAAATACAATGCACTTTCGTACATCAAACTTAAAAACTAAGAAAATAAAATAGATTCTGCTACCATTTGGCAAGGTAAGTTTCGTGTGGAAAACAATACAAATATATATTTTTTTAATACAAATATATTTTATTCAAGAATAAAAATATATTTTATTCAAGAAATTTGTTACAAAAATGGGTGGTTGTGATTGGGGACTCCTTTTAAGCAATTTATGCCTGTGTTAGGAGACCCCGCTCTTCCATAGCAAAATAAATTACAACAGTAACAAATATGTGGGTAACTAAACTTATACTTAACTACTTATTTCTATAATTATTATTTATTTAAAAAGAGTAAATATAAAAGCATAGCTAAAATCAAGGAAAATAGTGTAAAAGTGTGAGTGTGTGATGAGTGTGAGTGTGTGTGTAAGAGTGTGATTGTGCGTGTGTGTGTGTGTATGTTTCTATTTGATTTTAAGTGCCAGTATTTTTTTTATATGAGTTTTTATGTAGGTGATGTACGGGTGACAATTGAGTAACATATTGTTATTATGTATCTTGCTATTTAATGTGCTGTAGAAGACACAATGGGCTAGAACTCTCAGTAATAAAATAAATCCCTCAACAACGCAAATAATGAATAGCATCGTTGAAGTTCTAACACCACGTAAGTCAAAAATAGCAACTTCACAGGAAATTATAAACTGCAAATATACCATGTAATGGAACATTCCCATTTTTTATAATTTGTGTTCACTTCAAATTAGATAAAGTCGTTGCTTGCTTCTGTGATTGGCTGAAACAACTCATCTTCCGATTTTCTAGCAAACGGCATCAAAAATCAAAATGTCAAACCCGTCTAAAATGACTCACGTAGTGTAAGAATTTCAAAAACTATAAAAGTATAAACAATCTGTATATGTTCCGTGTGTGAAGGTCTTAACAGAGAGTTTTCCACGTGTAAG
Organism: Xestia xanthographa; assembly: GCA_905147715.2. Lineage (NCBI taxonomy): Eukaryota > Metazoa > Arthropoda > Insecta > Lepidoptera > Noctuidae > Xestia > Xestia xanthographa. Next base: position 11,023,228 of record LR990669.1, on the reverse strand, counting down.
GAAGACCTTGTAAGTGTTCGAAAAGATTGCTTGTCAGTTAGTATTGTTTTGTGTTCTTGAGGAAGTTTCTAAGTTTATTGGTGGAAAGAAAAAATAATTTGACCGTAAAAGATAAGTTCCGATAAATAAATAGTGTTTTTTTAATAAGCAATTATGATATATTGTGTTTTTTTTTTAATATCCTAAGATAACCTACAGTTAATATAGCCAAAAAAATTTTGGATACTAAACGATAGTATAACGATAAAGTTTAAAATCCCGTTTCATAATTTAAAAAAGGACACTACGATAGTTCTAGAATATAACAAATTAAACAATTCGGTTGTATTACTACAAAAAAAATAATGTTTGCTTGTATTATTTTCTTGAAATTTGTCTTAATCATACATACTTGCAGAATGTAGATTGTTACAGTTCACTTCACTAGACTGCTCACATTTCACTTTAATCCCAGTGAAAAATACCAATAAATTGAACAAAACTATACTTATATTTAATGTAGGTATAATATGTACATAAAAATCGTAAAAAGCCCAGCAAGAGATGAAACACACACTCATCGGATCTCATCAATTAATCATTGTGAAATATTGTGCGCGCTCCATGCAGAACTGATAAACGCTTTTAAATAAATATCGCGAAAAGCATTTAATATGAGCATTGAGCATTTTTTGTGCTTTTTGTTGAGAATTAATGTGAAGAAATAAAGTGCTTGGAGAATGCAGCTCGTGGCTAAATAACTGTCAATCGGGTCGATCTTCAGGTTAAGCCGCGCTTACCTGAGCCAGTCCGTGGATGGGTGACCACCCATTACATACCGAGTTTCCTCCGTGCCTCGGAAAGCACGTTAAGTCGTTGGTCCCGGCTGTCATTTGTAGATCTTTGACAGTCGTTACAGAAACCCAGTTGTAACCAGGTTGTGGAGATCAGATAGGCAGTTGCTCCATGTAAAATACTGGTATTCATCTGCATCCGGTTAGACTGGAAGGAAACGTCAACATAATTAAGAAAAGGCTAGGCAGATGATGAAAAAAAGTGCTTATTATTATTATTATTTATTTATTTATTAAATGAAAGTTTACAAAAGTCTAAAAGTTATGACAATGCCCCACAAAACCGTTTTCCCAACAAAATCTCTTAGAGAGGTACTTATTTTTTAATTTTTCCAATATATAGTTAAGCATTATTTTAACGTTTCATATTGTTTAGATGGCTCATTCCTGAAATCCCCCCTAAGGGGGAAAAGTGGAATCTATAAAGAAAATGCTAGAATTCCTCCCTGATGGAATCGAAAAAATACGTACCTATTCCACACATCCCTCCTAAAAGTGCCCCCGACGGGTAAAACTGGCTTAGTATTTGTCTATAACAAACAAACTTACTTTCACATTTATAATATTAGTTAGGATAATCTTTGTCACTAAAATCAAAGAAGTTGGGAAAAAGTTTCTTCATTTATCGCTAATCTATATGTAAACAGAACCAAAGAGCCCGGAGGCTGTATCTATACTAATATTATAAAGAGGTAACATTTGTTTGTAAGTTTGTATGTAGGGGGTAATCTCCGGAAGTAATGAACCGATTTCAAAAATTCCTTCACCATTAGAAAGCTACATTCACCCCGAGTAACATAAACTATATTTTATCCCTGTACTCCCACGGAAACGGGTATTACGTGGTGAAACCGTGGGACGTCCGCTAGTTATTTATAAATAGCGACATTGAAATAAACGAATTTAATCTCTGCATATTTTTGGGCATTATGTTTTTTCTTTTTTCTTTTTTGTACGCTTTGGTGCATACTACGGTCATACGGTGTTTAAAGTAACACGCACTATTTTTGGTGTGAATCGATTTTCACCCGACTGCTGTAGAGCCCAAAAGCAGCGTAATATTTGTACCTAGGAAAGTGCTTGAAACTCGCTATTTCATCGTCTTTTTTTAAGGTATAGACAAAATTTACTTGCAATAGTTAAGTTAACGCAATAAAACACTTAATAAAAATTTGCATAATGGGCTCACTGCATGTTTATAAATAACACTAATGCATGCATGTCAAAATTAAAATAGTAATGTAAACAAGAATAAATTGATTTTAAGCATTGCGTTTTATGGACGCTTTTATTTCTTTCATTCATTTACTATAACAATTAGAATAAATTTTCATTCTTCAATGTTTATTTTACAGCGAAAGAAAGAATTAAAAGACGAAAGTTTATGTAGGTATGACATAAACTTACGTCTTTTTACCGTACGTTCATACGTCTGGTCGTAGTCGTACACGCACGTTGGTTGCGAGTATCACGCATCTGACCTTTCTGAAGTATAAAGTCCGTGTATGTCTTTACGATCGCCAACACGATGGTCCGACCAAGTAAAAGAGGCTAGAGTCCTCAAGCAAATTTCAGCAGGTGGTGATGGCTACTTTGGACCGGAGTAGATGGAGGCAGATTGTCCGTTTAAAGGGTTTTAGTGACCACGACCCTCAGTAATGAAGGACCGATTGAAGAAGAGAAGAGATGTCTTTACGATAATGTTGGAAATTTGGAATGTTTGTGGTTCTGCGAGAAGACCGAGTAAAAGGGTTAGGTATTTAATTTAGTGTTAAGGACTACAGGAGCTAAACGCGAGTTTTATAATGCAAAAAAGCATACGATTTACTGCAATAAACGAAACCAGAATTATATATGATATTCTCAGGATATATGCTAGTACGATAGTGTTTTTAAAACTTAATACAACAAATATTATCCCACCAAAAACATTCTGTAAAAAATTTGCCAAGTCTCGATGGAGCTGCTTGTTTATCTCTAAAAAGTAATGAAATCTAGACAAAGTCGTGCCAAGTCTAAGGTTCCTTACTGCGATTTCATTATTATTATAGTTAATGTTGTGTGACGTAGTTTTCCTTTTATGTGGCCATTAAACCCTAACTCTGTACCAAATTTCAGCTCTCTGAGTTTATGAGAAGCACTAGTTCTATTTTGATGACCATGAGTGAGTGAGTGAGTGTCATAAATGCGAAACTTTGCTTTCGCTTAACTTCGGAACTAAATGACCTACAGACTTGAAATTTTGGATTTTAAGTATGTGATTATAGCTTAATGGATGACGAAAATTTCTGCGTTCTGGTCTTATCCAGAGGTTCTCAAATAGGGGCCTGAAAATGCGGCGAAATGGTTCCAGTAAAGGATGGTACGCCAGGGTTTGCTTCGCGCTCGACTTGGCGGGGGCACTACCGTGCCCCGTGATTTGATAAAAAAAAACCCGAACTTATCTCTAAAAATTTCTTTTATCGAGTAAAAACCATACTAAAACACATGCAATCATTCTGGTTTTTTGGCAAATAATTCTACAAGCAACATATTAGCATCATAATGTTTTACTTTTTTAGTACAATCAATAGATTTTTTGTAAATCGCAAAAAACCACTCATTTCGCACTATTCGGCCCGCAGTGACTGACGTAACAACCACTTTGTAGTGCAAGCTGATTAGAACTTTATTCTAACAGTATTTCAAACGAAGTTTGAACCACCACAAATAGAGTTGCTAATTTTGCCTGTAGTCGCCTTAATGGTTTTTAAATACTGTACTAAATAAATAAATGTATTTCTAGGGCGCTCCCGCTCGGCGTTCTCACTCACATATCATTTCACTCTCACGACGACCCGAATGGCGCAGCGGTAGTGAGGCTGCCTTACGTTCTTAGGGTCCCGGGATCGAAACCCGGTAGGGGTAAAAGTTTGTGTGATGAGCATAGACATTTGCTCCCAAGTCATGGATGTTTATTATATTTATGACTAGCTGATGCCCGCAGCTTCGCCCGCCCGCAAATTATATACTAAAACCTCCCTCTTCAATCACAAATCAATCAAAATCCGTTGCGTAGATTTAAAGATCTAAGCATACATACTTAGGGTCAGACGCGGCGGGCGACTTTGTTTTATAATATGTAGTGATAAGTATGCATTTAAAAAAATAAAGTATCTATGTAGTATATCAACTATTTGGTATCCACGACACAAGCCTCGTTGCTTAGTGTGGCACTAGATGGCAGTGTGTGTAATGTCCAGCGATAATTATTTATTTATCTACCTTGTAAATATCTTTTGTAAGTCTTCTTTCACTCATCGTTTCCACATGACCAATCTATCATACTGATCTTTATAGTTAACAAGCGGACGTCACTCGGTTTCACCCGCGTAGTTCCCGTCCCCGTGGGAGTACGGGGATAAAATGTAGCCTATGTTACTCAGGGTGAATGTAGCTATCTAATGGTGAAAAAATTTTGGAAATCGGCGCAGTAGTTTTTGAGTTTATTTATTCATTACAAACATATACACACAAAAATACAAATCTTTCCTATTTATATAAAGATATATTATATATATATATAATATATCTTTATATTAATATATATATATATATATTTATTTAAGAAAGCCTAGAGGAACACTGTCCCAATATTGGCGCCATCCGCCACCATATTGTCTTTCAGTCATCTATCACATCGACTTGCGATACGATTCTTCATTGTTGGTAGATAGGTAGGTGGGTACTGGGTAGTTGAAATCACACACAGCACTTGACTCGAACTCCAAACGTTTATTTCTATTAAACCATTTAGGTACACTCTCATTTTCACAATAATCATTCACTTCACTAAACAGTAAACACTTATAATTACTTAGCATTTCAATTGTTTTGCTAATCTTAGGATAACGTGACTGCCCGTTGCTCAAGCGTCCATTCTTCTGTGTGGGCGGAAGTCCTCCACACAGTACAGGTAACTCATTACATAATAAGTTCATTAAAACTTACAAACAATACTAGAGTAATTCATAATTAATCATTTTAATAATTAAACAATACCAATATTCACAAATGCAAAGGTTTTATCAAGTTAAAGCTAATTAGTTGCTTCAATACTTTTTACAACAATATTCAATCTTTTAAAACCATTTCCGGCAAATCAAAGTATTTAGTACAAAGAACACCTACGAAGTCTTTCACTAATAAATTGTTCTGTAAAATAATCTTGTTACTTTTTAGTTTGTAATTTAGTTAGATAATCTGATTTAATTGTAGTTTCAAATTATTAATTGATTTATTGATCAAATCGTATTCGGCCTGTAGTGTTGCCTCATAAAAATCTTGTGTCAAAATGAACAATAATAATTACAAATCCAATGTCATAAAATACTTACTTATCATAATTTTAACTATAGATTTAGCTAAAGACTTACCGAGTCTTTAGCTAGACTTTTGTTTAATAAATTACTATTTGAAACCACGAACTATCTAAGTGCTAGTTACGCCAATAGATGGCGCTTAACTCATTTGTCAAGTGATGTAATAACTGTACCACGAAGCAGAGATGGCAGGTTCATGGAATAGAATTATGAGTGTTAATAATTAGATTAAATCTTAGCAGATAGAGCCTTTTGCGGCGACACGGCCATTCTGATCGGCGGTGCGCGCTCTGCACCTGCCGTCGCCGTCAGTATGTGGAGTTTCGTGGTTGTTATCTGAAATAGTGGAGATACATTTTGTCGGCAGATTATTGTTGCTTTTATTATTATCCTACAATGTTCATTGAATTGTAGGATTTGGTAATAGAAAGTGTCAGTCAACATAGAAAGCTAGTTATAGATCAGGCATCTATTCAGTTTTCATTGTATTCAAAATTAAATGTGTTTATGTATCACCTAGACATACACACAGTCACAGAGTTAATCTGCTTGAAATTTTTATTTAATCTTTTAGTAGTGTTTAGATTGAAGCTGGTATGAGCTGCTAACTGAATAAAATGTTGTAGCCTGAATTATCAAATAACATTAATTGAATTGAGGTTATTGATTTTGTTTAATCAGCTAACAGCTGAATAAAATATTGTTGCTTCAATTGTCCAACAATATTCGTTGAATTGTTGTTTAGTATCAGTTAGTTTGCAAGCAGTTTTGCAACTTGTATTTGAGTTTGTTGATGCTAAAAGCTATTTGTTAAAAATAACAGCTTGGTATGAGTTTGGGTTTTTAGTTATCTTCAGAACCTTGTAATAGATCTACTGTCTACTAGATTTGTCTTAAATAAAATTATTGATTGCTTTAGATAGTCTGTAATTTGTATTTGTTAAGTGTAGTGTAAGTAGCATGTTTTTATTTGTTCATTCTCACGGGAAGGTAATGCTCTGTGATAGACACAAAGTCTTGGATTTGACAGGATAAAAGGATAGGATCAGGAACACCGCTCTGTGATAGACACAAAGTCTTTGATTTGACAGGATTAAAGGGTAAGGAGTTTAGGACCATTGCTCCGTGACAGGCACGAAGTCTTTGATTTGACAGGATATAAGGAACCAGGCTCTGGGCGTTAGTACGCCGTGGACCCAGCAGGATAACATGAGAGTATTGTTTATCAGTTGCCTCCACGGCTGCTGATAGGATCATTAGTAGTGTTCATTATCAGTGGCCTCCACGGCTGCTGATAGGATTGTTTGTAATTTGTTGTGTTCATTATCAAGTACCTCCACGGCACTGACAGTATTTGTTTGATTTGTTGTGAGTGTTTGTATTACTCATTGAGCTTGTTGTTTCCTCCACGGATACCAATAGCTTGTGAGTTTTTTTATTTTTATTTTATTAGTTACTGTTAGGAGTACTAATATTTTGTTATTATTTTTGTAAATAGTTGCTTACAACTGGCAGGATTATAAAAACTAAAATAATCAATGTGGAAACATGTTACTCAATACACATGAGCATCATGTAGGTAAGTTGATTGGGCTATTGTATTAAGTCTTTTGTTGTAACACTGTAGGTATCAGTGGGGAAGTGTAAGAAGTAGTTTGAAAACTCCTCACCTTTTATGTTAGTTTATGATGTGAGGACACTGTAACAGTCATCCCTGGTTGGCTGTTCTCATGCTGTTCCCCATTTTATAGCTCCATAGCTGGCGACACGGTCATCTGTTCACCAGGCTGTAGTCCTTGAAGTTGTTAGTTTTTGAAATTGTTCATTGAGTCACATTTTTAAGTGACCTTGCTCCATTATCATTTGCTGGGGTAGCGGTTAATTGATGTCATCACTATCTTGGAGTGACTGGGTGCATAGAGTTGCTCTCAATTTCTTTGATAAAACATATCATTTCTTCTATGATAAGACAATTGCCTGGAACCTGAAATGTGAAAAGTCATGCAGGTAAATAACATAACATCACGCCTATTGTTCCTGAAAGGTTAGGCAGAGGTATACCTAATAGTATGCCAACATTTATTTTACAGTCCCATGTAATAGGGGGCAAGCCTTATTGCCATCAACCAGGCACAAATCTGGACTCTGTGCCTGCTACAGAGAAATTCCTAATGGAAAAACCCAACAACACTTTGCCTGACCTGGGAATCGAACCCAGGGCCTTATGCTCAACAGTCACGCTTGCAGCCACTAGACCAACAAGGCAGTCAGTGCAGGTAAATATTAATAATAGTGTAATGTCTACACTAATAGTGAAGTGTGTAGGTACATAACATCACACCTGCAATCCCTGAGGGGTTAGGCAGAAGTGAAAATAATAAATCCACACTTTGCCTAAGCCTCTAGTTTAGCGATATGGCTATTTGCCATTCATATGATTGTCTGGCTTGCTACTGAGAAATTCCTGATGGAAAAACCCAATAACACTCTGCCAGGCCTGGGAATCGAATCCAGGTCCTCATATAACAGGGCTCATGTCCACTGGACCAACAAAGCAGTCCTACTATTTTTTTTTTAAATTAGTTGGAGTGATAAGTTTTATAGTCGGTAATAAGTTGTTTTGAAATAGTTGTTTACTTAGATTAAGTTAATTAAACTAAGATGGGAAAGTTAAACTGATCAGAACTACTTTAAAAACACTATTCGTTGTGTAGTTGAACTGACAAAACATTCACATTTTTTTTTAACACATCAAAAGCTTTGCTTCGTTGATACAACACGCTAAGATTTCATTGTCATAACTTGTTGAACTGAAATTTGTTTGACATTTCATAAGTTGTCTTGTTTTATAAATCAGTTTCTTAACAAAGTGTTTTTGTATGAATCTTGCAACATGTTGTCCAATACAAATGTTTTGAAATTTGCATAATTATTTGAAAAGCCCTCAACGTTGCACTTAACGCAAACAATATCTGATTGTGAGGTATAAACTTATAAGTGTGAATGAAAAGTCAATAACAACGTCTTAAATTTGTTACTACTCATTTATCTAATTACTTAGTAGTAATTAAAAGAGTTAATTCATGATTTTAGTTTCTGACACATCATTACTGGTTATGTTTCAAAAACCATTGATTGCTTATTGAGTGAATTAAATGGAGTGTTTTTATTTCACTTCCACAGGTGTCAACCATACCAGGTGTTACCATAACCAGCATGGGATGTGTTAAGTTAAAATAATGTTAACTGTAAAAATTCTCTACAGTAACAAAATACTAAAATAAATAAAACAAAATACTTCCCAGGATTGATGATCCATTAGCAGGTTTATTTATTGATAATTATGCTTTCCCGGAGTCCAATCTTTGTTTATTCTGCTTCGGTCATTCTGTGCTGTACATGTTGGCAATTTTGAGTGCAATAAATGAAGTTTTCCATCACATACAACTTCATTGTTTGTTTACCAATGTAAATTGCATTTTCAGTATGTGTTCTTATGATTTGTTTTGGGTCAAGTGTTGCAATAAATTATCATGTTGGTATCTGTCAGCCACTTGGATGAAAATGCAGCCAACTCTTTGGCTATCTTAGTCTTCCTAAGTATCTTCTTGTCTATCAGTTCATTGCCACTTAACACTGTATATTGACTGTGGCAGCATAATAAGTCGCTCTCTATTGAAAAGCTTCGTGGTGACCACTTCGGTGAAAAATTCTTTGCCATACCTTCGGCCATGGTCACGAAAGCAGGAGTTCTAGTTCGGTAGTTGCTTGTAATTGTTCTGGATGTCCGGCACTGTGAGCAGCGCGCAAGAGCTATCCCACTTCTGATATCACGGCAGGGAAAGCCTAGAGGAACACTGTCCCAATATTGGCGCCATCCGCCACCATATTGTCTTTCAGTCATCTATCACATCGACTTGCGATACGATTCTTCATTGTTGGTAGATAGGTAGGTGGGTACTGGGTAGTTGAAATCACACACAGCACTTGACTCGAACTCCAAACGTTTATTTCTATTAAACCATTTAGGTACACTCTCATTTTCACAATAATCATTCACTTCACTAAACAGTAAACACTTATAATTACTTAGCATTTCAATTGTTTTGCTAATCTTAGGATAACGTGACTGCCCGTTGCTCAAGCGTCCATTCTTCTGTGTGGGCGGAAGTCCTCCACACAGTACAGGTAACTCATTACATAATAAGTTCATTAAAACTTACAAACAATACTAGAGTAATTCATAATTAATCATTTTAATAATTAAACAATACCAATATTCACAAATGCAAAGGTTTTATCAAGTTAAAGCTAATTAGTTGCTTCAATACTTTTTACAACAATATTCAATCTTTTAAAACCATTTCCGGCAAATCAAAGTATTTAGTACAAAGAACACCTACGAAGTCTTTCACTAATAAATTGTTCTGTAAAATAATCTTGTTACTTTTTAGTTTGTAATTTAGTTAGATAATCTGATTTAATTGTAGTTTCAAATTATTAATTGATTTACTGATCAAATCGTATTCGGCCTGTAGTGTTGCCTCATAAAAATCTTGTGTCAAAATGAACAATAATAATTACAAATCCAATGTCATAAAATACTTACTTATCATAATTTTAACTATAGATTTAGCTAAAGACTTACCGAGTCTTTAGCTAGACTTTTGTTTAATAAATTACTATTTGAAACCACGAACTATCTAAGTGCTAGTTACGCCAATAGATGGCGCTTAACTCATTTGTCAAGTGATGTAATAACTGTACCACGAAGCAGAGATGGCAGGTTCATGGAATAGAATTATGAGTGTTAATAATTAGATTAAATCTTAGCAGATAGAGCCTCTTGCGGCGACATATACATTACAAACATATACACACAAAAATACAAATCTTTCCTGTTTATAATATTAGTGTAGATAGAAAACACATTTGTTAAAAGTATAAAGAACAGTGGGTTTTAAACTTGCTAAATAGTTAGAACCAATCTCCTAACTAGCGTGTGTTTATCCCAAAAACTATGGTAACATGGCTACCTTATAGTTTTTAGTGAATATGCTAGAGATAAACACAAAGTACGTATAACGTTAGAAAGAGCCCCCTATTCTTGGTATTGCTGTAAAGTTCCAGAGGATATGTAACTTAACAAATCTTATGATAAGTTACAGCAGCACAATTATTTCGACCGCAAACCGTATCGGTCCGCTATTGGTTTTGTTGCTAGAATTTGCAGTTGAAAAAATATTGATTTGTTGCCAGGACATATTACTACATTCTAGATACCAAAACTAGGCAAGTTTAGTAACTTTTTTAATAATTTGAAACTTGAAAGTCTCGTTGGTCAGTCGTCGCAAGCACGACTGCTGAGCAGAGGTTTTGAGTCTGATTCCCAGGTTAGGTAAAGTTTTATTAAGTTTTTCTTACAGGCTTTTCTCCGTAGTTGGCACGGAGTCAGTATTTGGGCCCGGTTGATGGCAATAGGCTCGTCCCTTATAACATGGGACTTATAATTTAACTGGCGTGCATTTATGCGTCCCTGCGGGCATTACAGGCCTGGTGGTATGTTAAAAATTGTATGCAGAAAACCAATTTTATTTCAGGGTCATACAGTTCATTTCTCAGTATAAAAATAGCATTGAAATAAAGCGATTTTATAATCCGCAACCCGTTTTACCAAGAATACCTAATGTTGCCATACTAATGCATTTTGTAAAGTTCACTAGAGCTTTCGCAGAAGTAATCGTTTTCCTCCATCGCCATCGTGGGCCATTCATTACACTTGTGTGCCACTGTTCGACACGACAAATACACATTGGCCGATGTTATCTTGTGATAATTACCTGCCTAGACAATTGGTCAAGGTTTCTGTAGAATTATAAATACAGGCGACTTGTGTTTTACTAGTAATTCTATACAAAGGCAGTAATATAATACAACGTGTTTAGTTACAAAATAAAGCAACTACGATACTCATGTTTATAATGTGGTTACATTTTTGGCTTCTTCACGTATTGCTACTTTCCTGATTCGACACTATACCATCATCATGTCTCGGAAAGCACGTTAAGCCGTTGGTCCCGGCTGTCAATCGTAGGTCTTTGACAGTCTTTACAGGTAGTAAGTCGCCCAACATTCTGACAATTAGTCTTACCAAGGGGTATCGTATTACCCAGTACTAACTGGGTTGTGGAGGTCACATAGGCAGTCGCTCTATGTACAATACTGGTATACAGCTACATCCGGTTAGACTGGAAGCCGACTCCAACATAGTTGGGAAAAGGCTAGGCAGATGATGACTTTGTTAGCACACTCACCTTGTGAACCATATTATATCCTGTGTGTTTGTTCAATCACTATTGTGATTGGCTGCCGTGCCCAAAATTCGGTGAGAAGGATATTAATATGGTAATATTTTAAGAACAAGGTAACGGTACATGTTTACATAGTCCAGTGACCTGATAATAACCCAACCATTCAAGCGTGGACTGGCGATTGAGAGGTCGTAAGTTTGAACCCTGCCCCAATTTGTTGTAAACAAAGACCCAAATAGTAACTTGAATGGTCCAGTCAATATCAAAAAGTTAAGAACTCCACATAGGTCAAGTGTCCGCAATTGACTATTGAGAATGAGGTAATTTCGATTTCCAGGTGGGGAAAATTGTTATTGGTTTTTACCAACAGGAATTTCACAGTAGCAGTCCGGAGTCTGATTGTGATCTGTGTCTGGTTGATGGCATTAGGCTCACCCCCTACTCCATGGGACTTAAACATAACTGGTGAAATATTTTACACCTCAGTTTATCTCTTCAAAGAAATACAAGTGCAACTGTATGTTACATTTATAAATCTTCCTGCCCTTATCCACTCCACCCACTCCACTCTTACCTGTGGTCGACGCAACACGTTTTTTTCTTCCATTCTCCTCTGTCAACCGTCACGCAACCATTTACTCCTTTTTCCATCATATATTATCATCCCTCACACAATCCATCCATCATTTCCTTGGGCTTCCTCTCCCTCTCCATCCACATTTATTTTCGTCACTCTTTTAGTCAAATTAAAGTAATCACTTAGTTTTACACCGTCACTTACGGGATATCTTCCGTGATTTTTTTTTTCTGAGCTCCTGATATTTCAACGCTGTTCCAAGCGCCATGATCACGGGATGACTACGATCAAGCTATTTGCGGGATGATGAGTGTAAATTTAGTTAAATACTTAAACCGTGAAAACAACAGTGGTGTCGATTCTGTTGTGCACAAACTAAACTTAATTTAGGCTATTGCTATCTCTTTCTCTCTATAATAAAACGAGAAAAAGACGGACGCAATTTAGAGCTGTCAAATTTAGTTGGAACTAATATTTCCATACAAATGAATGCACGTAAAAACATGTCGACTAAAAACACGGTGAAGCGCAAGGCATAATCTAGTTTGACATCTCTAACTTAGTTTATAGCTATAGCCGTCCTTTTCTCGCACCGCCATTTAGTAAAAGATAGCAATAGCCTAAATTAAGTTTAGTTTGTGCACAACAGAATCGACACCAGACTCACACTCACACTTAGTGTTTTCAAAAAGCACTACAGTCCTACAATTCCCAAGTAGGTAACCCTAAATCCGATGAAAGCACTCGATAACAACATATTCTTTTATTTGCGTTCTTTCAATGGAGAATGTGCTAAGAAGTTTTTAAAGCGATTTCTCTTGCAAGACGATTTATTACCTGCCCATGGAGACGTGAACGATGCGCCAAGAATTAGGCTGATTACATAAGTAAGATTGAAGTTGTTTAAGTTAGAAAAGTAAGAAGCTGTTTTCACTAACAACATCAAACTCAGACTGAACAACGTCTCATTAAGTAATGCATAAGGTCGTATACACGTAGAACGCTGGCTATATCGGCGCCGATCTGCCAGCGCTTATCGGAACCGGTCTGCGCAGGTTGTCGGCGCAGGCAGTCTCTATACTTTGTATCGAACGCGCCGATAAGCGCCGAACGTCGCCGATAAGTTCCTGCTTATCGGCGCTGGTTCGGCAAAAAGTAGTGTTAAGTGTAAATAATGTCATAGTGCTAGGGGTACTAGTGCGCGGTGTAAGCGTAACATAAATAAGTCGATTTTTTAATTAAACATACTCGTAACACGTACAATATTTTCATAATTTTAAGAATTTATTCATATCTGTGGATAATACTGATTGTGTTTGTTGCAAACAATTTATCTGAAATGGTATAGAGTAATTTGATTTTTAGGTTTTCTAAGTTCATATTTGTAATGTGTTGGTAAGATTAATTGGTTCATCATTTCATCATCATCATTTCAGCCAAAAGACGTCCACTGCTGAACATAGGCCTCCCAAAGGGGGGGGGGGGGGGGGGTTTGCCATAATCGCCACGCTTGGCAGGCGGGTTGGCGATCGCAGTACGGTTGTTACAAAAGCACAGAGAACGCTGCTGCCCATTCTCTGGTAAGTTCCTTAGTCGCCTCTTACGACACCCACGAGAAGATATGGGATGGTACTATTCTTTACGTCCGACACCATACAGACCATTTTTTTATTAATGATTAATTGGTTGCTTAAATTATTTTTTGCGCCAAGTGGTTAGTGATTACGCATCACATAAAGGGTGTAAAAAGACGTAACGATCCCAAAAAGCGAATTTTTCCCAGTCATAGCGGTATTTTTTTGCCCTAGACCATACCTGGGAACCTTTTAGTTACGGAGATATTGATAGAGGGAGGTCAAAGGTCATTCAGTTCATTGTCACAAGTTTTTTTTTTTAAATACATGTTTTTAATGTAAGTATGATTTTACTTTAAGCATCCTTCACGACCCTCGTACTATTCAATCCATCTAACAGCACAATGTTTTAAGTGCGTTACATTGAGTCCTAAAAAATGTCAATTCCCAGCAAAAAAAAATTGTTACTTAGTTTGATGTACAGAATGCTTGGTTGATGGCTTTGTGAAGAGTCTGTTTACACCCTGTATAGATATCCCTTATAGTGCATTTGGAGTTTTAGAGTTAGGCATGTCCAAATGAGATTATGAATTTAATATTAATGTAAAATTAAATTATTTTCTTATAGTCTTTAAGTTTAGCTATGTCTAATGAATTAATTGACTTCAATTGCACGAAAACTTTTAAACTCTCTTAAGTTATTTAAGATACGTACCGTCTTTAATTATGCAAAATCTTCTCTATTCGTAAAGAATAAATATAGCTTTTTGAGTTCTTAAACCAGGTTTATTTAGACTTACAGCTTTTTCTACTTACCTTTCAACCAACCTTCGTTAGTACTTTATCTTCCATTTTGTATTTCAAGTAATTTAAAATTGAGAAACCATAATGAGATGCGATATTCCTTTGAGGATCTCGTTGCTAAATAATAACAGCCGCTCGGATCAATCTTCTATGGATGGGTGACCACCCATTACATACTAAGTTTACTTCGTACCTCGGAAAGCACGTTAAGCCGTTGGTACCGGCTGGCATTTGTAGATCTTAGACAGTCGTTATAAGTAGTCAGTGGCCCGAATGTTTGACAACCAGTCTTACCAAGGGGTATCGTATTACTCAGTACTAACTGGCTTGTGGAGGTCAGATAGGCAGTCGCTCCATGTGAAATATTGATATTTATCATCCGGTTAGACTGGAAGCCGACCCGAACATAGTTGGAAAAGGCTAGGCAGATGATGTTATAAGATGAATATTTTAAGCAAAGATAAAATAAAGACTGCTGAACTCCATCGATAGTTGCTTAAGATACTAAAGAACTCAATGAAAAATAGTTTAAACGTTTTTCTCAATAAACTCCCAAACACAACGAAAAGTTTTGGAGTGGCGACCGCGAACCAGAAGACGTTGCGTTGGAAGGCCGCCCTTTACTTGGAACGATAGCCTGGTGAAGGTTGCGGGGATCCGCTGGATGCGAGTCGCACGGGACCGGTCAATGTGGCGACACATGGGGGACGCCTATGTCGTCGTGGACGTCTTTCTGCTGAAATGATGATGATGATGATGACAGGCAATCACTCTTTTTTCTCGTGAGTGTAGGCAGGAACCAGAGGACGCTATCTGCTATCCTAACGGCTAACATACCCTCCTTTCGCCTGATCCACGTTCAAACATCTCGTCAAAATCATAATAATTTCTCAATAATCTGATAAAAAATCGCAAGTCTGCAGCCACCCTAAGCTAACTCATTAGAATGCTCACCGTACTACTAGCGAGCCACGTAGGCACCCGACAGCGAGTCGATATTTTGTCCGTATCCTGATTTATCGCCTCGATTAGCTCGTTTTTGTGCCAGCTTCAATGGCAAACGGTGAAAAAATGTATAGAATTGGATATTAAGACTAAGTGTTAGTACCCACTTACTATTTAGTGGCAAATGTGCGCGATTTGTTAGAGGAAGTAATAAGGGATAGATTCGGATGGCTGTTTGTTTTTATTTTAGTAATACAGGATCGGTTTTCGTAAGAATTGTTTTAGGTGATTGGCTTTTCTGGGTGGGGCAGATGGTCGGCAATATTGACCGGTATCTTAGTATTAAGTTACCGGTTCGAATGTGTGGTATTATTGCTGCAATTATGAGTAAACCACGTTCTACTTGCGCTTACGGTTCAAAATCCTCCATTACATACATTTCCTATAGTCTGTGCCAGATAAGTAGGAATTAAAGGTCATTGCTCTTTCCTTAATTTCTCTGCGTATTAGGTTTACATTATGAATCGTTTTTTATTACTAGAAAAAGTCAAGGATCACGATAAAGGTAGTTTCGGGACAAGTTTATGTCATTTTTTCTGTTTTCGGAATTATGTATTTGAATAAATGTACACACATCAAAAAATGTTTGTACTAATATATAATTAAAAAAAACTAGCATAAGCTGATATATTTTTTTAAAATTGAACTTTATCAAGAAAAAAACTTTGTTGTGTTTTTTTTTTAAATAGAAAACCCCTGTTTGAAATTAAAAAATAAAACTATTTTCTATCTATACTTCTACACTAATATTATAAAGAGGAAAGATTTGTATTTTTGTGTGTATGTTTGTAATGAATAAACTCAAAAACTGCTGCGTCGATTTCAAAAATTCTTTCACCATTAGAAAGCTACATTCACTTTGAGTAACATAGGCTATATTTTATCCCCGTACTACCACGGAAACGGGAATTACGCGGGTTCAACCGCATGACGTCCGCTAGTTTTTTTTATAAAAACGTAACAAAAAGGATTTCTAATCCTCAAAGTGATCACAAACTTTTTTTGATGTGTGTATGCGGGTTAATGACCTTTATTTCCTACTTATCTGGCGCAGATTATAGAACCTGTAATTTGAATAACCTGTTCATGTATTCCCGTTAACCCCACCGCTATACGGGTACTCGATCTCTGCTATACTATAGTTAAACTATTATGTCATAATATGAATTTCAGTCAGTATGAAAAAACTTCACTTAAAGTACTTAGTGGATAATATCCGTGATTTTCTTTTGCTTTGATGAGCTTCCGATATTTCGACGCCGTTGCAAGCAATGATGCTTGCAACAGCGTCGAAATATCGGGAGTGGAAATATCGTTGCGATCTCATGATCGCGATACTGAAGAGGTCCGAGGTGGTTTTCGCCCCACCCGCATACCTCTTCAGTATTTCCGCGATCATAATGCTTGCAACAGCGTCGAAATATCGGGAGCTCATCAAAGCAAAAGCAAAACACGGATATTATCCCGTAAGTACTTTAAGTGTAGTGAAAAACCGTGAAAGTCTAAAACAGTGCATAAAAAAACTTTTCAGATTAAGGCTTCCTCCCGTCTCTCTCTCTCTCTTTTCTTCAAATTTTGGCTACTCAATGCTGAGTGTAGGTGGGTAATGTGGGTCTGTTTCAAATGTCTCCACTCTTGGTGATTCTGTAGCCTCGTTTACTAGGACGTTATGTTGTCATATATGCCTAGTTTGCTCTTATAGAGCTATCTGTCGCGCTTGGTATATAAAATACCATTGTTTAATCAAAAATGTCTCTTAATTTAACAGGTTATGAGCCCAGAAATGCACTAAAATACGTTTTTCCCTGCAAAATTCAGTGGTAGATAACTTTGTTGTAAATCTCTAGAATCTAACCTGACTTTCTCAAATGTAAGCATAGTAAATGCAGCTTTTCAGAGAAAGAAGGTTTATTATTTTGCTTTTAGAACCTCCTTCATTAGATCTAGCTCTCAGGAGACCAGGCTTATCGCTATAATACACTTCTATAGTTGCTGCCAGTTAAGATTGCAATAGCGGTCATTGCCCTTTCCCTAATATCTCTTCGTACGAGCCAAAACAAATGAACCATGTATCATTTAACTTTCGAAAAAAATTTAAAGATCACGACAGATGATGATTCAAGACTTGAACAGGCTTATTTTTGGATTTCAAAGTTAAGAACTTTAATAAATGTAGGTGGGTCAATGACCGCTATTGCGATTTTAACTGGCAGCAACTATATAGACTACTATTTGCCTAAAGTAGACATTATATAGAATGCTTTGTTCCCGAAGGAAAGCCGGCAGGAACCGGATTTTTAGGTGCCTTCGAGCCTGATAGACAGGGTTCTAAAAACACGAAATATGAAGTGTGATGCAATTAATTGGTTTGGTACCAATTGCATCACACTTCACGTTTCGTGTTTTTGACCTGTCCTTGACCTGCCTTAAACAATACTGCTCAACAAACAATTGTGGAAGCCCATCAAAACCTAAAGACGGTTAGAAATGCAAAAAACAACCTAGGAGAACACAAAAATGTTCGAGATTCAATGTTTTCATTTCCATTTTTTCGCTTATTCAAAACAGAAATAATTAAAACTAAGTAATGCGATACTTTAAGATATACACGATCGAAATCGAGAAGAAACCTTAAATAAATTTCGTACCTGGCTGCTGTGTTGGCCTTAACACTGGAACTCACTGTTTTCACATGTTTGGTTTTTATTTAGTCATGTACTGTAACAGAAAAAAAAAACAAAAATTTTAGAAATTTTCGAACGTTGGTCTGCTAAGACACGCACTCTTCTCCACTTCCTAGTCGGCTCGGAAGAAGAGGCAGAAATACTCCTCCAGCATCATGTTAAGAAGGATGTAGAGGATTTGGGTGGTAAACAGCCAGGTAGACGAAATGTTATTACGTTTTTCCGTTGCTCCTGCTAAAGGCAAAAGTCTCGCCCCCTGTTCCAAGTGGCTTGACCACAAATATACCTAGCAAAATGTGGTTGTAGTCTACATACACCTCAGCCACCTTGGTGGTCTAGTGGTCGCTATTGATAAATATGAGTTCCTGGGTTCAATTCCCAGGTTAGTGCTATTTCTTGTCGGGTTTTCTCAATAGTAGCCCTCATTCTGTATTTGGTTGTTTTTAATAGGATTGCCCCTTTTACAGGACTTTTGAGACTTAATCGTAACAGCTTAATTCAGATGCACTATAGATATAGTAACACTTCAACCTACCCCTTTAGGACTTACAGGCTTGATGTTAAACACCTCTAATGTCGATCTCACAAATTCCCGCTCTCAACCAATAGTAAGTCCGTTCGTACCTCCTCACGCCTTGGAACCGTTATTTATTGAGACTCATGAATACAAAGCAGAGTCGACTTGTACTTTTTACTTTTCTTTTTTTTTCTTTCCTACTTTATTTCTTTATTGTTTGTTTGTTTATGTTTCCTTGAGGGGCTACTGTTCGCAGCTGACTGATTTAAATAGGTGTTAAGTGTTATTACTTCTGTAGTTGGGCGGAATTGTTAAGTAATGGCACATGTTGAGAGGGTTAGGGAGGTACTTTTTTGAGGGAAAATTAATCAATTTTGTGATAGTGTGACAGTTTTGGTCCAGTTTTGGTTGACTGTGGCAAATTAAACAGAATAGCAGACATTTTTTTTATTACTTTTCTGTGTATTAGATAGGAATTTAAGAAATGATTATAATGATTAGATGCAAAGGCTGGGTTTTACTTTGGTCAGAGGCTAGTTACCATACAACGTGGCAACACCGCCAGTCATTTGGGGACATTACCAGTTGACAGCGTTGAGGAGTTTTTTAACACCAATCTATAGTTTTTCGATTATTTTAATTTATTAATCCTGAAAAACCAACCCTGAACCAATCCTGAATCCTTGTGTTATCCTTTTATTATTTGAATTTGATACATTCTTTGGGAAGCTTATTTGTTCAACTATCGTCATCACCCAAAATAGGTTTACTGTTGGTGATATTCCTCCCCTAAACTATTAAGAACATGATTGCAATCCATCCATTTGCTAAGCATGGTGATTATAACACTCTCCTCTTCAACGATTTATTGTACAGCTCACATTCAGCTCCAAATCTTTGCAGGATGATAAAATAAAATAGCAATTTGATTCTACACAAGAAAACAAAACAAGACAAATAATCTTCCGATCGCACCTGAGAAAAGTTTCCACCAATACATAAGTTGGTACCAGCGAACATTAGCAGTCGTAGATAAAATCCATACTGGCTACACCATAAAGATAGGTACAGAAGATCAACTCCACACAGCGAGTTAAAACAGATGCACATATCCATCGCTTCATTCTGCATCGACTGCAAATACCAGTCACGAGGCGCAGCGCTTACTTATAAGTTTAATGGCGTTTGATTCCAATAATATTTTTGACCAACTAGCGACTGCTCTCTCAAAATGCGCTGCATACTGGTTGCTGCAGTTGCATGCTTGTCGGTCTTTTACAGACTGTCCTTAAGTGAGTGTGCCGAAAGAGCTGAGCTCCACAAGCTCATTCCACCATCTCCTTTCTTCTATTCAGACGTAATGTGGGTACCACCCATACCTTGTCAATATTTCACACATTCGCACGAAGCGCTTTGCTGTAACTTTATACGCACAGCCAAAGAGTGGAATTCCCTACCTGCCTCGGTGTTCCCGAGTTCATATAACCGGAATCTATTTTAGGCGCGAATGTATTGACATCATTTGGGTTAGCTCGTTCCATCGTCAACTTTATCTCTGTCCTCAGGACTGGATAAGACTGAGGTCAAGAGTAGGCTCATTTAATATAAGTAAAAGATTTGGCATAACCGGTACGTACAAATTGTGACACGGCTACAGACTTTGACAGATACAGGTAGGTACATTATCTCTCAGCGTCCGATGTCCTGAACCACATGCGTAATTTGTCCGTGACAAATTTGACCGCACCATAAAGCCTCTAAGCTAAGCGTTCTCGTGATTGGCATGAAATCAACGTATGTACGAGTTTGTCAACGTTTTTGCTCGTTGTACAGACCAGCCCTTCTGTACATCCCTTTTATGTGGAGGCAGGATGGCAGCGAACAAGTTGGATGGTGGCATTGCTTTTGCCAGTGATTTATGATGTGCCACTTAACTGTGCCAATAAACACGAGTTGTACGAGTACCTTATCGGAAGGAGAGGGAGGGAGAGTTTTCTGGTGGAATTTGTTAGGAGACATTCTTTGTCTAGTGGTGAAAATTGGTGCAAATGTAAAAGGGGGAGGGATTCACTGTTCGTGTCTCAGTTTTCTAAAAAGGTTAAAATGTATTGATCTGTTTCACCACCTCTCAACTATACATTTTAGCTTTATGAGGCTGTTAATTTCTCAAGGATTTATCCTACCTATATCAATGGCTTTAAACGTGTGTGTTGAAGTTTCATATTCAACAAAGATCACCGAATTGATGGAAACCCTGAAATGGTTGTGTAAACCTCAAAATGTGACGATTTTAATATTTAAAGTGACATCCAGGACTTTACATTCGCATGTTATACGCAGGAAGTCACTTTGATAAACGTAGATAATGTCTACAATCAAACATCATTAATATTTCAAATTAAAATGATGGTTCAAAAGTCATCAAGTACTTCTGGGAAGTCACACATGACCTTTAAATTTCACCAAGTTCCTATCCTAAGCAAAGAGCTCTTTTTTACAGAGTTAATTAATATAAAATCATTTTACAAATACTACAGGGTGATTTGAAAACGAACAACTTTTACTAAGGGTCTAACTTGAAATATGTCAAAAAAATCTGCTGTTGCCAAAATTTTTTCGTGTTACGCGACCAATAATAACGAATAAAGCAGCTGATATTTTCATAGCGATTTCATGGTCAGTCCCATAGAAAAAAGTTGTTCATTTTCATGAGTATTACACGCCTTTATAATAGTATAGCTGACGTCCCGCGGTTTCACCCGCGTAGTTCCCGTTTCCGTGGGAGTACGGGAATAAAATATAGCCTATAGCACTCACGAATAATGTAGCTTTCTACCAGTGCAACAATTTTTAAAATTGGTTCATTACTTCCGGAGATTACCCCCTACATACAAACTTACAAACATACAAACTTACAAACAAATGTTACCTCTTTATAAAATTAGTATAGATTACCAACGTTTAAAAAATCATCCAGTAAACAATACTGTCTAGTAATTGCAAGCTTAACTGCTGAGCACTAAGGCCCAGGGTTTGATTTCCAGGTCTGGCAGTGTTATTAGTATTACGCACACGCAGTACTAACTGAGGTTGTGAAGGTTAGATAGGCAGTCGCTCTTTGTAAAATACTTATTGATATTCAGCTGCATCTAGTTAGACTACCGACCCCAACAAAAATAATGTATGAAATATTTTTTGAGTTGACAAAAATAATGTATGAAATATTTTTTGAGTTGACAAAAATAATGTATGAATATTTTTTGAGTTGACAAAAATAATGTATGAAATATTTTTTGAGTTGACAAAAATAATGTATGAAATATTTTTTGAGATTTTCCGTATTTTGTTATTATTTGCAATGAGCAAGCTTGTGTAAACCTTTTATTAAAATTACTATTAAATAACGAAACAAAATAAACCACAAACATACAGAAAACTCATTTTAAACCCAGTACATGTAAATAGAAAACGGTTTGACGCACCTTTGCGTCTTCCGCGGGTACATCATTAACGTGAAAGCACTGTTGTGACTGAATGTTACGCGAGGTTTACAATTCTGATTCAAATATGTTTGAATTTGTCGTATGTTACTGTGGAGACTCGGTTTTTGAGTTATTCATTCGAATTTTGGGCTCTTGTCCTGTTTGGTTTTTAAAATGGTTTAATAATGACAAGTCTCGTGGGATTACCCATTCGTAAAATGTCGAGATTCAATACCCGTATTTAACCCCTTACGGGGATGAATGTTCAAAAATGAGAGTGCTCGCACAGGTGAGCCCTAGAGTTCCTTAAACAGTACAGACTGTTTAAGGAACTCTAGGGCCCAGCACACACCGCTAGAGGCGCAGCGGAGCGCATTTGAAGACAACTATTTAATATAAACCTTAACTACCTTGACATACACATATGAAAGGGTAAAAACGGGACCCTTTTACTAAGACTCCACTGTCCGTCTGTCTGTCTGTCACCAGGCTGTATCTCATGAACCGTGATAGCTATGACAGTTAAAATTTTCACAGATGATGTATCTCTGTTGCCGCTATAAAAACAAATAAAAAAAATTAAGAGGGTTCCCCTACTATAATGGTACGGAACCATTCATGCGCGAGTCCGACTCGCACTTGGCCGGTTTTTTTGTCAGTGAATAAATTAAATGAATGAGCTGATTGCAAATACAAGGAGTTTTAGTTTTACTAGCACTTCGCGTCTTCATCCGCAAAAATTGTGATAGCTCGGCTAGTAATAAATTATAGATGATATAAATATAATCAATCAATCAATAAAAAATAAAAAACTAATTATTTATAATATATATAATTATAATGTATATAATTGTAATGTCTGTAGCATTCACGAATAATGTAGCTTTCTGCCAGTGATATATTTTTTAGTATTGGATCATTATTTTCGGAGATTTTCTCCTACACACAAACGTACAAACAAATATTACCTCTTTATAATATTAATGAGTATAGAAATACACAAAATATAAATAGAAACCATTAAAGCAGAATAGCAATAAAATGTAATTACTTTTAATAATTGTTCTCATGTTGTGTAGTAAATTGCCGTCATTATTTCTTAAGAGATCAATTTGATGCAGGTTTTAATGTTGTAATTTGAGGATTCATTGTCAACACCTGGGTTTTAATCTTTTAGAACTTTCTAGAACATTAGAACAATTTATAGTTATCGCTTAGACTACAAAGTTTATGTCACTTTATATATTACATCGTCTGGGTAACTGAGATGATATTTTTCATTTGAATATGTCATTATTCTTATCAAGTCAAAGTCATAATTATTTATTTGCAGTAAATGTGGAACAAAAGATGGTAAAAATAATATGTAGTGCAACACATTTCGCCATAAAATTGGCATGCAACCATTAAAGAATTAGATGCTAATTTCAAAACACAATAACTAAATTACTTTATTATTAATTTTATTTTTATTTTTTTATTTAGTCTTTATTATTAAACAATTTCAAAAAACAATAGCTAAATAAGAAACAAACATTAAATTAGGTAACTAAGCGTATTTTTTAAAGTTACTCAATACAAAACAATTGTTTCCTGTTAAACACTAAAAACCAATTAAAACTTAAACTTATACAAAGATATTTAACTAGATTGCCATACTAATGTATACTTAGAAGTATATTTGAAACTAACTTTTTCCAGCTTTATAGTCGAAAATGATCCCTCGGAAACGTTTAAAATATAGCCTTTAACACTCGGGTTTAATCTGGCTTCCCATTCGTGAAAGATTTTTAGGTTTTTGGATTAGCATGAGGTCCCGAGTTCAATTTCCAGGTCGGGCAATGTGCTATTAAGTTTTTCCATCAGCCTTTGAGTCTGGATTTGTGCTCGGTTGATGGCAATAGGCTCGCCCCCTATTACATAGGACTTAAACATAACTGGCGAAATGTGGGTATAGATATTATTAGTTACACCTCTGCCTAACTCTTCAGGGATTACAGGCGTGATGTTATTTAGTTTCAAAGATCACCCCTTACATCCACACTTGTACACATATAAACTTCAAACATTATCTGCCTATTTATAATATAGGGTTTAAAACACCTCTTAACGAAACCGAAAAGCACTTGGTCTCCCCGTCATCATTGTGATCATTTTTTTGTTCTACACCATACCTTCTAGTTACGGAGATATTGGGGGTCAAAGTCCTAACTTTATAACAAGTTTTTTTTTTTAATTCAAGTTTTTAATACAAGATTTTTACTTTAAACACCTCCTCAACCCCCGTACTATTCCATCCATCCATCAGCACAATGATTTGAGTGCGTTATATTGAGTTCTACCACAAAACATAATTTTTCACCCCAAAAACGTTTCCTAGCAATATTTTTTGCGTAAAGTTACTTAGTTTGATGTACAGAATGCTTGGTTGACGGCTTCGTGATGATGTTGTTTACACCCTGTATATCAAAATGTACCAGAGGAAATGGAAACTGGGACTTGAGATCGATCATACCGGTAACGAAACACTTGAGTAGGTACGTGGGTACGGACACTGATAAATACCTACTTCAGTTAATGGAAGGTGCCCGTGTCCGCAATTTGTACGTACCGGTTTGTCCGCCCTTTAAATTATTTTTAGAAGAAGTAAAAATGACAAAAATATTATTGAGGAGTTGTCAAATGACATTTAATATAATGTTGTTCGACAAGGGCGTCTGCTTCAGGAGCTGAGTATATGAGAATAAGTACGTCTCTCAATAGTGATGGGAAACGCGGGATTATGATGCAAAATACGGGACTATCGTGAGTTTATTACGCTCTTGAAAGTAAAATTATCTTTCGATAAAAAATCGAATTAAAACACTATTGAAGGATATATATGAATAGTCTTATACCTAGTCTTGGAAATTACATCTGCTTTTAGAAATGATTTTACAAAATTGCTGCACTCACAAGGCTTTTTTGCTACAAAGTCACTTAAAATATTTTGTTTATTTAATCCAGGCTTTAGCTTATGACGAAGTAAAGCTGTACTTACTAACAAGATTATGATTTAAATATTTCGCAACTTTGAACACAGCGATTTATAAGTAAGAGTTGTTACAACAAACACATTTTTGAAAATAATTTAAAACGGGTAGAGTAAGCCTATAATAAAAATGTAATCCTATTAAAGAACCTCATTACCATTTTTTATAAATAAATTATTGTTTGTATTTTAAGCACTTACTTACGTGAATTCTAAATCAGTATGCTTCAATTCAATATTTAATTATACTTTTCATCAGCTTTAAACACTCATAAGAGGTTTTTTTTAATCAGTTTACATAGCAACGTGCTTTTGACTCTTACAAATGACATTGACAGGATTGCGCAGTTAGTAAACAGTTTTTAAATTAACTATGGAAATTATATTGAAAACACAAGATGATTGTTAGTTCTGAACCCATGCGTCAAAAGATCCATCTACAATTACTATGTAAAACTTTCCTACACACTGTTACTACCATCCTGTATGTCATCCTACAGCTGGGCAAACGCCTCTCCCCATGACTTTCCAATATTTCGATCTGGAAATAATGTGGTCCACATTATTTCCAGATCGAAATATTGGAAAGTCATGGGGAGAGGCGTTGGCTTTGCCCCGGTCGTTCTGCCATCTCCTGTGAGGTGCTGTGACGCCTTTTGGCTGTTTCAGGTCTCCACGTCATTGTTATACACGCCCGCACGACTTAAAATTATCGACTCGATAAATCCCGGAATAATTATGAAGATGTCCCATCACTATTCCTTACATAACCTCGCCGTTTGCCTGCAGATGAGAGCCCTTAACAATCTCACAGCGTTTAATGCATTCTGACTTGTAGTAAACAGATTATAATTTGTTTTTTGCTTCGCTCCTGACTTTATCTGAGTCCCTGAAGGCTTTGTCTTCTTTTGTCACTTGTTCAACGTTATTCGTAGTGTTGTACCTTTTTGTAATTTCATGTCTAGACTGAGTGTTTTTTTTGGAATTCATGATGTTTGTTTTGCTTCCTTGTTAAATTTTTGGGATGATGATCGTATCGAATTGATGTATGATCGATTGAGTAGGTCGTATCGGATCTATGTTGCTATCGATTTGAGCGTTTCGATATTCCATAAAATTATTAAAAAGTCATTCAGAAGCAAAAGGCAGACATAAATAAAAAACGCATATAAAAACACGTTTATATTTGAGTGTTAAATTCTCAAACACGTGGTATAAAAATGTTGATACCAAATAATTCAAAGGGAATTAAATAAATGCTTAAGCAAAAATCTAAATTGATTTCGAATTTCACGTGGAATTTACTTATAATAAACAGCGTATATTCCGTTTTTATATCTCTACTTTCGTCTACTGCTTTAGAAATAAAACAGTTCCCAAATAAATCTCAACATTCATTTTCGCAAATTCAAACTTTAAAATCTGACACGAAAAGAAAATACGAACACGAATCAACAATTTCCACTCCACTATAAAAGTCCGTAAAAAATGCAGTCCTTCAAAATAAACAAAAACAAATAAAGCAAGACAGACTCAGAACACTCCCACTCTTCAGGAACCAACTGAAAACTGTTTTTACGACTTAAACTTTTGCAAATCAAAAGCAAAACTCTCACAGCTTCCTTATCTTTTCATCTTATTTCCTTTCTTTCTTTCTTTTACCAGACCCGTTGCAGGGTCTTGGCAAAGATAATTCACTTTTAATAAAAGATTCAACCCTTTTAAACTGCGTTTTTATTCGGTCGGGTAATGTTTTCGCTTCGTATAGCGTGGTATAGCTCCTATTTGGATGATATAACCCGGGTAATTTGAGATGTCTTTTTATTTGTTCCGTCTTGAATTCTTTGCGTTTCTCGTTTGCATGTTTGTGTCAGAAAACACTACAGGAAGAGAGCTTTGTGGTAAATAGAATTGTTGGTTAATCTTGTTATAGGCTAGTTTCCACCATCAATAAATTGCAAATCTATATAGTCCGTCAGTTAGAGTATTGAAAAATAATGGACACGTATTTTTTGTTTTTATAAATCAATGAATATTGACAAAGTTAAAACGCATCAAAACGCGTGCTCGTTCTTGACGTCAGAACCCACTAAAATTATACCACGGCGTGGCATATTGAGAATTTTAAAAGCATCGTAATCTTCGTAAATTTTAATTTACGTAACAAAACAAAAAAATCTGGTCAAATATTTTTTGATATTATTCTACCAAACTTGGTAGTTGTACATTGTCTAACGGCAGTAAAGAACATCTATATACCCGAATACATAGAACTTGAGAAAACTGCTAGAGCTGGGCGGTGTAGGAGTAATCAAACTGCCTGAAACTATATTCAGAGCTCATGTAAACATAGCGACAGATCAAGTCTTTTTTAATTTCCAGTATAACATGACATGGACTTATTCGTCAACTGGCGAGTGAAACTCGTGAGTGCGCGCGAGATCACTTTCCGATTTTACCATTTTTTTTGTCGTCAACGTCCTACACCTGTTTCTGATTTAGTTCATTCCACTAGTCTAACTAGGTGCAGCTGAATACCAGCATTTTACATTGAGCGACTGCCTATCTTGACCTCCACAACCCAGTTAGTACTTGGTACGACAATCCTTGGTAAGACTGGTTGTTAGAATTTCGGACCGCAGACTAGCTGTAGCGACTGTCAAAGATCTACAAATGACCGCCGGGACCAACGTGCTTTCCGAGGCACGGAGAGAACTCGATATATAATGGGTGGTCACCCATCCACGGACCAACCTTGGCAAGTGCAGCTTACCCTGAAGATCGACTCGAGTGTCTTGCGATCTCTCAGAGAGACTCAAGAATCTCCGTTACACAGGTGAAAATCACAGCAATTAATGGTGTAAACGAACCAACAAAATGCACTGAATCATTTTAGGTGTCGAGACCTCTCATGTGTAGTGGCCCTCTCTTAGTGTCAACATTGACGGTACGCTGGTTCACAAAGAGGACCTAGTTTTGGCAGGCGAGGTTTTTATGGAACTTCGGTATTTTGGTGAAGGAATAAAATCGTAATAGGAGAATGAAAAGTGAACAATTTTGGAGGTGAAATTGTGAAAAACGAAAAGTGAGGGGTTTTATTTGATAAAACAAATTCTGAACAATCTACTGCTAAACGGAATTTAAACAGAACTGGTAAAATGTATTTGTAATTTAAAAAAATAGAAAGACCAATTTAATAAGTCGTTCAACTATTAAACTTTAATTTTGCTCCAACGTCCCATGAATATTTTCAATATATTTTTAACAGTTTAGCAAAATCAAAATTAAAGCATTAATTTCAAGCAGGCACTTTTGAATTGTCGAAACAAAGATAAACGTTAAATGTAGCTACAGTAGCCGTGTGGTATCCGGCAGAGTAGAATAGAACCAACCCATCACACTCACGGGTGTCGTATAAGGCGACTAATGTTTGAGGCAGAACACCTTGCGCCTCCGTAGACCAGAGAATGGGTAGCAGCGTTTTCTATTAGTCTTTCATCACTGCGATCTTCAATCCACCTGCCAAGCGTGGAGATTACGGCAAATTCCTCCCATCATGGGAGAGGCTTATGTCCAGCAGTGGACGTTATGAGCAGTTGTTGTTGTTGTAGCTACAGTCCCAATCACAAGACATAAAAACTGTGAAAGTACTGTAGTTGCCCATTCCCTAGCGTAGATCTCTATGGAGAAGAACGGGCAAGAAACTCCATGGACACTCTTTTAAATCAAAATATTGTTACAAAATCTTAGTTACATCATTCATGTTAAGATGGTATATTATGTGAGAACAATGTAGCAAGATGTACAAGTTAAAAGTGTCCATAGTAAAAAAAATACAATTCAAAAACAAAATAATTCATTCAAATAAGCCATGGCAACTAAGAGATGACCAGTCACAACTGACAGCGCCCGTTCACGAACATGACGCATGGATCAATACCATTTAGCTCAAGCATTTTGAAGGGAACTAAATGATCCGACATGAGCGAATCGTCTTTAATACCATTTAAATAATATTATGGACGACAGGTCGTTGGTTCTGTCCAGCTCGTCTCGACATCTCCTGCGAGGTTTACCGCGTCACCTTCTGGCTGTATCAACTTATCAAGGCTCCACATCGTGGTTATTTAGGCCCACAGTTCATCGAGCATTAGGACTGCACACATGTTCAGCCCAGTCTCTCTTCAGCTTAACGGCTTTTTTAGCAACGTCAGTAATTCATGTGGTGACAAAGCCCAGTGGTCCACATTAGCCTTAGATCGAAAGATTTGGAAGTCAAGGGGAGAGGTCTTTGCCTAACATATGACACAGGCTAACAGTCATCAGCATCATCATCAGCCTATTAATGTTCCCACTGCTGGTACACAGGCCTCCTCTCAATGAGAGGGAATAGTAGATCAGTAGAGGCTAACAGTAACAGTAAATAATAATAAATTCACTAAATGAATGTTAAAACCACATCAACATTCGTTGTGTAGCATATACAGAGGGGATTTAATAACGGGACGTAAGATAATTAACTTACGTCCCACAAAACATCCCATCTTATTGGGACTCCCTTTTAAATAACGAACAATTTGGATTTACTAGCCAACAAATTCTACACCAAATGCGTAGAATTGTAAGTATAATTCGAAGAAATCTCTCCAAACTAATTTCTTTGACAAAATACCCGCAAGGAAAACATTAATTGTATAACAAAACAAATAACATTAATATAAAAAACCAAAGGGAAAACGTTTTATATAACTCACAAGAATTTCTTAAAAAATAAACCTATTACCTCGTTGAAGTTAAATACGAAAATTATCTAATTTCTTACTCACAGTTGAAAACGAAGAGAAATTACGTTTTCTAAGACAAATAATGTTTC
Source organism: Xestia xanthographa (assembly GCA_905147715.2). Lineage (NCBI taxonomy): Eukaryota > Metazoa > Arthropoda > Insecta > Lepidoptera > Noctuidae > Xestia > Xestia xanthographa. The sequence continues at coordinate 10,993,176 of LR990669.1, read as the reverse complement.
TGTTTTAAGGTGAGTTCACATTAAGGCATTTCTTTGAAACAGAAAATTGATTTTTGACGAACTGGACATTTCATTGCAACCCTTTATGTCCGCTATCTTAAATTCTAACTATTAGTGAGTTTTCGCAACAATTCATCGGGAAAAGATACGAGCGTGGGTCAAACGATGTATTCACGAGCATTTTAGAAATAGAATGATTACTTTGGTTGCTCATAAAATATTTAAAGAAAATGGTAGCATTAAGTGCACCCAGTATTAAGGGAACGACTCGTACATGGTGAATTCGTCAAAAAAAAAAACGCCAAAACCCCAAATTAAGAATCGAACCATTTTTAACAATGTTACAGCTGCCTCAAATAAGGAATTTCTAGAAAAACGAATAAATTAGCGTTTATAGTTGGTGCCAGTTAAGATGAGAATAGCAGTCATTGCCCTTTCCCTAATACATATCTCTTCGTACGAACCAAAAAATAATAAACCCTGTATCGTTTTTCATTACAAAAAATGTTGAAGATCACGATAGATGACGATTCAAGACTTAAACAGGCTCGATTTTGGTTTTCAAAGTTAAGAAGTTTAATAAATGTAGGTGGGTCAATGACCGCTATTCTCATCTTAACTGGCACCAACTATGGCGTTGAATCGTCCCTGAGATTTACTAAACAGTCTACGGACACCGGATTCACCAAATAGTACTTCAGAACATGATTTGTGAAAGTTCAATCTAGGTATTCACCAGTTTGATATCCTCATTTTAAACCTCGTTAACGTTCAGTTACTGCCCATTCCAAAGAAAATCACGCTATAATCTGAACTCACCTTTACAAAACGGATAGGTATCATTCGATGTAGCTAACTCGCAGCGGAGATACTCGTAAATTACGAACTTGTTTCAACAAAACGCCTTAGAACTGGTTCCTGAACTTGTTGCCAACTGAGCTACTATATTTTTAAAAGGAACATCTCGTTTTTCGCGAAATACGGTTGAGAACGGAAGATTCAGGGGTAAGGGACAGGTAGTACTGTTTATGGCGTACATGATGTTTTATAGAGGCTTTGACCTTGGTAAAAAAATAGTCTGAAACGAATTTACTGAGAACCACAACGAATTTGGAGAGACTGCTGTAAAGCTTTGCTGGTGAAACTGATATTCACTATTTTGCGAGCTTATTTTTACAATCTTGGACAAACTAAGGTCTGATTTTCAATACCTACTTATTATCTGAAGGAATTATTATTTTTGGCATTTGTGTAGAACAATATTATGTTCTATACAATATTCTTCAAATCGATGTCTGAGTATTCAAAAATCGGGTCTATGCACTTTTTTGGAACTCAGTTTAAAATTCAGACGTAATCGTAAATTGTAGAAGTAATGTCATTTTTTTAATTTAATGAAAGGTTTTAGTAGAAAGCATTCTGAAAACTGTTCATATTGTGTTCACTAAAGGAATAATAAAAGATGATAGAAGTAAATTGAACTCAATTTCTGAATTGAATGAAAGGTTTCAGGAGAAAGCTTTCTGAAAACTGATCATAATGCTCGCTAAAGGAGTAATAAAAGGTGTTTTCAATGATAAAGCACTTTTGTATTGTGAATCATAACCGATAGGTGCCTAGAAGGTTTTCAAGGTGTTTATCAGAATAGCAGGTTGTTATTGCAAAGCTGCAAGAGAAAAATTCGTTGCAAATCGATAACAGTAAAACGGGGCTATTTGGTACCATTTATACCAAAATTTAATTCGGTTTTTCCATCAGGAATTTCTCAGCCAATCAAAGTGTTGCTAGAGTTTGTAAAATAACTTCTACCATACACCAACCGACAGTTATCGATATTTTTTTCGAAATTCTGGGTCGTCCCAAATAGCCCCGTTTTACGGTATCACAATTATGGTTATGGTAAAACTGACCAGCAGCATTTGATAGCCAAGTTTAGCAGGCTAAATCGCGCTGGGCTGGGTTTTTCCGTGGGTGGGTGAGTGCTGACCACCCATTACGTACCGAGTTTCCTCCGTTCCCCGGAAAGCACGTTAAGTTGTTGGTTCCGGCTGTCAATTGTAGATCTTTGACAGTCGTTAAATAGTCAATGGCCCAAAAGTCTGATAACCAGTCTTACTGTATCGTAATACCCAATACTAACTGGGTTGTGGAGGACAGACAAGCAGTCGCTTCATGTAAAATACTGGTATTCAGCTGTATCCAGTTAGACTGGAAGCCGACCCCAACCTTGTTGGGAAAAGGCAGGGCAGACGATGTTTTCCTGCTCCTCCGCTATCATTATTTTCTGATTCATTTCGTTCAGGGATTCAAGACAGTTAAATTGTTTCTCTGGGACTTAGTCAAGCTTCATTTACTGTTGATTCTGGCTTTTAGGAGTTTGTAAACAGCGTGGCGGGCTTTTCCCATCAAAAATAAGAAAGATGATGTTTAAGTCCCATGTTAAAAATCGGGGCAGTCTTTGGGGACTGCCGATAGAAGTGAAAAGAAAAAGTAGGGTCGTAGCACTGGTTATGCCCCGAGCATGCCTATTTGGTGCTACGCCGTAGTGGATGCTACGAGTGCTATGAAGCGTGACCGCACGTTACGTCAAGTGACGATGAGTTCAATGTTTTTCCTTCACCCAAAAAGTACTCCACGCATCTAAAGAAATTTTAATTTCAAAAACATCTCATAAAAACAATGACCACTAACCACATTCACCCCATTTTTCCCTCCACATGTTAAAACCCCCTTTCTTCACCCCCTAATCTAGCCTACGTGACCAGCCTTACGCCGACTTTGTGCAAAATCTGCAAATTATGCGGAATGTAGCTCTGTCCTCAGAAATGTGGGAGACTGCAAACTTCCCCGATTTGTCCTCGAGCGGGGATGAAGAGTTCTGTCTAATGTGAATAGTTACTTTGAATCGTACTGAGTTGAACATTTGAGCAAGTTGAGTCGGATTTGAGGGGATTTTGTGCTGGATTACTCTTATGGCCGTTTTCAGGGTTAGTTTTGGCGTTTATTGTGTGTTTATTCTGTACTATGATTTAACTATTCAGCAATAAATTGGACGACGCCTAGCGTATTTGCTTTCGGAAAGAAAAATCTGGTCAAGTCCGGTGAATTGCAATTTTGATGATTGTACGTTGTTCTGACTTTGACTTCTTTAGTAGACGTTATAAATGAACACTGCAGCAGTTACCAAATAACCCCAATTCCCTTACTTTTTGTCTACCCTTAACTAAAAACCGCGTGAATTCCACATAAAATATCCAACGAATTTCTATGTCAAATAAAACGAAATGAATAAACTAACAAAACCGCATCAATATCTGCGGTTTAGCCATATTGCCTATCAAATGCTTTGTTTCTGATTGATTGGAGCCACACGGTTATAATAAAATTGGGTGTGCTGTACCACAAGCTACATACGTATACATATAGAAAACTCACTAGCAAAAAATAGGAATATAGTCGTAGATTTTAAACGAACAGTGTTGAAAATAAAATAGGTCAGATCTAAATGCATGGTTTGTGGGGACGGACGTCTATGAATCTTTAGGTATTTTAAAATAGAACTTATACTGTCACTTACGGGATATCTTCCGTGATTATCCGTTATTATGAGTTCCCGATATTTCGACACTGTTGCAAGCGCAATGATCGCGGGATGACCCGATGATCATAGAACCTGTAAAAGGCATACAATTAACGAATCACCAGATTTAACAAAAAGTAACGGCAAAAAAATCACTTTTGATTGCCAAAATTAGTAAATGATCACCAACATTAATCCCCATTTTATCGTAAACTTAGAACCAAAAATTTATTTTTTTTAGTTAATGAACACCAGAAATTTAACAGTTATGCTCTTGCATCCGAGTCGAGGGAGACCCGGGTGACGGAGCCCCGCTTAGCTGGGCTCCTACTTCTGAATGGTTTATAAGAAAATAACCGTGTCGGGGTGCCTCAAGTCAGCCTAGGCAAAACTAGTTTGTCATCAACCACCTCATTAAAATTTGGTGATCAATTGATACTTTAGGTGATAGATGTTAGTGGTCATTATATTTTCCCTATTCTAAAATATTAGAGAACTATTTCTAGTCTCTTTTGAGTTTCCGTCGCACAATGGCCGCGCACGCTCTGACGTCATAGCAGCTAGGTCAGCTACCGCGGCACAATCAAGCTGGAATAAAATATTCATGCAGTTTTTACTCGCTTTTTGCGAAGAGTTTCACGTGTATGTTTGATTTTATGGTTTTCGTGGTGATGTGAACAAAACATGTTTAAAAAAATCTTAACTTCTATCATAATTTCGTCGTAGCTCGAAGAATTGCCAAACTTAAGTGGCAGTGGGCAGGGCACATTGCTCGCAGAACGGATGGCCGATGGGGCCGAAGAGTTCTAGAGTGGCGACCGCGAACCGGAAGACGTTGCGTTGGAAGACCTCCCACTAGGTGGACCGATGACCTGGTGAAGGTCGCGGGAATCCGCTGGATGCGAGTCGCACGGGACCGGTCAATGTGGCGACAATTGGGGGAGGCCTATGTCTAGCAGTGGATGTATTTCTGATGATGATGATGAAAATCATAATTTACGCCTGTCACAACCAAACGGTTTGAGCAGAGGTGCACACTAACAGTGCTTCCAGGTATCGAAATTTATGTTTAAGTCCCGTGTAATAGAGGACGACCCTATTGCCATCAACCGGACACAAAAGGGCTGCCACAGGGAAATTCCTGAAGGAAGAACCCAATAACACTTCGTCCGACCTGGAAATCGAATCAATGAGGCAGTCAAATCAGCAAATATTTAAAAACTGATACATACAAAAAATATTGTTTTTAACCGCTGTGATATTAACAAAAACGTACTATCGGGGTCTTTTCCGCCTGACCATTTTATTTTTTTTTTCGCTTAAATCATGCGGAGGCGCCGAGCCACGCCTCCTTAAAGTTTGGGCCTATTAGGAAAGCGTCAACTTTGGCGCGCAAAGTAACAATAACTCGTTTGGCGTGCGTCGTCAATGCGCTCGGCCGATTCGGTATCTTTTAATTTATTTTTTCTACACAAAGTCAACGGGGCGGGGCTAGAGAGCGTTTTTATGTTGCGAGTGCAAGCAAAAATGAGCTTAGGTCAGGCGGGAGTGTCCTCGATAGTACATACATGTATTATTCGTCCGGTTACCTTGTTATCCCTACTCGATGCGACTAGCTGTTTAATTTGAAAATGACTAAGGTGAATATACAAAACCCGGTTACATTATATCTGGCCTGGCGTCGATGACTTTTATAACAATAAAAGTCCAAACGTAACAATGAAATGTTCAAAAACAATCACATTCGATGCCGATACATGTCGTGATATTTTCGTGCTATCACTGCTTTATTTTTGAATATTTTTTGTATCGATGCCAGATCCAGAGATAACGTCGTAACCGGGTTGTTCATATCACAGACTTTCATCAACTGCCTAGCCTTTTCATATCTACATATGTTGGGGTCGGCTTCCGTCTAACCAGATACAGCTGAATACCAGTATTTTACATGAAACGACTGCCTATCTGACCACCAAAACCCAGTCAGTAGCTACAGGAGAATACGACATATAACACACTTTAAAAACCCTTCTTTACTCGTAACTTCAACCAGTCTCCAGTTCAGTATAGTAAGAAGTAAAAGTATCTAAACATGTTATTCTGAGGGGAACAAATTCATCCACTTACAGCAGCAAGGTGAGCCGAGATAAATGAGATATTCTTGAGATATTTCAGGTAAATCTTGCTTATCGCGTCGCTACAAGTCTTGATGTTATGTTCATGAATATGTTAGAGAAGTGCTGGAATGTAAGCTATGGATGTAAATTACGTTTTTAGTATTAGGAGATCGTTGCTAAATAATAACAGCCACTCGGGTCAATCTTCAGGTTAAGCCGTGTTTGTCTAGGTTAGTCCGTGGACTACCCATTACATACCGCGTGTAAAAGCTACGAAGTTGGCTAAATGATACTGCTGCTTTTAAAGTCAAATTAAATATATTATCCGGACCAAAGGTTTAGTAATACAAGGGAGCGAGGGAGCACACGCGATGATCGCTAATCGTGTACTATTAATTAGTGAAATTAGGTAAAAAATGCACGAATAAGCATTAGTGCATTATGACTGTATGGTTTCACCGTACACCGCGTTTCCTCCATGTCTCAGAAAGCACGTTAAGCCGTTGGTCCCGGCTGTCATTTGTAGATCTTTGACCGTCGTTACAGGTAGTCAGTGGCCTGAAAGTCTGACAACTAGTCTTACCATGGATTATCGTACTACCCAGAACTAACTGCTACAGTTGATTTGGTTTACCAAATAAACGATGGGTGGGCCGTGTGAAGGATGATATGGGTAAAAAGAGGTGTCTGATAAGCAGTGATAGGAATAGGTAGTGCTTATTAGCCTAAACTTCGAAGAAGAACAGAGAAAAGAATCGGAGACTTCCTTAGACTATATTTTATTATGCGACCACGGCGAGTTTTTTTTTGTAAATTCTAAGAGTGCGTACCTAAGAGAGCGTATCATAGTTTTATGATGAAGAAGTCGTTTCCAAAATGTTCTTAAAAAGAAAACTTTCAGAAATTTTGATGGTTGTAACGACTGTGTTATGTTATGTCTAGTCGCAAACTTTAGGTAAACATAGACCAATTACTTATTCCAAATAACATTAATTTTTGATGTACTTACGTGATGTCCCGGAAAAAAATATAGTCAAAGGAAGTCTCCGATTCTTGTCTCTGTTCTTCGAAGTTTAGGCTAATAAGCACTACCTATTCCTATCACTGCTGATAAGATGACGAGTAATAGAGAAGTATGGAAAAAGAAGATATGCTGCGCCGATCCTACATAAATTGTGATAAAGCCAAGAGAATGATGATGATGATGATGATGATTATTTGGCAGAATATGAATGTGCCAGTTTGTATTCTTTGCAAAATGCATAGAGATCATGCACCCAAAGCTAACCCTACAACAATGATATTCTAGTAAACAGATATGTTGTGAGCGCGCAATCTTGAAGACTCGAAAACGACCCAATTAGGTCGTATTGCCTTTATTTTTATTTTTTTAATATTGCTGGACATTACACACAGTGCCATCTAGTGCCACACTAAGCAACGAGGCTTGTGTAGTGGACACCAGATAGTTGAAATACTACATAGATACTTTTTGTTTGTAAATACATACTTATACATATAAACATCCATGACTCGGAAACAAATGTCCATGCTCATCACACAAACATTTTCTCCAACCGGGATTCGAACCCGGGACCCTAAGAACGTAAGGCAGCCTGATTACCGCTGCGCCAATCGGGTCGTCAAAATCAATTCTGCGCCACTGCGTGTATGTGAGCTGCCGCTGCCACGCGGACCTATTTTTTCGGTTGATTTGTTGGTGTATAACATATATTCTGTTTATTAGAATATTATTGCCCTACAAATTCTTCCCCAGCCTCGAATTCACAGTTTATTTCCATTTACAGTCATAAATAGTCCGAACCAGCCCCTACCATACATTACAGCATGGAATCCATTGCGAAGTCGTTGTTTTTTAATTGGCCTGTACAGATCACGATTGGCAGAGTTCCCGGTGACGTCACCGGGTCAGGTCAGAGACCACGGTATGTGGAGCGGTCATTCCGTTTTGGATTTATTCCAAGCTTGTATGCAATCTCTTTGATAGTGCTGGCTCGTCTTTGAATGGGTGGAATTGATGGGTGTTGTTGTTTGGAGGGCATTTGATGATCCAGTGGTGTAAACAAACCGCTACAACCTACTTTTCCGATAAACAAAGTGTAATGGACCAAACTAAGCACTCTACGGAAAAAAACGGGAAAATTATTACTGGAGAAATACTTTGTATTGGGGAGAAAATCTTTTTATTGGGGTGAAAAATCACGTTTTATGGTAAGACTCAATGTTACGCACTCAAAACACTGTCATCATCATCATCAGTCTATTAATGTTCCCACTGCTGGGACACAGGCCTCTTCTGTATGAGAGGGAATGGGCTATATATAATCCACCACGCGGGCCTAATGCGGATTGGTAGATCTCACATGTCTTCGAATTTTTGGGTTCTAGGACATGCCGGTTTCCTCACGATGTTTTCCTTCACCGTTTTGAGAGCAGTGGTGACGAAATAAATTACACAAAGTAATGCGCCTGCCTGGGTTCGAACCCACGAGTCAGGGCCGCCACCACTGGCCACCGGTGCTCAAAACTGTACGGGGTCGTGGAGGTCGTGGAAGTCGTGGAAGTTGAGCAAGACTGACAAGCAAGATAGCATACCTTGAACGAAGACGAAGACGGCATAATCTTGAACAATAACCATCCTCTCTTCTTATTTCGACTTAACACACCAGTTGAATTAACGCGATCTGAACCTGTGATGACCTTGATAACCACGATTGCAATAGTTAGGTCATCAGTAAACTTAAGAGCGGGCCTAACGCCAGGATAAATTCTGATTTCCCACGCGCGTCTCGCTAGACCCGCATTAATGCGGATAACAAACACGGGCGGCCGCGGCGCCACGACGCGCGACGCGCGGGGCCTAGCTTGCGTACAGTGTAGCGGGCAGGGTGTAGTATATGCAAGCAACACAGATAAAACCACCTTTTTTAGGGTTCCGTACCCAAAGGGTAAAAACGGAACCCTATTACTAAGACTTCGCTGTCTGTCCGTCCGTCTGTCTGTCACCAGGCTGTATCTCATGAACCGTGACAGCTAGACAGTTGAAATTTTCACAGATGATGTATTTCTGTTGCCGCTCTAGCAACAAATACTAAAAACAGAATAAAATTAATATTTAAGGGGGGGCTCCCATACAACAAACGTGATTTTTTTGCAGTTTTGTCTAATGTATAGATAATGGTACGGAACCCTTCGTGCGCGAGTCCGACTCGCACTTGGCCGGTTTTTTTTTTGCCGTCTAATGTTATATATAATGGTACGGAACCCTTCGTGCGCGAGTCCGACTCGCACTTGGCCGGTTTTTTCTTAATTTTCATTTTTGTGTACATTTTTAACACCTATACAATGCATTCCTATGTTGTTTGTGTGTCGTGAAATAAAAGTTTTGAGAACTCCATTTCATCTTAACATCACGCCTGTTATTACTTGAAGGTGTTTTTTTTTTATCCGTATCCGCGGATCTCGACGCCATTGATCCGTATCCAGATCTGTTGATCCGTATCCGGATCCGTATCCGTGGATCTTAATGCCAATGATCCGCATCCAGATCTGCGGATTCGTATCTGCGTATCCGTATTCGTGGATCTTGACGCCTATGATCCGTATCCGGATCCGTATCTGCGTATCCGTATCCGTATCCGTGGATCTTGACGCCTATGATCCGTATCCGGATCCGTATCCGGATCCGTATCCGGATCCGTATCCATGGATCTTGACGCCAACGATCCGCATCCGGATCTGCGGATTTGTATCTGTGTATCAGTATCCGTGGATCTTTACGCCTATGATCCGTATCTGGATCCGCATCCGCGGATCTTGACGCCTATGATCCGTATCCGGATCTGCGTATCCGTATCCGTGGATCTTTACGCCTATGATCCGTATCTGGATCCGCATCCGAAGATCTTGACGCCTATGATCCGTATCCGGATCTGCGTATCCGTATCTGTGGATCTTGATGCCTATGATCCGTATCCGGATCCGCATCCGTGGATCTTGACGCCAATGATCCGCATCCGGATCAGCGGATTTGTATCCGTATCCGTGGATCTTTACGCCTATGATCCGTATCTGGATCCGCATCCGTGGATCTTGACGCCTATGATCCGTATCCGGATCTGCGTATCCATATCCGTGGATCTTGATGCCTATGATCCGTATCCGGATCCGCATCCGTGGATCTTGACGCCAATGATCCGCATCCGGATCAGCGGATTTGTATCTGCGTATCCGTATCCGTGGATCTTTACGCCTATGATCCGTATCCGGATCCGTAGCGGCGGATCTTGACGCCGTTTTTCGGATTCATATCTGCATATCCGTATCCGCTGATCTTTACGCCTATGATCCGTATCTGGATCCGTATCTACGGATCTTGATGCCAATGAACCGCACTCGGATCTACGGATTCGTATCTAGGTATCCGTATTCGTGGCCCTTGACGCCTATGATCCGTATCCGGATACGTATCCGCGGAACTTGACGCCAATGTTCCGCATCCGGATTTGCGGATTTGTGTCTGCCTATCCGTATCCGTGGATTTTTACGCCTATGATCCGTATCTGGATCCGTATCCGCGGATCTTTACGCCTATGATCCGTATCCGGATCCGTATCCGCGGATTCTGACGCCGATTTTCCGGATTCATATTTGCGTATCCGTATCCGTGGATCTTTACGCCTCTGATCCGTATCTGGATCCGTATCTACGGATCTTGACGCCAATCAAACTCAAAGCATTTATTTTAATTAGACCATTACGGCCGTGTGGTGCCGGCCTAGAATAGACCACCCCTCTCCTCCCGTGGGTGTCGTAAGAGCCGACTAAGGGATGGTGTAGGTGGTTGTAACTATCATCCTACATCCACCTATACCCGTGTGATTATTCTAATTAATAACTCATACCACACTAAGCCATCTTTGGGCTCGGAAAAGTGTTTCCTAGAGGTCTGGATGGAACAGTCGGCATCAGTGCAGGGTGACGACTGAGGGTGGTGGCGGATGAACGTCACGTACGTCAACGGTGGTGCCCAAAGACTCAGTCAGGCGGTCTACTGCGCACCCACCAACCCGCATTAGACAAGCGTGGTGGGTTAATTTTGTCTAAACCCCTTCCCAAAATGAACAACACAATTAAAGCCAATCCCCCAGTGCTCGGCAGCTTCAGTCAGTGCACGGCTATTGGCAGTAGGCAGGTGCACCCTGGGGCTGGGGATCATAATCTCCGAGCGACGGTCCACTGCCAAACAACCAAAGCAAGCCAAAAGGACACAGATTTTCTTAATATTTTAACTTTCAATGTTCGTACTTTACGAACTGAAGAGCGTCTAGTAGAGTTGGAAAATGCACTGGAGTACATCAAATGGGATATTGTCGGTCTGGCTGAGGTACGACGAGAAGGAGAAAATACATTTGAAAGGCAAACTAACATATTCTACCATTACGGAGAAACTAACACAAAATATGGCGTTGGCTTCTTTGTCTCAAAACGGTGGAAGGACAACATAGTCGAATTTGTAGCCTATTCAGACAGAATTGCCTTACTAAAATTTTCCATCAACAAAAACAAAACACTAACAGTAATTCAAGTGTACGCTCCAACATCCTCACATAACAATGATGAGGTTGAGGAATTTTACGACCTGCTGAATAAAGCTTGTGATGAACATCGAGGCACCTGGACATTGGTTATTGGCGACTACAACGCTAAAATTGGTCTACGAACATCTTCTGACAACACCAATATTCTGGGACCCCACGGCTTAGGAGATAGAAACGAACGCGGCCAGCGCCTTCTGCAATTTGCTTTCGGTCAGGATCTTAGTGTCAGCAACAGCTTCTTTGTTAAGCAGCCTCAACGTCGATGGACATGGCTTTCTCCTGACGGTCACACAAAGAACGAAATCGACTTTTGCCTATCCTCAAGTAAAAGTATTATTAAAAATGTAAATGCACTTAATAAATTAAAATTCAGCTCCAATCACCGGCCATTACGAATAACTGTAAATTTTGATTTGAAATTACATCGCAGAAAACTTATTCAAAGTACAATCAAACGTTTAGATAGATGTACACTTATTGCAAATAAAGAACAGTTTAATATAAATATTAAAAACACCTTCAGTTTATTAGATACAGATTCAGAGGACGTACATATACATTATAAAAACATAAAGGAAGCTATTAAATCCGCAAGTCAAAAAATCGTGTCTCAAGAAAAAGATAACAAAACTTACTGACAGCACAATACGTCTTATAGAAGAGCGACAGATTGTAACGTACCAAACAGCTGGCTATAGGGATCTAGACAGAAAAGTAAAGAGGAGCATCAGAAATGACTTAAGGCACCATAACACAGAACTAGTCCATGCTGCATTGAGAAACAACCGATCCCTAAGATCAGCTATGCGTGGTATGGATATAGGCAGGTCTTCAATCACACATTTGAAAGATAAAAATGGCGTAAAACAAGGAGATAGGGCAAAAATTATTGAGATAAGTACCGAGTTTTATAAGTCTCTATATTCCAACGACCAAACATCCCTACAAACAACCGAAGCTTACTCATGCCCTGAAGAGGTCCCAATAATCACTGGCTATGAAGTACACCAAGCTCTCAGAGGCATGAAGTACAATAAAAGTCCCGGCGAAGATGGTATTACAACCGAATCACTTCGAGCTGCGGAGCCTATCTTGTTGCCATACATCTGCAACTTATTCAATTCAATATTGCAAACAGGGGTTTTTCCAAGCAGTTTCTGCCACTCAAACGTTATCCTCCTCCATAAAACGACCTGATTGGCGCAGCGGTAGTGAGGCTGACTTAAGTTCTTAGGGTCCCGGGTTCGAATCCCGGTCGGAGCAAATGTTTGTGTGATGAGCATGGACATTTGTTTCCGAGTCATGGATGTTTATATGTATAATAAGTATGTATTTACAAACAAAAAAGTATCTATGTAGTATATCAGCTATCTGGTGTCCACGACACAAGCCTCGTTGCTTAGTGTGGCACTAGATGGCGCTGTGTGTAATGTCCAGCAATATTTATTTATTTATTTATTTATTTTATTTAAAAAAGGTGATAAGACAGACATCGGAAATTACCGCCCCATCAGCCTCATCTCACACCTTTACAAAATATTCATAAAAGTTCTTGAAAACCGCATTTCTGGCCAATTAGATCAGCATCAACCTCCCGAACAAGCCGGATTTCGCCGTGGCCTCTCCACTACCGACCATCTACAGTCCCTTAATCAGGTTATAGAAAAACATCTGGAATTCAACCTACCCTTATATCTCGCATTTGTAGACTACTCCAAAGCATTTGATAGTTTAAAGCACACCGCCATATTTGAATCTCTTCTAAATCAAGACATAGAACCTACATACATTAACTTACTTCAAAAAATATACCAAAATAGCACAGCAGCCATAAAAATAAACAACACAGGACCATCATTCCCTATCCAAAAAGGGGTTAAACAGTGCGATCCTCTTTCTTCAAAGCTCTTCACAGCCACGCTTGAAGAAGTCTTTAAAAAACTAAATAGCAATTGGAGGGACAAGGGCATCATCGTGGGCGATAGAAGATTAACAAATCTCCGTTTCGCCGACGATATTGTTCTTTTCTCCTCCACGGCAGCCGAGTTAGGCCTAATGCTCGACCAACTGAGCAGTGCCAGCCTCGAGGTTGGACTCGCGATGAATATGGCAAAGACCAAGGTGATGACTAACAGCACCAAACGCAACATAGGAATTGGGGGTGTGAGGATTGAATATGTCCATGAGTATATATATCTCGGCCAAATAGTCTCCTTCCAGGCAAGACACGATAAAGAAGTTGCTCGACGCACCGAAAACGCCTGGAAGAGCTGGTTGATGAAGCAAATAATGAAGGGAACTCTCCCTCTCTCACTGAAGAGAAAACTCATGGACATGTGCATTCTTCCTACCCTCACCTATGGAGCGCAGACATGGTCATTAACCAACCGTCAAAAGTCCACACTTGGGGTCTGTCAGCGAGCAATGGAGCGCAGTATCCTTGGAGTGAAACTTACGGATCGTGTAAGGAACTCGATACTGCGTTCCGAAACTCAAATTGCCGATGTAGGTCACACGGCCGCCAAGCTCAAATGGAACTGGGCTAGCCACATCTGTCGCATGCCGGAGGAGCTATGGGCTAAAGCTACCACAAAATGGGTCCCAAACAGCAGCAAACGGCAACGCGGCAGGCCCAGAAGGAGATGGCGGGACGAACTCGACTCTTATCACAAGGATTGGCGCATAACAGCACTAGATAGGGATAAGTGGAAGGAAGGAAGGGAGGCCTTTGCCCTGCAGTGGGACACAAATGGCTGATAATAAATAATAAAGACCATTACGGCACTTTTGAAAGTCAAAAATACAAAAAAGAAAATCAAAGCTACAGTCCCAGTCACAAGGCATAATAACTTGAGAAAGTACTGTAGTTGATTCGATAGCGTAGATCTCTATGGAGAAGAACGGGCAAGAAACTCCATGGACACTCTTTTAAAATCAAAATATTGTTACAAAATCTTGGTTACATAATTAATTTTGAGATTATACATATATGTGAGAACGATGTAGAAAGACGTGCACACTAAGAGCATCCAGAGTAAAAGATTAGATCAAAAATTTATGAATAAAGTAATTAAAATGAACCTTGGCAGCTAAGAGATGACCAGTCCGATGAACCGCATTCGGATCTGCGGATTCGTATCTAGGTATCCGTATTCGTGGACCTTGACGCCTATGATCCGTATCCGGATACGTATCCGCGGAACTTGACGCCAATGATCCGCATCCGGATTTGCGGATTTGTGTCTGCCTATCCGTATCCGTGGATTTTTACGCCTATGATCCGTATCTGGATACGTATCCGCGGATCTTGACGCCAATGATCCGCACCCGGATCTGTGGATTCGTATCTAGGTATCCGTATCCGCGGATCTTAACGCCTATGATCCGTATCCGGATACGTAACCACCGATCTTGACGCCAATGTTCCGCATCCGGATCTGCGTATCCGTATTCGTGGGTCTTGACGCCTATAATCCGTATCCGGCTACGTATCCGCCGATCTTTACGCCAATGTTCCGCATCCGGATCTGCGTATCCGTATTCGTGGGTCTTGACGCCTATGATCCGTATCCGGCTACGTATCAGCCGATCTTTACGCCAATGATCCGCATCCGGATCAGCGGATTTGTATCTGCGTATCCGTATCCGTGGATCTTTACGCCTATGATCCGTATCAAGATCCGTATCGGCGGATCTTGACGCCGTTTTTCGGATTCATATCTGCATATCCGTATCCGCGGATCTTTACGCCTATGATCCGTATCCGAAACCGTATCCGCTGATTTTGACGCCAATTTTTAGGATTCGTATCTGCGTATCCGTATCCGCATATCTTTACGCCTATGATCCGTATCCGGATCCGTATCTGCGGATCTTGACGCCAATTTTCCGGATTCGTATCTGCGTATCCGTATCCGCGGATCTTTACTCCTATGATCCGTATCCGGATCCGTATCTACGGATCTTGAAGCCAATAATCCGCATCCAGATCTGCGGATTTGTATCTGCGTATCCGTTTCCGCGGATCTTGACGCCGTTTTTCGAATTCATATCTGCGTATCCGTATCCGCGGATCTTTACGCCTATGATCCGTATCCGGATCCGTATCCGCACATCTTGACGCCGATTTTCCGGATTCGTATCTGCGTATCCGTATCCGCGGATCTTTACGCCTATGATCCCTATCAAGATCCGTATCGGCGGATCTTGACGCCGTTTTTCGGATTCATATCTGCATATCCGTATCCGCGGATCTTTACGCCTATGATCCGTATCCGGATCCGTATCTGCGGATCTTGACGCCGATTTTCCGGATTCGTATCTGCGTATCCGTATCCGCGGATCTTTACTCCTATGATCCGTATCCGGATCCGTATCTACGGATCTTGACGCCAATAATCCGCATCCAGATCTGCGGATTTGTATCTGCGTATCCGTTTCCGCGGATCTTGACGCCGTTTTTCGGATTCATATCTGCGTATCCGTATCCGCGGATCTTTACGCCTATGATCCGTATCCGGATCCGTATCCGCGGATCTTGACGCCGATTTTCCGGATTCGTATCTGCGTATCCGTATCCGCGGAACTTTACGCCTATGATCCGTATCCGGATCCGTTTCCGCGGATCTTGACTCCGTTTTTCGGATTCATATCTGCGTATCCGTATCCGCGGATCTTTACGCCTATGATCCGTATCCGGATCCGTATCCGCGGATCTTGATGCCGATTTTCCGGATTCGTATCTGCGTATCCGTATCCGCGGATCTTGACTGATTTTCCGGTTTCGTATCTGCGTATCCGTATCCGCGGATCTTTACGCCTATGATCCATATCCGGATCCGTATCCGGATCCGTATCCGGATCCGTATCCGCGGATCTTGACGCCGATTTTCCGGATTCGTATCTGCGTATCCGTATCCGCGGATCTTTACGCCTATGATCCGTATCCGGATCCGTATCCGCGGATCTTGACTGATTTTCCGGTTTCGTATCTGCGTATCCGTACCCGCGGATCTTTACGCCTATGATCCGTATTCGGATCCGTATCCGCGGTTCTTGACACCGATTTTCCGGATTCGTATCTGCGTATCCGTATTCGCGGATCTTTACGCCTATGATCCGTATCCGGATCCGTATCCGCGGATCTTGACGCCGATTTTCTGGATTCGTATCTGCGTATCCGTATCCGCGGATCTTGACGCTGATTTCCCGGATTCGTATCTGCGTATCCGTATCCGCGGATCTTTACGCCTATGATCCGTATCCGGATCCGTATCCGCGGATCTTGACGCCAATTTTCTGGATTCGAATCTGCGTATCCGTATCCGTGGATCTTGACGCTGATTTCCCGGATTCGTATCTGCGTATCCGTACCCGCGGATCTTTACGCCTATGATCCGTATTCGGATCCGTATCCGCGGTTCTTGACACCGATTTTCCGGATTCGTATCTGCGTATCCGTATTCGTGGATCTTTACGCCTATGATCCGTATCCGGATCCGTATCCGCGGATCTTGACGCCGATTTTCTGGATTCGTATCTGCGTATCCGTATCCGCGGATCTTGACGCTGATTTCCCGGATTCGTATGTGCGTATCCGTATCCGGGGATCTTTACGCTTATGATCCGTATCCGGATTCGTATCCACGGATAGTGACGCTGATTTTCCGGATCTGTATCCGCGGATCTTGACGCTGATTTTCCGGATTCTTATCTGCGTATCCGTATCCGCGGATCTTGACCCCGATTTTCCGGATTCGTATCTGCGTATCCGTATCCGCGGATCTTTACGCCTATGATCCGTATCCGGATCCGTATCCGCACATCTTGACGCCGATTTTCCGGATTCGTATCTGCGTATCCGTATCAGCGGATCTTTACTCCTATGATCCGTATCCGCGGATCTTTACTTCTATGATCCGTATCCGGATCCGTATCCGCAGATCTTGACGCCGATTTTCTGGATTCGTATCTGCGTATCCGTATCCGTGGATCTTGGCGCTGATTTCCCGGATTCGTATCTGCGTATCCGTACCCGCGGATCTTTACGCCTATGATCCGTATTCGGATTCGTATCCGCGGATCGTGACGCTGATTTTCCGGATTCGTATCTGCGTATCCGTATCCGCGGATCTTTACGCCTATGATCCGTATCCGGATCCGTATCTGCGGATCTTGACGCCGATTTTCCGGATTCATATCTGCGTATCCGTATCAACGGATCTTGACGCCTATGATCCGTATCCGGATCCGTATCCGCAGATCTTGACGCCGATTTTCCGGATTCATATCTGCGTATCCGTATCCGCGGATCTTTACGCCTATGATCCGTATCCGGATCCGTATCCGCGGATCTTGACCCCGATTTTCCGGATTCGTATCTGCGTATCCGTATCCGCGGATCTTTACGCCTATGATCCGTATCCGGATCCGTATCCGCGGATCTTGACGCCGATTTTCTGGATTCGTATCTGCGTATCCGTATCCGCGGATCTTGACGCTGATTTCCCGGATTCGTATCTGCGTATCCGTATTCGCGGATCTTTACGCCTATGATCCGTATCCGGATCCGTATCCGCGGATCTTGACGCCGATTTTCTGGATTCGTATCTGCGTATCCGTATCCGCGGATCTTGACGCTGATTTCCCGGATTCGTATCTGCGTATCCGTACCCGCGGATCTTTACGCCTATGATCCGTATTCGGATCCGTATCCGCGGTTCTTGACACCGATTTTCCGGATTCGTATCTGCGTATCCGTATTCGCGGATCTTTACGCCTATGATCCGTATCCGGATCCGTATCTGCGGATCTTGACGCCAATAATCCGCATCCAGATCTGCGGATTTGTATCTGCGTATCCGTTTCCGCGGATCTTGACGCCGTTTTTCGGATTCATATCTGCGTATCCGTATCCGCGGATCTTTACGCCTATGATCCGTATCCGGATCCGTATCTGCGGATCTTGACGCCGTTTTTCGGATTCATATCTGCGTATCCGTATCTGCGGATCTTTACGCCTATGATCCGTATCCGGATCCGTATCCGCGGATCTTGACGCCGATTTTCCGGATTCGTATCTGCGTATCCGTATCCGCGGATCTTTACGCCTATGATCCGTATCCGGATCCGTTTCCGCGGATCTTAACTCCGTTTTTCGGATTCATATCTGCGTATCCGTATCCGCGGATCTTTACGCCTATGATCCGTATTTAGATTCGTATCCGCGGATCGTGACGCTGATTTTCCGGATTCGTATCTGCGTATCCGTATCCGCGGATCTTTACGCCTATGATCCGTATCCGGATCCGTATCCGCGGATCTTGACTCCGTTTTTCGGGATTCGTATCTGCGTATCTGCGGATCTTGACGCCAATGATCTGCACCCGTATCTGTGGATTCAAATCCAGGTATCCGTATTCGTGGACCTTGACGCCTATGATCCGTATCCGGATACATATCCGCGGAACTTGACGCCAATGATCCGCATCCGGATTTGCGGATTTGTGTCTGCCTATCCATATCCGTGGTTTTTTACGCCTATGATCCGTATCTGGATACGAATCCAAGGATCTTGACGCCTATGATCCGTATCCGGCTACGTATCCGCCGATCTTTACGCCAATGTTCCGCATCCGGATCTGCGTATCCGTATCCGTGGATCTTGACGCCTATGATCCGTACCCGGATCCACATCCGTGGATCTTGACGCCAATGATCCGCTTCCGGATCTGCGGATTTGTATCTGCGTATCCGTATCCGTGGATCTTTACGCCTATGATCCGTATCTGGATCCGTATCCGCAGATCTTTACGCCTTTTGAAGCAAGTGATAGTAACACAATACGCACATGAATCCGAAAAATCAGAGGTGCGTGTCTAGGATTCGAACTTTATGACTTATATTGTAGGTTAGGGGGCGAGTTTATTACTTTCAACCTAAGCACCGGGCTAGGCTAGGAAAATGACGTGAGGAAAGTTTTGAGTTTGAATGTGGATGGGTATAAGAGTAGAGGAAGACCAAAGAAACGATGGATGGACTGTGTGAAGGATATGACAAGCAAGGAGGTGGGTGGGGTGGGGGTGGGGGTGTCTGATGAGATGACGAGTAATAGAAAAGTGTGAAATATAGATAGATAGATTTATTTATTTGCCTGTAATATGGTATTTTACAGATTTTATAACAAATAAACAATAGTTGAAAGTAAAAGTAGTAAGTAAAGTAGTTTGTAGTGAGAAGTTGTTGTTGTTGTTGTAGTTGTTGTAGTTGTTGTTAGTTGTTGTTGTTGTTGGTGGATGAAAAAGACATGCTAGCCGACCCCAAATTAATTGGAATAAAGAAAATGATGATGAGAATGATGATGATGAGGAAGCGAGTGTATTGCCATCAACCTTAGGCACTAATAGATAGAACCGCTGTCCTACCATTTGACGACCCGATTGGCGCAGTGGTAGTGAGGCTGCCTTACGTTCTTAGGGTCCCGGGTTCGAATCCCGGTCGGGGCAAATGTTTGTGTGATGAGCATGGACATTTGTTTCCGAGTCATGGATGTCTATATGTATAATAAGTATGCTTTTACAAACAAAAAGTATCTATGTAGTAGGTATA
This sequence comes from Xestia xanthographa, assembly GCA_905147715.2. Lineage (NCBI taxonomy): Eukaryota > Metazoa > Arthropoda > Insecta > Lepidoptera > Noctuidae > Xestia > Xestia xanthographa. The sequence goes on along the minus strand of LR990669.1, from coordinate 10,973,251 downwards.
TCAACTATCTGGTGTCCACAACACAAGCCTCGTTGCTTAGTGTGGCACTAGATGGCGCTGTGTGTAATGTCCAGCAATATTTATTTATTATTTATTTATTTCAGTTAAAAAATTTGTGAGAGGGGGGGGACAATAGGGAATAAGCATAAATTTTATTTTTGACGTGACAACGTCTTATAAATTGGTTTGCCGGGTGACACTTCAAGAAACTGCGTTACGCTCCGCTCACGTTATGCGCTCACAATGAGAGCGAGTGAGAGGCACGCGTCCCTTCCACTCGGGCATGGTTAGCCCGCCTAAGAGCGAGAGAGACAGACATAAAAAGTTTATTTTACCACTCAAAGCCGTTGTCACGTAAAACTTTCGCCCGTATACCGACTTTACAGGCAACCATTTTTTTATTTCGATACGGAATTTTAAAGTACTATAAAATTAACGGCAAAAAGCGAAAACAAGACATAAATTGGCCAAACGACACAAAAGTTATAACCATTTAAAATGTTGTTTCTATCTCTTTCTAAATAAACGGATTTTGTACGTCGATGCAGCGTATGACGTCATTCGCAGTATCGGATCTCTCTGTCTAATCAGCAGTTTCAAATGCTTATAACTTAGTATTTTTTATAATTAAAAAAAAAATCACTTCGCTATTTCTGATATTAATACGCTTTGTTTAAAGAAGAAAGAAGAAAGAAAAATATTTATTTATCACAGGCACATGACATGCACAAAAAAATGAAAATAGAAACAATAAACCTAACAAACATTCATTGCACGTCGTGAGTGCGATAAATGGGTTACCACTCAGCATGATGCTGTGCTATGGGGGCCCACAGCACAGCGCTGGTTTTCAGTGGTCACCCGTGAAAAGAAAAAAACGTACGGAAGACAACATAGGTGGTACTTATTTAAATTTTTGATTATGTAATTAGAAAAAAACAAACAAACAGTACTTAAACATAAAACAAACATAAGAAACAAAATAAACATAACTTACTAAAATATAAAGGTATCAGGCTAAACAAAACAAACATAAAAAAACTGGCGTATGTTTTGTCTCGCTCCCTCCCCTCCTGTGCGTCTGCGCCTGCGCGTTTAGAGTAAATAAAAAAAAATCATGCATATACCCTATTATCATTAAGTTGATTCACATACAGGTTGTAAACACTCTTCACGAAGCCGTTAACCAAGCATTCTATACATCAAACTAATGGAAACTTTACGCAAAAATTATTGCTGGGAAATGACTTTTTTTTGGGGGTAAAAAATTACGTTTTACGGTAAAACTCAATGTAATGCACTCAAAACATTGTGCTGGTGGATGGATTGAATAGTGTGAGGATTGTGGAGGTGTTTAAAGTAAAGTTCTTACATAAAAACATGTATTTAAAAAAAAAACTTAGAACTTTGACCCCCAATGTGTTATAAAAAACTTGTGAAAAAGTTGGAACTTTGACCCTCAATAACTCCGTAACTAGAAGGTTCCCAGGTATGGTCTAGAACCGGGGTTGCGGGACTGTTCGAAAGAGAAAGCGTGGCCCTGGAACACAAAGGGCGATGAAGGAACATGGATGGGTTTTAGTCAGTAAAAGTCTGACACTCCCTCCTGCTCCGCCCAGAGCGGGAGGAGTCATTTGATGATTTCCCATCCGAAAAAGAAAAAGAAGGTATGATCTAGAACAAAACAAAATGATCGCCATGATGGGGAGAACAGGTGCTTTTTACACCCTTTATAATACCTTGAACACAACAACAACAAGGCATTCCCAATTCCTTGAAGCAAAACCAAGTGAAATGTCTATAGCACACAAGAAATGCAAAAGTCACTTGCAGAATATCTACCTTTGATGTAAAGTTCATCTACCCTTAGTTGTGTGGTTCGCTCACATTGTAAGTTAGTAACTTTGATTGTCAGGAATAAAACGGCTTTGTTCGTAAGTAGGCTTGTTTGAATGTGTGTGGTAGTTATTACTTGAAGTGAGTAGTTAGTTTTCTACCAGTTATACAGTTAGTGGTAAATATTAGATGTTGGTTAAGATGGTGGTTGGGTTCGAACCCAGGCAGGCGCATTACTTTGTGTAATTTATTTCATCACCGCTGCTCTCAAAACGGTGAAGGAAAACATCGTGAGGAAACCGGCATGTCTAAGAACCACAAAATTCGAAGACATGTGAGATGTACCAATCCGCACTTGGCCCGCGTGGTAGATTACAGCCCATTCCCTCTCATAGAGAGGAGGCCTGTGTCCCAGCGGTGGGAACATTAATAGGCTGATGATGATGATTAGATGTTGGTTATAGAAGAATCAGCTGCACGTCTTCGTAACCAGTTAGTACTGGGTAATACGATACACCTTGGTAAAACTGGTTGTCACTGACTACCTGTACTGACTTTCAATGCTCTACAAATGACAGCCGGGACCAACAACTTGACATGCTTTCCAAGGCACGAAGGAAACTCGGCATGTAATCGACGGTCACCCATCCGCGGACCAACCTAGGCAAGCACAGCTTAACCTGAAGATCTACCCGAGCGGCTGTTATTATTTAGCCACGAGCTCTTTATATATCTTTCGTGTGTGAAAGTCTTAACAGCGAGTTTTCCACGTGTAAGGAAAACATTGTAAGTGTTTGAAAAGATTGCTTGTCAATTAGTGCTGTCTGTGTTCTGAGGAAGTTTGTTAGTTTATAGGTGGCAAGGATAACTGATTTCAATATTTTGCCGTAGAAGGTAAGTTCCGATATTTATTATTAAGCCACGAGCTATTTCGAAACGAAGTCGGGAAACATCGTAAAAAAATCGGCATGTTTGAGTAACAAAAAATCGAGAATATGTGACATCTACCAAATTTAACTGGGCAGTACAGTCAATATTATACCATAAGGAACACCGTATTTAAGCTTACATTTCCATGCTTCAATTGTGAGTCGAATCGAGACTGGAGTCGGCGTCGAGTTTGATAAATGATGTTTATTTTGCAAGTAGGTTTTTACAAACACTTTTACACGTCATTTTTTAAAATGACAGCGTCATTTTTTTTAAGATGGGGCCGGTGTTTCGTACCTGACTACTCTGAGAAGAAACAGCTGAAACAAACTCAGAGGTCATAGTCTCTTTTAAAGTCCAGACAATCTTGCTCAATTCACATGAGGACTATGCAGATTAGTGTCTGATATGGTCTTTTGAAGAAAGAACCATACAGTTTTGAGTGGACCTGTCCAGTCAGTGCAAGCATTTGTCAGTTAACGTGTAGCTCGACTTAAAACTCAAGGAGCTCAACGAAACGACGAACAATACCAAAGAAAGGACATTTGGGTAGGTCGCTTAGAGTACTCAAACTGTCAGACAGTTGTGGGAAAAAATAAACAAAAAATATAAATGTGACCCACATGGTCCTCACATTCACAATAATCATATAAAATTCAACTTCTATTCAAAAAGAATGTAAATAAAAATCACAAAAATCATTAAAAGGCACAATGTAAAATACTTAACAAAATAAGTATTCATGTCAAATCAGTAAATGTCAAATAAAAAAATAATAAAGTAAAAAATAATAAAATACATGTCAAAACATTAAATGTCAGTGTATAAAAAAAGGAAAAGAAAAAATAAAAAAAAATAAAAAGAAAGGAATAAATAATAAACAAGCGAAGTCCGAAGCTTCGACATTCACAGAGCAAATTTCATTGGAGCAGCTTAATCCCAAGCCTTTTTATCTTCGAGATAGTGATTAACATGATAGTAAGCTTTCAGGCACAGCTTCCGTTTTATAAACGATTTGAATTTATTTAGGCTTAGTGCTTGAATTTGGCTCGGAAGTTTATTGTAAAAACGTATACATTGGCATCTGAACGTACCCCCTATTTTTTTGAGCCTCGTTGCAGAAACAACAAATTTGTTCCTCGTATTAAATTTGTATAATAGTGTGAGTTATTTATGTTATGTTTTCCCGTAACAAACATCCACCATACATAAGCACAACTCAGCACGTTCTTACAGCATGACAATAAGCTCTAAAGCCTGTAGTGGCCCTTCACCCGGCTCTATAAGCCCCCACAAGCTCCGCGATCCATCTGAATTGGGGCATTAGCTTTCCTACGTGCTGGTCCATTGTGTTTATGCATTTTTATCTGCAACTGAAGGATGGTTACACATTATTTTATATACTTCAGATTCTTCTTTTGATATACCGTCCCTGAAAGATCGAACACTATAGTACTTGCACCTATTTTGCCATCAAACACCATTGTCAATTCCATTTTGTAAGATATAGGTGTGACGCTACCATGCGTACATAGGCTCTTCGTCAGTCATTTTACTCCGAAACTGTTGATATCAACACGGTAGGAGAGCAGCAAAAAAAGGTAAAAAGTAGAGTACACAACTCGTGAGAAAAAAACATCTGGGTCCTCGTATCTCTCGCTACGCTCAGGATTCTAATCTAACATCCCTTGCTACGCTCGGGATTCTACTCTAGAATCCTTCGCTACTCTCGAGATCCAATTATGTCCCTCAAATTAAATTCCCTTTTCTGCACTTGTTGATCACCGATACAAATACCAATTTTATAGTTTTAAAAAGTTCGGCGTTCTAAAAAATTAACAATTCTACCGACAAGTCGTGGTTACTAGCTAACCAAGCTTCAATTTGTCATATGCACCCGCTACATACTACGTCCGTCGGTTAGTTAGGAACTCCGCCCAACTTTACACAATTAATACCGTCAGTCTTGCACAGTTACACAATCACAACTAAGTTAATGAGAACGGCTTTGTTACCCTGATAATGAATTGGTTGGTTGAGTTACAAGTGGTTAAAAAAATTGTTTAAAAGATTATTCGTTCTTGGGTTAATGAAGTTTTAAATAATAATGAGTCTGTCGATAGATTCCTAATGAAACAAACAAGACAAGTCAAATGAGTAGGCAGCTTACATTATGGAATATCGTGGGGAAAATGACGTAGGAAGGATGATATGGCTAGAAAGGAGTTGTCTGATGAGATGACGAGTAATAGATATGATAAATGATAATGATAAATGATAAATGATGTTTATTTTGCAAGTAGGTTTTTACAAACACTTTTACACGTCATACAAACACTTTTACACGTCATACAAACACTTTTACACGTCATACAAACACTTTTACACGTCATACAAACACTTTTACACGTCATAATATGGCATGGATAAGCATAGAAGTAAGGCTAGGAGAATGATGATGTGTGGAAACCGACATATTCTCAAAGTAAAAAATGCTAATATCAATCAATCATTTTATTATCAGGCAATTAAGGCCCATGGATAAAATACACAAAATTACATTTAACAAAAATAATAAACTAATACATATTTTAAACCTATTACACGCAACGTTGTCGGCGTCGTGTTTTGCTGCGTGGTGTCGCGTAACCGCCCTCTGAAACGTTGATATACGACACCCTTCGGCCAAAAGTCCTCCTTCATGCAGGTCTGCTGTAGATACGCGTAGAACGAATGACTTAAAATTGATGTTGTGATTCCAACCTTTCGACTCTCAGAATGAAGTTGGTTTTCACTTTCAAATACTGCACCACTTCCTCAGTTGTAGTGGAGTGATGCAGACGTGAAATCAGCTGCGTCGTAGGCACAGCAGGACGCAGCAGCATGTTGGGTCCACTCGGTGCGGTGCCGCACAAGTTACGAGAACAGGGCTTCTTCTTCTTCCTTTCTACTTTAGTGAAGCCCTCCTCATCAACTTGGACACCAACGCATAATGGTCCGCGTGGTGGATTGCAATGTTTCTTCACACAGAGCCTGTAATTACACTGGTTTTACTGTACATTTGTTTCAAAAAAATTAACTTGTAGAGTTAATCTGCTAGAGTATACTACCTTGTGGGAGTTGTGGGTCTAGTGATCGAAAGCGCGACCTCTGAGCATGAGGTCCTGTGTTCGATTCCCGGTTTGGGCAAAGTGTGTTGGCGAAATGTGGGTGTATTATTAGGTACATCTCTGCTTAACCCTTCGGAAATAACAGGCGTGATCACTTATGTTATGTAAATCTGCTTTTTGCCAACATTAGGACGGATTGAACTAGTAAGTTAATAGTTTTCCGTTTATCCTAAAAGGTGCTTTGGAAAAACATTTATGATCTTATCGAGGGCCTAACTATTGTAAATACGGTCTAGATTAAATCGCATCTGTATTTCTTTGATCTATCGTGACTCAACATGTCGCCGATTCCAGGGTTGCCACTCAAAACAAAGATTATTGCCAAGATAAAAAATGGAGCAATAGAAAAAGTTGGATTGGTAATTTAGTTTTTTATGGGAAATTGTTAAGTTGCTAAGGTGAGGATAATTTTATGATTAGTATCGTCAAAATGAGGTTAGGTCATTGGCTAAAATTACTACCCAATTTTACGATCTAGCATACTTAGGTTATTCACTTCGAAATACTACCTACTATTAATCTCATTTTAACGGCCCATTGACCATTAAACGCATAAAAATAAATTTTACCGAAGAATTTACAAAAAAATCTCATTCTTTTGCGAATATTTAAAAAAAAAGTAGTGGGTTAGCTTAACAACCAATTACAAGACTTTTCAGATATAAAATTACGATAATCTTGCTTTAGTATCGAATAAGGACCCAAAAGATAAAAAGGAAGTACCAATTTGATAATGGATCCTGCAGATAACATACTTTTTGTAATTCCAAAGCAGACTATCTTTAATTACAATCATATTCGGTCAAACTTAGGCTACTGAATCATGAGAAGTAATATGATGACGGTTTCGTGACGGTGCGAAGGAGGAAACGCCGTCAGCGAAGCTGTAAAACCGCTCCGGCAAGGCTCCTGTGGGGACCAACGTTAAACTGCGCGCCGCTTACACCACAGAGGCTGAGGATATCGAGGAGTACGTGCGCCAAAGATTGAAGTACACGCCAAGAGTACAGCTTCTGGAGTCGCACCGCAACGTCAATTTCAAGGCGTTTGTGGTGCGTATCCCAACGTGTATGCTCCATCTGGTGTTGGAAAAAAGTTTTTGGACGCAGGATGTGGTGTTCCATCGCTTCCTCGGACAAATTCCACAAGTATGCACAAAATTTCGTGCAAGTGTAGTGCTACTAACATAGTTTTTTAAGTTGCTTATACTAACAAAAATAGTTATTAGTTTGTATTTTTAGGTTAAGGTATTTATCTATGGGTCTTTGTTACTTGAAATAAATGGTTTATTATTATTATTAATATTATCTCCATCATTTAAACTCTCGGTGATTCTCATTCGTAGATCGTGGTTAGTTATTGTGGTTAATAAGAAGCCCGACAATGACAACTAGTCTCGACACGAAGGGGTATTGTGGTAGTCAGTATTTAGGTTATGAAGGCATCCGGTCCATGTCATTCCATCATTGACCTTATCTGTCCTCAGGACAAGATTGAGGTCAAGAATAGGCCCATTTCATCATCTGCATAGCCTTTTCCCAACTATGTTGGGGTCGGCTTCCAGTCTAACCGGATGCAGCTGAATATCTGTATTTTACATAGAGCGACTGCCTATCTTACCAACGGCTTACAGTGCTTTCCGAGGCACGGAGGAAACTCGGTATGTAATGAGTGGTCACCCATCCACAGACCATCCTAGACAAGCACTGCTTAACCTAAAGATTGACCCAAGCGTCTGTTATTATTTAGCCAGGAGCTCCTCTCAACCAAAAGAAAAGAACCTGAACAATAGGCAAAAAATTGTTTAGGTTCTTTTTGTTTAATTTTAGCAAATAAATGATTATTATTACTAAAAAAATCCTGTCAACCTCCAAATTTTGTTCATAGTGGCAATACCTGTAAAGGTTCCATATAAAGTCCAGCTATATCTGGCTGGAGAGAAAGTCATCATCACACTCCCTTATCCCAATTCATTTAGAGTCGGCGCAGCAAGTCTTGTGGTTCCATCCTTCTCTATCACTCTTCATCTCATCAGACACCTCCTTTCTTGCCATATCATTATTTACACAGTCCATCGTTTCTATGGTCTTCATCTACTCACTTTCATAGTAATAGTAAGTAAATGGAAGTAGCAAAAAGGAAGGTGCTTAGTGAAGATTATGAACTCAATCTTTTAGCGACGCGCGACGCTGACTGACGAGGTATTGAAGGAACCTTGTTAACAGCAAAGTTGCAACCTGTTAAAAAAAAAATACTTTTCAAATTCAGAATCTGACAACCCTAACATCAAGTCCTCGAATGCGTCACGGAAACGTGCGTGACCCGACCTTTTTTGTTTTTTTTTTAGAGAACTTGCAAAGAGTAATGTTACATTTTACTATTCAACACGACTTTATCGAGAAAGGTATAAGAATGGTTATTGTTCAACCTTCCATATAACCGCATTGCGGCCCCAAACACGAGGTATGACAGAAACTTTAATGGGCAAGCTATACGTAAAAATTAAGGAGAAAACTAGTACACTGGCGGCCATTTGTATGGTAATACTGTATTTATTAATTTATTGTTCGTCCTCGAATTTTGTTTTGTGCACGATTGCAGGTTTTTTTGTGTGAATAAAGAAATGAGTTAAGTGTTTCATTGAACGGTATTGCATACCGTTATTTATTTATCCTAGTTAATTAGAAAATACCTTTCGTACAAAATTCAAGAGTCTTTCTCGTCATTTTCTTTACCTTTTTCAAATGTTTTTTCTCAAACATGCTTGGAAATTTGAGTATTATTTTGACAACCTTCTTCGAGACAAATCAAAATTGCTGTAGTGGCCAGATACACGCGACTAACGGCCGGCAAAAGTTGTATGAAAATCCATATCTGTCGTATTTATCGGCCAAATAAATGACATAATAAACTCATATCTGTCGTGTTATTTAAAAATGGAACGATCTTTTACTCTGAAACATATTTAAATAAAGTTACCAAGGAGGTAACTTTATTTAAATTTCGAATTGGCTTGCAAATAGAAAGCGGTTTATTGAAAAAAAAAACAAATGAACTCTTCAACGTGACAGTTTTAATTTCCTCGCATTATTTGAGAAAAGTACCATACAAGCTTTGGCCACAACTAGTCATTGATGGACTTTCTTATGTTTACACGTTCGTCCATCAATGCCTCTGTTAATGGTCGCTGCAGTAATGTACTATAACATTATTGAAATGTTGATGAGAAAAATCAAAAATAGCTATAATATGCTGAGAAGATTTGTAAAGACTTGAGCTACAAAAAATAACCTAGCTGATGCTCAGAAGTATTGCTTAAACAACAATAAAACGAAAACATCTGTTTACAGATATATTTTAGTCAAATTATTGCATGAATAATTAAAACAGCATATCCTAGCCACAACTAATATTTCAAGAATTTATTTACTTCTCGCGGCTATGATAGATAAACATCTACCGTTACATGTAAACGCTTAGTTTAGACAAGCAAGCTGGCAACCCCAAACAAAGCAAGCAAAGCGAGTTGGCAACCCCGAACTAAGTCAAACAAACGAGGATTCCGATTTATGCGCTATCTTGGCACAGTGGCAAAATGTTATCTTGGCGGTTTAAAAGTGACTTCTGCAAGGAAAATCTCAACTATATTAGTAAAAGTGATAACTTCTAGCGAGACGAAGAAAAATATGAGCCAATTTAATGTTCAAAAAATGATAAACGTCTTGAATGTTAAAGCAAGGATTTTTATAATGCTTCCTCTTTTGGAGACCTCTTCCCATATAATATTTACCCGTTTAGCTAGTTTACCGATTTACGACAAATAGGCATAACGACAGTATCAAAAAATTACAAATCTATTTAGTCCGTCAGAGTATTAGAAAATAATGAACACATATTTTTTGTTTTTGTAAATCAATGAATATTGACAAATATAAAACGCATCAAAAGTCAGGAGTGGGGGCTCGTGACGTCAGGACTAGTTAAAAATTATACCTAGGCGTGCCGTATTTGAACTTTTTAAAAGCGTCATATCTTCGTAAATTTTGGTTTACGTAACAAAAGAAAAAATATGTGTTAATATTTTTTGGAAATCTATCTGACTGACTAATTAGTTTTTAGGGTTCCGTACCCAAAGGGTAAAAACGGAACCCTATTACTAAGACTTCGCTGTCTGTCCGTCTGTTCGTCTGTCTGTCACCAGGCTGTATCTCATGAACCGTGACAGCTAGACAGTTGAAATTTTCACAGATGATGTATTTCTGTTGCCGCTATAACAACAAATACTAAAAACAGAATAAAATTAATATTTCAGGGGGGCTCCCATACAACAAACGTGATTTTTTTGCCGTTTTGTCTAATGTATAGATAATGGTACGGAACCCTTCGTGCGCGAGTCCGACTCGCACTTTGCCGGTTTTTTTTTGTCATCTCGCCTATAGTATACCTAGTTTTATAAAGTAGCCAAACAAAAAATTTGCAAATCGCGCAGTTGGCTCAGATTTTTTTATCTTAATCTTATGAAATTTACAACTAACACGTCTCACGCGATATGTGCAGGAGGATGATACGATTTTCAACATTGAAAACTCATTAATTGAGACTTAGTCAAATGTAAACAAGTGCGAGTCGGACTCGCACACGAAGGGTTCCGTACCATTGACTATATTTAGTGTTTGTTGTTATAGCGGCAACAGAAATACATCATCTGTGAAAATTTCAACTGTCTAGCTGTCACGGTTCATGAGATACAGCCTGGTGACAGACAGACGGACAGACGGACAGACAGCGAAGTTTTCGTAATAGGTTTCCGTTTTTACCCTTTGGGTACGGAACCCTAAAAAGAAATTGTTAATTGTGTTACACATCTTGAAGCTTTTTTAATAACACACTTTCCTTTTATTAATTTTATGGGAGTTGCATGAAACAAATGCTATAGAGCTGTGCAGGTGGCTACATACTGGTCTGATACAATTCGAGTATAATCGACGCATAAAATTCAAAGCCGGACAAAGTCCGACAAAGTCTGTTAGTAAGGGATGTGGGTATTGTAGACTATTTTTTATTTGAAAGAACATTTTGATACATTAAAACAACTAGGAAAATAGGCAACAAAAAGCCAAACCCTAAGGCCTGAATGAGGGATTTTCTTTTTAGCTCTTCCCTATTCGCTGGATATATGGCACTGAACTTAGTACGATAATGCAAGGAACGGAACCTAAAAAAGCTGATTTAACAAAGCGCGAGAAAACTAGGTTATATTCGGAAGGTTAAGCAAACGAAAGTGTCAGCCAACGAGAGTATGTGACGTGACGCAACGTTTTTTTTCCCAAGCGTTTTGGCTTTGGTATCAACTACCGTAGTCAGTTCAACGCCATCTATAGAGTTCTTGGAAACTAAGTTTTTTTTTAATACCTACCTCAAAATGAGAACCTCTCATTCTTGTCGCGCTGACGGTCGGTCACGTACTGTCGGTCGCGTATGAGTATACATTGTGTTCTATATAGCACCATACTACAACGCTAACGTCAGCGACCGACGGCCGTATTTTGTTCTCGCTGACGTCACGACCGACCGTACGCAACCGACCGTCAGCGCGATAAGAATTCGGGCCTAAGTAAAGAAAGAAAACTGGTAACTTAATAAACTATAAAATATAGGGACAGGAAAGAATTATCACAAGATGGGCGTATGTCATGACCAGTTTTCTCGGAAAATGCCAGAAAAGGGTTTTGTATGTGTCCCTTCTGCATTATTTATATCTCGAAATTGTTATTTCAATCATTTATCCATAGTTTTCGTTAAAGGCACGCCTGTTTTCCCATATTTGAAAGTCGTCTTCGTCTTTTTTTTCTTTCATTACGTCCCATTTTTCTTCTAGCTTGAACAAAAAGTACAAAAACTTTCATGAGTCACAAAAATAACACCAGTCTAACTCATTATCATTAACATAATAGAAACAAAAGGTATTCAATTAAAAACAGGGGGGTTTAAAAACTTTTGCATAATTACTACTAAACGATTTCCGTGTCTGAAATCTGAATATAAAATCGACCATCAAAATTCCTGTTCGGAACAAACTTTTAACGATTCTACAGTCAATCACGAACGATTTGTGTTTCTATGCATTTTAACCAGTGACCAATTAATTTTGGCCCGAAGTGTAATGTTACTTGAATTTGTTATAGTCGGTGTATAAAGATGGTCAATAAAGATGGTAATTTTAGTTTGAAACGGGACCCTATTACTAAGACTCCACTGTCCGTCTGTCTGTCTGTTACCAGGCTGTATCTCATGAACCGTGATAGCTAGACAGTTGAAATTTCACAACTGATGTATTTCTGTTGCCGTTATAACAGCAAATAATAAAAACAAGAATAAATTTGAAATTAAAGGGAGCTCCCTTATTACGATAGTACGGAACCCTTCATACAAAAGTCCGACTCGCACTTGGCCAGTTTGTTCCTGGTCATCTGTTCTAGTGTTTACATGACTTGGGTTCTAAAGTATTGGCAGAGACTCGCAAACAAGTCTTCTCTGATCTCTCAAAAGACTTTTAACACCTACTATAACATTTTAAAACACACCACAAAGTTATGTAACACAAAAAGTCTTTACAGAAACTTCTAAAGTACAGACTGCATCTAAAAAACTAAACCACTTTGGTAACCGGTTGTACCTTACCATTGAAAAATTAAGGAGATTAAAATTTAATTAGAAAATGTCCATCGTGTTTACATGGACTGGGTTCTAAAAGATTGGCAGAGACTCGCAAACAAGTCTTCTCTGATCTCTCAAAAGACTTTTAACACCTACTATAACATTTTTAAACACAACACAAAGTTTTGTAACACAAAAACTCATAACATAAACTTTGAAAGTACACCCTGCATCTAAAGTCACACCAGTAACACTTAAAAAACTAATCCACTTTGGTTGCTGGTTGTACCTTCCCAGTGAAAAATGAAGGAGATTAAAATTTAATTAGAAAATGTCCATTATCACCTTAAACAAAGGTTTTCAAACTGTGAAATTGGCTATAAAAATCCTCATGGCCGTTATCTAGGACCCCAACAAATTATTGACCCTGGCCTGCTCAATGTTAGCTGAGTTTCAACAAAGATGTACAGGTTGTTTAAAATACTGGAAGTGCTCGTACAGGGTATGACGAACAGGGTGTAAAGTTGGGTCGATACCCGTGGTCCCGGAGGGTTGACCCATTACCGGGTCCATGGGTAATTTTAATTACCTGTAGTTCCAAGTCATTAGGGATTGTTTTGATTGGTTACCAGGACGCCAGAACCGTCTTCTTCTTAGCGTGTCGATGGCAATGTAAAGTATGTCGGCCAGAAACAAACGAGGGATTTAATATTTTTAATAGGAATCTCATAATCAATCCATGTACATTTCGACTATCATGCATTAAGCAATGTAGAAAATACTTCTTCATGATTCTGGCCTCCTGGTAGTTGGTAGATAAATAAAAATAAAAAAAACAATAAACCCGTAGTCAAATTATGCAATAACTCGTTACCCGTGATCCCGGTGGGATATGGTATGCTGTTATTATGGATTTGTATTTTCTATCGATATATTCAGAAGTCCAGGAAACAATCCCTAATGCCATGGAACTACGGGTAATTAAAATTACCCATGGACCCGGTAATGGGTCGATCCTCCGGGACCACGTGTAACGACCCCTTTCGCCATACCCCATAGAAAAGGGTAGTATGTCGACAGCTGTTGTTATCAGGTTTTTCTATATGGATGTTTACATCGTGGAGAACTTTAATATCACCATTTAAAAAATTGATGTTAGTTCTCAATTGTGTCACAGATGGCACTGTAGTACTTTTTGTACTATGTTGCTGTACTACATGCTGTTGCGGCTCAAGTGCCAAGTCCCAAGGCAAGGCCAAGGCCAAGGGCCAAGTGTTATTGGGTCATCGGGTATTTTTTGGTATCGAGTCTAGGTTTTTGACCACTTGATGGCAATAGTCTCGTCATGTTATTAAAATAACTTATAACATGAGTATTAAAATAACTGGCAAAATACGTGTGTACTATAGGTACAGCTCAGCCTTACACTTTGTTGATAATGGCGTGATGAAAGGAACAAATAGATAGGACAAATGGAGAGGTTAAGAAACAAATACCATATATAACAGATTATTCATTTAAAAACATACTAACTACAATATTTATATGCCAGAGGAACATCCATAGTTGACACAAGTTCCACAGTGACAAAGTAGCTCATTCGTTTACTAAAGATTAATTCATCAAACCAAGCCAAGCTTTTATTGTATTTTATTTTGCCACTTCCAGAATCCACTATATCTTTGTACCCAGAATCAATTTTATTAACCATCTGTTTGGGTTCCAGTAATTTAATTAATTCTCTTCCCTTCTTTCAGAGTTAGCGGAATCCTATTTTAATTGAATATCAGGTTTGTTTTTAGAGGTACAACGTACTACCCAAAATTTGTGTTTACATACATTTGGAAAATAATATTGTGTTATTTTTTTTTTGTTAAAAACTTTACACTCACTTTGGGCACAGTCGGATAAAAAAGCTTATAGTTACATTTTTTTGATAGAAATATTATGACCTCTATTTGATGGGTGACCACCCATTACATACTGAGTTTCCTCCGTGCCTGGGAAAGCACGTTAAGCAGTTGGTCCCGGCTGTCATGTGTGATCTTTGACAGTCGTTACAGGTAGTCAGTGGCCCAAAAAGTCTGACAACCAAGACCAGTCCAGACCAGTCTTACCAAGGGGTATCGTATTACTCAGTACTAACTGGGTTGTGGAGGTCAGATAGGCAGTCGCTCCATGTAAAATACTGGTATTCAGCTCTTCCTTTTTCCCAAGTTTTATTGGGGTCGGCTTCCAGTCTAACCGGATGTTAGACTGGAAGCCGACCCCAATAAAACTTGGGAAAAGGCTAGGCAGATGATGATGATTACGACCTCTCTTTTTGCTGTGTCTTTCAAAAGACATTTAAAGCTAACATTAAGGTTAAACCTTTATTACTAAATTACTGTTAAATTAAGTCTTCATCATGTGATTTTTCATGAGGAAGCAGTAGTTGACTACACGTAAGTAAAATTTAACTGAAGGTCAGTCAAACACTTGTACTCCCTTTGTAAACTACTGCTTTTCCTTGAAAAAAAAACAGCATTTTTAAGGTGAGGCAAGTTTGGTAGCTTGATAATCTAACTTTGCATAATGATTATCATCTGCCTAGCCTCTTCCCAACTACATAAATTGGAGTCAGCTTCCAGTCTAACCCGATGCAGCTGAATACCAGTATTTACACGGAGCGACTGCCTATCTGACCTCCACAACCTCGTTAGTACCGGGTAATACGATACCTCTTAGTAAGACCCAATTCTGGGTTAAGCTCGCCTTTGTACATAAGCTATATTTTTGCAGTTTAGTTATTTTATGTGCAATAACTGGTTTTTCATTCGGGCCACTGACTTCCTGTAACGACTGCCAAAAATCTACAATTGATAGCCGGGACCAACATCTTAACGTGCTTTCTGAGCACGGGGATAACTCGGTATGTATGGGTTGTAACCCATCCAAGGACCAACCCAGGAAAAAGTGGTTTAACCTGTAGATCGACTGGAGGCAGCTACCAGTATTTTACATGGAGACCCAGTTACTGGGTCGTGAGTAACACGGTTTCCGTAGCTACCAAAATTTCCATTTCCTCCTTTTATCATTTTCCCGACGACATCACCCAATACCTATACATATCCACAAATGTCAGTAAAAACTATTAATTTGCTATAAGTAGTCGTTGCGTAGTCGTCCCTTTTCATCTCGCTCGATTTGCCCTAGTTAAGGGGAAACCCTTCGTATATTCAAAAGGGCATTCTAAAGAGTAGTTTTCTTGGTGAAGTTTATGTGTATTGCCATTGTAATGTAGCTTTTAGTAAAAGACGGGGTTTCTCTTCTGTGAATATTGCAAAAAGTAAAAAAATATACTTAAATACGCTGCTGAATGTTTGCTACGGCGTAGCGCTACGTTGCTACGGGTGCTTTACGCGATCGTAGAAAAGAGACCTCTCGCTGCTACATCGTAAACCGGTAATGTTAAAAGAATTATAGTTATCTTGACAAAAGGAATTGCTTCTTGAATCTATGATGAAAAACGGGAAATCTAGTCCAAAAATCAACCATGAATCATTATCCTAAATAACGAGCATAAATAATAAAAGCCAGTTTCTCGTAAGTAGAATACGGAATCTCGACGCACAAAATATCGATAATGCTACAAAATTGCGACGCACTTTACTGCAAAAGACCGTTTCTGCGAAGCCATTACACTGCGATGCACGTTACTGCGAAAGACCGTTTCTGCGAAGCCACTACACTGCGATGCACGTTACTACGATAGATCTTCACTGCGATACTACTTGACATCGATGTACGTTACCGCGATAGATCTTCACTGCGAATTGCGATACTACTTATTTTATTCGTCATAAATTGTAATAACGATTGCAACTTTGAGAAGGCTCTTATCATCAGGGTATTGTTTCTAAAAAACTAAGATTGCTTGTGAAACTCACTTAAGTGTAACTTAGGTATTGAAATTCTGCACACAAGATTAAAGATAATGCGGTAGGATGGTCTTCTGTATCGTGTGGTTAGTAACTATCCCAGTGAGGTGTAGTAGAATGGAGTGATCTGAAAGTATAATAATAACTAACGATTGTCTCAGTTTTAAACTGTGTGGCTGTTGTGTTTAACAGGCTAGGGGAACAGTAACTATAGTCTCCGCCAGATAAGTAAGAATTAAAGGTCATTGCTCTTTCCTTAATTTCTCTGCGTAGGTACCCCGACAATACATTATGAATCGTTTTTTTATTACTAGAAAAAGTAAGGATCACGATAAAGGTCGTTTCGGGACAAGTTTATGTAATTATTTCTGTTTTCGGAATTATGTATTTGAATAAAAGTATGCGGGTTAATGACCTTTTTTTCTTACTTATCTGGCGTAGACTATGGTGAAGTTTCCATTCTATGATATTTTTTTATCGTTATCTCACTAGAATTTTGGTTTAAACGCGGGTCACGGGTACATTTATAAACATTTAAACTCACATACACAAAGAGGCAGACTTGTTCGGAAATCTGTAGGTCATACAAATATTTGTCCCTTTCGGGGATCGGACAAGCGACCCGCAGCGCAGCAGCCAATCGCTCAGCCACTGCGCCATTCGTGCCGTCAAACTGACCACAAAATAAACTGAATAACCTATCAACACCGTGTATTAATTGCCACAACCCTACAAGCACTCACTCAACATCTACCCACAAATACATTAAAAAAAACCTAAAACAAATAAACATCGCACTTCCCCTTAACCCGTCTGTTTACATATGCATGGCAGTGGAATTGGAAACCAATCGAGTTGCGCGCTCGTACTTATACGTACTTATTGTATGTCTGTCTGTCTGTCTGAATGATTTTCCATTTAAATGCGATGTTATATTAAAAGAGGAATGATGGGGAATTGGAATTAATCTTCTTTTTTTTTTGGGTGAGTGCTTTAAATGTTTTTTGTAGGTTGATGCATGATAAATGATAAAAAATGTTAATTTTGCAAGTAGGTTTTTACAAACACTTTTACAAGTCATTTTTTTTAAACTAGATGGGGCAGGTGTTTCGTACCTGACTACTCTGAGAAGAAACAGCCGAAACAAACTCAGAGGTCATAGTCTCTTTTGAAGTCCAGACATAATCTTGCTCAATTCACATGAGGACTATGCAGATTAGTGTCTGAGATGGTCTTTTGAAGAAAGAACCACACAGATTTGAGTGGACCTGTCCAGTCAGTAATAATTAAATAATTGGAGCAGCTTAATCCTAGCCTAGCCTCTTCCCAAATATGTTGGGGTAGGCTTCCAGTCTTACCGGATTCAGCTGAATACCGGTATCTTACATGAAGTGACTGCATATCTGACCCAGATACTGAATAACACCATACATCTTAGTAGACAGGACTACTAACTGACACTACTGACATAAAATCTACAAGAGAAAAATCAAATAAATTGAAAGATATCAGGTACCCTTATAAAGAAAATTAATTAACTCAAATTAATTAAAACAAACAGGATAACAGAGTGATTGACTTAAAATAATAGACTTATCAGGTTCGAGGAATCCTTTTCGATTCAACAGAGGACTTCATCAATTTTAATATTTCATGGTTTTAATTTATTTTTTATTGGTTTCGTTCTTCTGGTTTTTCGTAATTAATTTGGACATTTTGTGATATCCATCTTGATACCACCATCTATATTAGGGTCGGCTTCTAATCTAACCAAATGCAGCTGAATACCAATATTTAACATGGAGTCACTACCTATCTGACCTCTAAAATCCATCTAGTACTGGATAATACGAAACCCCTTGGTAAGACTAGTTGTTAAGACTTTCGTCGGGTCACTGACTACCTGTAACAACTGTCAAAGAACTACAAATGACAGCCGGGATCACCTGCTTAACGTACACTCCGTGTCACGGAGGACACTCGGCATGATATGAATGGTCACCCATCCACAAACCGACCTTGAAAAACGCAGCTTAACCTTGAAGATGACCCGTGCAGCAGTTATTATTTAGCCACGAGCTCTTCTGCTGATTGAACTTGTCAATAGCCAATCACTTACAACGAAAGAGCTGCGCAGGTGTCTTCAGGTACTATCTAATAATAATAATAATGATAATCATTTTATTATCAGACAACTAAGGCCCATAGATAAAATATACAAAACTAGCGGACGTCCCGCGGTTTCACCCGCGTAGTTCCCGTTCCCGTGGGATTACGGGGATAAAATATAGCTTATGGAACTTAGTAAGGACGTGGCTTTCTAATGGTGAAAGAATTTTTGAAATCGGCGCAGTAGTTTTTGAGTTTATTCATTACAAACATACACACACACAAAAATACAAATCTTTCCTCTTTATAATATTAGTGTAGACGAAACTCTTTGAGAACCGCTTCTATATCAAACTGCAACATTACATAACGTGTAAATATAATGCCAGTTTTTTTCTCTTTATACTCTCGCTAGAAAATCCTGTCGATTTAGCCAATTATAACTTCGTACTTTCAGCGTTCAATTTGTTCGTGATAGCAATCAGTTGTAGTTATGTACTGCTCATTAGTAGTCCGGACGAGCACTGGATTTGCATAGACCAATGTTGAATGTGTAGATACTAGTGTCTGACCGAAGCTTGGCATTCGGCTTCGGCCATCTTTCTGCTATAAGACCTTCACCTTCGGCTTCGGCGAAAATTGGCCGAAGTTTTGGCCGAAACTGAAGTTTTCAGCAAGTATTGACATTCAATGGACTGTAACGTATGCGCGATGCAAAATGCAACGCCCGTGGGGAACAGGGTCACCGATTTTAAAGTTACATTATTTTTCACTAGAAAACGCCCGCGGCTTAGCCCGCGTGTAGTTGGGGAAGGGGTCGTTATTCCAGGATAAAATGTATTTTATGTGCTAATCCAGGTTATAAACTCTTTGTGTGCCAAGTTTCATCCAAATCAGGTTAGTAGTTTTTGCTTGAAAGAGTAACAAACAGCCATCCAACCATCCATCCATCCTCACTAGTGTTGCCAGGTGTCCCGATTTGCGCGGGACGTCCCGATTTGTTAGCTTGCTAGGTTGTTCTCTCTCTCGCTCAGAACCGAAATCGGGAAAGTGGTTTACAGATTGTTGAGTGAGAGCAAATACCTAGTTAACTAGTTAAGTAAGTAATTATTATATTAGATTTATGTCAGTACATAAATCTTACTTTAACTACAGTTAGTTAAAGTAGTTATTCCGTTCCGATATCATGTAATCGTGTTCCGTTCGTGTTCCGTTCCCGCAGACAAACCGTGAAAACGGTTTTGTGGGGTATTGTAATAAATTTAAGACTGTTGTAAACTTTCATTTAATAAATAAAATAATAATAAAAAAAAAATAACCGACATCGACACTCGAACCTGTCAAAACGGAAATTCAAATTAAAACTATCTTCAGCATGACGTGCAGTGGATTTTATGATGTACGTTATAAAAAACAAGGCAATCCTAAAAGCAGAAAAATGTAACGAAAAATATAGGTAATTCTAGTAAAAAATAAGTATTTAAACATATAAAACAGCATCAAAATAATACATAGTTTTACGATTTCGTCCAGCAAGTTATTGTACAATTGAAATAAGATTGACTAAATTAGCAATATTAGTAGTAATAGTAGGTAGACAAGCTATAAATTAAGGCAGTTATTTTAAGAAAAAAAAGTCGTTTTTGTTTGTCCCGATTGAAAAACCCTAAATCCCGATTTATTTTACCATCTGCCCCGATTTTAATCCAATCGGACCTGGCAACACTAATCCTCACATACTTTCGCATTTATAACATTATTAGTAAGATTAGTAAGAAATAAGATTTATGCCAAATAGACACTTTTTCTTTCTATTAAGCAACGAGACACATACAAAATATCTTCTAACAATTTATTTGTAAACAACGAACAATAAGATACAACAGAAGAAATCTTTCACCGTCACAAACCGATCTTTTACATTAAAATGCCAATTTATCTCGGCCTTGCAAGCAATAAATATTTCTAATTACGATATCGCTCATCGAATGGGGGTGAAATGCAATTAACTTTATTAGATTTATTTATTGAGCGGTTCGAGTTACTATCAGAGTTGCAAAAGATATAATTATAGTGATACAGCTCTTTGTGAAGGAGCTCGCTCGTAACATCCTCACAAACTTTTGCATTTGATTGATTTTTGATTGATTGATTTATTTTTCTTTAAAAAAAATCCTTAACACTAATTACAATGCCCCACAAAACTGCTTACGCTGTTTAACTGTGAGATCGTTGAGTAAAGTCATAATAAACTTAATATCAGAAACATCTATAACCTATTTATATTTAACATGTACACTCACATAAAATCTAACAAGTATTTTTTAAGTTTACGCGCAAATTTTACTTTATTACCTTCTTGTCTGATGTCAGCAGGCAAAGTGTTAATTAAATAGGGAACGCGTTTTTATACAATATTAGTACTTTTTAGTAGTAGTATTTTTAGTATTATTAGGAAGTTGCAAGGTAATTTTAATCTAAATCGTACAATAACGTCAACGTTTAATCTAAAAGTTTAAAAAGTCATTATTTTATTAACTTTTAACCAACCTCGAACTAATTTTCTTGGTGCAATCAAAACTTTGGTTTAGGCCGACGTTTGTTTCGATAATCGATTAATCGGCTTCGGCTTTCGGCCAGAAATAGACCTTTGGCCGCACCCTAGTAAATTCCTATAACCAGTAGTAACTAGTTATTCTGTCGCCGATGTTCTGATGGCTGTAATAATAGTAGCAATAGCTTGTATTGGTGTTGTCGAGCTGCAGCTTGAATTTGTGTGTGTTTGTTGGGTCTGTGGTGTGATGGGGATAATTTTGACTGGTTTATTAAATAGCTTGGTCAGTGGTGTGTTGATAAAGTATCAAAGTTAATCAAAGCTTTGATTTTTATCTACTGATGACGACATGAGATACCGTCATATTCGAACTACCCACAATGATGTATCATACGCGATGCCAAATTATATTTTTCAATACACTTCCTCGAAAACTGGTCCTTAACGCACTACGATTAGGTACAACATGCAATGTATTTCACACGCGTGCGATTTTTTCCACTTTCCCGCACGTGTGCGGGAATGAAAATTACCACAGATAACTATACCTATAATTAGTCCAAATTGTTTCAATGGAAATTAAAAAAAAACATTTACCTCAGACTATAGAGTCTGAGGTGAATGTTTTTTTTTTAATTTTTGCAAAGCACTATGCGTCTTTACGGCATAATTTTTTTTTGAAAATTCAAATTGTGTTTATAAATAGAATATCATAGATAAACATGATTATTTAAAACTAATAGTTACTTTTGCACACAAATTAACATTTATTTGTGTTCTGAATTCAAAAATAAAAAATAAATCTATTTTTATATTAGGCTGTTTAACGGCTTCATACCATTGCCTCTCCTTCAACCTGGCGAAACTAAAGCGCGAAAAAAAAAAAGAAAATTAAAATCATAGATTCATAGTTCGTGACAAAAATATTTTTCGTTATTTTATTTGATTTCTTCAAAAGTGTATAGAAAAACGTCGTTTGATACACGTGGACATTTGTTATTGCAATTCTCGGCTCATAAACACCCTCGCCTAC
Organism: Xestia xanthographa; assembly: GCA_905147715.2. Taxonomy (NCBI): domain Eukaryota; kingdom Metazoa; phylum Arthropoda; class Insecta; order Lepidoptera; family Noctuidae; genus Xestia; species Xestia xanthographa. Next base: position 10,951,042 of record LR990669.1, on the reverse strand, counting down.
GGCTCGGGTGTTATAATTCCGCCTCGAATACAATAACAAACTTTCTCCACTTGTATCAAAATGTACTATTTCAATACAATACACTTCCTTGAAAAGTGGTTCTTATCGCACAACGATTAGGTTCAACGTGCAATGTATTTCACACGTGTGCGGGAATGAAAATTGCCACAGATAATTATACCTATACTAAGTCCGAATTGGTTCAATGCCTATAGTCAGAGGTGAATGTTTTTTTTTTTTATTTCGGCTAAACACTAATGCGTCTTTACAGCATAAATATTTTTTGAATATTCAAATTGTGTTTAAAAGTAGAATATCATATATAAACATGATTATTATAAACTAATAGTTATTTTTATACACAAATTAACATTTATTTGTGTTCTGAATTCAAAAATATAAAATAAATCTATTTTTTATCTTAGGCTGTTTAATGGCTTCACACCTTTGCCTCTCCTTCAACCTGGCGAAAGTAGAGCGCGAAAAAAAAAATTAAAATCATAGTTTCTTAGTTCGTGACAAAAATATGTTTCGTTATATTTTATTTTATTTCTTCAAAAGTGTATTGAAAAACGTCGTTTGATACACGTGGACATTTGTTATTACATTTCTCGGCTCAAAAACACCCTCGCCTACGGCTCGGGTATTATAATTCCGCCTCGAATGCAATAACAAACTTTCTCCACTTGTATCAAAATGTACCTATAAATATATAAATAATATATAAATGTAAATATATAATATATAAATGTAAATTATACAGAAACCCTACAACAATCCTCTGGCAGTAGTCTACCAGACACATCCCCAGCCGGTCGGAGGTTCCTCCCTTTAATATGAAAGTTAATGATTTTTCCACTATGTTCCTCTTAACTTTTATGAAGATTCTCAATTCACCTTTTTGTTGCACACTGCTCCGGTAAATGCAAAAAATTAAATGTTGTCTGGTTAATGAATATTTTATGATGACGTAATAGGAAGTACGCATGTAATTTTTTCTTCCCATAAATCAATAAAATACCCATAAACCTTCGATCAACAATTAGCAACTAATTGTTGATCGAAAAAGAAAAGTACTTATTAAAAGTTAAATTCAACTACTGCTTGTCGCTCAAAAATAATATTAAACTCCTGCAATTTTCTATGACAGTTCAAACGTCCGCAACTGACGTGGTCATGATGTAACTTCATTTACCTACCTCAATCTGCCTTGATTACATCTATTTTTTTGGCCATAATAAATTAATTTTACTAATTGGAGGTATGTGCTTTATTCAAGCAAAAATTGCGATAACGATATTATTATAAAATCGTAGCTCTTCGATGCCCGCAATTACAGACACAATTAAAATAACAATGCACCGTACCCATTCGGTTTTTACCTATTTTTCAAATGAAAGTATTTTTTTTTTTGACACATAAACTTTGAAATCACTACCGGCGTTACCAAGGCCGACGGGTTTTGAGGTTGCGTTCCGTTTCACCAAAAACATGCTACATAAAACAGTAAATTGTAAAATAAGAGATATTTTAGAATCTTAAACAAGTGTACCATAATGTTTTTATGCGCCAATACAAGGCATTTTAATAAATAAAAAGAGTTTTGTATTTCTTACATAAAATTTCCTATTCGGACGAGAGAACCAACACACTTCGTATGTCACTTATAATTCCATTCGAGCTCGAAAAACGCGTCGAGGCCTTTTTACTGGTCTTATCAAAAGCATATATATCTATCGGCTATAATAAGAACTTTTTCCAGCACAATTCTACATCACAATCTAAATTCAACCATGAAAAATCCTAGCAAAAAGAACTACTATATCTTTTCAGAACGTAACTTACATTCAGCGCAAACGGAGCTATTTGGGGCTACAACGAATTTAATCCGGAGAAAAATAGGAATCTAGGCAATAGATACGAAACCTAGAAGTCTGGAACAGGAACAATACAATTATCTAGACTTGTCTGGACTGAATTTAATTTTAGATAACTGTCTGTGTTTCTAAAGGTGGTTTTATAGCCCATGTGGAACTCTGAGGTGAGTTTCTGGCTTAATTTTAGTACCAGCTCAAGCAGTCTTATTTGGTCTACTTACTTAATTTATTTTTAAAACTTGTTGGTTTTGTTTTATTTTTCAAAATGGTAAAAAGCTACGGTTTTCAAATATAGTTTTCTGAGCTTTTCAGAGGTAGATTGTTTTTTTTTTAAACCTAAAATGTTTCTTTTTTTTTTGTTACTTAGTTAAAACTAGTGAAACAATAGCTTCAACGGAGCTTCAAGCGTGATTGCTACTTTCGATTAGACCGTAACATTGATCAAATTATCTACTTGTAATACCATCGCAATATCCAAAAAAACATTCAAAAATACCCAACCCCCCATCGAGGGGACGACGAAGTAAAACAAACCCCCAAATCGGTCCAAAATTATACCCCGGAATTATCTTACGATTTCCGAACCCTCCACATTAGAAACTCGATTTTACCCACCCCGTCCCACCCCTATTCTTCCCCCAAATCAGACAAAAGGCAGTGAACCCTGAACGATAAGCAAACAGTCCACAATCACCTGGCCTTCCCCTTCCCTTCTCGATGTAAATCCTGCTATTCTTGGTAAATATTTGAATTGAGCCTGCCCTCGTATTGTAACGAATTTGAAATGTATGTTTGTTTCACATTGAGCACAACGCCATCTGTAAACGAGGTTGGTAAATAAGTTGTGCGCAATTGATAATAGATGGCAGTAAACAAAGTATTGGAAAGTGAACAATACAAAATAAAATTATTCTTATTCGTTTCCAAGTTGGTCTTTGATAAAATATTGAAGGTAAGTTACATTCTCAAAGTAAAAACAAATAAGTACGTAGTTTTTTATCATATACAGTAGGCAAATAGGCACTTTTTAGTAAAGTTTGGGACAAATAGTGCTACTATTTATATCCCCACGCAATGTCATGGAAAAGTCATTAATAAACTGTCCATTAAACTAAATAATCATGTAAATCCATTACCGTAATCAATTAGGCAATTCTGAATGTCATGCGTGAACTGAATCAGGCCATAGGTAATCCCTAATGAATGACCTAATCAGAGAAGGCTGTAATTAGTAGGTACCAATGCACTGGTTGTACCTAAACAGGTTTAAGCATAGGATGATTAAATTGTGCTATTAATTAATTTGAATTTGAAGGGGTCAGTTTTGTCAACAATTGCAAATGGATTTTTAAAATGCGGCCGCTTTGACATTTTGTATTTTTTTAGCTTGTAAATAAACAATAGACAATAATTGACTTCAACAGTTCGAGAGCATTGGCATTACTGCCTTCGGCCAGATCGAGCCTTGTCTGTTTTAACTCTGGCTTATCAACCCTCATTTTGACAGTCGAGTAAAAATTATATCGAATTCCTTGAAACTAATTCGGTTTCGATCAGTATGGACGTACCTTCCACCCCTTCCGGGCTGATTCCGCTTTTAATACTATTTTTAGTAAAAATAAACACAGACCCTACAGATAAATGTATATGTATATTATATTTAAAATATTTATCTGTTTTATGTATTCCATTTTCTTTTCTTTTTATTAACACACTATGTCTACATCTCTTTTTTAGTATCTCCTTTCGCAGGTATGCTGGAAGAGATTTCTTTAGAAATAAGCATCACCTTTGTACGATTTTCTGTTCCTTTCTACTTTTCATTATATTTAGTGTGTACATAAATTGTTAAATAAATAAATAAATAAATAAATCGACTAAAACCTACAATATTTTCTCCCTCAAAAAACTTCAAAACTAACCCACCACTAAGTAGATAGTTCAGTAACTACTTAACGACAAGATGGGTGGCCCTTCCCTGCTCCTGACGTAAGACTCGGTTGCTAGGATACCTAAAATATCTGCAACTAGGTCGCTCAGTTCGGTGCCTAAGTGTATAGACGCTGCAATTTGGATTGAAACCTCCGTGCTGTAAGCTGGACCACTGTTTATGTGGTACAAGTTATGAGAAGTTCGAGGTTTGTATTTGAGTGGGTTCCGATAAAGTTTAGTGTACTTAGACTTAGTTGACAATGCTTCTCCTTCTCTCGAATTGGTACTGTTTGTGACGTAATAATGATACCAAACCACACAGCGCTCGTGTCTCTTGTGTAAATCACAGCCATCTCGCTTTCACTGAGAAAAACCTGGAGCCCTAGTAATTACGTTGTAAAAATCCGCATGTAAGCATCAATTCAAATGGACTCCAGTTTTACTCATTTAGAACGACCACACTACAACCAATATGGTTGCGTCTCATAACATATAAAGTTATTTGGTACTTATATTTTCATTTCAATAACGTTCACAAGATATAATAAACGTGAGTTATACCAACTGTTGATATAATTTCTTTAGATATAATATATAAATATTAGTTATTATAAGTTTTAGAGTATATAAATACTCTAAAACTTATTTCGTATAACGTTATTGGATATAACGTTTATTTAATCGAAAATCATTAGGCCTATCGTTTAAAACAAATAATATTGATATAACATTTATTTAATCGAAAAGTTCTGTATGGTGTCGGACGTAAAGAATAGCACCATCCCATATCTTCCCGTGGGTGTCGTAAGAGGCGACTAAAGGACTTACCAGAGAATGGGCAGCAGCGTTCTCTGTGCTTTTGTAACAACCGTACTGCGATCGCCAACCCGCCTGCCAAGCGTGGCGATTATGGCAAAAACCCCCTTTCGGGGTAGGCCCATGTCCAGCAGTGGACGTCTTTTGTTTGAAATAGTAGTATATAGTATAATCGAAAAGTGTGTCAGAAACGAATCGCTGCAAAACCGACTCCACGTAGTCTTGTCTGCCCTACCCCAAGAATGTTATTTAAAATCGCGTAAGCGCGGAGGGGTGAGGCGGCCCGCAAGCTGAGGAGCAGGTGGTTCTAACACTCGCCACCACGGCTGAGGCTGGTCGGCTACGCCGGCGAGCAGCCGAAGCCGCGGTGGTGAGCGTGAACCACATCTGCGACGATAAGCTCGCATGGGACCGCCGGAGCCCCGCAGCGCCGGAGCCGTGACAGAAACCATGCCTGCTGCATGTTGCTTGCTTTCTGCATGCTTACTGCATGCTTGCTGCATGCTTGCTGCATGCTTGCTGAAAAATTACCTTAGGGATAACAGCGTAATTTTCTTTTTTAGTTAAAATAAGAAAAAGAGTTTGCGACCTCGATGTTGGATTAAGATAAAATTTAAATGCAGAAGTTTAAAATTTTTGATATGTTCGATCATACCACGCGTTTTATCATATTAGACTAAATAAGTTTTATGTCTTTTGAGTGGTATATCAAACGATTTTATATTCAATGTAGGTTATGCTTATAAAAATTAATAACTTTAAAATTATATCAATCGTTTATTATATTAACTGATCGTTATATCGAACAAAATTATAGATTCAGTTGTTATGTCTTGTAAATATTAGAGATTTTGTAATTATATCATATATTACTCCATTATTCGGTCCAGCCAATAATAATTGTTTATCATAAAATAACGGCTAATGAAAAGGTTTTGATTAGCCATGAAGATACGTATTCTTCAACATTTGGCCACCCAATGCTGAGTGTAGGTAGGTCTCTTCCAAATCTCTCCACTTTTGGCGGTTTCTATGCAGTTTCTTCCGGCCACTTTAATGAGATCGTCTGTCCACCTAGTCGGTTGTGTCCCCACATTCTTCCGTACCGTCCGTAGTCTCCACTCCAGCACTCTTCCCTTATGTTCTATTTAGTCTACGGCGTATATGGCCTGCCGATTTCCACTTTCTTTTTCTTACTATCGCTTTTGCTATGTCCGTAAGTCTCGTTTGTCTCCGAATTTCGGTATTTTTCACCTGATGCTTATAGAGGATCGTAGAGGTATTGCTAGCTAATAAGTGTGTTGTCTATACTAATCTTATAAAGAGGAAAACTTTGTTTGTTTGTTTGTTTGTTTGTAATGAATAGGCTCAAAAACTACTGGACCGATTTTAAAAATTCTTTCGCCATTCGAAAGCTACATTATCCACGAGTAACATAGGCTATATTTTATCTCCGTACTCCCACGGGAACGGGAACTACGCGGGTGAAACCGCGGGACGTCTGCTAGTTAAAAATAAAGTGAATTCAATGACAAAGCAATGACGAGGAGAACAAGTGTTTTTCGGCTTCGTTAAGAGGTGTTTTACACCCTTTATAGGCATGTATCATAAGTATAGCATAATCAGCCCATAATCATTCCCATTAACTCTGATTTGGATGAAGATTATTTTTTGTTTGCACACAGAATAGTTTATAACCTGGATTAACACATAGGGTACTTTTTAAACACTGTTTTAAGCTTTCACGGTGTAAAACTAGACTTATATTGTCACTTACGGGATATCTTCCGTGATAAGAAATTGTTTTGAGCTCCCGATATTATTTTGTTTTGATATCCCGTAAGTGACAATATAAGTTTAGGGTACTTTTTAACCTGGTAGTAAGATCCCTTTAGACAATTACCGAACTCCACGCGGGCAAAGCCGCGGGAATTAGCTAGTGTAATATAAAGGAAAGACTCAAAAAAATAATCTGGGACTACTTCAACTCTTTGGGACCATTTTTAGGGTTCCGTACCCAAAGGGTAAAAACGGAACCCTATTACTAAGACTTCGCTGTCTGTCCATCTGTCTGTCCGTCTGTCCGTCTGTCCGTCTATCCGTCTGTCCGTCTGTCTGTCACCAGGCTGTATCTCATGAACCGTGACAGCTAGACAGTTGAAATTTTCACAGATGATGTATTTCTGTTGCCGCTATAACAACAAATACTAAAAACAGAATAAAATTAATATTTAAGGGGGGCTCCCATACAACAAACGTGATTTTTTTGCCGTTTTGTCTAATGTTTTTAAATAATGGTACGGAACCCTTCGTGCGCGAGTCCGACTCGCACTTGGCCGGTTTTTTTATATTTAATATCTATCATTCATACCATTACCAACAAAACCTAAGACATTGATTCTGCTATTATTTGCAGTGCCTTGAAGTATCATTAATCTTAGCAGACCAATTTCTCATAACTTACACCACTAGCCAACTCACAGTTGAAATTCTATTCTAGACTAGATTCCGCAAACTATAAAATGCACCAAAATTTATCTATCCAGCCAGGAAGCGGTGTTTAGTTATGAGTTTGTACGATATTTATGTGAACTTATATTTAACATATTTGGTAAACTTAAAAGGTACATAACTAAAATAAAAAATTTAGAGAATGGGATTTGATGAATGGTTATTGAACATACGGATCAGTCTGATGCCAAGTGACTTTTACATCTAATAGGGTAGATAACATCATAAAACAATAATACACAGACACCTATCTCTAAAAAAAAACACTTTATTTTGGGCCTGAAAACCCGATTTATTTTCAATTAATTGCCAAATTCGATTTTTAGGTGCTTTGAAATCAATAAATGGTTGAGTCATTGAGTTGAATAAACAGTGACGCCACAGTTGGCTATTGCCTTACAAAATCTATGAGAGAACCGCGTTTTGACAGCTCTTAAAAAGTATCTCAATTGATTGGTGCGTCATCTACCCCATAAAACTGGGTGTGGGGTGGGTGAGAAATAAGCTGTTGCGGTTGAGTCTGGTCAGGTAAATTGGAGCTCTTTCAGGTCGGACTTGAACACCAAATCACAGATCGTTAACAAAAGTATTTATTTACTAACCCATGTCTGCGGCTTCGTCCGCAAGGAGTTTGGTAATAGGGTGGGTATATGCATGATCTTTTTTTATCACTCTAAACAAAGCGTATTAACATCAGAAATCGCAAAGTGAAATTATTTTTTTAATTTCTATAAAAATATATTAAGTTTTATGCATTTGAAACTGCTGATTAGACGGAGATATCCGATACAGCGAATGACGTCACTCACTGCATTGACGTACAAAATCCATACTAAATTCCGTTTGTCTAGAAAGAGATAAAAACAAAAGTTTAAATGGTGGATTTTTGTGTTGTTTGGCCGATTTATGTCTTGTTTTCACTTTTCGCCATTACTTATAGAGTACTTTAACATTCTGTATCGAAATAAGAAAAAAGGAAATTTATGCATATTCCCTATTGTCCCAAGGGATCGTAATAACGAGATAAAAAGTATCCTATATGTTAATTTGGGTTAAAAACTATCTGTGTGCCAAATTTTATCAAAATCCGGTTAGTGATTTTTTCGTGAATGAGTAACAAACATCGTCACAAACTTTTGCTTTTAAAATATTAGTAGGATGATGCAAATAAAAACTAAACTGCAGTAGGTACCTAAATTCTTAAACTAAATCAACCCAAACTCAATAAAATCATAACTTCAGCAATCAGATCGCAAATAGAACCAAGTCTTCAGTAATCGGTTCATCGGTTAACGTTCGTTCGTTCTTTCACATTCATTCATTCTATACCGTACAGCAAACCGCATTGTTTTGTGGTTCACTCTCGAATAAAGTTCCTGTAAGTAATTTCATTGCTGTAAAACGATATTATTGCTATTTTATTTCTCAGTGGTTTGGGATTATGGGCAAATTGGATGTGTTAACTTTAGACTGGAGTTATTGGCTATAAGGCTAAGCTAAACCGAGCTACAATATCATTCGATCGTTGGACGATTTGATTTTTTATGAGAATCGAATTGAGACAGTAAAACTATTGAAATAATAGAGTGGTTGATAGTAGGCTCATGGCTAAATGATAACAGCCGCTCGGGGTGATCTTTAGGTTAAGCCGAGCGTGCCTAGGTTGGTCTGTGGATGGGTGACCACCCTTTTTTTTTTTCGGATGTGAAATCATCAAATGAAAAAATGAATGATCTCCCGCTCTGGGCGGAGCAGAAGGGAGTGTCAGACTTTTACTGACTAAAACTCATCCATGTTCCTTCATCGCCCTTTGTGTTCCGGGGCCACGGTAACTCTTCCGAACAGTCCCGCAACCCCCGGCAGGCATAGGGCTGGACGCGAGAGGTCGCCGCCGCCAATCGCCGCTTCGAGGACACGGCGGTGCTCGAGGGTGCTCGGTGCTCTAGGGTGTCGATGACAATTCAAATTGAGTCAGCCCAAAATTTGAAGACAAGTTTGACACTTTCAGAATCGTCCATCAGCTCCTGACACTGTGATGTGCAAATAACAGTACAAGCAGCACACGATATCAAATAGCCCATCGTTTATGGGGCAACGACTGTCAAAGATCTACAAATGACAGCCGGGACCAACAGCTTAACGTGGTTTCCGAGGCATGGAGGAAACTCGGTATGTAATGGGTGGTCACCTATCCATGGGCCAACCTAGGCAAGCGCGGCTTAACCTGAAGATCGACCCGAGCGGCTGTTTTTATTCAGCCAAGAGCTTCAAGTAGGTACACATTAAATGACACAAAATTTCGAAACATTAATAAAAAACAAAACCACCCCAATAAACAATATCCTAATTGTTAAAACGCACAAAACAAATACATTCCCAATAATAATAAATCAAAATATTACACTTACAAGTACAATTTGATTGATAATCGTAATTATTGCTTGTTCCTGATCCGATGGGGGCTGATAACCCTAATGTCATGTTGGCGTGTCTAGGGTTATGTGCTTTGACGCACACGCCTATAGGCTTAAGCATTTGAGGGTTAACGTTTCCGAGTTTTAATTTTTATAGCGTTTATTACTATTATCAGCAATAACAACTCATTAGAACGAATTAAATGGTTTTTTTTGACTACTTACACACACAGTTTTTTATTATCATTAAGTCCCATGTAATAGGGAGCGAGCCTATTGCCATCAACTGGGCACAAATCCAGACTACGTGGCTGCTAATGAGAAATTCCTGATGAAAAAACCCAATGACAATTTGCCCGACCCGGGAATCGAACCCAGGACCTCACGCTGAGCAGTCGCGATCACGTACACTAGACCAACGAGGCAGTCTCCTACAATGTTTTTAGAGCAGTCATCCATAAAGTACCCTACAATGTTTTTAGAGCAGTCAACCATAAAGTACCCTACAATGTTTTTAGAGCAGTCATCCATAAATTACCCTACAATGTTTTACAGCAGTCATCCATACAGTACACTACAATGTTATTAGAGCAGTCATCCATAAAGTACCCTACAATGTTTTTAGAGCAGTCATCCATAAAGTACCCTACAATGTTGTTAGAGCAGTCATCCATAAAGTACCCTACAATGTTATTAGAGCAGTCATCCATAAAGTACCCTACAATGTTTTTAGAGCAGTCATCCATAAAGTACCCTACAATGTTTTTAGAGCAGTCAACCATAAAGTACCCTACAATGTTTTTAGAGCAGTCATCCATAAATTACCCTACAATGTTTTACAGCAGTCATCCATACAGTACACTACAATGTTATTAGAGCAGTCATCCATAAAGTACCCTACAATGTTTTTAGAGCAGTCATCCATAAAGTACCCTACAATGTTGTTAGAGCAGTCATCCATAAAGTACCCTACAATGTTATTAGAGCAGTCATCCATAAAGTACCCTACAATGTTTTAGAGCAGTCATCCATAAAGTACCCCACGATGTTTTTAGAGCAGTTATCCATAAAGTACCCTACAATGTTGTTAGAGCAGTCATCCATAAAGTACCCTACAATGTTTTTAGAGCAGTCATCCATAAAGTACCCTACAATGTTTTAGAGCAGTCATCCATAAAGTACCCCACAATGTTTTTAGAGCAGTTATCCATAAAGTACCCTACAATGTTTTTAGAGCAGTCATCCATAAAGTACCCTACAATGTTTTTAGAGCAGTCATCCATAAAGTGCCTGAACTCGAAACTTCGATCAAAAGTCGGGGCCGATACAACTGCTCCCTAAAGATAAGCGTCCACCTGCACGCGTCGTACGCATCGGACGCTTCGAATCAAACGGATCGTAGTATGATTGAACAGATTTCGATTCCGATGCGGAAAGGTCGACGCACTTATGTGACCTTCTACACAAAGAATACTACGATCCGTTTGATGCGATGTGTCCGGTGAGGAAAGGTGGACCTTACATTAAATCGGATAAAAAAAAACAACCAACCAGTCTTTGGAGACTGCCGATAGAAGTGAAAACAAAAAGTACACAGGGCCCTCCTCAGTCGTAGCATTATGCCCCGCGCATGCCTATGTGGCGCAACGCCGTAGCGGATCACCTACGAGTGCTACGAAGCGTGACTGCACGTTGCGTCAAGTGACTGTTCAATGTTTTTCCTTCACGCAAAAAGTGCTCAACGCGCCTAAAGAAGTTTTCAATGCAAAAATTTAAAATACTCTATGAATAAATAAAACTCGTTCGACATAAATCAACCGCCCACCAATATGTAACCGAAATAAAAGTCCTCGCGCCATACACATCCTCACACAGCACACCTGTATAAAACGCATTAGCAGGATTGATCAGATAACCCTTGGCACAATCAGGTAACCCCGTTCCCTGCCTACCCCCTCACACAAAGCTTAATTTGAGTGCATTCATTTGGTAATCCACGTGTCTGTACGGTGTATGGTGTGAATGAAAGTTGGTATACTGAATACTCTTTGTGGTTGATGCAGGCGTTTTTCAATGGTTTTCAATAAACTTTTCAGTACGGATTTTGTTTTTTTTTTTGCAAATTCCCAACGGTAAAACATTTTTTTTGTACAGTGTCGTGGTAATACTTTAATCGAACATCTGAAATAAAAATGTTGTTTGGACCAGATTAACCAACGTTGAATGAGCGAAATCGTTCTGTACTATCTATCTGACCTCACAACCCAGTAAGTACTGGATAATACGATATCTGTTGGTAAGACTGGTTGTCAGACTTTCGGGCCACAACCTACCTATAACGACTGTCAAAGATCTACAAATGACAGCCGGGCCAAACGGTTTGACATTGATTTCCGAGGCACTGAGAAAACTAATAGGTCACCCGTCCACAGACCAACCTAGACAAGCACGGCTTAACCTGAAGCGAATCGACCCGAGCGGCTGTTATTATTTAGCCACGCTCCTGAAATTTCACAACCAATGAAATTAAACGGGCTCTCAAAAAGAGGATTAACTCCCTCATTCGACAGCAAACATTCAAACTCTCATATCCTCACAATGCACTCCCTAACCACCTACAAACCTGCTCATACTACCTATATTAACACCACACATGCTTACAATTTAATATTAACGTTCTCCTGCACTTTACATTTTGCTCACCACTTTTAGCAAGCGATAAATTTAATCCTACCTACATAGCGTAATCCCCTTAAAGTTGGTAGAGATAAAATTTTGTATACCTGAAGTTCAGCAGGAGGTATTTTGAGGTTCTAATTGTGGTAGCAGTCTCGAAATAGCAGCATATCAACGTTTTAAGGGGGTGTATAGTTGTTGCCAGTTAAGATTGCAATAGCGGTCATTGATCCACCTATATACGTATTTGTTAAAGTTCTTAACTTTGAAATCCAAAAATAAGCCCGTTCAAGTCTTGAATCGTCATCTATCGTGATCTTCGACATTTTTTCTAATGAAAAACGATACATAGTTCATTTGTTTTGGTTCCTACGAAGAGATATTAGGGAAAGGGCAATGACCGCTATGGCGCTGAGCTCCATAATGTTATTTGTAATACAGGGTGGAAGACACCAACGCACAATCAGTTGCCATCTGTTGAGTATATCATTCTGAACCGGGTTCACATTTAAATCATCGGTCTAAGAAAGCCGTAATAGGCATGACGACAGTTTCAAAAAATTGCAAATCTATTTAGTCCGTGAGATAGAGTATCTATTGGAAAATAATGGACATGTATTTTTTGTTTTTGTAAATCAATGAATATTTACAAAGATACACATATATACAAACGGCAGCGTGACGTATTGAGAATTTTAAAAGCATCGTAGCTTCGTCAATTTTGGTTTACGTAACAAAAGGAAAATACGGGACGAATATTTTTTGATAATCTAACTGACGGACTAATTCGTTTTTTTCAAAAAATCTGAAGCTTATTGCTCCAAAACAACGCGTCTATTCTGAATGTGTTTTCAAAGATTCAATCGTAGATAAATCGTAAAGCTCACCATCCAACCACCTTAATGTCATGGCCATGAGATGACCTTCATAAAACTAAGAAGTTAAACGTGCAAGGTACCACCAAAACACCATAAAAACACGGTTAATTGACGGATTACTACGCCATATAGTTTTTATCCCACAAATTAACGAACTCATAAAACTAGGGAACCTACTTTAACACAAGTTAGAATATCAAACGTTATTAATGCCAAATTAAATGTTGAAATAACTTCTACAGTTTTACAAAAGAGTGCTCATAACGAATTAGGAAAACATTACAAACCCACGAGTTATCAAATTCCTAGTAGGGCCATTAAAACTTCCTTTTTGAATTGAACGAAAGGATTCTCTGTAACATCCTGTATAATTCATTATAACTCACCCCGTGTAAAAGGTCAGGAACGTGTGAGAAAAGGATGGATGTATCTGAGATGGTGAGTGTGAGAGAGAGGGTGTGAGGCACATCATTTACACATCAGGTGACTGGTTTTGCGCGCACCTCTCGCTGACTTTCAGCCTCCTGAAAATTGCCCACTCGAGTAATTGAGGACATGTATGGAGGTGTTTATTGCTTTATTTTAAAATGTATCCATTTGTACTTCGTATTTGTTCGTCTGTTTTCGGGCATTTTTGCTTGACGACGGTAAAAGAGTGTCATACTTTAGCAACATATGAATGTTTCTCTAAAACAAAAATTTCAGTATGTTTTCATTTTAGTAATCTGAATAAATATGACGATTAGTCGTTGGTTTAGGCGACTGCTGAGCGTAAGGTCCTGGGTGCGATTCCCGGATCGGGCAAACTGTTATTGTGCTTTTCTATCAGGAATTTCCCAGTAGCAGTAACGAAGTCTGGATTTATGCTGGGTTGATGGTAATAGGCTTGCCCCATATTACATAGACGCATATATATGTAAGGGGCCCCTTACCGCATACAACGCCATATATGCGCCTATTAAAGCAAAAGCAGTGGCTACAGGTACATTGATCATTTACAACAACAGCCGATAACGTCCACTGCAGGACATAAGCCTCTCCCATGATGGGAGGAATTCGCCGTAATCTCCACGCTTGGCAGGCGGATTGGAGATCGCACTGATAAAAGACTAACAGAAAACGCTGCTGCCCATTCTCTAGTCTACGGATTCGCAAGGTGTTCTGCCTCGAACATTAGTCGCCTTATACGACACCCGTTAGTGTGTAATGGGCATTGATCATTTATTGAAGTTAAAATAACAATCATATGGCAGTGTATCAATTAAATTACGAAGAAAAGTGAAAAACAAAAATAGTGTTCAAAGTAGGTAAACAGTTCGTGACAAAACGAGTTTGTCAACATTTTTGCAGCATGAATCATAATATAACTTTAAAATTGTGAGATTGTGAATTTTTTCTTTGCCGAGCCAATACCACTATTTCAGAGCTTTTGTTAATGTACACAATCTAATTGAAAAAAACACGAGGAAAGACCTTGTTAAAATAATATGGGTCGGACTTCATTCTGTTACCAGTGAAACTTTGAACACTTTGAAGGGTTTCAAAGCCCTACAAACATAGAGTTTGCTTGTTAGTCCAAGTAACTGTAACAATTATCCCGGCAAACCGAAATCGCAAGGTTTTGACTTCCTATTTCTTAGCCTCCATGACAAAACATTGTAATCTCTTGAGTATGGCATTTTAAGTCGTTGTGACAAAGATTCCAATAGTTAGATGTGGCCGTAGTGAGGTCGCTCTAAAAAGTCTGTACACTAAAAAGTGTGTAGGTAGTCCATAGTTATCTGTGATGAGGTCGTCATATGCCTAGCCTTTTCCCGACTTTGTTGGGGTCGGCTTCCAGTTTTACCGGATGCAGCAGAATACCAGTATTTTACATGGACCGACTGCCTATCTGACCTCCACAACCCAGTTAGTACCGGGTAATACGATACCCCTTGGTAAGACTGGCTGTCAGATTTTTAGGCCTCTGACTACCTAACGACTGTCAAAGATCTACAAATGACAGCCGGGACCAACGTGCTTTCCGAGGCACGGAGGAAACTCGGTATGTAATGGGTAGTCACCCATCCACAGACCAACCTAGGCAAGCACGGCTTAACCTAACGATCCACCCGAGTGGCTCTTATTATTTAGCCACAAGCTCCTCCTCCTTATCTGTGGTGAGGTTACACATGAAATTTATGGTCAAACCGTTCCTCATCACTCCGCGTCAGATGCCCATAGTCCACAACTTGGAATGGGGGATCACGGCGACTCAGACCTCAAGTGTGTATGCGGCGCAGGGATCTCAAGGAGCTTCGACTCCGACTCCGATATGTCGGAACTTCCCATTGATCTTACACCTCCGGTTCCGACTTCAGTTACGGTACTTTTAAATCGGAGGTTTTAATCGGAGGTCAAAATATAATTTGCTACTTCTGGAGTCAATTAATTTGATTTAATTTGCTGTTATAAAAATGAGATTATCTTTGTTTGTGATGCCCATCGATCACTAATGTGATGCCTATAATAAATAGATTTATTATTTTTTAATTGAAACCAAAGAGGCTGACTAATAAATTAATGTTTGTATTATTTTATTTTATTGCCCGCCCTTAACATCTTTCTTCTGCCACCGTCTCCGACTCCGATTCCGGTTCCGACTCCGAAAAACCAAATTTAAAACTGCGACTCCGACTTCGGTTCCGATAGAACCACCTCCGTAACATATCTCGGCGTCTCTCCACAAACAATGTCCCTCCTTCCATCTTGTGCCACATGCCCTGACATCGGCGGGCTTGAAGCCCTTGTAGCGACACTACGAAAAGTACTAAACCTACAAAGGACAAAAATGACAGCGCCATCTATGACAAAGATGATGAACTAACATCGTGCAGTTATCTGCGAAAACTGTCGGGTAGTACCCCACCAAACACAACACCCTGGTCTGAGGATCCACCCTTTCCTATAGGGGATGAAGAGCTTTACACCCTGTTCTCATACCCTTAAATCCTTATGGTTACGTCAGTAAGCGGGATTCGCGTGGCTAAATTTTGTGTTAAGGCCATTGTATTTTTTTGCCTTCGACACTCAAATTAGAAGAAGTACCGATCTCCTCGGTCACCAGATTCACTTTACTTACATGTAAATAACTTTACCTTACTTACCTTAGGGCGGTACTAACTGCCGGGGTTGCGGGACTGTTCGAAAGAGATACCGTGGGCCCGGAACACAAAGGGTGATGAAGGAACATGGATGGGTTTTAGTCAGTAACAGTGTGACACTCCCTCCTACTACACCCAGAGCGGGAGGAGTCATTTGATAATTTCCCATCAGAGAAAAAAGGGCGGTAGCGGTACTAACCACTCTATAAACATATCTCGCGGCCGGCTAAGTCAAAGGGCCAGGCGGACGCCTGGACACTCATACACAATTCAGAGACGCCGCGCCTGCTGCGAATAATTCACTGAAACATTTACACCAACATATCTAAAAAAGGAAACTTGTGATATTATACTGAGGTAAAAGACCTCATCACGAAGCCGTCAACCAAGCATTCTGTACATCAAACTAAGTAACTTTACGCAAAAATTATTGCTGAGAAACGACTTTTTTTTTGGGTGAAAAATCATGTTTTGTGGTAGAACTCAATGTAACGCACTCAAAACATTGTGCTGATGGATGGATTGAATAGTACGGAGGTCGTGGAGGTGTTTAAAAATATTACATTAAAAACTTGTATTTATAAAAAAAACTTGTCAAAAAGTTGGAACTTTGACCCCCAATATCTCCGTAACTAGAAAGTTCCCAGGTATGATGTAGAACAAAAAAATTATCGCAATGACGAGGAGAACAAGTGCCTTTCGGCTTCGTTAAGAGACTTTTTACACTCTTTAGTAAGCTGTGTTTTGACAATATTTTATACAGTTATCTAACCGGGAAACGAGAAGGCTGAAACTGAATATGACAATTGAACGAACCCAATAATGTTATTGACTTTCGCATACTTTGGGTTCGTAATCAGGACTCCAAGTTGGCAGTCGCGTTTGTCTACACTAATATTATAAAGAGGAAAGATTTGTATTTTTGTTAGTATGTTTGTAACTTGAATAAACTTAAAAACCACTGGACCGATTTGAAAAATTCTTTCAGCAATGGACAGCTACATTATCAGCGGGTAACAAAGGCTATATTTTATCCCCGTACTCCCACGGGAACGGAAACTACGCGGGTGAAACCGCGTGACGTCCGCTAGTACGCAATATACAAATAAAGGTAGGCGCAAAGACCGTAGTATACCGTTGCAAAAAAGATGATTTTCATCATAAGATTCTTTTCGCTTTTCTCCATAGCTCTTACCTGTACCTGCATACATCAAAACTTTAATATTATAAATGTGAAAGTAACTCTGTTTGTTTGTTACCTTTGCACGATGTCTGATCGGGTCCTTTCTTTTTTTTTTTTCGGATGGGATATCATCAAATGACTTCTCCCGCTCTGGGCGGAGCAGGAGGGAGTGTCAGACTTTTACTGACTAAAACCCATCCATGTTCCTTCATCGCCCTTTGTGTTCCGGGGCCACGGTATCTCTTTCGAACAGTCCCGCAACCCCGGAACAGTCCCGCAACCCCGGGTGTCTGATCGGGTCCTTAGGAAATTTGGTAAGGATATAGATTAAATCACGAACAAGGACGAAGACTATCTTTTTTTTTCAAACATTCAAGCTAGTATTAATATACAATAACCTTCTCCTATTCCAAATAAGACTTTAAACTCTCCACCTGAGATCAATGGCAAGGGATAACAATGGTGTCAATTCTATTGTGTTATGCTATCTTTTACTAAAAGGCAGTGCGAGAAAAGGACGGCTACAGCTATGAACTAAGTTAGAGATGTCAAACTAGTTTATGCCTTGCGCTTTACCGTGTTTTTAGTCGACACCTTTTTACGTGCACCCTTCATTTGTATGGAAATATTAGTTCCAATTAAAGTTTACAGCTCTAAATTACGTCCGTCTCTTTCTCGTTTTAAAAGAGAGAAAAATAACAATAATTAAGTTTAGTTTGTGCACAATAGAATCGACACAAGTATCCATCTGCTAAATGTCTTCCTGTATCTGTATTACCAATACACCTTACACAACACTTAAAACTCTCCTGCATACATTTATATCAGTAAAGTTAACCGGTCCAACCCTTCAGGGACACGCGAAGACTACGTGATGGCTACGTGACGAGTACGTGACGTCACGTGTATGAATTCCGTATCTTTTCGCGTTCTCCTAAGAGGCAAACGAGGGTAGTGGGTCACGATGACGCTCGCGTATAAACTGCCGCTACTTATGAAGTAATGCAGGTCGGTGGATTAGGGTTCTTTGGTTAAGATAAAAATGTGGTGAGATAACTTTTTTAGGGTTCCGTACCCAAAGGGTAAAAACGGAACCCTATTACTAAGACTTCGCTGTCTGTCCGTCTGTCTGTCCGTCTGTCCGTCTGTCTGTCACCAGGCTGTATCTCATGAACCGTGACAGCTAGACAGTTGAAATTTTCACAGATGATGTATTTCTGTTGCCGCTATAACAATAAAAACAGAATAAAATTAATATTTAAGGGGGGCTCCCATACAACAAACGTGATTTTTTGCCCTTTTTAGGGTTCCGTAGTCAACTAGGAACCCTTATAGTTTCGCCATGTCTGTCCGTCCGTCCGTCTGTCCGTCCTCGCTTAATCTCTGTGACCGTTAGCACTAGAAAACTGAAATTTGGTACCAATATGTATATCAATCACGCCAATAAAGTGGTAAAATAAAAATTGGAAAAAAAATATTTTATTAGGGTAGCCCCCCTATATGTAAAGTGGGAAGTGATTTTTTTTTTAATTTCAACCCTAACGTGTGATATATTGTTGGAAAGGTATTTAAAAATGAATAGGGGTTTTCTAAAATCATCTTTTGATAATGTCAATAATTTCGGAAATAATCGCTTCAAAAGTAAAAACCGGCCAAGTGCGAGTCGGACTCGCGCACGAAGGGTTCCGTACCAACTATTATAAAAAAATCACGTTTGTTGTATGGGAGCCCCCCTTAAATATTCATTTTATTCTGTTTTTAGTATTTGTTGTTATAGCGGCAACAGAAATACATCTTCTGTGAAAATTTCAACTGTCTAGCTGTCACGGTTCATGAGATACAGCCTGGTGACAGACAGACGGACAGACGGACAGACGGACAGACGGACAGACGGACAGACGGACAGACAGCCAAGTCTTAGTAATAGGGTTCCGTTTTTACCCTTTGGGTACGGAACCCTAAAAACAATGTGTCCCTCTAACTTTTGAACCATAAGTTTAGAAAATATGAAAAAAATCTGAAAAGTAGAACTTTATAAGGACTTTCTAGGAAAATCATTTTGAACTTGATGGAAACAACAGTTTTTGTTCAAAAAAGACAAAAAGCTGTACAAAATAATTTCTGGACTAAGTTTGTAGTATATTCGTATATGCAAGCATTTTTACATAATGGCAAACTCATAAGTGGGAACACTTATTGTGACGGACGGGAAACTACGGAACCCTACACTGAGCGTGGCCCGACACGCTCTTGGCCGGTTTTTTTTTTGATAATAATGGTACGGAACCCTTCGTGCGCGAGTCCGACTCGCACTTGGCCGGTTTTTTTTAGTTTTGTTAACCGTTAATGTAATGAGGAGCTCGTGGCTAAATAATAACGGCTGCTCGGGTCGATCTATAAGTTAGTAAACCTCGAAAAAAACGATCATTCTCAGAAGATCCATTGGCCAGATTCATGATGGATCTAGTGAGAATTGTTTTTCTCATTGGATTCTGATTCCAAGAAATGGATCTACTGAGAAGGATCATTCACAATAGATCCATTTCTTGAAATCAGGATCCAATGAGAAACACAATTCTCACTAGTTCCATCATGGATCGGAAAAAACAGGTACTTATTTTATTTTAATCAGGTGTTCCTTAAGCATACTCATGTCCCCACTGCTGGGACACACGGCTTCCTCTCTATGAGAGGGAATAGGCTATAATCCACCACGCGGGCCCAGTGCGGATTGGTAGATGTCACATGTTTTCGAATTTTTGGTTCTAGGACATGCCGATTTCCTCACGATGTTTTCCTTCACCGTTTTGAGAGCAGTGGTGATGAAATAAATTACACAAAGTAATGCGCCTGTCTGGCTTTGGGGCTGCCACCACTGGGCCACCGCTGCTATTATAGGTGTTCCATCCATATGTTTTGACAGTGTAGGTATGCAGGAAACTCACGCACTTTTTCAAGAAACAGCAGATTTGGGATTTGGAATACCAATACGTGGAAAGCACGTTAAGTCGTTGGTCCCGGCTGTCATTTTTAGATCTTTGACAGTCCTTAGGTAGTCAGAGGCCCAAAAAGTCTGACAACAGTCTTACCAAGGGGTAGGTTTCGTATTACCCGGTACTAACTGGGTTGTGGATGTCAGATAGGCAGTCAACAACAACAACAACAACAGCCCATAACGTCCACTGCTGGACATAAGCCTCTCCCATGATGAGAGGCATTTGCCGTAATCTCCACGCTTGGCAGGCGGATTGGAGATCGCAGTGATGAAAGACTAACAGAAAACGCTGCTGCCCATTCTCTGGTCTACGGAGGCGCAAGGTGTTCTGCCTCAGACATTAGTCGCCTTATACGACACCCGTCAGTGTAGTGGGTTGGTTCTATTCTACTCTGTCGGATACCACACGGCTAGATAGGCAGTCGCTCTATGTAAAATACTGGTATTCAGCTGCATCCGGTAAAACTGGTAAATAGTTGGGAAAAGGCTAGGCAGATTATGACGTGGTAAGCGTTTGTGCATTGATGTTCCCTCCATCCTGTATAGTCGAAAGTAACAAATTGACAAATTTCTCCGAACGATTTTTAACCATAAAATGTTGATGGTAAAGTTTAAAATCCAATCATAACTTGATGGTCTGGCGATTTTACATTGAAAAAAAAAACAAGATATTAGTTCCAATTCTAACCACGCGCTAAATTATCTCTAACATCTTCTAAAAAATGTTTACCGATACCTCAAATAGTTATGTCGAGGAACAATTTACCTGTAGAGGAAATAACCCATATAATAATCGAAAACAACACAATATCAATGCATAAATAAACAACGCTTTTATACTCGGAGAAATAGCTTTTATCAAACACGGGTTGAAATTCATTAAAACAGGGATGAAATGAGGCATTTTCCACGCTAGGTTGAATGTATCTGGTTTATTCCGGAAATTCCCCTGTGCATCAGTTATTTGAGTGAGTTTAGAGGAAAATACGTTATAATGTATAGCTACAATGATCTGCTTTTATGTGTGAAGCATTTTCTTGATAAAGTTTAGTTTGACTAAGATTTGTGTGGTTTTATTTGGGTTTAAGTTATTCTATTTTTTATATTTGAAAGGTACATTGCTGGTGAGACAATTCAAATTTTCTTACGTAATTTATATAGCCTATGTGTTATTCTAGACTGTAATGTACCTCTTTATCAAATTTCATCCAGATCCGTTCTGCCGTTCTGGCGTGATTGAGTAACAAACATCTACCCAAACTTTCACATTTTATAATAGTAGTAAGATTACACGTCAGTGTCAGATTGTATGTTGATGATAATATTATTCCAATAAGCGTCCCTAAGGCCTTAGGCCTGAATTACTTTCACGCTTACGGTCGGTCGCGCACCGTCGCGCGTCGGTCGCGTACGTCATCGAAGAAACAAAAGCTAATACGCGCCACTGACGTCAGCGTCACAATATGGTGCTATAAAGGGTGTAAAGCCGAAAGGCACTTGTTCTCCCCGTCATTGCGATCATTTTTTTCTTCTACACCATAACTAGGAACCTTCTAGTTACGGAGATATCGGGGTTCAAAAATCCATCTTTTTCACAATGTTATACCTCTACATACCTTCACGACCCCCGTTCTATTCAACGCATCCACCAGCACAATGTTTTGAGTGCGTTACATTGAGTCATACCGTAAAACGTAATTTTTCACCCCAAAAAAAGTAGTTTCCCAGCAATAATTTTTGCGTAAAGTTACTTAGTTTGATGTACAGAATGCTTGGTTGACGGCTTCGTGATGAGGTCCGTTTACATCTTGTATGATTCGCGTCCGTAACACGTAAGTATGTAGTTACAGAATTATAATTAAAATTTCACCCCTGAAAATACAACCCGAACTACAAGTTTTTGCATGATTTTTGCTATTGCAAAAACCATGCAAAAACTTGTAGTTCAGTTCAGTGATGCTTAGGAACAGTAGACTTTTTAGGATAAAAATGTTTGATAGAAAAAAGGTTCTTTACAGTTCTTACTTTTAAATATAACAATGAATAATAAAGAAATATTACTATGCAATGAGTTTGACATGTTTCTAGGAGTTTTTTTTTTGTCCTGCTAAAAGATTTTACCATTGACCTATAATTTAATACGTAGTAAATTCTTTTTTCATTGGATTTTACTAGCACGCTGCTTAAAAAATATTCCCAAAAGCTGATCAGCGCCATCTATTGATATATACTGAAGCGTTGTGACAAACGTCAATGGAAAATTCCTCATTGGACGTCAAAACAGCATTGTATTGCATTTCTATAAGATACTATTGCATTAAAAAAAACCTCTTTGTATTTTTTTGGTAGTTTTTCTGTAAAAAACAAAAAAACCCGTATCCACTCTCGGGTCGGCTTTCATTTCAATGCCAAATATTAATTCATACCCGTTTCCCTTTTATCCCATCGAACCCTAAGGGTAGCTTAAAAGGTATTACGTAAACAGAAACTAACCCTCTGCTGTGTATAACATAAAGTCAAACACAATGTTTTGTAGTAAACTGGCTTCAACCCTCGGTTTTGCTCACGTGGTTGGAAATTAGCACCACACTGGTAGGTCTACACTAATGTTATAAATAGGTTAAGTTTGTAGGTTTGTATGTAGGAGGTAATCTCCGGAACTATTAATCCAATTCTAAAAATTTATTCACTGGCAGAAAGCTACATTATTCGTTCGCTATATTTATATCATGCATATTAATTAATGCATGCATTATTTATTGCCTAGCCCAGTTATCACAATTTTTGCGAACGAAGTCGCGATCCATGTGCTACCTAGTTTTCATGACTCTCGGTGATAACGTATCTTCGTATTAGTGAAAGAATTATCGGAATCGGGTCAGTGGTTTAAACGATTATATCAAAACTTCCAAACTACTTCTTTACATTATTAGTGTAGAAAGGTAGACAGATAAATGAGTATCAAAATTAAGATGAAACACAGACTCCTGCAAGACAGGTTCCAAGTAATTCAGAAGTCTTGACTGCATACGGAATCGTGGCCTCTAAGTGTGGCCGTGGCCCAGATTTCCAATGCAAAATTCCTATGCGAGGGAAGTTATATAAGATCGAGTAGGTAATTCTATTGGAATGAATGAATATCAAATCTTCTAGCTTCAAGGCAGCAATTTAAATCGCTGCAAGCAATCAAATCTGACTTAGATCGGACTGCATCTGGATTTCCAGTAATAAACTTGTGCTTAGTTTTTATTAAAATAAGCTCATGATCAATATAGTGCCACCTTTAGATAACATAGTGTTGACTTACCTGATAGATTATTCCATTTATTTGCTAGATTTTGACTATCCAGACATTCAAACATCATCATCATCATTTCAGCCGAAAGACGTCCACTGCTGGACCTATGCCTCCCCCAAGTTCCACATTGACCGGACCCGCGCGATTCGCACATTCAAACAGTCCCATTATATTTATTTCATAGCAAAACTTTTAGCAAAAATACTCCTCCCAAACGAAAAGGTTTTCAACCAAAAAAATATACGATGGAATTTTAAATAAAATATCATAGTTTGAAATTTGACGGCTACAGTTTCGAACGCCGCATTTGTTTTAAGTTGTTCTAGTAGGTCACGCGTAGTTCAATAAACGGTCGGTGTGCATTGAAAGCTCTTTGTTCTAAGTTTTAATACTAATTATGAGGGAAATAGTTCATATACAGGCTGGCCAATGCGGCAATCAAATCGGTGCTAAGGTAAGAACATTATTTTGCTATATTTTTACGTACTTTGCACGATTCTCCTGATTGGTACGAAATTTGACGTGTAATTTTATTGTGCGTAACTTCGTACCAAACAAGCAGCATTTTATTTCTTCAAGAGCTAGATTGTCCCGAAAATTCAGTGCAAAATTAAAACCATCTAAATTCCTAGCTTTCGTCTCCAAATCCGAATTAATCACGTAATCTTTTCCTCTTAACTGAAATCTAGTGAGCACTGCATTTGACACTGACATCTGCCATCTCTTTCAGTTCTGGGAGGTGATTTCCGACGAGCACGGGATTGACCCCACTGGGACGTACCACGGAGACTCTGATCTACAGCTGGAGCGCATCAACGTGTACTACAATGAGGCAACGGGTGGCAAGTACGTGCCTCGAGCCATCCTCGTCGATCTGGAGCCCGGCACTATGGACTCCGTGCGCTCGGGACCCTT
Organism: Xestia xanthographa; assembly: GCA_905147715.2. Lineage (NCBI taxonomy): Eukaryota > Metazoa > Arthropoda > Insecta > Lepidoptera > Noctuidae > Xestia > Xestia xanthographa. Next base: position 10,926,404 of record LR990669.1, on the reverse strand, counting down.
CGGACAGATCTTCCGACCTGACAACTTCGTCTTCGGGCAGTCAGGCGCAGGAAATAACTGGGCCAAGGGACACTACACGGAAGGCGCCGAATTAGTCGACTCCGTCCTAGATGTGGTCAGGAAAGAAGCGGAAGGCTGCGACTGCCTTCAAGGCTTCCAGCTAACACATTCGCTCGGAGGAGGCACAGGCGCTGGCTTGGGAACCCTCCTCATCTCAAAAATCCGAGAGGAATACCCAGACCGTATCATGAATACCTTTAGCGTAGTACCTTCACCCAAGGTGTCAGATACTGTAGTAGAACCTTACAATGCAACCTTGTCTGTGCATCAGCTGGTGGAAAACACTGATGAATCATACTGCATCGACAACGAGGCTCTTTATGACATTTGTTTCCGTACTTTGAAGTTGACCACACCGACCTACGGAGATTTGAACCATCTGGTGTCTGCAACTATGTCCGGCGTCACCACTTGTCTGAGATTCCCTGGCCAATTGAATGCTGATTTGAGGAAACTGGCCGTGAATATGGTCCCGTTCCCTCGTTTGCACTTTTTCATCCCAGGGTTTGCCCCGCTGACGTCCAGAGGAAGCCAGCAGTACCGAGCGCTGACCGTTCCGGAGTTGACGCAACAGATGTTTGATGCTAAGAACATGATGGCAGCTTGTGACCCCCGCCATGGCAGGTACCTGACTGTGGCCGCTGTCTTCAGAGGCCGTATGTCAATGAAGGAGGTGGATGAACAGATGATGAATATTCAGAACAAAAATTCATCATACTTTGTGGAGTGGATACCGAATAACGTGAAGACTGCCGTGTGCGACATTCCTCCTCGAGGTTTGAAGATGTCTGCAACGTTCATTGGTAACTCTACAGCCATCCAGGAGTTATTCAAGCGTATTTCTGAGCAGTTCACTGCCATGTTCAGACGTAAGGCGTTCTTGCATTGGTACACCGGTGAGGGAATGGATGAAATGGAGTTTACTGAAGCTGAGAGCAACATGAATGACCTGGTGTCGGAATATCAGCAGTACCAGGATGCCACCGCTGAGGAAGAAGGGGAGTTTGATGAAGAGGAAGAGGGTGGTGACGAAGGAGACTAGATATTCTGCGTTTTGTTAAGAATTGCATTCTATTTTTATATTTTGTATTTCGTCGGTTTATTTCAAGAATACAATTAAATGAGTATATATATTTTTTTTTTAACACATCGTGAAACTGACGGAACCATTGTACCATCAATCAAAGCTCAGCCGTCATAGGCTTTCGGCTTTGACTGATGTATTAATGCAAGTTACAAACATATTGCATTAACACTGCCACTACCTACCCCACACAATACGCATATGCATGAGTTTATGCTGTCATGGTGATGTCACGGACTGTCAAATTTGTTTTTATTGCTGTCATAAAGGGTGGTGACAGACTTAATGTTTGACGCGCGACAAAGCGTACTTGTAGCGTTTATTACAAAACAGCATGCTTGTATTTGGTAAAGGGGGGTAGGCAGGCAGTGTGTAATTTCGCCTCAAAAGCGGACATCCTCTTTTTATAGCGGATTCCGATGGATATAACTGTTATACAGTATAATATGAAATACCAATTTAAATATATTACTTAATTTTAAAGTTACAATAGTTTTTTTGAAAGTGCAATGAACTTTGTCAAAATCTTTTTTTGTAGATATTTCCTAAAATAACAAACGCTCACCTTATTTAAAATTAACCATGAATTGAAAATTGTATATATAATGTCGTGTATAAATTACAAGTCTTTACTTTCCCTGGAACGCGAGTTAAAAATTTATTTTGAAATATTAGGAAATAAATTATATAAAATTTTCTATATGACATTAGCATTTTTTTTTACCAACGAAAAACACTCTAGTTATGTAGCTTCTTATAGTAAAAAAATGGAACATTTTACGTACAGGACTTCAGAGTTATAACGTTTCTAAGTTTTTCATCAATTTCTATGGAAATAGGGTTGTCAAGCATGAGTTTACTATAAATAAGTAAACTCATGGAAAAATGTATGTTATTGAAAAATCACACAATATCTACTAAGTAATAAATTTTCTAAACACGTTTTTAATATTGAACCTCCTCAAGATAATTTTTGAGTTTTTGAAAGAAAAGGGAGAAATAAACTGGACTTATTTGGTATGACATAAACAAAAAAAAAATTGAAATGAGAGTTTACGGGTTATCTTCAGTGTCTGAAATAATGAAAAAAATACGACGAAGCGCTTCGAGAAAAGGTATGTTTTGCCCTTGCAACAGTCCTACAAATACACAATAGTCCAATAATAAAAAAGCGCGCGAACTTGACACATCAGCCGACGCGCAATGCTGCAATCACACACATTATCGAGAGACTATCACTTTGATTCATACCACATAAGTAAATATAAGAAGCCTTAAGTATTTTTTATTGAAATTGAAAAGAAGTCGGACGGAAACAAATAAAAGGAAACCATCAGGAGGTTCCTGGACACAGATGCAAAGGACTCACCGAATCATTTCTATCCATTTTCAATCCCTTATATCCAAGAAATAGGTAAATAACCTAATGATAAGTTTTTATATTATAAAAATAAGATATAGATATAGACATAATATTTTAGGAGTTTTAAGAGATCTTTTCTTTGACTTCTATCATCTACAAAACTTTAAAAAAAAATAACGACCATCACTGAAATAAACCATTGACTTGAGTGACAACCCTAACTTAAAATTTTAAAATTTAATATCTCCGAAGTCCTATGTTTAAAACATTTAGTTTTTTTTATCGAAGTAATAGTTACATCAACTAATAATTTGGCATTTAAAAAAATGCTAATAATGCAGGACATGTCAGAAAAAAAATATGAACTAAATAACAGAAAAAAAATGTTTTCGCCCAAACCAGACGAGATTTTTTAACTTTTTTAATATTAATAGGTGCCTAAAATATGTTTAAATCATTGACTTATAAGTAGATGGACTGGAAATACCTACAAAAAAAAGGTGCCACAAAATTTCTCATAAAATGGCTGCACATGATAGGGATGTACCAATTAGGGAATATAGTGTTACTATAACAAGTATCGATACTAATACTACATAATAGTTTTACGAGTCATATTATATATCACGTTTGAATCATATTTATAATTTACTAGGTACTTCTAAAAGAAAATTGTGATAGCTCGGCTAATTTGCATGACATCAATATAATTTATATCCTATGTTACTCGGTAAAGATGTAGCATTCTAATGGTAAAAGAATTTTTATAGTAGTTCTTGAGTTAATTGTAACAAACACACAAATAAAAAATCAAATCTTTCCTCTAGATTATTTTTTAAATATGAAAACACAAACATTAATTGAGTATCGCACCTCGTTTTTAGTTATTCATTAAATAAAACTTCAGTAAAAATCAACATGTGTTTTATTCATTCAATAAACATTTGGTATGAAAACAACAATATGCATATCAAAATAAAACTTAAACTACCTATTAATTTCTAAACAATGTTAGTTTGTTCAAAAACTGCTTTCCGAGGCACGAAGGAAACTCGGTATGTAATAGGTGGTCACCCATCCACAGTCCAACCTAAGCAAACACGAACACTTTGCAAGAATACCAGCGAATCGTAAAACGGTCGACTTCTGAGTAGATGGATACATTCCTCTTTGTGCATTGTTTACACAATTAGAAGGGGTAACTGCAATCACAGAAAACATATAACTCTTGATGTTGTTTTTTGATGGATGCCGGAAAAAAATAGGAATTTCGTTATGTAATATTTGTTTTGTATTGTGTAACGGGCTGGTGTCCGTAACTCCACGTCAAATTTGTCAGTCAAAACGCGTAAGTACCTAATTTGCGTGCGAACAATAAAAATCATATTTTTTCGAACCGATTAGCACACGTATGTACTATACCGATATCGTACCAGCACAGCGAAGGAACTAGTATCGGAAAATATTACAGCAACGGTACTACACTATTCCATCATGACATATTATTGTAAACAAACGAATGAAATTATGAAATTAAATAAAGGTCTGTTGGACGAAAATAAGCCCAAATATGGACACTACAGCCATAAATTCACGATCCCTTAGCATTTTTTTCATCAAAAGTGTATTACTATGTGTAATAATTCATGAAAACCGGCTACTAACCTATGCAAAGACAATTTAAGTTGATTTTCCTTCTTTCTTGCACCACACTTCATAACACAACACGCAGGCATGTTGAATAGCTGTTTTCCACCATATACGTGCAATTTTAAAGATAAACTCTTCGTAAATTTTTCACAAATCTCAATAAATGCAAAAGTAAACACTCATTTGACAGCAGAACTACCACAAAACTCGTCGCATAATATGGCGGATACGGCACTTACCTACAACTGTTACTACGTCACAACAAAATGTTGTCATTATGAGCAACAGCTGAAATATTGTTGTCTCTTTTATCAAATACGATTACCACATTCGATAGAATGAAGCAAAACGATATTTCACATTCTGTTTCGTATTTCACTCACATTTGTCTATGCAAATGTAGGTATAGAATATCGGGGCCCCTCCATATTTCTTTCTATCTCTATGGTTTAAATCATAACCAAAAACACCCAATGGAAAAAACGATTACATACGGAAATAAAATGTTTCTATGGTTTTATGGATTTTTTTCGATTTTCAAAATTTCTCGACTACTATGATAGATAACGACACCGGAGTTTTACTAGTAGATTTGTTCGATTAATACCTTTCTAAATAGCATATAAAACGAGCATGTCCGCTTTTGAGGCGAAATTATACACTGTGGCAGGGCATCAGGCTACCTCAACGAATTAAGCATAACCCATATTCGCTAACAGCAAGCGGGTATTGTCAGTTGTCGGTGATCAAATGACTCTGTATCTACATGCCGTCTAAAATCTCTGATGGAAAACTCAATAACAAGACTCGACAAAGGAATCGAGAGCCAAGCATCGTTTATTAATATTGCATGTCTTGTTATCTCAGTACAGTAATACTCAACCTTGATCGGACCACATTGCTGAAACCGTAAGTAATATTATCATACACTGTTTTAAGCTTACACGGTTTAAAACTAAACTTAGAGTGAGGCCACACGATGAGTAAACGGTTCGATGCGCCGGCTGAGCGGTGCCGCAACCTCATCCTACATACAAATTACTATACCATGTCACACGATGCGTTGGGCCGCCGTGCGATGTCGCACCGCAAGCGCGCCGCTCTTGTGATCTGCTAAACGAGACGGGGTGGGATGATGAGCTGCGGCGCCGGAGTGACAACGTGCCGCCACCGCAATATTGTAAGTGTGTCGAACGTGTTTGTTCCAAGTCATTGACGTTGCGGCGCCGCGCCCCAACGCTGAAAACAGCGTAGTACTGCGGTGCCACACCGCCTGTGTAGCACCCTATACGTCGAGTTAATGAGAGGTTTTCCTTTTGAGGTATTAAAAAAAACTTAGTTTCCAAGAACTCTATAGATGGCGTTGAACTTACTATGATAGTTGGTGCCAAAGCCAAAACGCTTGGAAAAAAAACATTGTGTCACGCCACATACTCTCGTTGACTGACACTTTCATTTGCTTAACCTTCCGAATATAACTTTGTTATCTCGCGCTTTGTTAAAATCAGTTTTTTTAGGTTCCGTTCCTTGTAATATCATACTAACTCCTAGCGCCATCTATCCAGCGACTAGGGTAGAGCTAAAAAGAAAACCCCTTATTACGGTGCGGTGCCGCACCGTTAACGTGTCGTGTGGCCTCGCTCTTATACTGTCACTTACGAGATATCTTCCGTGATTGTTTATTATTTTGAGCTCCCGATATTTCGACGCTGTTACAAGCGCCATGAGTGAGTATAAGTTCGTATGATAATTTTGCGCTATCATTAGATCATACATAGTCACAAAACCACTATCCTCCATCTGAATATTAACAGCGAAGTCTGTTCACAAATAGCTGAACTAAATAATTCATTGCTCGTCTACACAGTGCTAGAAATAAAGTAGCTTATTCTGAGAGCCGGTGAATGAGCTGAAATGCGCAGATTTATGTAGGAACGTGGTTATATTTGCCTTTCAAAACTATCTAGATACGTAAGGACATTTTAAATAGGAGGATGAGATCTATTATCGTGCTTAGATGTCTATTCCTTGCTACCTAATAAACAGTTTTGATTTGACTTACCTATCTTGTAAATGAGTTCAAGCACACTTTGTCAACAGAAAGTAATGTTTACAGATCTTGGCCTAGAAGTTTTAGATAAAACATACCTAGGTGTGTTTGAATTAAAAAGATTTAAAAAACATTCATATCTGGTTGCTTTAAATATCAGTTTTAGGTATGTTGAATTTTGACTAAGAGTATAGGTGAAAAAACGCGCTAATATCGTATGATGTTGATATGAGCACACCTTTATCTTTTTGCCTTCAAATCTAATACAATTATTTTGAATCAGACGCAATACACTGAACATTTAGTAAGTCGACCGTCTAACCTTCATTACAAAATAATAAAATAAGAGAGTATTACAGAATTATTTACTTACTTTTATCGAAAACTTTATAAGTGTTTGACAGTTCGGCACTTAGGGGCTTCTTATCAGAATTTATTTATTTACTACGAGGTTGATAGTAATATTATTTGAGTCGTTTCGTAAGTCATCCCGGGGATATTTCATCGTGAGATGTGTAATTCTAGAGGTCGTTTGAAAGTTTGTCGGTCGAAACGAAAAGATTAGAGATGGGTATTTTTCCTAGATCTCAGAAAAAATAAGGGTTCCTTTTTTATCTTTTGAGTAATATCACGCCTGTTAATCCCGATAGGCTAGGCAGAGGTGTAGGTGTAGGACCTACACCTGGAAAGATATGATTAAGTATATATACATTCTCCTTAACAAGAAGTTAGTTTTTTAGACATTATTTTGTACCCTATCACTATGTTTTCCTATTTAACCCAAAGGTTGACTGGTAGAGAATGCCTTGTGGCATTAAGTCCGCCTATGTACCACTCTTGTACATGAAGTTTAAATAAATAAATAAATAAATTACCTACACTGTACCTATGCAGTACGAAGGTACGAAGTATTATATTATCTGTGCTGTAGGTAATCGTACCTTCCCACGTGAGTTACGAATTTAAGAAAAAACTGGGTAAAATCGGAATAGTCAATACTTGGTACCCAGACCAAATAAAAATCCAAGACAGCGCTGCGAAAAGTGAAGCCGGTTTCGTAAACATGTGTGCATTTTTTGAGCTTGGTTTAATTGTAGTTTGATGTAAATGTGTGCGTGTGAGCGTGTATGAACAGAGTGAAGCTTAGTTTTGCGCTGGTTTCACTTTATTGTTCGCAGCAGGCGCGGATACAGGATTTCCTTTAAGGGGGGGCAATTTTTGGAAAATTAATTTAAAAAAAATTGATAAACTTTTGATAATAAATGGGCGATACTTTACAGAAATCCTTGATATGCAAGATACAAGGGGGCCGCCAGCTTTTGGGCCAGGGGGTGGGGAGCGTAGCGAGAAATTCTTACGACACCTTGCCTTGGACAGGATATAGAATGGTTTCGAACGTTCATAGTTACTTGATCGAATTTTAGATAAATTCAAGAGAAAGTAGTCTGTAGAGCGAGTGAAGCGAGCTCGAAAAATTTAACACTTTTCCTACCGACCTACTGGAGTTACCTGGCCCTCTTATAGACAAAGTTAAGACTCATGAAAAACTAGGCTTCAAAAGCGAACGTAGCGAGCTCGAAATTTTTTACATTGCCTCAGATAATTATGCTATAATTGCATATATATATATATAAGACCTCGGGGCAAGGGGCTCCTAATTTATTTCAGGCTCTGTCTATTGTATAGATCGATCAAGCAAAAATCCAACAGGAGTGCCAATCCAGAGGTAGAAAAAAGTTTTTGATCAATTTCGTTTTCGCAGGGTTAAACAATATCTTATTTAAGTGATTCCATTTTACGCTACAATTTATTACGTATTTATTACCATTCTATGGCATCAGGCAGGAAAAGCTATAACTTTTAAAAATCCTGAGCCTCTAGGGGCCAGCTGCCTCCTCCTGGCGACGCCCATGACAAAATATACAACTAGAATATTTAGTTTCTAATGACGTATTTGGTCCGGTTCAGGGGGGCAATTGCAACCATTGCCCCCCATTGTATCCGCGCCTGGTTTGCAGTGCTATGTCTTAGTTTTTATTTGGTCTGAGACTTGGTAGGTAACATTTAGTGCACCCTAGGTGTTCTTAATGTTTCCAAATATCTTCGCTTAGCTACCAACCATGATGTCTGGGTAATCTTTTGACGTTAGGTGACAGTTACACCCCGGTTTATGGCTTACCCCCTATTCACATGGGACTTAGGCTGAGGCTACATTAGGCCGCGACGCGACCTGCGACACATGAGCGATTAAAACAAGTAAATGAATGCTCACGTATATGGCTACACCGTACATCAAATATTACTACCGATCTTTGATTTCTTTATGCGATAGGAACAAAATTACTGAAATCACGGCATCGGCTACATCAACATATGAGCGAAATTGAAGCGAATTTATTAGAAAATTTCTCACTGCACGACTAGTTCAATAGTGCTGCTAAATATGCGTGTGGCTACATTATGCGTATAGTAAACCGCGATGGATGATTTTATCGCATTCTAAGAAAACGACCGATTCAAATGAGTCATTGTTATGATAGCGGCTACATTACAACTGTACTTCAGAGCGTAAAAAACAAATGCTCGTCAGTTATATTAAATGGCTACATTATTTGAGCGAATTTAAATTAATGAGCGATTAATTTTGCGAGAAGTTCAAAGTTACTGTTTTAGTGGGTCCGCTGTCAAGTGGCTACATAATCACGCTACGGAAATGACATGACTCGGCGCTCGCTCATGACAGTGCGACACGTTCAAACCAGTTTGTTTTGATCGCTCATCTAAAGAGGTTTGTCTATGAATCTACGATGGACGTTGAGTTGTTTGTATCCGAAATTCAAGCACGTCCTGCAATGGTGAAAATGATGAAATTCTCCATATATACTGCGCTCTTTATTTATTTCGTGAATCCAACATAATCTCTTTTTCAAAAATAGTTCGTACTTGAGTTAAGAGCTTTCAAGCAAAAATACAAGGTTTGGTTTTGACAAAGCCATTGAAAATAATACACGTTACGTTTATACAAAGCTACAGCAACCTTTCGACTGTGTGAATGCCGCGAACTAAACAACCTCCCCTCGCGTCCCGCGCGCGTCGCATGTTTCGCCTGTGTGTGCTCCCTCTATGTAGCCATCTTGACACGGAGTCGCCGCGAATGTTTTAAGATCATTAAAATGCGATGAACTAGCGAATTCTCAGCGAAATCGCTGTTTTTCTCTTTTTATAGTGTAGCCTCATGAATCGCTCCTGCTAATTCGTTGTTGAGCATGTGTACTGTAGCCATGTCATCGCCGAATATACGCCGGAATTTCGCTTGTAATGTAGCCATACCATGTTTTTCTCGTTTCGCTCTTCCAGTCGCATCGCAAATCGCTCCCTACTGTAGCCTCAGCCTTAAACTTAGCCGGTGTCATGTGGATACACTTCAAGTTCACCTCTGCCTCGTTGGTTAAGCGCGACTACTTAGCACGAGGTCCTGGGTTGAATTCACAGGTCGGGCAAAGTGTAATTATGGGTTTTTCCATCAGGAATTTCTCAGTAGCAGCCTCGGAGTCTGAATTTGGGTCCGGTTGATGGCAATAGGCTCGCCCCCTATTAAATGGGACTTAAACATAACTGGCGAAATTTGGGTGTACTTTTAGATACACCTCTGTCAAACCTTTTGGAGATTACAGATGCGGTATGCGTTATTTTTGCTTTCCAAACCCATCTCTAAAACATCTCTAAAAGATCAAAAACACTCGAAATCAAATACAATATCGAATGCACTTATATTTTAGTTACAGCAACCGACGCTAGATGTCGCCTGCAGCGGCCACAGATGCCGCAACGAGACAGAATATTAAAACATTAATATGGCTGGGAACGTGTTTATTTTTACTATGCAAATACTCGCAGTGACGCGGTTTTCTTTGGGTCTACGTTACTCTGTGTAGGTTTGCTTGGAGAAGAATCAAATTGAAGTGTTGTGGGATTTATGGTAGCATAGTGATTTTAAGTTTTATACACGACTAGCGGACGTCCCGCGGTTTCACCCGCGTAGTTCCCGTTTCCGTAGGAGTACGGGGATAAAATATAGCCTATGTTACTCAAGGTGAATGTAGCTTTCCAATGGTGAAAGAATTTTTGAAATCGGTTCATTACTTCCGGAGATTACCCCCTACATACAAACTTATAAACAAATGTTACCTCCTTATAATATTATTATTAGTATAGAAGTATAGATATAGTACGAGAAACCTGTCTGTAGATGTCGTTTCTCCGTAAAATGACCTATGTTGATACTTTTTTACTGTTATAACTTAATTTAAAATACCTCCTTGACCCTCTTACTATTCAATTCATCCATCAGCACAATGTTTTTCGTACGTTACTTTGAGTTCTACCGTAAAACTTGTTATTTCATCCCAAAAAAAAAGTCGTTTCCCAGCAATATTTTTTGCTTAGAGTTACTTAATTTGAAAACATCAAGGGTCCGATTACACCTCGTATGAATTGATGGCAGAACCTACTTCTTCTCCGGTAAGCATTCTTATTCAAGATTTCAGGAGTTGAACCTTCACGTTCACGCCTATTTTGCAAACGCACAATATCGAATAAACTATCTTATTCAAAATATCCTAAAATATTCCAAACGCTTCATTATTAAACCCAAAACGGAACAACAAAACAAAAAACACATTAGCAATTCCTCGCCAATCACGAAAACAACTCGAAAATTCAGAGAGAGCCAATAAATACGAAATAGGAAATAGAACTATGAAAGGCGAACAGTATTTCGAGTAACATTTAGACCAGCAGAATGCTTTAAAACTGCATTCATTCGGCAATCGATCGGGAATCTCCGCCGCTAGCTATTTCGGTGTGCCGGATGCGTAAATAGAAATTCTGCTTCGATACGGGCGGAGGCGTGGCACGAGCATGAAATGGGATGACTTATTAGGGTTTGCAATTTTCTACTCGTTTTGTACTAAAGATATTGTTGTATAGGCTTTTTATCTGGACAAATTCAAAAGTGTACTTCTGAATAATATTAATCAATAAATGTTACTACTCTCTAAAGGACTATTTGGATGACAGTTCTATACTATAATCCCTCCTTCAGACAGCAATATAGGTCATCATATCTGTTTTGACATTTCTGTAATTATTTGGTATTTATTTAATTGACATTGTAATCAGTAGACATTATTCTATTTACTTTTATTGATATTTAATGTTTATTTATACTTCCTTAGATTTTATTGTTGACATTGTAGAAATGGTTTATTGATTTATATTAATTTCTTTGACATTCCTGTATTAATTTAAAATTTTATAATTGACACTATCTACTACATTTTTATCTTCTGACATTTATCATTTGTTAGCTCTTAAATTTTATTGTTGACATTCTGAGAATATTTATTGTCGACTTACTTAGATTTTTATAATTTTTATTAATGCATTGTTATAATTTTATATAATGTAGGTATTTGTTGCAAGTAATTAACAGAATTTAATTCAAATTGATGATAATATTTGTACGCCAAATGGAAAAACATAGAGCTCTTAAGAAAATGTAACACCTCACACACTGTAACTACCTATGTTTACAAATAAACATTCTGTTTCTGATTCTTTTGTTGCATAACATAGATAGATCAAAACCTCGTATTTGAACCTACTGATTAAAGAAGCATATCTATACTTCTATACTAATATTATAAAGCTGAAGAGTTTGTTTGTTTGTTTGTTTGAACGCGCTAATCTCAGGAACTACTGGTTGGAATTGAAAAATTATTTTTGTGTTGGATAGCCCATTTATTGAGGAAGGTTATAGGCTATATTACATCACGCTACGACCAAAAGGAGCGGAGCATAAATTAAAGATGTTGCAAAAACGGGGGAAATGTATTCCTTTTGTTAGCTTTTTCTCTCTTATGTGACGCAGACGAAGTTGTGTGGGTCAGCTAGTGGTTTGATAAAAGAGTAGACGATGACAAAGAAACGAAGGATGGACTATGTGATGGATGATATGGGTAGAACGGAGTTGACTGCTGAGATGACGAGTGATAGAGAAGTGTGGAAGAAGACTTGCTGCGCCGATCACAAATAAATTGGGGTAAGGGCAAGAGAATGATGAATGTACGGTCGAACACTATTTGATTTACAGTTTAACCAACAAATGACATTGTAAAATGTAAGCCAAATAGCTTGTTTGACCGTACATGAGGTTAGATTGTGTCTAAGATTCATTCTTAAGAGCCTATACTACCTCAGATTAGAAACTCTATTTGTGGTGGTTCAAATTTCGTTTGTAATACTGTTAGAATAAAGTTCTAATCAGCTTGCACTACAAAGCGGTTGATACGTCAGTCACTGCGGCCGAATAGTGCGAAATTAGTGGTTTTTATTATTTATACAACCAAATTTTCGTGTTTTGGAAAAAATAAAAAACACAAGACCTGATTTATAGTTAGTTCAGTTAGTATGCAAAGTTTCATGATCTAATTTGAAGTACGAATACCAGCGGTTTATTGTTCGATTTGGAGGTAACTTTGGGATTTATTTCTATCGAGAAAATTTTATGAAATCGTGTTTTCGCCAAACATAAGACCTAACATTAATCCTCAAATTTACCATATATTTATTTCAAAATGAATGCTGCAGTATTTTAGGCGTAACGGAGGATCATGTTAAGCCATTTGAGGTAGTATAGGCCCTTAATTATGCATGTATTCAGCTGCATCCATCTATACTGGAAGCCGACCCCAACGTAGTTGGGAAAAAGTTAGGCAGATGATAATTATGTAGTTAGATATTTGAACATTACGCTAAAAGTAGTTTTCCTTATACGAAAAACTATCGTCAAGAACGAATCATAATATCGTATCCCCAGGTTTAATTTTAAAACCAGCACACGTAATAGAGATTCTACCTCGTCTTAATCTCGAGCTTATAAAACGTTGAATCAGCATTCCTAAATACGCGACTCGGATGTATTTCCGACTTTCCAGATTCCTCTAATTACCATGTTTTCCACTAGTTTTACATTTCAATTATAGTCCTTTCCAGAACCATTTTAGTTTCAATTTCCATTTAAAACTTTATTTGTTAAAGTGTCGAGTGATGAATCGAGGTTTCGTTTTATATCTATCTACTACAATTCGAATAGAATATTTGTTATTTACTGGCTTTAAAAAAAACAACCCCAACTATGCTGGGGTCGGCTTCCATTCCAACCGGATGCAGCTGAATACCAGTATTTTACAAGGAGCGACTGCCTATCTGACCTCCACAACCCAGTTAGTAGGTCAGTACCTACTAACTGGAGGTCAGATATATTACCCAGTGGTAATACGATACCCCTTGGTAAGACTATAGTTGTCAAAGAATTTCGGGCCACTAACTACCTGTAACGACAATCAACCTTCTTCAAATGACAGCCGGGCCCAAAGGGTCAACGTGATTTCCGAGGCACGGAGGAAACTCAGTATGTAATGGATGGTCACCCATCCACAGACCAACCCAGGCGAGCGCGGCTTAACCTGAAGATCGACCCGAGCGGCTGTTATTATTTAGCTACAAGCTTCTCCGTTTGCTGCTGTTTGGCAGATGATAATAAGCTTAAATTCAGAATGTAACCTTTACCATTTCTTCTTCCTCAGGGCCCGGGCTAAAGGGTACGATGGCGATCCTGAACTGCCTCCTCGCGAGGCAGCTCTGCTTCGAAGACGCCTCGTGCTCCGCCATCTTGGAGATCATCCCTCGTGTCTGTGGCTCTGAACTTGGTAAGTACTTTGAAGATAATTAATGACAGGATATCACTGGAGCCCCACAGGACAGAGGCCTCTTCTTCCACGCATACTGAAACCCAAAAGAAAAAAAAAAGTTCAACATCACAACGTCGCTCTATATAATTATGATGACTCTCAAAGTAGTCACATTAAATTGATTTAAGTATAATATTTAAAAATAAGCCTGTGAAACAAGAAAAGAAAGAAAAGAAGAAAAATACAGTAGATTTCTATTTACTTACTTTATACTTAACTATAATATCCAGGTTCTAGATTGATATCGAGCCCGAAATCATGTATTGGATCGGGAAATTCTAACACCCGTGTCTATAGTCAAGTTAAAATAATTACTTTAGTTTACGTCATTACCAGCAAACATTTTTATGCAATAATCAAGAACCAAATAAGAACTGTCAAACAAAGCAAAGTTAATAAATCTAACTTTTGAGAATTCTTACCTCAAGCAATTACTAAACTAGAGGATAAAAATCGTATAAATTACTTTTACTCAAGTAATCACTTGTGACATAGTGCCACATTTACTTTTAAGTTAAAACTATCTGTCCGACATAGCAGAAAGTAAGATTGCGCTAAGAGGGATAAATACTTCCCTATCGTAGGAACCAGCAAAGCCGTCAGTATAATTCAATTTATATGCCCAAGATGAAAAACTAGGTCAACCAATAAAAAAAAATTGTCACCTCTCACATTACAAAAAAGAATAAATATTTACTACCCTCTTAACAATACGCAAACTTTCTAAGCCTTGTCGGTAAGAAGATCTTGCCCTATCTTTTGTTAAAAACGCCGCCATTATGTATAAGAACATACAAGCCGCCAACCGCGGCATCCTTTCAACAGATGAAAGGATGCTTGTCACACCGATACGTAACAGGCGTAAGAAAATGTTTTTTTAAGGCGTTGTTTGGCACATCCAATAGGACACCTACAAGATGCAGATATGTAATGATAGAATGCAGCTCTTGTAGCGTTTCGATAGCGAACAGTTCGCAAAAAATATTGTTTGGTACACAATTCAATGACGTGAATTCCACTCTCTGATGCAGCATACGGTTCCAAATTCATAATAGCAAATATACAGAAACGAAGTATACTAAAAGCAAAAATTTCTTGACGTATAAAGAATAGTATAATACTTCAATACAAGACTCGAATCGCAGACGTTTGCAGCACAGCCGTCAAATTAAAATGGAACTGGGCATGCCAAAATTAGATCAAAGTGGCAACAGATATGGGTTCCAAACAACAGCACCCGGTGACACGATAGGCCCAGAAGGAGATGGCGTAACGAGCTGGACTCTCACCAAAGAGATGGGGCCCAAATAGCCTAAGACATAGAAAAATAAATGGAAAGAGCGAAGGGAGACCTTTGCAGTGGGATACATCAGGCTCACAATAAAATTGTTAATAACGACGGTTTACACCGACAACTCGATGTCTATCACCAAATAGCGGCATAGCCATAATTACCACCAAATTAATTTTCATCTTCTCAATCGGTCCCTCATTACTGAGGATCGTGGTCGCTGGAACCATTTAAACTGACAATCTGCCTCCATCTACTCCGGTCCAAAGTTGCCATCACCACCTGCTGATGTTTGCTTGAGGACATAGCCTCTTTTACTTGGTTGGACCATCGTGTTGGCGACCGGCCTCGCGCTCTCTTGCCTACGCTATTATCAACAATGACCAGCTTTTCAAGGCTGCTATCTCTTCTTCGCATTATGTGGCCGAAATAGGTCAAAATATGCTGAAGGCAAACTGCAAACTTAATTTTCATAGCTTGGCATAAAAACTTCTCTGGCTGGTTCGTCAATTTTGCCAATTTTTAAGCCATATGGATAAGATTATGCCTGGATATGGATACAGTCCGTGTGGCTCATGAATGAGCAAACATTGTTGAGTTGACTGCCTCACTAGTGAAAAGCATGAGTTAGGTATTTGGTATTTTTGTCAAGAATTTTTCTCAGTAGCAGCCCGGATTTGTGCGGTTGATGGCAAAAGACTTGCCCCCATCATATGGGACTTAAACATAACTGGCTGGAATTCATGCGCTTTAAGTAGACCTGTGTATTACCTTTCCGGCATAACAGATGTGACGCTCATTTTTTTAAATAAGAACTCTTAGAACTTGTGTCATTAAAACGCTCACGAACAACACCGATACACTTATCGGTGTGAAACACAGCCTTAGTATTTTGACCTTTCACCACAGTCACTCTTGGGAGGAGGGAATAAAATATCAGAGGGAAGGTTGCTAAGTGATGCGTCATCAAATAATCAGCGACTTGACAAATGGATGGGCCCCGCAGTCCTTACTCAACATATTCGCATAAAATGGAGGAGAAAAACACATTTTTATTCGCAAATTGTTCTTTAATACAAGAGAAAAACACATTTTAATGCGAAAGTCAAATTTTGCTTTCAAAATTCAGACATTAAGATTTCCTAAAAAGTATAATAAAGCCTTACGCCTTCTCTGTGGTGGGCAGAGGCGTAAAGTATAATCACATACACACATCAAAAAAAATTGTGATCACTAGCATAAACTGATATAATTTTTTAAATTGAACTTTCTCAATAAAAAAACTTTGTTGTGTGTTTTTTTAAATAGAAATACCCTGTTTAAAATAAAAAAATAAAACTATTTTTTATCTACACTTCTACACTAATATTATAAAGAGGAAAGATTTGTATTTTTGTGTGTATGTTTGTAATGAATAAACTCAAAAACTACTGCGCCGATTTCAATTTCAAATTCTTTCACCATTAGAAAGCTACATTCACTCTGAGTAACATAAGCTATATTTTATTCCCGTACTACCACGGAAACGGGAAATACGCGGGTTCAACCGCGTGACGTCTGCTAGTTTTTTTTATAAAAACGTAACAAAAAAGATTTCGAATTTTCAAAGTGATCACAAACTTTTTTTGATGTGTGTACATACATATCAACAATTCATACCCAAGTATGTACACAGGTACATTACCTATTTAATTTCCTTTAATATTTGTACAGACTTCTAGTAATATACCATCTAGTATATAGTACTAGTCAACAATGAAAGCCGAAGCAAATTAGTCATCGATAAATAAACAATATATCGACGGTCGATAGCACTTCAATAGGAATTTGTCCTTCAATATAATAAGATAGGAAAATTCTAGTTACTAGGTAAACTATAGAAAACAAGGGCTTTTCTGGGCAAACGATGCTTTGATATCACGCTTGTATTTGTTGATAGGAGTGACAGAAGTGGACGTCGTAGATGGGGATAGTCAAATTTGTCTGTCACAGGCCACTACTGAACTAACTGCGCTGCAACAATCCTTAGCTTTGGAGCTGATAAGATCATTTAAAAACTTGTCTAGCTAATACTTAAGATCAGGGACAAATTATATAGCATTGAAGTAATATCCGGAAACAGGCGCTTAGTTCGAACATGAAAATAAGTACTTACAAGGTGTAAACAACCTCATCATCACGAAGCCGTCTACCAAGCATTATGTACATCAAACTAAGTAACTTTACGCAAAAGCGCCTTTCAAATGTAGTGGAGATTCTAAATAACAAATAATTATTTCACATACTTGTAGGTAAGACTAATTCAAAAACACGTATTTCTTGGAACAAGTTTTATAAATTTTCGAACACTATTTTTCGTTCAATGTCCTCGCAATAGGCGGTGTGAGGTGCGCGGGAGGCAAGTAGTGCGGGTTCGGGGCTAGGTAAGACAGGGCAGTTGAAAGAATATCACCGCTGTGGCTCTGGATGAAACAACAAGCTTTTCGACCATGCTCGCGTTGACGAAAGGCGCGCCGGGAAGGGCCCTCTTAAATATGACTGCTTGGCGAGGTGATTCGACATAGAACCAGAGTTGTCGTCATAGCTCACAGAATAAATAAGCTGAAGTGGCAATGGGCCGGCCATATTGGCAATAGAACCATTGAGATAGACGTGTTCTTGAGTGGAGACCGCGAATCGGCAGGTGTAAGGTGGGACGCCCTCAGGCTCGGTGGAGTGACGATCTTCGCAGGGTGGCTGGTAGCAACTGGATGAGAGTTGCTGAGAATCGAGTGGAGTAGCGTACGATTGAGGAGGCCTATGTCCAGCAGTGGACTGCTGTAAGCTGTAGGCAACCTGAAACAAATGAGTAGAATAAATATAAATAAATAAATAAATATCGCTGGACATTACACACAGCGCCATCTAGTTCCACAATAAGCAACGAGGCTTGTGTCGTGGACACCAGATAGTTGATATACTACATAGATACTTTTTGTTTGTAACTACGACTACTACAACAGCCCATAACGTCCACTGCTGGACATAAGCCTCTCCCATGATGGGAGGAATTTGCCGTAATCTCCACGCTTGGCAGGTGGATTGGAGATCGCAGTGATGAAAGACTAACAGAAAATGCTGCTGCCCATTCTCTGGTCTACGGAGGCGCAAGGTGTTCTGCCTCAGACATTAGTCGCCTTATACGACACCCGTAAGTGTAATGGGTTGGTTCTATTCTACTCTGCCGGATACCACACGGCCAAATTGTTTGTAAATACATACTTATTATACATAATTATAAACATCCATGACTCGGCAACAAATGTCCATGTTCATCACACAAATATTTGCTCCTACGGGGATTCGAATCCGGGACCCTAAGAACGTAAGGCAGCCTCACTACCGCTGCGCCATTCGGGTACGGAATACGGAATCTCGACGTACAAAATTTCGATAAGTGGTAATCATCCGCCTAGCCTTTTCCCAACTATGTTGGGATCGGCTTCCAGTCTAACCGGATGCAGCTTAATACCAGTATTTTACATGGAGCGACTGCCTATCTGACCTCCACAACCCAGTTAGTACCGGGTAATACGATACCCCTTGGTAAGACTGGTTGTCAGACTTTTTGGGCCTCTGACTACCTAACGACTGTCAAAGATCTACATATGACAGGACCAACGGCTTAACGTGCTTTCCGAGGCACGGAGGAAACTCGGTATGTATGGGTGGTCACCCATCCACAGACCAACCTAGGCAAGCACAGCTTAACCTAACGATCGACCCGAGCGGCTGTTATTATTTAGCCACGAGCTCCTTTCGTTCGATAAGTGGTAATACGATGCTATAAAATTGCGATGCACGTTACTGCGAAAGACCATTTATTAGTATAAGGATAGGAAAATGAAGACGATGATAGTAATTCTGAAACCTGTCATGACTTACAAATAAGTACTTATACCATCTTCCACTTAACAAAGTAACTAGCCCATTCTATACATACACAATCCAAAATTCGTATTTGTACAAAAAAAGCATCTCAAGCAAGCATTAAATTCGTTTCTTTTATCTTGGCAAAGAAAAACACTCGTAACTTTATTCTTTACTTACGAGTAATCTACGTAACTTTCAAACTACATACGATTACAATATAAAAGCTTCTTCACAGTTTTGATATGTTCCTTTAATAGCTTTGACTTTCTGACGTATCTGGAGATGAGGCTTTGTGGTGAGATGAGCGAGGAATGAACATTTAAAAGAGCTCTTCTTTTTCTTCGTGTCGCTAGCACGACAATTTTTATATTTTGCTAGCCCAGAACTTCGTCCAGAAATTCGCAGCGGTCACGAAGCTCGAAATATGAAAAAGAAGCTTTTATCTTGGTTAGTTGCACACACATCTTTCGCTACGCATCATCGCACATCTAAAGGCGCAAACCCATCGCGGTCCAGCAAGCTGTGCACGGCCACGCGGCATTTTAGCTGCGTGGATTTATTTGTTTGACAACCGAACGTGGGTCTACGTTTCCAGTGCAGTACACACTACACGCTCACTACTATGTACAACAGTAGCGTGCGTGGGCCACCACGGCATAGCGTGTTCAGGCACAGCGTGTGCCGCATGCACAGCGTGCATAGCGTTGACAGCGTTGAGCTATGTGAGCGCCTTATTCGAGCAAGCCACGCATGTACTAATGACTTCATTTCATGCATAGTGTGTCCGTGGTTTGAAGTGGACACTATCACATACATTTTCTTGCACGTGCGTAGCCTCTCCGTGCGCAGCGGTGGGTTTTGCGCCTTTATGTGGAAACGCAGCTTATGGCCCTTCTAACCCTAAAACTAGCAACTCTATTTGTGGTGGTTCAAACTTCGTTTGAAATACTGTTAGAATAAAGTTCTAATCAGCTTGCACTACAAAGCGGTGGTACTCCCTTATATCTCCTAAAAAACTTTGTCCGAAAATCATTATCCATAAAACGTTTGCTATAAACTTCAGTTACCATAATGTTCAAAATCCCGAAATTTTGTTTTACATAATTATCTTTATTTCTAAAACTGTTCTGTCATAATATCGAATACTATAATAATTGAATCTTCTAATTGTATATGCCATAAAGTCAATTATCCTAAGTATTATATTATATAATGTGTATTATTCCTAAAGTCCATATAAGTGTAGTACAATTTTTGGTCCTAAAACATTTGCTAAAAATTAGGTTTTAGTGACAGAAACGAATCGCTGTAAATCCGACCCCACGCAGTCTTGTCTGCCCTACCCCTAGAGTGTAATTTAAAATCGCGTAGGCGCGGAGGGGCGAGGCGGCCCGCGAATTGAGGAGCAGGTGGTTGTAACACTCGCCGCCGCTGCTGAGGCTGGCCGGCTAAGCCGGCCAGCAAGCCGAAGCTGCGGTGGTGAGCGTTAAACACATCTGCGACGATAAGCTCGCGTGGGACCGCCGGAGCTCCGCAGCGCCGGAGCCGAGATAGAAACCATGCCTGCTGCATGTTGCTTGCTCGCTTGCATGCTGCATGCTTGCTTGCATACTGTATGCGTGCTTGCATGGTTGCTGCAAGCTTGTTGCTTGCATACTGTATGCGTGCTTGCATGGTTGCTGCAAGCTTGTTGCATGCTTGATGCATGCTTGCTGCATGATCGCTGAATGCTTGCTGCTTGCTTGCTGTATGCTTGCTGCATGATTGCATACTTATTACAGGGAAAAATAAAATCCACATAATTATGTTCACACTCAACTGTTTTATAATGATTGACGGTTTGATTGATTGATTTTCTGCCTCTTAGTGACTACTTATATGAAATGTATGCCAACACAAAAGAAGATTCTAACTATGAACTTTCTGCGATATGATGGTTCTACTTTTTAATTCTTACAAATTTCATAAGAGCAATATTGTATAAAAATGTGTTGTGTTGAGAGAAGTTCATGGCATAGCAAAAGCTAAGTAATACTTACTTTACTGTAGGTACCCGTAATTACAGACACAATTAAAATAACAATGTTCTGTTCCCTTTTGGGAACGTCTGGGAACATACCGGTTTGTTTTAAAAATATTAGTAGGATCTAAACATTTTTTTTTTTTAATTTAGGATTCTTATCTATTATTGAAAACGATTTTAAGTGTTTTGTATATTATTGATTGTAATATTTATGACAAACGGGTTTAGAGCATATTGTATTTAGGAATTTCAATTTTATGGCATGTGATATTATGTGATTTTAAGTTCGGGTAAGTTATCATTCGGACAAATGACGATTAGGACAAAAAAAGTTATGGCACTTTAAATTATGAGAGTGAATTTCTCAGGCGAAAAATTTACGCGTCTAGGCTGAAATCGCAGTGCTGCTTTACAGATAATGCAACGATTTTTTTTCTCAGAATTAAAGTGACATGAATCTAAATGAAGCCACTTAAATTATATTTATAAGACTATTACTTTTTATGAAAAAAATCGGTAAATGATGAATTATCAATTTCTGTGTCATGTCCACAATCACTTTCATACACAACATTTACCTCTCAGGAAGATAATGTCCAACATATATAGGAAAAAGTATTTTAATTGCGTTAAGTAATGATTGACCTACAAGACGTTAATTAGTTTTGAATGTTTAGACTCATAGTTAATAAGTACATGTCAACGGTAGGTTTGTCCAAGCGAAATTACTAATTTCCATGGTCATTTTGTTTCACCGTCCTGAGCTTCCACCAATGAGTTTAAACGAACAATAAATCTCTGCTCGGCAAGAGACAGTCGTGCTCTTACGTGCAGTAAGAATGGTAGTGCACCATATCGCCAGGTCTTTCCGTCAAAAATATAAGTACGTGATTTCAGTTTACTCGGAACGAAATTTTGCAATTTCGGTGATTAGGTTTTAAAAGGATTTTTGCAAGAAATACAGGTATCACTTTTATGCATGTTAGGTAGCCTTTGGTACACATTTAATATTATAGAAAATAATAGTCATAGCCTTGATAGTTTCTTGTAAAAAAAAAAAAATAGCCAAGTTTCCAATTTCTATGGGGCAATTTCTGTGGTTTCCGTGGCATCTCGTGGCCCACGGAAATTACACGACTCCACAGAAATTTTACCAATCAATTATTGCATTAATGTTAATGAAGATTTTTGAAAAGAAAAGAGCTTGTTATGCCGAAACTACTTTGACAGAACTAGGTCCTTAGCCCCGGACATTAAAATAAAATTGTATTACTATTTCCTGAAAAAGTCATTCAATTGGATTAACTGAACTTTGAGGGTTGCATCCTCCAGAAGCTCCTCCTGGAAGCCTCGATCGTGCAGATCGAGGCTTCCAGGAGGAGGCCTAGGTGACATCACCGGCCAGACCTGCCGACGTTGACGATGAGGCAGGGTGGTTCCAGGAGGCCATGTCCGACATCTGCGACGTGCGCAGATGTCGAGTCCCCAGCATCTCCTCGTGGGCCAGGGATCTGGCTCGCGCCTGCTCTCGTGGAGGACATGGTGAGTACTATGTTCCCTTTGCGAGGGGAACATCCCCCCCGTCTATGGCTCCGCCGCCTGCGATGCTGGAAGCGGACCAACAGGACGACGACAAAAACGCTTCGGAAGTGACTGGGGTAGATCTGAGAGTGGCGGTACGTAGGCTCAGTGTCTAAAATACCGCCCCGGGACCCGACGGCTTGCCTGGCAAAGCCTGGGTCCTGGCCTCGGAGGCTCTCGGGCACCGACTAGAGGGGCTCCTAAGCGCATGCTTGGAGAGAGGCCAGTTCCCGCTTCGTTGGAAGACTGGTTCTCATTCGGAAGCCGGGGCGCCCTGCGGAATATCCGTCCGCATACTGGCCCGTGGTGCTGTTCGGCGAGGTGGGAAAGCCCTTTGAAAGAGTAATTGCAAACCGCCTCGCCGAGCACCTTGCGGGGTCGGGGCCGAATCTTGCGGAACACCAGTTTGGTTTCCGCAAGGGGCGCTCTACGGTGGACGCCATCATGCACGTGAGAGCCCTCACGACGGGATATGCGGTTTCCCGGGGTGGGGTTGTCTTGGTGGTGTCTCTCGACATCGCCAATGCCTTCAACACCATGCCCTGGAGCTGCATTAGGGAGGCACTCCGGTATCAACGGGTGCCGACCTACCTTCATCGTGTGGTCGAGTCGACTTTAAAGTACCTAGGACTCGTCTTCGACAGCCAGTGGAACTTCGTGGAGCACTTCCAATGTTTGGCCCCCAAACTGGAACGGACCGGCGCTGCCTTCAGGTGGCTCCTGCCCAACCTGGGGGGGGCAAACGCCCCCTGCCGGAGGCTCTACGCAGGAGTCGTGCGGTCCATGCACATGCAGTCGTGGCCGGGGGCCACGTGGTGGACCTGTGGACGGTGGGCTATGGGCTAGCTCGCCGTCTGTCCGTCTCATGACGATAGACCGTGTCGATGGCGCGTTCGTGTTCCACGCGCGCCTTAAAGAGAGTCAGCAATAGGAAGGGGTCCGCAAGGACCGATGCCTGCCGGGGTTGCGGGACTGTTCGAAAGAGATACCGTGGCCCCGGAACACAAAGGGCGATGAGGGAATATGAATATGTTTTAGTCAGTAAAAGTCTGAAATTCCCTCCTGCTTCGCCCAGAGTGGGAGAAGTCATTTGATGATTTCCCATCCTCTTCATAGAAGTAAAAAACATAATCAGTTCCTTGATTGCTAATTTTATAAGACTGATTTATCCAATTAATAGTACACCACGTTGTTTTTTTAGAAATGCTTATAAAAATTATCAATTCGTTTATTTGTGATACATGGGTTACATGCAGGTGTTCATTACATAATTACAACGATAATATATACATATAATAACGACAATATTCGTATTATATGAGTTTTTACATTAAACCTTATCTTTCTTTACATATTATTAAAAAAGAATGTATTTATATAATAATTCACAATTTCTGTGCAAACGCAGAATTTCTGTGTCACCAATACAATTTCGGTGGCAATAATAAAATTTCTGTGGCTTGCCAATTTCGGTGGCCCAAATAACTCTCTAAGTAATTTAATTATAATATCCCCTTTCAGAAAATGTATATATAATGTGGATATGTTGCGCTTTGTTATTAAAGTTTTTCAAAAAACCTGAAAATGAAAATGTCCATGGAAATTAGGTAAAAAATCGAGTTGTTGAAATTGACTCATGAATAAAAAAGTTAGGTAATACAATAGAGAACCCAAAGCGGTTGTTACGTTAGTCACTGCGGCCGAATAGTGCGAAATGAGTGGTTTTTTGCGATTTACAAAAAATCAATTGATTCGACTAAAAAAATAAAACACATAAGACCTGCTTTATAGTTAGTTCAGTTAGTATGCAAAGTTTCATGATCTAATTTGGAGGACTTTTTGAATACCAGCGGTTTATTGTTCGATTTGGAGGTAACTTTGGATTTTTTTTCTATCGAGAAAAAATTATGGAATCGTGTTTTCATTACACATAGTATCTAGCATTAATCCTCAACTTTACCATATATTTATTTCATAATTAATGCTGCAGTATTTTAGGCGTAACGGAGGATCATGTTAAGCCATTTGAGGCATATATGGCCCGTAACTCAAGCGCTAAGCGAGAAATGACCCATCTCATTTTCCACTCAGACCTGCCCCCCAACAACGCTATTAAACTTTTTACGTAATATAACTTTCTTTTCAAGCCTATGTTAATAAATTATTTAAATAAAAAGGTTCTGTAATTCTGTTGGCCCCAGAAGGTTGAGGTGACCTGGATTTAACTCATCACGAATCACAACTGAATATTTAAACTTTAAAATGTTAATGGGGTTATTTCTAATTGTAGACAGGGAAAAAATGTCGGTAATTTTTTTTTTCTCTACCCTGGAAATGTGTTTTTTTTATTACAAATGGCTGTCTCATTAACAAACACGTGACAACATACATAAATCATCACCATCATCATCATTTCAGCCGTAAGACGTCCACTGCTGGTCCTTCCTCAAAGGGGGGTTTTGCCATAATCGCCACGCTTGGCAGGCGGGTTGGCGATCGCAGTACGGTTGTTACAAAAGCACAGAGAACACTGTTGCCCATTCTCTGGTAAGTCCCTTAGTCGCCTCTTACGACACCCACGGGAAGATATGGGATGGTGCTATTCTTTACGTCCGACACCATACAGAACATACTTAAATA
The DNA here is from genome assembly GCA_905147715.2 of Xestia xanthographa. Classification (NCBI taxonomy): domain Eukaryota; kingdom Metazoa; phylum Arthropoda; class Insecta; order Lepidoptera; family Noctuidae; genus Xestia; species Xestia xanthographa. Next base: position 10,900,936 of record LR990669.1, on the reverse strand, counting down.
AATGATAAAAACCGACCAAGTGTGAGTCGGGCTCGCGCATGAAGGGTACCGCAACATCGTAGTAGAGGAGCCCCGTTTAATTTTTGATTTATTACTAGCTGGCCCAAGCAACTTCGTCTGCGTCACATAAGAGAGAAAAAGCTCACAATAGGAATAAATTTATCCCGTTTTAGCAAAATTTTTCATTTATGCTCCGCTCCTATTGGTCGTAGCGTGATTTTATATAACCTTCCTCGATAATTGGACTATCCAACACAAATTTTTTTTTTTTTTCAATTCCAACCAGTAGTTCCTGAGATTAGCGCGTTCAACCAAACAAACTCTTTAGGTTTATAATATTAGTATAGATTTATTTTTCTGTATGGTGTCGGACGTAAAGAATAGCACCATCCCATATCTTCCCTTGGGTGTCGTAAGAGGTGACTAAGAGAGACCTTAGAGGGAGTTCTTATTACCAGAGAATGGGCAGCAACGTTCTGTGCTTTTGTAACAACCGTACTGCGATCGCCAACCCGCCTGCCAAGCGTGGCGATTATGGCAAAAAACCCCCTTTGGGGGAGGCCTATGTCCAGCAATGGACGTCTTTCGGCTGAAATGATATTATTTGTTGTTATCGCGGCAACAGAAATACACATTCTGTGAAAATTTCAACTGTCTACCTATTACGGATCATGAGATACAGCCCGCTGACAGACAGACAGACAGACGGACGGACGTTACCCATGGGGTACGTAACCCTAAGAAATAATCATCATCATCATCATTTCAGCCGAAAGACGTCCACTGCAGGACATAGGCCTCACCCAAATGTCACCACATTGACCAGTCCCGTGTGACTCGCATCCAGCGGATTCCCGCAACCTTTACCAGGTCATCGGTCCACCTAGTGGGAGGCCTTCCAACGCAACGTCTTAAGGTTCGCGGTCGCCACTCCCAGAACTTTTCAGCCCCACGGCCATCCGTTCAGCGAGCAATGTGCACTGCCCACTGCCACTTAAGTTTGGCAATTCTTTGGGCTACGTCGGTAACCTTGGTTCTAATAATGGGTAATGCATGGTAATGCTAATAATGGGTATCAATAATTAATTCATTAAGAAACGTAAAGTTATATCTTTGTTTTTTTTTTCAGTCTACCTCATATATTACTTGCCCAACACAACCAATCTTGGCCCACCTGAAGCCAAGCCAACATTAATAACAACAGTCATAATTCATGGATAATCCTATTTCCAGGCAACCCTTAATATTGCCCAGTCGAATCATTACAATGATTTATGCTCTACCCAAAACACTCGGCTGAGTTTGCCCAGGGACAATACGTCAAAAAATATATTAATAACCAACCACTTGGTAACAAAGGTGGAGGTACAATAGGTGACCGATATTGAGGGGAACTAGGGTGACCACAAATATGTGTAGGTGAAAAATATGCTAGGACACGGTGTGTTATAAAAATCTGGAACAAAAGCTGTCGTCACATTGGATGGAACTTTTTTTTCCGTAGTTCCGTAGTTTTCTAGTAATCGACGAAGGTTAAGCAGAGGTGTTGTTGGACTCTTTTCTAATCGGAACAGTCCATGCTGGATGTTTTTATAATAGGCTAATTTCCACCATCAATAAATTGCAAATCTATTTAGTCCGTCAATTAGAGTATTGGAAAATAATGGACACGTTTTTTTTTGTTTTTTGTAAATCAATGAAAATTGACAAAGATCAAAACTCGGGAGTGGGGGCTCGTGACGTCATAACGCACTAAAAATTATACCACGGCGTGACGTATTGAAAATTTTAAAAGCGTCTGATCTTCGTCAATTTTGGTTTACGTAACAAAAGAAAAAAATACGGGTCAAATATTTTTTTTTTTAATCTAACTGACTGAATTTTAGTCATCTACCCTATTATGACGTTTATTTTTAAATATATTTTTATACATATAAATGTCACTGTCTTGTCTATTACTCTGTAAAATATACGCTCTATAAATAAATATGTGTTTGATAAAATAATAGCATCCTCTGGATTCTGTGGGCACCACCTACTGAATGCTGTATTACTGTGGTGTGTGTGGTGTGTGTGTTACTGTGTACCCACCGGCCCATAACCTGTGGGTTATGGGCCTGTGGGTGTGCCACCCAGAATTCGCCAGTTATGTTTAAGGTCTATGTAATAGTGGGCAAGTCTATTGCTATCAACTGGGCACGCATCTACACTCAGTCACTGCTGCTGAGAAATTTCTGATAGAAAAATCCTACAACACTTTGCCTGACCTTTTTTTTTTTTTTTTTTTTTTTTTCCGGCTGGGTAATCATCAAATAACCCCTCCCGCTCTGGGCGGAGCAGGAGGGAGTGTCAGACTTTTACTGACTAAAACCCATCCATGTTCCTTCATCGCTCTTTGTGTTCCGGGGCCACGGTATCTCTTTCGAATAGTCCCGCAACCCCGGACACTTTGCCTGACCTTAGAATCGGATTCAAGTCCTCATGATGAGCAGTCATGCTTCCTTACCGCTAAACCAACGAGGCATGATTATCATTTCTTCTTCAATACGTACATTCAATAGTATAAGTTTACATACAAGAGCTTGTGGCTAAATAGTAACAGCCGATCGGGTTGACCTTTAGGTTAAGCCGTGCTTGCCAAGGATGGTCTGTGGATGGGTGACCACCCATTACATACCGAATTTTCACCGTGCCTCGGAAAGCACGTTGAGCAGTTGGTCCCGGCTGTCATTTGAAGATCTTTAACAGTCGTTACAGGTAGTCAGAGGCCCAAAAAGTCTGACAACCAATCTTACCTAGGGGTATCTTATATCTTATTACCCAGTATTAACTGGGTTGTGGAGGTCAGAAAGGCAGACGCTCCATGTAAAATACTGGTATTCAGCTGCATTCGGTCAGACTGGTAGCCGACCCTAACATAGTTGTGAAAAGGCTAGGCAGATGATGATACAAGAGTGCATAGCATTATCAGCTTTAAATGTTCCCACTGCTGGGACACAGGCCTCCTCTCTATGGAGTGGAGGGAGTGGGTTGTCTATCGCCACGCGCGGGCCCAGTGTGAGTTGGTAGATGTCACATGACGTCTTCGAATTTTTGGTTCTACGACTAGGTTTTCCTGACCATGTTTTCCATCACCAGTTTTGAGAGGAAAACATCGTGTAGAAACGGGCAAGAGTCATTGAATAAAACAGACGGAACATAATTTAAAAAAAAGAAACAGTTTTATTAACAGTGTGGGTTACAGTTTCATAAAAATCGATTTGTTAAATTTTTTTGTTTAAAACATATATTTTTTAAACTCTTTTCTAAAAATGTCTCCATAAACGACAAAAACATGGCTCCTCCACCACATATCTGTACATACAACACACACAGGGTGCGATCGCGCCAGACAATGAAAGCGGGTCACTGGCGCGATAAGTACTTCACTTTCCTTTACCCGACTATCGATTCTCAACTTAACTTCTACATAATTCACCGTGTAGGTAGATTTAACACCGAAGCCATTGGAAATATGCCGCTGGGAACCATATTTGGGAACTTTAATTTTAGTTCGATAATCCTGTTTAATTTTGACTTAACTGCTTATGATTTACAACTTACGAATTTGGTGCTATTATACGATCATTCTCAGAAGATCCATTGGCCAGATCCATGATGGATCTAGTGAGAATTGTTTTTCTCATTGGATCCTATGTGGACTAGCTTATGTCCAGCGCCGAGTTCGAATATTATCCCACGGTATCGTACTACCGGAATAAAAAGTATTCCATATGTTAATACAGGTTATAAAGTATCTGTGTGCCAAATTTCACCCAAATCCGTTTATCCGTTTTTGCGTGAAGAGGAACAAATACCGGAACCACGTAAGAAAGTAAATGTGTCCCCGTGTCACAAGTGCTACGCGTAGTAACTGATGCTGCTACACTCGTAGACGCCTACGAGCTACGAGTATCTAGATTTTTGATTTAAGAGCGGCCAACCCGCCATACTTTTCGCGAGATTTTTGACTATAGCTCGTGCGTGATTATGCCGTTGTTAGACATATATCTTTGAATTTTTTGAACTAATAGGTATCTTGTGGACTATATTATCTAGGCTTCTATCGAAAAAAAAATGCTGTTTTTCACAACTTTTACCTCAACTTTGGCCGTTCATAATGTACTTATAAATTGTAAAAGTAAAGAAAGCATCCTGATAGAAGCCTTGCATATGTAGTGGAGATTCTAAATAACAAATATTTATTTCACATACTTGTAAGACTAATTCAAAAACACGAATTTTCTCGAACAATATTTTTCGTTCAATGTCCCCGCGTTAGGCGGTATGAGGTGCGCGGGAGGCAAGTAGTGCGGATTCGGGGCTAGGTAAGACAGGGGAGTTGAAAGAATACCACCGCTGTGGCTCTGGATGAAACAACAAGCTTTTTGACCATGCTCGCGTTGACGAAAGGTGGGCCCGGAAGGGCCCTCTTAAGAAGCTTCTCTGCGTAGACCCGCTACGCAAAGCGCCAAGTCTTTTCTCAACTATGTTGGGGTCGGCTTCCAGTCTAACCGGATGCAGCTGGATACCAGTACTTTACATCTAGCGACTGCCTCTCTGACCTCCACAACTTACTAGGTAAGAAGACAGCTATTGGTAAGGCTGGCCAAAGTTTTCGGGATTCTAAAAACACAATCCACGGATTGTGGTCAATGTCACATTTTCTGATTTCATTATAATAAGGTAAAATTACTAAAAATTACAACAGGAATTCATGCGAATAAAATAAGTTATGCTAAAGTAACATAATGACATTTTAATAAGGAAAAAACTTCAGTTAGATAAGTAGCTATTAGTCACTTTAAGACACAGGCTTTCACAAGAAAAAATACATTACAGTCTAAATGTAAATTAGTTGAAAAGTAACAGAAAGCTGTCAGGTTCGTGTTTTAATCTGGGTTCCGTTAAAGAAAACATATACATACTACTGAAATACAATAAAATGTCCCTTTTTCTAACTATAGCATCTATTTCCATGAAGATATGCAAGAAAGGGATTAATGATATGCAAGCATGATGAGACTGCGCCAACCTAAAAATACTGGGATAAGGGAAGTAGCCGAAGGTTGTGTAATAAGGATGATTCCTGACTAAAAAAAAATATAATTCTGTTTAGTCTGTCAGTTAGATTATCAAAAAATATGGGATACGTGTTTTTTGTTTCATCAAATTAATAAAAATTGACGGATATAAAACGTGTCAAAGATTTTGAGTGGGGACTTGTGACGTCATATTTGAGTAAAAAAGTAGAATGGAAAAAATATCTGTTTCCATATTCAGAATTATTTTCAGGAATTCTGTCAAAAATAATCTTTGTTAAGTGGTTGACCAAAACCACCAATCGCCTTATCTTACCTGGGATTAAATAAAAAGATTCGATTAGTTTAAAAGAGTCCAACATTTTATCGCAAGCTTACCAAATTATAAACCGCAATAAAAAAAATAAAAAAAACCCGACTGCGTAAAAAATGACTAATAACTTTAAATAAAAACTGAAAAGAAAAAAATAAGAACAAATAAAAAATTCTAATACGGACCATATTGACTGCAACAGTCGGGACCCATATTGGATGTAATGATTTTAGTCTTGATTATTTAAGAGGGCTGTTACATTTTTTTCGTAAATTTTTGATTTTTACTTCCTGGATCAAATTTTTTCGACCGGCCTACACGACTCGATAATAATATTGATCTCCGGACGATTGTCGATTGTTATTGACGAAAATTAGAGACGAGACTGAATGAGACTGAGGTGCGAGCTGAATTGACGCAGAATTATAATTCTCCAATTTTATTTATTGTAATTTTGTCTTATTATATTGACAAACGAAAACTAAAAACGTATTCGTTGTAGATCGAAGTTTTATATCATATTAATTTATTTGATAAAATTGAGTTTATTTGGAATATAATGGACGCTGAAAATGCATACATTTTAGATCAATATTGCTTTTGAATATCGTTTTTTTTTGCGTCGATTCAATTTTTATTTTAATATTCTGATCAATCTACAACCTTGAGGACTATATGACCAGTACATATATATATTTTTTTACATTTTTTCGTGTTACCAGTTTGATAGAAATGGCAGGAGAAAACCTAATGTTTAACGTTTGCTTGAAATTGGCTGTCGGAAAATTGCTATTTCTCGTAATATTAACTATTATAACAAAAATATCTACGAACTAAAACAAAGCCAGATTTATGAATGATTCTTCATTGAAATATTATGCCATTATCTTTATATAACAAATATCGAGGACTTGGAAAAGTACGTATTTTTGGTCGCGCCCTTAATAGGTCCCGACTGTTGCACTCCTTTTCTTGGGCCGTCGTGTAAAAAAAGAGCGCCATGTTTCCCGTTTTTGCTACTCCATGACGGAACCCAAAAACCACGTCATATCCGCACATCGAATCTGGCTAAAATCTTGTACTTAAATAACATGAGGAGGTTCTTCAGAGGTTCAAGAGGGCTCTATGCTTCAAGGGTGCTCGGTTCAGATTGATCCATGGATTTCGAGGGTCCGGATGAGTTTGTGCTGATTGTCATATTTTAGGATCAAAGTTTTTCTTCTGTTTAGCTTGAGATGTATTGGTTTTATGGATTGACATAACATCTGGCAGATAGTCTCCGAAGGCAAATCAAAATCAAATCGTATATATGTAGGTATTGTACGTATACAATCATTGAGTATAGTGAGTCGGGTACATTCTGCATGAAAAATTTAACAAATTATGTCTGTATCAATAATAAAAATTAATAAGCACAAAAGTAGATATCAAATATAATGTCAATAATATTAAATTGCTGGAATGTCACACACAGGATCAAAATAGAAAAATAAAACAAATAAGATAACACATTAGGTACGAATAACAGAAATTCTATGTTAAAAAAGTATGAATATTGAGTAAAATTATGAAATAGACAATGATTGCAACAGGTTAGATAAATTATTTTAACTAGGCAGATTACCTAATAATACACACATTTCACCAGATAAGTTTAAGTTCTATGTAATAGGGGGTGAGCCTATTGCCATCAACTAGGTACAAATCCAAACTCCGTAGCTGCTTATGAGAAATTCCTGATGAAACCCAGGACATCGTACTCAACAGTCACGCTTACCACCAATAGACCAACGAGCTAGTTTATAGTTGACTGAAATGATTATCTAAAATAACTTTCAGTGGCTCGAAAGTCTAACAACCAGTTTTACCAAGGGGTATCGTATTACCCAGTACTAACTGGAGTTGTGGAGGTCAGATGTTTTCTTTTACACCATTTGCTTATTGTTGTAACGTCCTGATTTATTTATTATACAATGGCTTTGTCTTGTTTGTTATGGAGAATGACTGACTCCTAAGACACACACATACACCTAGTTTAGGAGTCAGGGAATTAAAATTATTGTGTCCTAGATAGAAGCCTTATTTATGCTCTTAATTTTTGGTCTTTGTTATATGATAGCTTTTGGTGTAGTAATAATAGTGCATTTTGATACAAGTGGAGAAAGTTTGTTATTGCAATCGAGGCGGAATTATATTATTTTTAGCCGAGAATTGCAATAACAAATGTCCACGTGTATCAAACGACGTTATTCAATACACTTTTGAAGAAATAAAATAAAATAACGAATAACATTTTTGTCACGAGCTATGAAACTATGATTTAAATTTTCTTTTTTTTTTTCGCGCTTTGGTCTCGCCAGTTTGAAAGAGAGGCAATGGTATGAAGCCGCTAGACAGCCTAATATAAAAACTATTTTTATTTTTTATTTTTGAATTCAGAACACAAATAAATGTTAATTTGTGTATAAAAGTAACTATTAGTTTTAAATAATCATGTTTATCTATGATATTCTATTTATAAACACAATTTGAATATTCAAAAAATATTTATGCCGTTAAGACGCGTAGTGCTTTGCAAAAATAAAAAATACCTCAGACTATAGGCATTGAACCAATTCGGACTAAGTATAGGTATAGTTATCTGTGGCAATTTTCATTCCCGCACACGTGCGGGAAAGCGGAAAAAATCGCACGCGTGTGAAATACATTGCATGTTGTACCTAATCGTAGTGCGTTAAGGACCAGTTTTCGAGGAAGTGTATTGAAAAGAATTTATTTATTTATTATCTGCAGCCGCTCCATGTAAAATATTGGTATTCAGCTGCATCCGATTAGACAGTCATCTGACGCCAACATGGTTGGTAAAAGGCTAGGCAGATGACCTAATTTGTCTGATCGGTTGCTGGAACCTGTAAACAAACTCAAATATATAAAAATCTGTAAACAAATCCGGTAAATACATTACTCCTCATTCAAAATACAACATCATGCAAAACCTAGAATTAATTAGAAACTTAAATAAGCTAGTGGAACATGTTAATTAAACATACTACGGAGAATAGAGTCACGGCCCAATCTATGCAGAAGGTTAGTTTAAGTTGGGAATGAAAATTGGTGCACACACTGTGTGTTACAGCAACATACCTAATACAACAAGTATTATGTTGCTGTAACACACAGTAGTTGATTATTTATTTGTGGCGCAGAACCATCACCACATTCGCTTTCTAGTTCACTACGATTAGTTTCGTTGTGTAGCCAAAATCAGAGACTGCCTGCTCCTGTTTTTTTTTTTCGAAATAGCATCTCGCAGTTCAACCTAGAGAGGTTGTCGTCTGCTTAACCGGACAATCCTGTGGGTACCTTAAGTGTAAGGCCTCCAGCCAGGGCATAAAACTTACAAATTAAACTACTGCACGCTAAGGGCACCCCCTGCGGGGTACGGGCCTCGGCTTAGGGCGTTGCTGAGAGAGGACAGCAAGGGGACAGGCTGGATCTGAGTGGTGTCATTAATTAGGGACTGATTTTGAACTACAAGCGCAGCAACGCGGGCTGGCACGAGCAAGGGACGGGGAGGGTTCGTATCGGGGCGTCGCGACGGGCCTCGACGGCGAGGACGGAATGACGGCTGTTTGCGTCTGTGCTTTCTAAGCATGCTAGTTTCCTTCCTGCTCTCCTGGAGGAGGGTAATAGCGTCATCGGGATCGACTAAAGTATGCCTTGGGCGGCGGATCTGACTAATTCGCGAGGGTTCGTAACGGGCGGCCGCAGCGATCAGGGGGTTACGGTGTTTAATAGCAAAATCGAAGAAGCGCTTGGATAGGCGCTTCATGAACTGAGCTAACGTGGGGATTTTAAGATCTAAATGTAAACGGTCATTACGGACGTAATAGGGGGCTCCCGTGACTTTACGTAAGAATCGGTTCTGAAGGACCTGCATCCTATAGAGATATCTAGGCTTGGCGTGGGCGTACACGACGCAAGCGTAGGTCATGATGGGACGGACTGCCTGCTCCTGCAAACATGTCAGCTATTTATATGGCGACCGATCTTTCGAGGCAAGAAAGATCCACGACTTTCTCGAATGGTCTAGACAATTCCATAGTGGGTCATTATCCTTCCACAACTTGCACAAAAGAAAGAAGTAGGTACTTTACCCTCGGCGTACAGTCGAAATTATAATGACAACATCCTGTAGGTTGCGAATTTGTACCTAGTTAACTTCAAAACTAATAATAATGAAAAGCACTCGAAGTTTCAACGCAAACACACTGTAATCACGTGCTTTTTCGAATGTTCTCGTAGGTACGACGTTACAGTTTTTTATATAGTAACTTGTTTGTATAGTAACTAAATAGTGCTATCATAAAAGATAGTCAAAAAATGACACGCTTGATTTTCATACGGATTATGAAATTATTATCTAGCTATACCAATATCTGTGAAGCAGCTGCTTTCTGACCTCCGCACCCCAGTTGCTGGCCAACGTCCCGAGCTTCTGAAAAACCACAAACGACTGTCAAATAACTACAAAGCGTGTCTATATGTACTGTGCATGCATTTCTGCTTGTTGTATGCAACTGACCTTCTGAACTTTTCTGTGGTCACGGGAAGCTACGTTAGTTTTACTATCCCGAAAGGGGGTGGAAGGGGGAGTTGGTTACAACAATACGTATTTAAATTCTACACCCCTTTGTGTATGGATTGTTATGCTTGTAGTTATTAGCTGTGGGAAGAAAAGAGGTATTGTTGGATTTTGTTATTTATATGGGTGATGTAACAGGACATCACGCCTGTAATCTCTGAAGGGTTTGGCAGAGGTGTACCTAATACACTCACATTTCACCAGTTATGTTTAAGTATGAGTGTAATAGGGGGGTGACCCTATTGCCATCAACCGGGCACTAATCCAGACTCCGCGGCTGCTACTGAGAAATTCCTGATGGAAAACCCATTACTACTTTGCCCGGCCTGGGAACCGGATCCAGGGCCCTCACGCTTGCAACCACTTAGACCATCGAGGCAATGTATAAATGGACATGAAGTAACAAGACGTATACGTAGACGTGTACGTATTATTTTTATTTTATAATATGTGTATGTATTTAATAATAATAAATGTTTATTTTTCTTCCACAAAGAATACTTATAAACTAACACATGTAACACACATGTGTACATTTGTATGTATGTTTATTATTATAGTGTTAGTTTTGTTTTAAGTTTAAATTTAAATTTTTGTGTCTAACTTTTCTACACATTAGGTCTACATTTCTTATCCAACTTTCCTCTCGCAGGTCTGCTGGAAGAAATTTCTTAAGAAATAAGCAGTACCTTTGTGCTCTTCTATGTAAATATATTGTCCTGTAAATTATTTTGTGTGTACATAAATAAATAATAAATAAATAAGACGCCTGCATCCCTTTAAGTGGCAGAGGTGTATAGCACACCACATTTCTATTGTCTTGAACAAAGAACAAATCCAGCCCACGGAATGCTACATGGAATTTTGGGACGGAAATGCGGTCATTTACAGATAGATAGGCATGCGTTTTTATATTAGGGAGGATAAGATCAATAGTTAACCTAATGTGCAGAAATGGTAATAAAAACCACGTGGAATGATGTGAATGATGGTGGACATGGCCCAGAGGTTAAAGCTTCATCTCACATGCACGAGGTTGTGGGTTCAAAGTACCAATGCATCTTTTTCAATTCGCATGTACTTCCTAAAGTTTATCTTGGACATCACAGACATCTTTGAAGGAACACATCGTGAGAATACCAGATCTTATGATTAATAAAAGTCTGAAATCACCAACCCGTCTTGAGCTAGTGATTCAACGCTCGTACCTTCTCTATAAGAGGCCTTGCCCAGCAATGGGACAGTAATAGGCTAGTATTATTATTTTGTTATTTTCAAATTTTGCTAATTGGCAACTGCGGCCACTGTAACTGTAACGGTTAGAGCTCAGCTGGTAAATGAAACTCGGAAGAGTGAGTATAACAAAAATATAAT